>CM033402.1:30123850-30835841 GCA_019426215.1 Buddleja alternifolia
CATTATCTAGATTTGCTCTTTTCTGATCATCTGGCGTCCATTCTAACTTGGGTTTCTCTACATATCCATCTGGAATGGCTTCATCAGCTCCAGGTGCTCGAGTTATCACTTTCATGATCTTAATGGGCCATTTGAAATTACATCACACATTTCATTATCGCAAGAACATAAATACGCGAATGCTCTAAGTTTCCAAGAATCATAATTTGACTCTACCAACTTAGGCATTTTGTTAAAGGCCATAATGAGATGTTTTAAGAGAAAATTTTAAAGCGACTAAGTTTAGAAAAATGGATCTAAACAAGCAGTTACGCTCGAAAACGCTTAGGTTTCTACTTCAACCGCTCTGATACCACTTGGTGGTCCCAAGTGGCATACGAAAGGGTCTAAAAGGGGGGAGGGGGTTGAATAGATCCTGAAGTCTTTTTCGACTTCAAAAATTTTGTATCACTTTTAAAAGTTAGAATGCTTAGGAAGCTAAGCGCTTGGGTCAGACGCTACAGTAAAGATAACTTAGACTTAGTGATTTCGACAATTTACCAAAGTAGGGTAATGCTTAGATCACTTAATTAGGGTTAGCACAACGGAAATGATTTTAAAGTCTTAGCGTTCGTTTAGGTTAAATAGTCGCTTAGCAGATTTAGCTTGTCTTTTTCAGAATAGATAAAATAATATAAAACAAGACAATAATGAAAGTAAATGACACAAGATATATAAGGTTCATTGGGTGATGTAATCCCAGCTACGTCCTTCTTCTCCTTTTTTACTTGAAGGGAATTTACTAAGATGATTATCAAAGAATCACACCGAATCTTCTATAAGGTAGTAAATAGGTGAAAATGATTTCCGACTCCTTAATCACACATATTTCAACACCAATAAAGATCTTCTTCTACAAGCTTCTCTCACTCAGAAATACTGCCTGTAAAGGGTTTCAGCAGCTTTCTCACACAGATGAAAGGTTGAGGGTTTTATCACGAGGGTTTGTTTGTTTCTGGAAAGATCAAACAACTTGGAATATCTCGATAAGAATTTAGGTTTTTTCTTTGGAAGATGTTTGAGATTTTTGTGACTGTATGGAATGTATGTAAAAAGCTTGAAATTTTTTGGCTATGGAGTTTCTAAGGCTTTGTTTGGATGTATTTTCATTTCATTTTCAACCGTTATTTCCTAAAATGTATGGGAGAATAGGCTTTTTGATTTTTGTGTGAAAATGACGGCATGTTTGGTTGTGTTTCTGAAAATTATTGAAATTGATGATTTGATGATGTGTGAAATGATTGAGTTAGTTAAAAGTAATGATTATGTGAATAATATATATAAAATAATAGGTAATAATATATTGATTAAATATATTTATAAGTAAAAATGACAAAAAGCAATCCCAAAAAAAGCATTAAAAATATTCAAAATGGGTCTTAAAATGTGCACGTGCCTATGAAGATTAAAACCATGTATTTTATTCCACTATAACACCACAATTGTTACCGAAAATATGGATTTTTGTAAGGAGATGTGAGAGAGAGAAAAATGTGAGTGTGATTTGATAAAGTGAAATGTAATTATTGGAAAATGTGAAAGTGAAAATGAAAATAAGTGTATTTTCAGATGAGAATAGTGTAAAGTGTGTATTTCATTTTCAAATGAGATTGAAAATAAAAATATGGGTTAGAAAACACAAACAAATATAGCCTAAGCTTTTCTTTAAAAGAGAATTTCAGCAGAGTTTTCTTGTGCATGTACGTATTTCTCTCTTTTAGGGCTTTGCTGGAATTAGGTATTTATAGGCAATTCTTGGGATTATGTCCGTTGGACACATGTAGGGGCGTACCTTTCAGGCGGCGCGTGATTATACCTTTTCTCTGACATTCCTGAAATCCTGCTGGTTCCGATTGGATGGGAGCAGCTATAAACTCTGAAATTCTGACAATCTAGTCAAATGGTAGCTTGTCCACAAGTCATATTGGCTTATCACATTAAATGCACTTATCAGGCATTTAATGCATTTGAATTTATTTCCCGTTGGAAATAAATGTCCATTGAATGATTGCATTTAAGTCCTTCATGCCTTGAGGATTTATTTCAGGTGAATCTAATACTGATCGCTAGAGTGCTTTGAGCGCTTGATTCATGAATCCTGGAATAGTCCTTTAGCGTTTAACAGACGCTAAGGATAAATCTTCATCTTCTTTTGACTTCAGACGTTGATCTTCAACTTCATCTCTAATAGACTCACCTAAAATTCTATTAGCGATTCGGTATTTAATACTTAGTCTAAAATCTTCAAAGATAAAAATTACAAGCCTAACAAAATTACATACTTTCAAACGCTTATACAATTGATCTATGAAACGTAAACTTATATTATATTTTGGGGTCTGATATAAAATCCTATCTTGTCATCATCAAAACATTTAACATGAAATTTCCTAACACATCAATTTTTTTTCTCTTTCCAGTTTCCATTGGCTTGTCACGTCTAGAAAAGAAATAAATATTATAAGTATTTTTTATGTCTTTTCTCTTTGAATAATTATTTCTACTTGTAATAATAATTTTTAATTTTTATTTGTGTTAATCAAAATCTTATTCTAAACATTTCAAACTAATAAATTTTAAGGTATCATGTTTGTGACAATGGCATGAGAATTATATTATATTCCATGTCTTTTTCTTGTCATATTTGAGATATTTATTGGGAAAATATTTATTGAAAAAATATTTAAAAAAATTAATATACTTAATCTAACATTCATTCTCATACAAATCAATAAATAAAGTATTAACCATCAAATTAGTCGGATCTTTTTTAGCAATAACATTGGTAATTATTTATATATATATAAAAAATAACATTGGTAATTCAAAGTTATCACCCTCACACAATCCAAAAAATCATGGGGGTTGTCACCTCCAAGTGTTTCCACCCTCGACTCGATGAGGGGGCTTTTGGGTTGTTGTTCCGATCAATTATGACAAGTGATGCTTCATCTTCTTGTCCATTAATTTATATGCATGTCATTTATATAATTTTTATTTTAGAGTCACACATGATGATAATTTTATGCACTTTGGTATATATAAGGTTAATCACATTTTTTCGTCCCTTCAAATACACCTTTGGTGATGTGTTTTACAAAAATCTCACATGGCATCTCATAAGTCATAAAAAATTGAACATTAGATCTCATGACTAATTTCCGTCAAAAAACAAACTATTCTGTTAGTTAAAGGCAAAAATTAGAAAAGGAAGAAATCACACTTATTAAAGAAATTCACTATGAAAAATTTCACACCAAAACACCATATATCTCACTATGTCAAAAAAATAGACACCAAAACTATCGGATTTGGTGTACGCATAAAATTTCTCCAGAAATTCTATGCAGTATAGAAATGGTCCATCTCTCGTCCAATCATATGAGAGACTACAGGAAACACACCACTATTACTATAATTCTACTAGATGTAATGCTGTTTATACTTTATATACTCCCTCCGTCCCAAAAAAAATGTCCACTATTATACTTTTGTCTGTCCCAAAATATATACCCCTTACTATAAAAGTACGTATTTATTGTCTAATCTGACTAAATTACCCGTCCATTATAATTGAAAAATATATAATTAATCCATTTTTACTATAAACTTACAATCATATTTAAAGAAAGAAAGTTCCATATATGTATAGTAGACAAGACTTATAAATTAAATTAACATCATGTCATGCTTTATAAGGTAATGCTATTAGTTGTTTTTTGTCTTATGGAAATGGAATTTTTGAGAAACAATGGACAGCTGATGAAGATTACCTTGTATTGTTGAAGATGACGAAGAAGGAGAGAAAAAATTTCGGGAGGAAGAAAAAAATGAAGAAACCTGCTGCTTCATGGTTTTACCATTCCTCTCTCGGGCAGATCGAAATGATCAAATGGTAAGCTGACTGTTTGCCCATTCTGCTATGCCTGAGAGCGGAATGGGTAATTTTAATTAAAAAAATATATAGAAATTGCATTCCGCTCTACCCTAGAGCGGAATGCAATTAATTTATTAAAAAAATTATTTATTCCACTATCGGTTATAGTGGAATTTGACTGATTTCGCTATTACCGAGAGCGAATTGTGCTACTTTTTTAAGGTTAACAAAATTTGTATTATTTTAATATTATTATTTATTTTAGTATTATTTATTTAATTTTGCCTTGATAATGCCAGAGCGCAATCCCTAATGCCACGCAAAATTATCAAATTTTTTTTTGCCCATTATAGTCAATGAGACAGACAACTTGTATTAATTCTTAAATTGTGTGCAATAATTGATGGAGTTTAATCTGCTAATCTCTTCTCTGTCCAATTTCTTGTGGGACCATACGTAACAACTTGGCTAGCAAATGCAATTATTCCTTCTAGATTTGGTAAGTATATATAACTGCACTTTTTTTTGTTTTTTTCTTTACGTCTAGTACCATTTAAAATATTTTTCTCTTATTATTAACAAAAGTCTCAAATTCTGAATTGCTAAATAAACTCTAAAAAACGTACTAAATAAGAATAACAAAACCAATTAGCCAATACAACATTCGTCAGCTTCTTTGTCATTAGACTTCTTTCTATCAAAAATATTTTAATCTTAAATATTAATGAGAAAATGTGATCTAATAACTAATGTCAATTGCCCTTTTTTTTTTCTTCATATATAACAATATCAATCGATTTCTCCTGGTCCATTTTTGAACCAACAAATTAATATGAAGTAGGAGTGATTCTTATGAAGGGTGCCCATGAGTCGAGCTCGATCTTGAGCCAAGATTATTGAGCTCGAGCCCTCGATCAAGTTGAGTCAAACCAAGCTTGAGCTCCAAAAATTAAACACTTACTTTATTCTTTTTTTTTTCTTTTTTTCACTTATTTATATTTAGGAAAAATTGCTTAACATACTACTGTGAAACATGAAATCTGCACGAAATCTTCACGGAGAGTGTGCAAATTACATGATAACATAGGGGTATATTAGTCTATTTTTTTAACATAAGTGGATTTCGTGCAGATTTCATGTTTTACAGGATATGTTATGCAATTTTCCCTTATATTTATAAGAAAAAAAAAATGTAATCCAACCATGTGCCCAAGATGATTAGGGGATTGAAAGATCAAACAGACGAATAGTTGAAGAAAAAATTAATTTAGCAAATGTAGAAAAATATATAAAGAAAAAGAAACTCCCTATTAATATCTACATATTATTAATTTTGTATTAATATGTATATATAATTAAATATAATCAAATAAATATTAAATATAGCATTATATATACATATAAAATATTATAAATATAATAATGTATACATTACTAAATAAATAAATACTATATCATATATATTAATAATAAATAAATAAAATAGTATTTTTTATTCAACCTCACGAGCTTCCGAACAACTATTTCATGGCTCGAGCTCGGCTCGTTCATGTAATCACACATCGTCTTATATATATGGATCTTATTGCATGTATGATTGTGATTATCGTGAGACTTAGAGTTAGGAGAACTCCTAATAATTATCTGAGAATAACAAAGTGCAAAAAAATTGAATCGAGGAAATCAAGACAAGGACAAAAAAGTATATTATTAAAGTAGATTTTAGTCAATATGCGCGTTTTACTTGGTGTTTAATATTATATAATATTGTGTGTGTATATATATATATATATATATAAGTCATTGAATCCAATTTTTCACAGTGAAGACGTCATTTATAATAGATTGATTAAAATAATAACTAGGCAAAAAAAAAATTTTAAGAAAAAAAATAAGATAAAAACTTGATGTGTGATAATGAATAAAGAAAGAATCCATAAAAAAGATCATGAAAATGATACAGCAATTAGATCTTAATTGGATGGCCGCTTATTCTTTGAAAAAGTATTGTTCAAAGAAAACTTTCTGCACATTTGGGTGGCATGCATGCCTATGAACATTTTCCGAAAAAAAACAAAGAAAAAAAGTCTCAAGTCCCTCTACATATTTTGCCAAAAGAAAAATAGTGAAAAGAGAATAAGTAATATTTTACTGTTTATGTTTTAACAGTCCGACTGTGTTTTAACCATGGGAGTCAAATTAATCAAATATTTTAATTGAAAATAACATAGCATTCGAAATAAGATTCACTTTGACTATTTTTAAGATGTCTAATTAAATCAATAAGTTTTAAAAAGATATGTTTTTATTAGTTTCAACTATTATTATACACAATAGTACCTAAAAGTTTACATCATATAATATTTTAAGTAAATCCGTAGCTATTTTTCTTTCTTTTCTTTTTTTAGTAAACCTGTACCTATTTTATTTTAAGTAAACCTGTAAACAATAATAATTGTTAAGAATTCATGAACCATTGTGTGTATTATTATTCATAATAGCAATCGATAAATACTAATGATCTTATTTTATAATAATCATTATTATGACAAATGGTAGCAAGACTATATATATATCATAGGGGGAAAAATTGAACAATAGTTTTCAAACCTTTTATTACTGGTCGCCATCTTTTTCACTAAATTTAGTAGATCCTCTCTCTAATTTCATTCTCTTTGATTAACCCCACATTTTTGGGATCATTCTTTGATTCATTAATATTCCATTCTCAATATCCTGAACAATATCTTAATTGTATTCTCATGATCCTACCTATCCCTTGTTAGCCAATACAATATTCATCAGCTTCTTTGTCATTAGACTTCTTTCAATCAAAAATATTTTAATCTTAAATATTAATGAGAAAATGTGATCTAATAACTAATGCCAATTGCCCTTTTTTTTTTCATATATAACAATAGCTATCGATTTCTCCTGGTCCATTTTCGAACCAATAAATTAATATGAAGTAGGAATGATTCTTATGAAGGGTGTCCATGAGTCGAGCTCGATCTTGAGCCAAGATTTTTGAGCTCAAGCCTTCGATCAAGTCGAGTGAAAACGAGCATGAGCTCGAAAAATTAAATAATTACTTTTATTACTTTTTTATTTTTTTCACTTTATTTAGGAAAAGTTGTTTAACATACCCCTGTGAAACATGAAATCTGCACGAAATCTGCACGAAATCTGCACGGAAAGGGAGAGTGTGCAAACTACAAGATAACATAGGGGTATATTAGGCTATTTTTCTAACACTGGTGGATTTCGTGTAGATTTCATATTTTGCAGGGTATGTTATGCAATTTTCCCTTATAGTTATAGGAAAAAAAATGTAATCCAACCATGTGCCCAAGATGATCAGGGGATTGAAAGATCAAACAGGCGAATAGTTGGAGAAAAAATTAATTTAGCTAACATAGAAAAATATATAAAGAAAAAGAAACTCCCTATTAATATCTACATATTATTAATTTTGTATTAACATGTATATATTATTAAATATAATGAAATAAATATTAAATGTAGCATTGTAGATACATATAAAATATTATAAATATAATAATGCATACATTACTAAATAAATAGATACTATATCATATATATTAATAATAAATAAATAAAATAATATTTTTTATTCAACCTCACGAGCTTCCAAACAGGTATTTCATGGCTCGAGCTCGGCTCGTTCATGTAATCACACATCGTCTTATATATATGGATCTTATTGCATATATGATTGTGATTATCGTGAGACTTAGAGTTAGAAGAACTCCTAATAATTATCTGAGAATAACAAAGTGCAAAAAAATTGAATCGAGGAAATCAAGACAAGGACAAAAAAGTATATTATTAAAGTAGATTTTAGTCAATATGCGAGTTTTACTTGGTGTTTAATATTATATAATATTGTGTGTGTATATATATATATAAGTCATTGAATCCAATTTTTCACCGTGAAGACGTCATTTATAATAGATTGATTAAAATAATAACTAGGCAAAAAAAAAATTTAAAGAAAAAAAATAAGCTAAAAACTTGATGTGTGATAATGAATAAAGAAAGAATATATAAAAAAAGATCATAAAAATGATACAGAAATTACCATAAAGAGACAGTAGCTACGAAATAGAAATCACCCGAATCAGTACTAGGAAGAGAGAACTTTTTATACATTCATTCACTGGATACAAAAATAACGGAAATAAGAGGTCTTGACCAATGAGTCATTGACTATAAAAAGGGCAAATAATAGATACCATAAATTTTGCTCTGGCATTAAGGATATTGCTCAGGCATTATCAGTAGCCATTATGTATACCTATGTATACTTGTTGCGTTTATCTCCTTTAATTTCCTGTTATTTCTTTAAGATTGTCCCTTTAATTATAGAAATATAGTGATGCGGGTAAAATTTGTCAGTAAGATAATATCACCTGTTTTCAGGGACGGAGCCAGGGGGGCTGGAGGGTGCGGTGGCCCCCCTTCAATTTTGAAAAATTATTTTTTTACCTTACAAAATTTTTGATATTTGGATTTCGCCCCCCATTAAAATCGAAAAATATCATGTTTTTTCCCTTTATTTTGAGTTCGCCCCCCCCAAATCCAAAATTCTGGCTATAACGAAAGAGATATATGAGTATAAAGTATGTCAAAAAGTTGTAATTGAACCTAGTTTCTTATTATATTTTCCTTGACAAATATAGTGTACCGTACCGCGGGGGGCGAGCCCCCCGCACCCCCCTTTTACTCCTTCGACTATTCGCCAAAAAAAAATATATATCTATATCACAACAATTTCACCCCCCCTCATTCAAATTCCTGGCTCCGTCCCTGCCTGTTTTGTCATGTGTGGATAGAATCCGATCCAACGCACGACAAACTAGGCTAAAGGATCAATTAGTTGTAGACTGCACTCGCTATTATTCAAGCTGCCTACGTACCCAATATGATGAGATCAAGTCAGTTCGTAGTTCAATAGTGGGATTACTCTCCAAATTTGCGAGTGAATTTGTGTGGAGAGTAGATAATGAATCTCTCACCAGTTCCTTTGAGATATATATATATATATATATATATATATATATATATATATATGGATCCGGAAGTGGGCTATGGGCCGTGGGCTAAAACTTAGCACTAGCCCATCACACTATTTATTAAACCCAATATTTAGCTATTTTATATTAATATAACCTAACTATTAATATAGCCTCTAGCACATAACGGGCTATATTCATAATGAGCCGCCAACCTTATAGGCTTGACTTTTATATTATACGCGGACTCGGTTATCGGTAGGCACCCCGGCCCAAGCCAGGGGTAGATAAATTACCAAGATGACCCTAGACATTTTCGTTGTACATCACATAGTCATACTAGCATTATAATTTCCTGAAACGTGATTTTGGTTTGAAGCTGACACGCGGGTTGTTAAAAGAAAATGTTGGGTCCAAAAAGCAAAATAAATCAAATAAAATATACACCTTAACGTCTTAAAGAAAATAATATAAAAATTTAAATATAATTGAATATAACCAAATATATATATATATATCTATATATATATATATATATATATATATAGTTAAAGGAACAAAAATAATAGCGTTGCAAATTTTAGCAATACATGAGGTGTGAAAAACACATTTGGATGGCATGCTTGTGATCACCCCTCCCCTCCTCCCCCAATGTTTTTTTTTTTTATCTCAAGTCCCTATCTATAATTTGAAAAGAGAAAAAAAAAGGAGAAAAGGAAAAAAGTGATTTTTTACTATTTATGTTCAGTAAACAATTAAAATAAATTTATCAGGCTATTTCTCAACAATGGAAATCAAATTAATCAAATATTTTAAATCAAAATAACGCAATATTCAAAATAAAATCCATTTTGATTATTCTTTTTGTCTAAATCGACGAGTTATACTAAGACATGTTTATGAAAACTGATATCTAAACACATCATCCAAACAAATTTCTCAAAAAAGAAAAACATATCAGATCAATTATAATCATTATATGTTCTTTTTTCCAAAAAAAAAAAAAAACAGCACATCTAAACACAATTTTAACATCACATTTTTTATTCTTAAAAACATTTTTTGTCAAATTTGTCTTGAAAAAATTTCTTCGAAATGTATATGACATCTAATTAAATCCTTAAATTATGTTGTTCCCACACAATTTCATAGTGAAGAACACCAACCTTGGACACAAATTATGTTTTTAAAATCAGATGCCAAAATCAAATGTAGGCAAAATTCAAATTTTAGCCCTACAGGATATCGCATTCTAGTTTTAGTCTCACGCTTTACGTAATTTTAAAAACGATCCCAATAATTTAAAAAAATTGTAATCTTAGTAATTTTTTTAAATAACGTTAGTCCCATACTTTATTTTGCATTTTAAAAATTATATTTTGCCCCCAGAACTATACAAGATGTATTAAACACCCCTCCTAAACAAATATTAAAGTACACTTAGCCTCTGAAAAATTAAGTAAACTAAAAATTTATTTAGGGGGTGTTTGGTACAATGTATACATTTTCAGGGGGCAAAATGCAATTTTAGAATGTAAAAAAAAGTATGGAAGTAACTTTGTTTAAAAAAGGACTAATATTACAACTTTTTCAAATTATTGGGACTATTATTAAAATTCCATAAAGCATGGGACGAATACTAAAATTACGATATCTTGTGGGACTAAAATTTTTGCCACCCAATGTTTTTTTTTTAATGAAACGATTACATCATTATATCGGAGATCGAATTAACAATCGTAACCAGCAATTTCTTATTACAAACTAGTAACAATAAGTTACAAATTAGAAATAAAGAACTACTATATAAGTAGAGAAATTACTCACACATCTGATGGGATCGAACCCATGACCTCTAAGTCATAGGGCCTCAGTCTTACCACTAGGCTAAAACATCACGAGCTTTTTGCCACCCAATGTAATTGCACAATTACTCATAGGCTACGTCTAACCCTAGTTTGATGACATGTGGTTTTCATTTTCTTAAGATTGTCCCTTCAATTAAAGAAACATAGTCAAAATCACGGCAATATACAATGCTGACAGTATATATATAAACTCCTTGTTTACCCATATATACTTGTTGCGTTTATTTCTTTTACTGTTATTTCCTTAAGATTGTCCCTTCAAATATAGAAGCATAGTCATTCTGGCATTATAATTTGATTAGATATGATATATCATGTATTTAATGTTCCCTTCCCCATGGACGGAAATTTCACTTTAATTAAATCCTATTTGCTTTGTATTTGTCTAGCTAAGTTCAATCAATTGGGTCTTGGATAACTTAGATCTTAATTGGATTGCCGCTTATTCTTTGAAAAATTATTTTTCTAAGAAAACTTTCTGCACATTTAGGTGGCATGCATGCCTATGAACATTTTCCCAAAAAAAAAAAAAAACCTCAAGTCCCTCTACATATTTTGCCAAAAGAAAAATAGAGAAAAGAGAATAAGTGATCTTTTACTATTTATGTTTTAACAGTCCGACTATGTTTTAACAATGGGAGTCAAATTAATCAAATATTTTAATTGAAAATAACACAGCATTCGAAATACGATTCACTTTAACTATTTTTAGGATGTCTAATTAAATCGATAAGTTTTAAAAAGATATGTTTTAATTAGTTTCAAATATTATTATACACAACAGTACTTAAAAGTTTACATCATATATTATTTTAAGTAAATCTGTAGCTATTTTTCTTTCTTTTTTAAGTAAACCTGTACCTATTTTATTTTAAGTAAACCTGTAAACGATAATAATTGTTAATAATTCATGAACCATTGGGTGTATTATTATTCATAATAGCAATCGATAAATACTAATGATCTTATTTAATAATAATAATAATTATTATTATGACAATGGTAGCAAGACTATATATATATATCATAGGGGATAAAATTAAACAATAGTTTTCAAACCTTTTATACCGGCAGTTTACTTTTACAATGATAATAATATTGGGAAATTAAAGTTGATTGTGAGGGAAAAATGCAATTTTAGTCCATAACTTAGCCCATGTGCGCTTTTGGTCCCAATATTTTTGACTTTAGCATTATACGTCTCATAACTCCAAAAAATGTGCATTTTTGGTCCCAACATACGAATACATCATGTATTTATATGGAATTGGCGCGTGTGGCTCACGCGGGATCACAAAAATGTGCGTTTTTGGTCCCATAACTCCAAAAACGTGAAATGCACGCGCCAATTCCGTACAAATACATGATGTATTCGTATGTTGGGACCAAAATTGTACATTTTTTGGAGTTATGGGACGTATAATGCTAAAGTAAAAAATATTGGGACCAAAAGCGCACATGGACTAAGTTATGAGACCAAAATTGCAATTTTCCCTTGATTGTGACAGTAATTATAATAATCAAATTTATTCGATAAGTAGAATTGAAATATCGATTTATTTTTGGCAAACTAACTCGAGCTTAAATCTAAATAATCCTAAACAACACAAGCCCGATCTCTGCAATCTTTTAATTAACCTCGATTTCGTGACCATGCATATGTATGGTCGAAATTTCTAAAATTCGCTCTTGCTCGGCCCTGAATTTTAAAAGACGATTAACTCGAGTTAATCTAGCATTTTTCAATCCTTGAAGCCCGTTAAATATATTGTGTGTGTTACTTTGGCCATGGTATATTTTGACTCGTATTTGATCAAAATACATGTATAGGTGAAGTATATATGGTTATTATCGCATTTAATTTAATTAGTAAAAGAACTATACACTAGAAAGCATTTATAATTTAATATCTGAAATAAATTATCAAAGTAGAATAAAGATTCCGAGCTTATTTATGTCATAATTAACACTAGTTCACTTGCTATAGTTCCAATACCAACTCCGTGAGCAATATATATTGATGTTGAAATGAATAATTTGACAACGTACGTCGCCAGCTTTTTCACTATATTTAGTAAATCCTCTCTCCAATTTCATTAACCCCACAATTTTGGGATCATTCTTTGATTCAATACTCCATTCTCAATATCGTGTAACATCTTAATTGTATTCTTATAATTCAACCTATCCTTCGTTGGGCGCAGTGGAAGTTTGGGTCGAGGTTAACTTATTAGGATTTGACAAATCCCACCAACAAGTTGACGAATAAAATATTATCCGAAAAAATATAACTACAATGCACACAAGATTTAAGTGGTTTGACAAAATCCGCCTACATCGACTCAATGTCCACCCCAATTCTTATGACTGCTAATAAAGTATAGAACTAACGTTGTATAAAAAAAGGATTAATATTACAATTTTTTCAAATTATTAGTATTATTTTTTAAATTTCATAAAGCATGAGACGAATACTAGAATTACAATATTTTATGGGACTAAAATTGAAATTTTACCACCCAAAGTAACTGCACAATTATTCATAGGCTACGTCGTCTAACCCTAGTTTGATGACATGTCGTTTTCATTTTCTTAAGATCCCTTCAATTATAGAAACATAGTCATAATGCATGGCAATATGCAATGTTGGCAGCATATATATAAATTCCTTGTATACCTATATATGGGAAAATTCTAAGATGAACTGGGTTCAATGGAGCCGATCCATCTATTATCATTGGATGTATGTACTTTAAGTGTGTTTTACTATTTTGCCCCTACATCCAATGATGTATAGTGCAGTGACTCTGTTGGACCCGATTTGACATAGAATCGCCCCTATATATGCTTGTTGCGTTTATTTCTTTTACTGTTATTTCCTTAAAATTGTCCCTTTAAATATAGAAGCATAGTCATTCTGGCATTATAATTTAATTAGATATGATATATCATGTAGCTATTGTTCCCTTCCCTTTGACGGAAATTTCACTTTAATTAAATCCTCTTTGCTGTATATTTGTCTAGCTAGGTTCAATCAATTGGGTTTTAATAACTTACATCTTAATTGGATGGCAACTTATTCTTAGAAAAAATATTTTTCAAAGAAAATTTTCTGCACATTTGGGTGGCATGCATGCCTATCAACATTTTCCCAAAAGAAAAAAAAGAAAAAATGTCTCAAGTCCCTCTATATATTATGCCGGAAAAAGAAATAGAGAAAAGTGAATTAATGATCTTTTACTATTTATGATTTAACTGTCCGACTATTTCTTAACCATGGAAGTCAAATTAATCAAATATTCTAATTGAAAATAACACAATATTCGAAATAAGATTCACTTTGCCTATTTTTAGGATGTTTAAATCGATAAGATTTAAGAAGATACGCTTTTATTCTAATTGAAAATAACACAATATTCGAAATAAGATTCACTTTGTCTATTTTTAGGATGTTTAAATCAATAAGATTTAAAAAGATACGTTTTTATTATTTTCAACTATTATTGTACACAATAGTACCTAAAAGTTTACATCATATATTATTTTAAGTAAATCTGTAGCTATTTTTCTTTCTTTCTTTTTTAAGTAAACCTGTACCTATTTTATTTTAAGTAAACCTGTAAACAATAATAATTGTTAATAATTCATGAACCATTGTGTTTATTATTGATTTTCTGCACATTTGGGTGGCATGCATGCGTATGAACATTTTCCCAAAAACAAAAAAAAAAAGAAAAAATGTCTCAAGTCCCTCTATATATTATGCCAAAAAAAAAAAATTGAAAAAAGAGAATTAGTGATCGTTTACTATCTATGATTTAACAGTCCAACTATTATTTAACCTTGGAAGTCAAATTAATCAAATATTCTAATTGAAAATAACACAATATTCTAATAGAATAGCCCATATATAAACTCCTTGTTTACCTACATATACTTGTTGCGTTTATTTCTTTTACTGTTATTTCCTTAAGATTGTCCCTTCAAATATTGAAGTATAGTCATTCTGGCCTTATAATTTAATTAGATATGATATATCATGTATTTAATGTTCCCTTCCCATGGACGGAAATTTCACTTTAATTAAATCCTATTTGCTTTGTATTTGTCTAGCTAAGTTCAATCATTTGGGTCTTGGATAACTTAGATCTTAATTGGTTTGCCGCTTATTCTTTGAAAAAATATTTTTCTAAGAAAACTTTCTGCACATTTAGGTGGCATGCATGCCTATGAACATTTTCCCCAAAAAAAAAAAAAAGTCTCAAGTCCCTCTACATATTTTGCCAAAAGAAAAATAGAGAAAAGATAATAAGTGATCTTTTACTATTTATGTTTTAACAGTCCGACTATGTTTTAACTATGGGAGTCAAATTAATCAAATATTTTAATTGAAAATAACACAGCATTCGAAATACGATTCACTTTAACTATTTTAGGATGTCTAATTAAATCGATAAGTTTTAAAAAGATATGTTTTAATTAGTTTCAAATATTATTATACACAACAGTACTTAAAAGTTTACATCATATATTATTTTAAGTAAATCTGTAGCTATTTTTCTTTCTTTTTTAAGTAAACCTGTACCTATTTTATTTTAAGTAAACCTGTAAACGATAATAATTGTTAATAATTCATGAACCATTGGGTGTATTATTATTCATAATAGCAATCGATAAATACTAATGATCTTATTTAATAATAATAATTATTATTATTATGACAATGGTAGCAAGACTATATATATATCATAGGGGATAAAATTAAACAATAGTTTTCAAACCTTTTATACCGGCAGTTTACTTTTACAATGATAATAATATTGGGAAATTAAAGTTGATTGCGACAGTAATTATAATAATCAAATTTATTCGATAAGTAGAATTGAAATATCGATTTATTTTTGGCAAACTAACTCGAGCTTAAATCTAAGTAATCCTAAACAACACAAGCCCGATCTCTGCAATCTTTTAATTAACCTCGATTTCGTGACCATGCATATGTATGGTCGAAATTTCTAAAATTCGCTCTTGCTCGGCCCTGAATTTTAAAAGACGATTAACTCGAGTTAGTCTAGCATTTTTCAATCATTGAAGCCCGTTAAATATATTGTGTGTGTTACTTTGGCCATGGTATATTTTGACTCGTATTTGATCAAAATACATGTATAGGTGAAGTATATATGGTTATTATCGCATTTAATTTAATTAGTAAAAGAACTATACACTAGAAAGCATTTATAATTTAATATCTGAAATAAATTATCAAAGTAGAATAAAGATTCCGAGCTTATTTATGTCATAATTAACACTAGTTCACTTGCTATAGTTCCAATACCAACTCTGTGAGCAATATATATTGATGTTGAAATGAATAATTTGACAACGTACGTCGCCAGCTTTTTCACTATATTTAGTAAATCCTCTCTCCAATTTCATTAACCCCACAATTTTGGGATCATTCTTTGATTCAATACTCCATTCTCAATATCCTGTAACATCTTAATTGTATTCTTATAATTCTACCTATCCTTTGTTGGGCGCAGTGGAAGTTTGGGTCGAGGTTAACTTATCAGGATTCGAAAAATCCCACCAACAAGTTGATGATAAAATATTATCCGAAAAAATATAACTACAATGCACACAAGATTTAAGTGGTTTGACAAAACCCGCCTATATCGACTCAATGTCCACCCCAATTCTTATGGCTGCTAATAAAGTATAGAACTAACATTGTTTAAAAAAAGGACTAATATTATAATTTTTTCAAATTATTAATATTATTTTTTAAATTTCATAAAGCATGCGATGAATACTAGAATTACAATATTTTATAGGACTAAAATTGAAATTTTACCACCCAAAGTAACTGCACAATTATTCATAGGCTACGTCTAACCCTAGTTTGATGACATGTCGTTTTCATTTTCTTAAGATCCCTTCAATTATAGAAACATAGTCATAATGCATGGCAATATGCAATGCTGGCAGCATATATATAAATTCCTTGTATACCTATCTATGGGAAAATTCTAAGATGAACTGAGTTCAATGGAGCCGATCCATCTATTACCATTGGATGTATGTACTTTAAGTGTGTTTTACTATTTTGCCCCTACATCCAGTGGTGTATGGTGCAGTGGCTCTGTTGGACCCGATCTGACATAAAATCGTCCGTATATATGCTTGTTGCGTTTATTTCTTTTACTGTTATTTCCTTAAAATTGTCGCTTTAAATATAGAAGCATAGTCATTCTGGCATTATAATTTAATTAGATATGATATATCATGTATCTAATGTTCCCTTCCCATTGACGGAAACATCACTTTAATTAAATCCTCTTTGCTTTATATTTGTCTAGCTAGGTTCAATCAGTTGGGTCTTGATAACTTAGATCTTAATTGGATGGCAACTTATTCTTAGAAAAATTATTTTTCAAAGAAAATTTTCTGCACATTTGGTTGGCATGCATGCCTACCAACATTTTCCCAAAAACAAAACAAAGAAAAAATGTCTCAAGTTCCCTCTATATATTATGCCAAAAAAAAAAATCAAGAAAAGAGAATTAGTGATCTTTTACAATTTATGATTTAACAGTCCAACTGTTTTTAACTATGGAAGTCAAATTAATCAAATATTCTAATTAAAAATAACACAATATTGGAAATAAAATTCACTTTGTCTATTTTTAGGATGTTTAAATCGATAAGATTTAAAAAGATACGTTTTTATTATTTTCAACTATTATTGTACACAATAGTACCTAAAAGTTTACATCATATATTATTTTAAGTAAATCTGTAGCTATTTTTCTTGTCTTTCTTTCCTATTTAAGTAAATCTGTACCTATTTTATTTTAAGTAAACCTGTAAACAATAATTATTGTTAAGAATTCATGAACCAAAGTGTGTATTATTATTCATAATAGCAATCGAGAAATACTAATGATCTTATTTTATAATAACCATTATTATGACAATGGTAGCAAGACTATATATATCATAGGGGAAAAAATTGAACAATAGTTTTCAGACCTTTTATACTGGTCGCCATCTTTTTCACTAAATTTAGTAAATCCTCTCTCCAATTTCATTCTCTTTGATTAACCCCACATTTTTGGGATCATTCTTTGATTCAGTACTTCATTCTCTATATCCTGTAACATCTTAATTGTATTCTCATGGTCCTACCAATCCATTGTTGGGCGCAGTGGAAGTTTGGATCGTTATTTAATTTATTAGGATTCGGCAAATCCCACCAATAAGTTGATGATAAAATATTATTCGGAAAAATATAAGTATAATGCACACAAGATTTACGTGGTTCGACAAAATCTGCCTACACCCACGAGAGTTTCCATTCTTCTACTACGAGAGAAATTTACTGGTTCAAAATTATACGCTTGAGTTTATAGATAAATTCAAGAAAATCACTCTGGTACAACTCCCAAAATTATATAGAATTCTACTCTCTCAACCCTTTGTATTGACCCAAAAAAAAAACCACCAAGTATTTCCTGTACTACACAATTTGTATCACACAAATTGATCTCTCTAACTCACTATGCACAACACTTGTGCTTTGCTTCCTTTGCTCTTGACTTTGGTTGGTGTGATTGAAATCAATGAAAACTCTCCTATTTGTAGGAAGAATTTCCACCGGCCAATGCCATCTTATTGGCCAACTTGTTGGTAGTTATATACCACCGTTTTTATATCACCGATTTTTCACCGTCCCTTGATTTAGAAAGTATGGATATATTAAATCTATTAAAATCAATTAATTGCAAGTGATTTTTTACCAAAATAAGGGGAGGTGAAAAATCGGTGGCATATATCTTGGTATTTCTTTTTCTTTTTCTTTGATTTATTTTGTGGGTGGACCCCAACATCCCTCTATATATACAATAACCTCATATATTCTAACATTTCAATTTCATTTTCCACCACTTATTATTCTTAAGAATGTACATGCACAAGATGTCCTTCGTTGCCTTGTCTTCGATGGCATTGATTTTACTTCTAGCCTTCATCACTTCTATGTTTATCTCAACCGTTGTTTCCACATCAGTACAAAATCAAAAAACCGGGATAAAGGCGACGCTAAGGCGCACCGACTCGGGTTTAAACTTCACCAAAACCCAGCTTTTGCAGCGAGGAATGAAGCGTGGAAGGAAGAGAATTGCAAGGGCTGCCATAGATGTCGACATTAAGGCACCAGTTAGTGCAGGAGAAGGCGATTTTCTAATTGATTTATCCATTGGCACCCCTCCAATGCCTTTTTCTGCAATTCTTGACACTGGCAGTGACCTCATATGGACTCAATGCAAGCCCTGCAAACACTGCTTCAACCAACAAACCCCAATATTTGATCCGAAAAACTCTTCTTCTTTCTCAAAGTCGCCATGCTCTAGCGACCTTTGCAAGGCCCTTCCCGTGTCGAGTTGCATTAGTAAAGACTGCGAGTATGCTTATGAATATGGTGGTGATGCAACAACTCAAGGTGTTTTGGCCACCGAGACATTCACATTTGATGAAGTTTCAGTTCCAAACTTAGGGTTTGGATGTGGACTTGAACAAAATGGGGATTTTGATGCGGCGGGGCTGGTGGGACTCGGGCGTGGAAAGTTGTCTCTTGTTTCGCAACTAGATGAGCCGAAGTTTTCTTATTGTCTCCCCTCTTTTGGCTCCAATAGGACTAGCACTCTGGCCATTGGGTCTGAGGCTAACGCCTATGCTAATGCTACTACCCCCGGAGATTCAATCATGAATACTCCTTTGATAAGAAACCCCTCACTGGCTTCGTTCTACTATGTTACCCTTAAAGGTTTAACCGTTGGTGAAACCCTATTGCCCATCGATAGTTCCACTTTTGAAATCCAACCAGATGGCTCGGGGGGCATGTTCATTGACTCCGGCACCACACTCACTTTTCTTGAAGAAAGTGCCTTCAACTTAGTTAAGGAAGAGTTCAGCAATCAAATAAAACTCCCCATCAACTTCGATGGGGATTTAGAACTATGTTTCACTTTGCCAGCACAAGGGGAACCTTTTGAGGTGCCTAGGCTGAAATTGCATTTCCAAGGGGCGGATTTGGAATTGTCCCCCGAAAACTACTTCATTGCTTTAGATGATAACTTGGGGTGTTTGGCGATGGTTAGTTCCCGAGACATATCCGTGTTTGGGAACAAATATTTTGGTGGTTTATGATCTTGCCAAAGAGACACTTTCACTTGTGCCTACACAGTGTGGTCCTGATTAATTAAATAATTCTGAAATAAGAAAAAATATTTTATTTTCTTCCACAGGTAATGCCGTATATATAGGCTATACATGTAACAGGGGAATAAGGAAGAATAGTTTTCACGTACCAATCTTTGGATGGCTGATCAATATGTTACATGCATGTTATTTTCGAACCGTCTTGTAATACCGGCCGGCCGGCCCTTTTATTTAATAGAAATTTTTAAGTATTAATTTTTATGTGTGATGCCCCCTAGTCTTTCATAAATTATTATAACTAAAAGAGTTGTATGTGTTTGTGAATTTTTAAACTAAGAGATTTTGGGGATATAAACAATTAGTTGTGGCCGACACGAATATGTATGTATGTATATCCTTATAGTTACCCCACTTTAATTATGTATTCTATAACATGTATTCATTCTTCACGTGCTGGATTCTCGTACATATTTCACTACCACAAAAAAGTCCTATTACAGCGCACCTATGACAGCGGTTTTGAAAACTGCTGTAAAAAGTGGCATTCGGTTCGGACCTATGACAGCGGTTCGAGCCAAAACGCTGGCATAGGTTTCAGAAAAAAAAAAAAAAAAAAATATTTTGAATGTGGCAGCGGTTCGGCCAGAACCGCTGCCAAAAAGCACACGTATGGCAGCGGTTCGGCCGAACCGCCGCCACAAAGCGCACGTATGGCAGCGGTTCGGCCGAACCGCTGCTAGAAGTGTACTTTGTGGCAGCGGTTCTAGCCGAACCGCTGCCAGAAGTGTACTTTGTGGCAGCGGTTCTAGCCGAACCGCTGCCACAAACAGACATGTGCCAGCGGTTCGACAGAACCGCTGGCACAAGGGCCGGGTTTTCTACAACCCGGCCCCCCTCACTCTCACTCTCACTCTCACCACCTACTCACTCTCTCTCTCTCTCAACTCTCTCACCACCACCACCACCACCACCACCACCACCACCACCTCCACCATCGCGAGACCACCGTCCGCCGCCCCCCTAGATCTCTTTTTCTCTCTCTAGATATCTAGCCCTCTCTCTCGGTTTTTCTCTCTCTCTCTCTCTCGGTTTTTCTCTCTCTCACCACCACCACCACCACCACCACCATCCGCCGCCCCCCTCCCGTTTTCTCTCTCTCTCTCGGTTTTTCTCTCTCTCTCTCTCGGTTTTGCTCTCTCTCTCTCGGTTTTTCTCTCTCTCTCTCTCTACCACCGCCGCCGCCGCAGCCGACCTCCGCCGCCGCCGCCGCCGACCTCCGCCGCCGCTGCCCCTGCCGCCCACCTCCGCTTCCGCCGCCGTGGTCCATTTAGTTTTGGTATTTTCTTTTAGATAAATATAAATATATATATATATATATATACACACACACATAGAGTATGTATAGATGTATGTATATGTGGGTGTATGCATATATGAGTGTATGTATATATATTTGTGTATGTGTGCTTGTATTTGTGTATATGTGGGTGTATGCATATATGAGTGTATGTATATATATTTGTGTATGTGTGCGTGTATTTGTGTATGTGTGGGTGTATAAAAAATTTAAGGGAACTAGGAATTTGACTGAATTTAGTATTAATTTTAGTTAGTCGGGTGTTAATTCCGTTTGATTTGAGATTAAATTGTGGTTATTTGGTGGTTTAGGGTACATTGATCCAACTGGTGATCTATATTTATACTTAGTTGCTGAAAATATAATGTTTTATCTATAGTTTTATGTGATTTATGTGATCCGACTGGTGATCAATATTTGTAGTTGCTGAAAATATAATTAATTAAGATTGAAATTGGATTTTAGCGGATCGTCAGATTCGAATTTTGTTGGATTCAACCTAACCGGGTGAAGATTAAGTCGAGAACTTGGTAGTAATTTTTGCGTTGTTACTCTGCTGAATTTTTTCTAGAATAATGGGAAATAAATTAAAATACAAATTATTTAATTAATTTAACTATCAACTGATGATAAAATTGTTTAATTTGATTAATTTAGAATCAAAATGGATCGAAGTTGGATTTTAGCAGATCGTATGTCGGAACAGTATGAGAAAGGTGTGAAAGAGTTCATAAAGTTTGCGGTTGACCATGCACCAGATCGAACTAGGATCACTTGCCCGTGTTTACGTTGTTGTTTTGGAAAGAGAATTAGTCCACGTGAGTTAGAAGATCATTTGGTGTGTAATGGAATTGATAAAAGCTACAAACGTTGGACAAGACACGGTGAAAGCAGTGTCCCGTTGGATGATTTGGGTGGTACATCATATCCATCACACGATTTCAACATGAATGATTATGAGCCTGATCGTTTGGAGGAGATGACAAATGTGATTGAGGAGGATTTGCGAAATTGTCCTAAAATGTTTGACAATTTGACAAGTGATTCAAAGACACCACTGTATAGTGGTAGTAAATTCACGAGATTGAAAACAGTTCTTAACCTATACAAGTTAAAAGCCAACAATGGGTGGAGTGATAAGAGTTTCACAGACTTGCTTGGTTTATTAAAAAGCATGCTACCTGAGGATAATGTGTTACCTAATCGTACTTATGAGGCTAAACGGATGTTAACCTCAATTGGCATGGGATATGAGAGGATACATGCGTGTCTCAATGATTGCGTATTATTTAGAATTGACTATGCATCATTGAAGGCCTGTCCAAAATGTGGCGCCTCACGGTACAAGAAGAATGGATCTACGCCTGTCAAAACCATGTGGTATTTGCCTATAATACCACGATTTAAACGCATGTACAGTAGTAAAGAGTTAGCCAAGGACTTGACATGGCATGCTGATAGAAGGTTTGAAGAAAGGATTGAAGATGACAAGATTCGACATCCCTCAAATTCTCCTCAATGGAAAAAGATTGATGATGATTTCCCTGAATTTGGTGAAGAATCAAGAAACCTGCGCCTTGTATTGGCTACAGATGGCATGAACCCTCATGGCTTGCAAAGCAGCTCACATAGTACATGGCCGGTGATTTTGATGATCTACAACCTTCCCCCATCGCGATGCATGAAGCGAGAGCATATAATGATGCCTATACTCATTTCTGGGCCGAAACAACCTGGAAATGATATAGATGTCTACTTGACCCCTTTAATTGAGGATTTGAAGGTGTTGTGGGACACCGGTGTTCAAGTATATGACGGGTTGAGAGAAGAAAATTTTAATCTCAGAGTCATGTTATTTGGAACAATCAATGATTTTCCGGCAAGAGCAAACCTCGAGGGATATGGTGTACATGGCCAATGTGGATGCCCCATATGTGTGAAGAGTACAGATCAATATCGATTGACACACTCCCAGAAATATGCATTCCAAGGGCATCGGAGATGGCTAAATCGGAACCATCGATATCGTCGGTGGAAGAAAGCTTTCAATGGGAATATAGAAGAAGGTCGAGCTCCTAAGTGCTTAACTGGTGAAGAAGTGTTTGAAAATGTAAGAGACTTGGAGGTTAAATTTGGAAAGACTTTTGCATGTGGCCTTGCAAAAACTGGGTGGAAAAAAAAGTCAATTTTCTTTGAGTTGCCGTATTGGACGTCTTTACATGTTAGACATTTTCTCGATATAATGCATATTGAGAAAAATGTATTTGATAGCGTCATTGGAACACTTCTAAATGTGCCCGGAAAGACAAAAGATGGCGTAAAGGCACGGTTAGACTTGGTTGAAATGAAGATAAGAGGAAAATTGACACCAACAAATAAGGGGAAACGTACTTATTTGCCTCCAGCAGCTCACACTCTAGCCAGGAAAGAAAAAATTGCATTATGTGAGTTTCTTAATGGAGTGAAAGTTCCAGAAGGGTATTCTTCAAACATTAGCAGTCTTGTATCAATGAAGGATTTGAAGCTAAAACACTTGAAGACTCACGATTGTCATGTAATCATGGATCATTTGCTACCAATTGCTATACGGGCCATTTTGCCAAAAAAGGTGAGAGACACGATAACTAAATTGTGTTTCTTCTTCAAAGCAATGTGGAGCAAGGTGTTTGATCCTGAGCAATTTCCTGCACTTCAAAAACAAATTGTCATCACTTTGTGTGAGCTTGAAATGTATTTTCCACCTGCTTTTTTTGATATAATGACTCATCTTCCCATTCACTTGGTTAGAGAGACTCAACTATGTGGACCGGCTTTTATGAGATCTATGTATCCGGCTGAGCGTTATATGAAGGTATTGAAAGGCTACGTGAAAAATCGTAGTCGACCGGAAGGTTGCATTGTTGAACGGTACATAGTTGATGAAGCCATTACATTTTGCACAGAGTATCTGACAGATTCTAATGTTGCAGAGCTCCCAAAGTCTCATGTTGTGGGAGGGGGAACAGAAGGAGTCAGATTAATGGGAAAACAATTAGCTAGTGTTCATATTACACAAAGGGATCAGGCACACCTATATGTGCTCCACAACACCGATGAGGTTGACCCATATGTTGAAGAGCATAAGAACCAACTTAGGAGATTCAATCCAATTAAAAATGAGAGTTGGATTTCAAGAGAGCATAATAAGAGTTTCATCGATTGGTTCCGAAAGCATTTTGAAGAAAAACAGAAAGAGAATCCACAGCTTTCAGTTTCAGATAAATTGACACGGCTGTCGATGGGTCCGGACAGACTAGTATTTTGTTATTCAGGTTATCGTATCAATGGTCGCACATTCTATACAAAAGACCAAGACGAACGAAGTACAATGCAGAATAGTGGTGTGAGTCTTGTAGCTCAAGCAATGCATATCTCAAGTGCGAAAGATAATAATCCTATCTATGCCGATTTATCATATTACGGGGTGATTGAACGTATATGGGAGCTTGATTATAGTTGGTTTCGGGTGCCTGTATTTGGGTGTAGGTGGGTTGACAATAAACATGGTGTCGATAATAGTGAAATAGGCTTCACTCGAGTAGACCTTGAAAGAGTGGGATACAAAGATGAACCTTTCATTTTAGCGTCACAAGCTAAACAAGTATTTTTTGTTACCGATCCTATTGATAAGAGGTGGTCCATTGTTTTATCGGCAAACAAAAATACATGTATTGAAGGTGATTATGAAGAAAGTGAAGATGATGGAGAAAACCCTATCTCCTTAGGTGATTCACAATCAATTGATAGTGACGATGACTTGGATATAAGTGATGATGAATTGTATATGCGTCAAGATCACCAAGAGGGGATATGGATTAATCCGTCAGTTCGTCGCCGTACTAAAAAAAATGGTCGTACCGATGGGAAGCAAAAGACTGCTAAGCCAACGACAAAAAGAAAACGATGAAAGGTATTAGAATTTATTTCATAATTGTATGATAGACTTCTTTCAATATTTATACTTAGTTGCTAGAAAATTTATATTCTTGAGATTTGCCAATTTTTGTGGAAAATTTAAGGGAAATAGGGGTTGATTGATTTTAAGGTTAATTTGGTTTAGCTGGGGGTTAATTATGTTTAATTGAGGATTAAATTTTGTTTATTTTGTGGTTTAGGATAATTTTGTTTATTTTGTGATTTATTACTTCTATTTGAAATTTATTATTGCCAAATGAATCTGCCAAATTTATATGAAGATAACTTCTGTATTTATTACGTCTATTTGAAATTTATTATTGCCAAATGAATCTGCCAAATTTATATGAAGATAACTTCTGTATTTATTACGTCTATTTGAAATTTATTATTGCCAAATGAATCTGCCAAATTTATATGAATCTAACTTCTGTATTATTTGTCTTTTGTAGGTCGATGGCTTCAAATCCTGATGGTAGTTTTCCCGACGATGATGTATATGGATCAGATAGCGGTCATGAGAAGGACATACGGAGAGGTGTCTCTGCTATGAAAAAAGTTGTCAATGCCAGAAGTAAAGGCATAAGGCTACCTGTCGGCTGGAATGACAGAGGTCAGCCAATTAACCCCAACAAATCAATATTTGTTGGGTATATAGGCGTGCAGGTTCGGCAGAAGGTGTCGATTGCCATTAGTACTTGGCGCAAAGTCCCGTCAGCAACAAAAAAAAACATTTGGGATGAGATGAAGGTAATTTGGATATTATCTTATTTGTAAGTGTTAATATATTATCATATTCTCTAAATTATAATTTTATATATACTTTATTGTTTGTTTTTTGTAGTTGGCGTTTGATATTGACGAAAGTCGACAAAAGTACGTACTAGCAGAAGCTGGGAGGCTAGCACGTAACTTCAGGAGCTACATAAGCAGAAAGTATGTGCGAGATGATGATGGAAATGTTAATGTCAACCCACCTCCACAATATGAGATATCCCAAGCCGATTGGGCGGCATTTTTAGAGGTTCGCTTAGGTGAACCTTGGCAGGTAGCTAGTCATTTTAATTTACAGTTTCATTTGTTGGTTATTGCGTTTATATTTAGCTAATAATTTGATAATGTAATAAACAGAAAATAAGCATTGACAATCAGGAAAGAGCAAAGAACCCTGAATATCCTTACCGGAAAGGGAGTTTTGGAGATGCTGTTGTGGAGCAAATGGAGGTATGTAGTTCATTTAGCAGTGAATCCTTACAATTTTTTTAATAATAATTCTATGTTAATGCATACATATATTTTTTAATGAAAATACAGATAAATAAAAGAAGGGATGCGGGATCCGATTGTACAGATGTGACACGAGCACTCGTGTGGAGGGTTTCGCGTTCCGATCCGACAAATCAAATTGATAACGAAAATGTTAGAAGAGTGGTGAATGAAATGGTGAGTTATTGGCAATTTTAGCTCTATTAATTGTTTTATTGAAATACTATTAAAAGCACAAGGTTCACTATTTTTTTTAATTTTTAAAAATATATCATTACAGGAGAGCATTTCACAAGAGAGCACTAGCCATAGTGGAACTTACACGAGTCGAGATGACCTATTGGCTAAAGCTATTAAAAGGAAAGAGCATCCGGGTCGCGTTAGGGGTGTTGGCTTTGGGGTCTCACAAAGAGACTATTTTAAGGATCCAAAGCCTGCTTCAGAAAAGGAGATGGAAAACTTGAGAAACATAGTGAAAAACCTCTCCGAAACTATGGTTGCCATGCAACAACGAATTGATGTTTTGGAAGCCCCTAGCTCGCGTCAGCCACATGAAGATGACGTCATTTCTTTGAAAGATAGCAGCCCAGAACCAGGTTATAAGATGCTTCCTGAGGTAAAATATTTGAACTTGTTTATTAATCATATAACTTGCGACTCTCTATTTTCTGTAAATCATACAAAACTTTCTAATATAATGTTGTATATATATATATACGTGTGTGTGTAGGGTATCACTCCATGTCAATTAGCACTTTCATCTCCATCATATCGTGTGGTGGCTAAAGGACAGCTATACAATCGATCAGAGACTGATAGAACACTTCACAACTGTCAATTAGCCACCAACAATGTGAAAGTGCGCATTGACACTGCAGTTGAGGCTAATACACTCCTGCCCGTCCCTCTCAATGATGAAATATTCTCCATTTCTCATGCGCTGGGTACCTTTGTTGCTTGGCCAGCGAGTCTTGTCATTGTCACTGCTGCACCGGTATGTAATTAATAGCTAGTCATTAATAAATTATAACAATTTGTTTGAGGTTACTAAATATACTTTGGTGTGTAACATTTATATTTTATTTTCTTGCTTAAACAGTCCAAATCATCTGCAAACCGTAAGTCAGGGACGTCGAAGCGGTCAGCTGTCAAAGGAAAATCTCAAGTGGCCGAGCCTGCAGGTGAAGTAGACATACGTGCAGATCTTCAACTAGATGGACTCCCTAATGACCTTGTATTTCTGGGAAAGTACACGAAGATGATGAAGATTGATGCCCAGATCAATATATATATGGACGAAGCCATTATGAATGTTTCATTTCCAGAGTTCATTGGGAGGGAGGAGATCTATCACCTTCTGTGTAGACAAGAAATAGGAGCCTCTATCATTACAGCGTACATAAAGTAAGTTTTTTAATTATTTTATTACATCTAAACTACGATTATTTTCGTCACTCGAAATTCATTTTTTATGCTCAATTTAGGTGTTTGTGGTTTAACTACGTGATCCCCGAAGGAAAAGAAACAAGTTTCGGGTTCCTTAGCCCACATTCCATAGCTGCTCAAACAGACCCGTCAGTTCAACAAGTGCAGTACATAGCACGTGCTATGATGCAGAGTACACAACAAAATAAGTTATTTTTTGCACCTTACAACACCGGGTGAGCTACTAAAGACTCGATTTTAATTTGTAAAACTAGCTACGCAAAACAAATTTTCAACTATCTTTTGAATGTTTTGTAGGGGTCATTGGTTTGTTGCTTGCAATTAATCCATTTAAAGAGATTGTTTACTATCTGGATTCTGTGCATGGTGAGCCGCAATACCGAGATGATATGATGCTAAAATTCAATCAGTAAGTTTTTCATTCAATCAATGTATCCATTATATTTAATATTTTTTTAAATTGTATTTATTTCACATAATTTCTTGTTTTTAACATATTTTCTTGTTTTTTATATTTTTTTATAGAGCTGTGCACATATTTCGTGCAAACTGCAACAACCAATCCAACAAATCCAAAAACTCGGACTGTAAATGGTTTACTATAAAGGTTAGCGTTTTCTAGGTTCATGAGATTATATATTCGTATAGAAGTTCGTCTTCTAATACAATGTAAGTTTGATTGCTTTTGTAGTGCTCCCGGCAGACCAACGAGGTGGATTGTGGCTATTTCGTTATGAGATTCATGAAAGAGATTATTAGCCACGGACTATCTATAATCCCAACAGCGGTATACATAATCCTTATATATATATATATACTTAATTCTATTACTTTTGAAATTATTAAACCTTAATTGGTAGGTAATTGAAATGTTATTTCACTTTGCAATTAATCTCTATATATATACATATATCTTGCAGTACTTTAAGGATTGTCAATCCTTCTATACTGATGAGCAAATTGATGAAGTACGCTGCGAAGTTGCACGTTACATTTTCTTAGCAGCTCCTTAGAAATTAGGTAATTTAGTTTTTGTACATTGTGACTTGCTATAAATTGAGATTTGATTTATTGTATTTCGTAAGGTCATTAGTAATTTAATTAGTTAATTGTATATTTTGTTGGAGATTAAAGATGGTAATATTGAAGTTTGGGATGATGTTTGCTTATGTTGAATATGTTTTGTTGTTAGTTGAAATTTGTTGATTGGATCATTGCATATTACAGGCACTATCATGACAGTGCAATAAATAATTAAAAAAAAAATAGAAAAAAAAACAGCGGTTCTGCAGAACCGCTGCTACAGTTCTCACCTCTGGCAGCGGTTCTGGGAAAACCGCTGCCAAAGGTCTCACCTGTGGAAGCGGTTTTGGGAGAACCGCTTCCACAGGTAAGACCTCTGGCAGCGGTTCTGGGAAAACCGCTGCCAGAGGTCTCACCTGTGGAAGCGGTTCTCCCAAAACCGCTTCCACAGGTGAGACCTTTGGCAGCGGTTTTCCCAGAACCGCTGCCAGAGGTCCACCTGTGGCAGCGGTTCTGTAGAACCGCTGCCACAGGTCCGTTATTTTTTTTTATTTTTTTGGTTTTTTCGCAGCGGTGTTCAGGAAACCGCTGTCATAGGTAGACCTATTACAGCGGTTTTGTAACCGCTGTCATAGGTCCACCCCTATACCAGCGGTACCTTTGACAGCGGTTAAAACCGCTGCCATAGGCCCAAAAAAACCGCTGCCAAAGGTCATTTTTGTAGTAGTGTTTGGGATATTTCAAAAACAAGAAATGTTGGAATAATAGATCTGGTATGCAGCCTTGGTTGAATATGTAATTTTGCATGTATTCATCTTCACGTGCTGGATCCTCGTACATATTTCGGATGTTTCAAAAACAAGAAATGTTGGAATAATAGATCTGAAATGCAGCCTTCGTTGCTATATTTATGCATGGGATTAATTTGTGAGATTTAATCATGTTAATTTATTGGGATTAACTAGCCATTTCATTCCCATCAGATGTACTCTGCCCTATATATATAAATTAGCGTGAATCCCATGCTATGCACGGATACATATTATATTTATGTAGAATGTTAAAATTAGAGTTTTTTTCCTTTCATTTTAAGATTGATTGCTTGTTGGGAAAAATGAAAATATGTAGTGCTACAATCATTACTTTTTCTGAATTCCATTGTCGAAATTAATATATTTAAGTTGAGCTAATAGAGGTTGTTTAAGTTAAATTTTGAGCTTAGATTATAAGATATCATTAACAGGCTAGACGCGTTAGAAAAAGAAAATGAGAACTTAAATGTTGTTTAGATGACATAACCACTGTGACTTTGAATTCACTTTTATGCAAATTCGTAACTTTTAACGTAAGGTATATCTATCAAATCTTTATTACATGAGATAACATGAGATAATGCTTAACACCCACATACTATTAAGTATATCAATTGTTGTATTTATTAAAATAGATTTTACTTATGACACTTCTAAGTGAAATTGTGTTTTTGATGAGAATTAATATTTCTGTAAAATCTAATTAATTTAAGTTATTCAAAACGTAAGGTCAATAATTTAAAAATGTGTGAGTACTCATCTTTCATATGCATGTTTGCCTAATGTTATTTCCTATTCTTTTTCTTAGTTTAATTACTTATAATTTATCTTAGTTTATAATGAATTAGAGAGAAAATCACTATATCTAAAAGAAAATTGTAGTTAAAGTGTCATGAGCAATTTAATCTAAAGTCGTTGGCATCACGGTGCTCCTTTATCCTTCCCATTTTTCTCATTTATTATAAAGAAAGAGATTCGATTATCACTTCTTTTTAAAAGAATAAATATATAATTAACTTTCTGGAAATCGATATTTTGAAATATATTATGATAAAAATATAATTAATAATTTTTAAGTTAAACAAAAAAAAAAAGAGTTTTCCCCTAAGATAATAGTTTGCTTTCTTCCAATAACAAAAACACATAAATAAAAGTTCATTTAATCTAAGTTAATAATAATAAGAAAAGGAAAATATGCAGTTGAAAAATGACAAAAAGAAAGGGAACATTTTTAGAGTCCGCAATTAGCTTATCAAATTATTTCAGGAAAAGAATAAATTCATAAGCAAGATTGAATTGGTCCTAAAAGTTTACTGTATAAATAAGTTATACATGACATAAGAAATAAGTTGAAATAGATCCAATTTTTCGAAGATAAGCTCTAGTACCTCCATTTTTTTTCTCTCTAAACAATTGGCAAAATCAAGAATGAAATGACAGAAAATTTAAAAATATGTTTCTCCTAATAATATTTTCCTCCATCCATGCACACATCTCAATTCCTGCAGCAAGAGTGCTTCAACTTATCTCGGTCGAATAATTAAAATGATACACAAACCTGTACATCAGTTATCCAAATTAGGTGCATCAAAATTGATTTGAAGAAACAGTTATTCGTGGGAGATTAGTCAAACTCTATTTACGGAAAAGTCTAATGAAAAAAAATTGAAAGTGGATTGCTAAAACCTTTGATCACATATTACAATCAAATACGTAAGCAAGTAAAAGGGATAAAAAAAAAAGCTATAAGATTAAAATATAAAATTGAAAATAAAGAATGAAAGAAAGATGAGAATTTTACCTGCATGGTTGTATGAAGCAAATCATACTCAACTATCAAAAAAAATCTTGAATGTAATAGAAAGTAACAATAAACAAACACTAAAATGAACATATAATGATATTGAGGATTGTTAAATATTAACTTACCATGATATTTTTGACGATGAATCAAGATGAAGATTAGAAAAACTTCATTTAAGAAAAAGTCTAATGAAAAAAATTGAAAATGGTTCAAATACGTATGAAGTAAAAGGGATTAAAAAGCTATAGGATTAAAATATAAATCTGGAAATAAAAAATAAAAGAAAGATGAGAATTTTACCTGGATGGCTGTATGAAGCAAATCATATACTCAACTATCAAGAATTTTTTTGAATGTAATTTAAAACTATAATAAAACAAAACTAAAATGAATATATAATTGAGGATTGTTAGATATTAACTTACGTACGATGACATTCTTGACGATAAATCAAGATGAAGACTTGCAGATAATGAAGATCGAAGAGCAAAGGATGTATAAAATGTGGAGCAATGACCTACCATTAAATTTTCCTTTCTTTTGCCTTTATATTTATGAATTAAGTGAAAGTCATTATGGCATTAATGAGGCAATACGTAATTGCTGGTATTTAACTAAAACAGGAAGAGTTTTTATTATGGAAAATAAGATCTCAAATCTTCCAATCTACCATGAATGCCGTATCATGCATTATTTTATGAAAAATAAGTTTTGATATTAAGAATTTATTATGACCATCAATTTGTGTCTTTCTTTATTCCTTTGTGTATCGTACCCATGATTATTTCTCTTTCCATATAGACAAAAGGTTAATTGATCATAATCTTCCTCATCTTTTGTATAGATTCATTATGTATAATGTGGTAACTTAAATAACTTCATAAGTTATATTTAGTATTCTATCAAACCGTGCAAATCTTTTTAATATATTAAAAAAATTCAAAATTATGAGAATTCAGAATTTAGTCAAAATTGGTCAAAATTGAGCAATTGTGGGTCCCACATCCTCTTAGTATAGATTTTCCCTAACATGTGCAGTCTTGTGTATAAAATTAATAGGCACCCACCGCCAATCATTCTAGATATATATCATGAAGCACATCCACATTCTTCTCAGTTAAAACAACTCAGAACTCGATTTCTTTGGCCGGTAACCTATTTTCACCTGGAATTATTACTTTTCCAAAATTCTAAACTCCATCACCTTTATTTGATATTACTTGTTGTCTTTAAAAGTCCTTTAACTAAAAAAAATTAATACTCGTTTATAAATGGCATCCACAAACCAATTATGATTAATATCACGTTTTTTCTATTCAACATTACGTTCCACTCGCTCACAAATTATCACCAATAAACCGGTATAAAATATTGACTGACAAAACATATGACATTGACCTATAAAATTTGGATGGAAATTTTGATTGAGATTAAATGCGAGGCATTTTAAAAATTATGCAAGAAATCTATTGAATAAGTGGATTCTTTCTCCAAGAAAATGAATACATTTCTTGAGGGAGGGGGAAGGAAATATAAGTGGTATCTTTCTTTATTATTTAGGAGAATACATCTTTATTTATAGGTGTATGTATTACTCCTCATCTCATATTCTAACTTCACTATTGATTTGTCGTGATTACAATCAAGTGCAATTTAGATATTTCAAAGTAAATTAATATTACAAGTGAGCTTATTATTAAAAGCCATGAATATTTATGATAGATAGCCCATTACCCTTATTAATTGATTTAAGAGTTGAAAAGGTATGAGGCCATGGCCCATTACACGCATAAATATTAAAAATCAGATGATTTAGGAATTATTGTTTAACCACTCCAAGACCTCCACTCTATTATCATCAAAGATAGGTAGTTCATCGTGTTATAAGTCAAACCAAGTCCATCCTTGACTCATTTTTCAAAATATTTTGGTCAGAGTTTGACCACTCGGACCCTTAACTTAGTTTTCACACCACATCAACTCTTTTATTGATCCTGACCTCATATTCGAACATCACTTTGTTATCTACGAGAATACATCAATATCTATAGACGTATTTGTTATTTAAATCTTACTTTCGGGAAAATATTTTTTTTTTGTCATATAGCTTTGACACATTTTAATTTTTGGTCATGTTTGTTACAAAATCTCACATTTGGTGCCAATCAAAATTTTTTATCCAAAATTTATCTGTCAAAATCATGTGCTTTGTTAGTCGACATGTTTTACTGGTTTTTGGGAGCATTTATGCAAGAATGAACTCGCACTCGAATTCCCTTAATTTAGTTGGTTGAAGCAAATAGTTATTACATATTTAATAATTATTGAAATCTAGTCTATCAAAATATCCTATAATTTATTTCATTGCTAGTAATTTTCTCTTCCTTAATTCCCAAGACTTGGAGGAGAAGAAAATCTAATTTCCTTCACCACCAAAATTCGAACTCCTCTCCTAAGCTATAGGGGAGTTCGAATTATCCCGTTTCTCTCTTCAAAAATATGTCACTGTGTATACTAGGAATCCAAGAATTTAATTCTTTACTCCTTATTTAATTATAAGTCCAACCCATTAAATTTATAGTTAAATTTAATTTAATTATATCTCTCTTCCCAATTTATTATTTATTTAATTCTGAGCCTAGCCAATTAAATAAAACACTTGGACTCAACAAGGTCCATTAATTTAATCAATCCAACTAGATCATTTAAAGAGTCCAATTAATTCAAAAACCATCAATTAAGTAATATTCCATATTAGGAAAAGTACTATACTTTCATAATTTTCCTCAATTTCCATAAATTGATTTATCACAATATTTTTGCGGTAACTCTCCAGAGCTAAGTGTGTGACCCCTTAGCCTCGTCTACAGGCTAATAGTGAGTACATTTTCCCAAAGTGCCAGTGTACTTTCCTAAAAAGGAAAGTACTAGATTAAATCAATCCTTCGATTCAATCGAATATGGAATCTATTTATCTAGACTAAGTATGAGCTTTTTCCTTCTTATATATGGAATCTATTTATCTAGACTAAGATTCAAATACTAATTAATGGTAATTTGAGTTTTTATGACTTAAGCAAGTATTTTCATTGGTCGATTTAATATAGCAAGATATCAATTGTAACTAATTGATATGAATAGATACTTAGATCAATAATTAATCTAGAAAAGTTGTTGGACAGACTTTTAACCTGATTAGGATACTCGAACGAGCTGATTTGTTGCACTTGAAAGAATATAATTCATAAAGTTCAAATATTTAGAAGGAACTTTTCAAAAACTTTGTACTGAGGATTAAGCCAAAACATTCTTAAAAAAAAAAAGGATTAAGCCAAAACAAATCCTCTATACCACTTTGGTGTATATGACATGTGCCATAATAAACAAAGTAGTGTTTGTGAATTTTTAAACTAAGAGATTTTGGGATATAAACAATTAGTTGTGGCCGACACTAATGGACAAACTTAAGGAATTATGTACTCTAAAACAAGTTATATATTTATCTATTGAAGAAACGCAGGAGAGGCAGAAGCTTTGGAGAAGTCAATTTTCTCATTAAAACCATAATGAAACCCTAATACAACTTATATATACATAAGAAAAGACCTATACAAGGCAAACTCTATACTACCAAAAATACAAAAACAATAATAGAAATAACATAATTACAATACTCCCCCTCAAGTTGGCGCATGTAAGTCATGAATGCCCAACTTGCCAAGAAGAAAAGAGAACCTCCCGAGAGCTTTGGTGAAAAGATCAGCCGGTTGAAGGTTGGAACGAATGTGAGAGGTAACAATGACACCAGCTTGAATTTGCTCACGTACAAAATGGCAATCAATCTCGATGTGCTTAGTTCACTCGTGAAATACTAGATTAGCAGCAATATTTATAGCCGACTGGCTATCACAAAAAAGAACCATCGGTGTAGGCAAGTGGACATCCAATGAAGCCAAAAATGACTTGACCCAAAGGAGTTCACTGGTGGCGGCTGCCATCGCGCGATACTCCACTTCGGCTGACAAACGCGAAATCGTACTTTGCTTTTTAGTTTTCCATGAGACAGGCGAGTTACCCAACGTGACAAAATATCCCATAACTGAACGACGAGTGATTGGACAACTGGCCCAATCAGAATCACAAAATACATGCAAAGCAAAATTGTCATCTGCTCGGAGCAGAATACCTTGACCCGGGTGGCCCTTGATGTAGCGTACAACTCGAAGAGCAGCATCAAAATGTTCCTGTCGTGGAGCTTGTGCGAAGTGAGAAAGAACATGCACGACATAGAAAATGTCGGGTCGAGTGATTGTGAGGTAAATGAGACGACCAACTAGACGACGATAAGATGCACTATCCGTTGCCATGTCCCCGTCGGCCAAGCCAAGCTTATGGCCGTGTTCCATCAATGTCTCTACAGGACGACAACCGCTAAGTCCCATCTCGGAAAGAATGTCCAAAACGTACTTTCGCTGACATAAGAAAATCCCCTTCGAAGAGTGAGCAACCTCAATGCCCAAAAAATATTTTAAAGCACCCAAATCTTTAATACGAAAACAATTATGTAAATAAGCTTTAAAGTTCGAACAAGCCTGTGAATGATTTCCCATGAGTAATATATGATCGACATAGACTAAAAGCCCCAAAGTTATGTCTCCACGACGATAGGTGAATAAGGAGTAATCAGCCCGAGATTGAACAAACCCATACCTCAAAAGAGAATCACGTAATTTCGCGAACCAATTTCGAGATGCTTGATGCAAACCATAGATGGATTTTGGCAACCGACACACCTTTCCTACTTCATTAGTATGAAATCCTGGTGGTAAGCGCATGTAGACCTCCTCATCGAGATCGCCATGCAAAAAAGCATTATTCATGTCCATTTGGTGCAGTTCCCACCCACGCTTAATTGCAACAGTCAGAAAAATGCCAACCGAGACAAGCTTGGCCACAGGAGCAAATGTTTCGTGAAAATCAAGTCCTTCCACTTGTGTAAAGCCCTTGGCAACGAGTCGCGCCTTATAGCGCTCAATCGTTCCACCAGAATTATACTTCACCTTGTAAACCCATTTGCAATCAATAGGTTTTTTTCCAAAGTCCACGTGCGATTCGTTTCAAGGGCTGAAATCTCTCCTGCCATTGCATCACGCCACTCGGCGCTTTTAACCGCCTCAACAAAGCTCGTGGGCTCAGAGATGGAACCAATAGAAGCTAAGAAAGCCTGGTGACCCTGAGAATTTTTTTTACATGTAATATAACGAGCTAGAGGATAAGGCGTACCTGAGGAGCCAGATTGTAAGGATGACTGTCGGAGGAGGGGGTCGTGTGCGATACTAGATACAGCCAAATAAACCACATAATCTTCAAGTCGAGTAGGAGATCGTGTAACCCGAGTCAGTCTAGATGTCGCTAGTGGTGCCGGCGACCTATCAGTGTCATCAATCCCGTGCACAGACGCGATCTCATGGTTTGATTGCTCTCCAGTACCATCATCTTCATATTTAGAGGTGCTCCCCCTTGGCTCGGAACCCTCAAAATCAACTGTTTGGTCAGTTGTACCAATCCGTGTTGGAACATGTCCATCCGGCTCCACAAACGGAAATGCATCCTCATGAAACAACACATCCCGAGAATAGAAAATGTCATATGAATCAAGATCATAAAGGCGCCAAGCCTTTTTTCCATGTGGATACCCCAGAAAGATACACCGTCGACTACGAGCAGTAAATTTATCCAGCGGTTTTGGGGCAGAGCGAGCATAGCACAAACACCTGAAAACCTTAAGGTGTCCATAGGATGGTCGAATTCCAAACAAAATCTCATAGGGCGACTTCCCTTTCAATTTAACCATTGGGGTAAGATTAATCAAATAAGCTGCAGTCAAAATATATTCCCCCCAAAACCGAATGGGTAGATTGGCTTGGAACCGTAAAGCTTGAGCTACCTCAAGAATGTGTCGATGCTTACATTCCACACTCCCATTCTGCTGTGGGGTATAAGCACAACTCGTTTCATGCAAAATTCCTCGCTTGTTATAAAACTCCTCTATCACTGTCGAAGTGAACTCTAACCCATTGTCACTACGAATGTGTTTGACAAGTGAACCAAATTGAGTTTCAACTAAAGTGCAAAAATCAACAATAAATCTGTAAGCTTCACGTTTTTCTTTAATCAAATATACCCAAATAGCACGACTATGATCATCAACCAAAGTAAGGAAATAATGTGAACCATTACTAGAAGATTTACGATAAGGGCCCCATAAATCACAATGTATTAGCCCAAAACAAGTCTTAGCATTATTAATACTTAAAGGAAAAACTGAATGAGTCTGCTTCGCTCGAAAACAAGCATCACAAATACCAATATCTTTTGATCCTACTCTACCAATATCAGAAATAAAAGACAAATGCTGGTTTGCTTGATGACCTAAACGTCTATGCCAAACTTCTAAGGAGTCTCCTGCAATAGTCTTCAAGGCCGAATTCACCTTTCCACACTTGAAGTAGTAGACCCCCCTCCGAAGTTCACCCACTCCAATTGGCATCCTCGAGGTGTGGCCCTGAAAAATACAAAGATTATCAGTGAATAAAATCTGGCATTGTAATTCCACAATTAATTGACGTATAGATATCAAGCTACAAGTTAATTCAGGGACGTATAAAACATTGTGTAAAATTATGTTCTCATTCAGAGAAACAATGCCTCACTTGGTGGCATCGGTCCGCGCCCCATTGGGCAGAAAAATCGAAATCGCATCAGTGGTCACAACATCCGATATAAGTGATAAGTTGCCCGTCATGTGATTCGAAACCCCGCTATCTAACACCCATGCAAAATCATTAGAATTCTTACCGGACAATTTATTTGAATTCCCATTCTCAAGTAACGTTAAGATTTTCTGGAATTGTTCATTGGAGAACCCCGGGATTGTATTCATCGGGTTCGGATCCCCACTTGTCGCATGAAAAGCCATTGCTCTGCCACTGTTTTGCATCGCTGCAGCCATGTTGCTGTGGCTTACCTTACGGGCTTGGTCACTTCTTTCTCGACCCCTCGGTCCCTTCCACCATTCAGGATACCCAATATTCTCAAAACAATCAGCGATGTCATGCCCATTTCGGATGCAACCAGCGCACCTTCTCCCATTATTTCCTTTTGATTTGGGCTGTCCATATTGATTACTTGATTTGTACTTCCCGTTCGTCTGAACATCCATTGCAACGACTTCCACCCTCTTCTCTTGACCACGTACGATTGTTCGATGTCGCTCTTCACGCGTGAATAATGCATAAGCCTTGCTTATAGTCGGTAGAGGATCCATGTTGAGTATTTGCGAACGAATTGTCCCAAAAATAAAATAGAATCATCTAAGCCCATCAGGAATTGATGTAGCTTTTCTTCTTCTTTTTCACGAATGAACTCCTTTGAAGCTCCACACGTGCACTTAGGGATTTTTGAGTAGCTGCTCAACTCATCGCACATTCCTTTAAGTTTTGTAAAGTATCCCATAACCGTCATCCCTTGTTGTCGAAGTGATGCGATCCCAAAAGTAAGATGTATGGAAATTTCAGTTCTGGTTTTGATGTTGAAGTCTGTATTTGAGGGACATTTGATTATGTTAAATTTTTTGTATTATTTTGATTATGTTTTGAAATTCTCTACAAATTTGGTAAAGATTGGACTTCTGTGGAGTTTTCTAAAATTCGTTGAATAAAACTGTCAGTCTGTTTGGTGCGATTTAAAATTGCTACGATTTTGGGCTTATTTGGTGAATCTGGAATTTTTTGTTTGCTCTGAAAATTTTACTGTAGGTATATACATGTGTTAGCAAGATTTCATAAAAAATTGGGAAGTTTTCAAGAAATAGGGATTTTATACAATGTTTTGAAAATAGACTGTCTGTCTTGAAAAATCTATCGGGACAACTATGTTTACGGAAATTGAATCACTAATTTAATGATTTCAATTAAAGTTGAAATTTTTGTAGAATGTTTCAAAATATATTTTTTTGTGTTTCTCCAAAGTTTCTGAGAAAATTCTTATCTTGAGGATTTATACAAAATTCTATAGTAAAAGTGCGCAAATTTGTAGCTTGCTTCAGTCTTCTTTCAACTAAATTGCCTACATGTCAAGATTATTCTTTTTTTTCTATTGTGTATCTTGCCTTATTTAGTAGGATAAGTTTAGTTAGGAAGAGGGCGTATCTAGAATTTTTAGGTATTCATAAGGTTAAGCCTGAATACTTTATTTATTCCACCACCACATGTAGCATGCCCGAATTCCCGACACCCGATCCAATTTAAGGTTATCATATTCGGTGACTGCCCCTTAACTCTATAATAGTATCTTTTGAAAACTAGAAGGAATTTATGTAATTAAATTTTAATTGCTATATATATATTGCATTAAAGAAAAAGTTTATGTTTTTGAAAATGGGAGTTGATATTAGCACTCCACAAATTGATAAATGCACTCCATTTTTACTTTTTTTCTTAAACAATTGACAATATTGCCCATCATTCAATAATATAATTTTTTTATGTTTTTCTTATAATAAATAAACCTTTTTAATTATGATATAAGTGTAGATATAAGAATATTTTAGTGAAAGATACAACATTTGTTCCTCCGCTTGTTACAGTATTGCCTTCTTTTATTGATTTTCAATGTTCTGTATTTATTTAATTTTTTAGTTATTAAAGGGCACTTTGATCATTTTATTATTAAATATTTTTATTATCTTGTTCAACATTAAAACAACCCTATGATAAAATCATCAATGATCAATTTATTGATGATTAATTTAATACCAAATTTATAAACAAAACAACAAAATTATATAAAAAAAGTATTTTAGACAGTTGCTAAATGTAGTGTGAAATTGTAAATGGAGGTAAAATTAAAGCGGCCATGTGTAAATAAAAGGCAAATATTTTCATTCTATATAATTTATCATAAGATAAAACAATTATATGTTCTTACTATTCCATGGGCAATTTTGTCTATTGCATTAGAAAATTTTAAAATGGAGTGCCTTTATCATTTTTTGGAGTTCTAATATCAATTTCCTTGAAAAATTGTGTAATCATGTTTCTGTTCTGAACTCATATCCTGAAGATAACTTATCTGTTTCTCCAAAATTTTATATCTCTTTTGTTTATGATGATCAATGACTAGTATGGTTCTGTTCTGATTTATTTATTCTAATTGGATCTAACTTAGCTTGGATTGACAAAGAGTACCGTCGGGCAGTAGCGGACTTGCCTGTTTGACCCCGAGTCCCCATGCCCCCTCACAACACACAACAGAAGTAGTTTGTGGTTGTATTAGGTAATATCGGTTCCACATGTGCTCGAGCATGTGTGTCTGTTTGGTAAGGTCGCTCCTTGCCCAGAGTAATAAAGTGGTCTGTCACTATCAGTTGGGAGTCAAAAGGTTGTCTGGCATCAGCAATTTGGTTATTTGATCATCATAATCATAATCGTTTTAAATTCTTTTATCGCTTACTATTTTTTTTAACGTTATTTGGACGAAATGTATTTCTGTCTCAGATTGATATTTTTGAATGTTATAAATCGGTTGCTTCAAGTTTAAATCTTTCTAAAGATTTACTTTTGTAAAAATCATTTTTGTTTATGTTCACACATTCCAAAAATGATATGTATTTGTTAAACACATCACACACATCGGGCATTCTCTGAGTATTTTACTCACGTACTCTCTATATTTTACTTCCTTCCTTCCAGTAATAGATGATCACTTAGGCAAGACTATGGAGACTCATCTGGAGCCAAGTGATCTATGAAGATCTTTGCTTTGTAATAGCTAAGCGTTGACGTTTAGTTTTTTTTCTAGCCGTGAGTTTTCATTAGAGTATCATTTCTTAAGATGTGCAGTTATGTTTATCGGGAGCACCTGATTAAAGGAGATTTGTCATACATTTTATTTTGGATATAATTTTATTAGAATTCATACCTCAAGTTTGAACCCTTGGTAAAATTGGGGCGTGACAGATGCTAACATAGCTAGCTCAAGTTTGGAAAAATTGAATTTTTGGTACACTAAAGAACCCTATACATTTCTTTCATACAAAAAAGTTTCACGTTGTCAATTTTGGTATACTCCGACGAGAAATTTGGTAATTTGAGTACATATTTCGCCAGAAAATTCAAAGCTTGCCGGAAAATGTCTATGTGGCGCCAAATTTGGGGATTTTGGTATGTGGAGGGAAAATTGCATACGTGACACCTGAAATTGGCGAGAAATGAGGAAAAAAGTCAATATTACTCCCAACTCCCATGTGAATATAAAATAAAAAAATAAAATATAAAAAATTAGAAAATTAGAAAATTTTGAATTGTATATTTCAAACCTTTGTAGTATACAAAAATAAATATTTATTAAAATTTAGAGTTATATATTTAGAAAACTGTGAATATAGTTACTATGATATTAAAAGTTTATCCAAAAGATGTTAAAAAATAAAAAAAAATTAGAAAATATTAAAACTTATATCTTAAGTTAATATTTAAGTTTAAATAAAATTAGTTTTAATGGCGAAATATTTTTTTCATTGACAAAATAAATAAATAAATTAAATAATTATAAAAATAAAAAATAAGAAATTTCAGAAAATAAAATAGAAGGAAAAAAAAATTAGAAAGCATTTTTTTTTTCAAAAATTCTAAAAAATCATAAGAAATAGATTGTTTTTACAAATTATATCTTAAACTAATTTTTAAATTTAAATAACATTATCTTTTAATGGCTATCGATTTCCATTCACAAAAGATAAATAACTTAAAAATCCAAAAAAAAATCATAAGGAACATAAGAAAAATAAAATAAATTGGAAAGCAAAATCAAAATAATTTTGAAAAATCAGGAAATAATAAGAAATAGTAAAAAAATAGAAAAATAAAAACAAAGAAAGAAAACAAAATCAATTTTTTTGAAAATAATTTTTTTTTAGTAAAAATCATAATATTAAGGAAAATAAATCATAATATTAAGCAAAACATAGTTTAATTTGAATTTTATGCAAATAAAATTACAAATTATTTATAGATGTAATAATTATACAAATTTTATCTATTATAAATATAAAAATATAAGTTAGATAAAAAACAATATTTGAATTAAAATTTCCAAAAAGTGGAACAAATTGAACAAAAAAAATTGAAATTATTTGGGTTAATATCCCCAAATTGAAAGTCAATTTTCCTTCACATTCAAAAATCCTCAAGTGGAAGGTTAATTTTCCACAAAATGCAAAAGAATCCCAATTCAAGTCAATTTTCCTGCCAAATGATATTTTTAGGCTAATTTTGAATTTTTTGGCAAAATTTGTATACAAGTTGCCAAATTTCAGTGGAGTGTACCAAAATTGCCAACGTGACACCTTTTTGCATAAAAAATATACATTGTCATTTAATGTACCAAAAATGCAATTTTCCTGCTCAAGTTTTGCCAGCAAGTGGGAGGCACACAGACGTAGATTTTTTAATTGTGACTTTGAAGAATAAAAGCTAGGGAAAACATGAAGTCGTATTACGTATATACTCTTGGCAATTTGGCTGCATTATAATTAGTTTATGTGCATTACTTATAAGCTTAGTATATAACTAATAATGCGTTACATGTTGATTAATTCCTAGTTTCTTACTTTTTTTACTTTTCTTCGTTTGCTAAGTACATTATAACTAATTTCCACTAGATTTCGAGCAAATGGGCTGTAATTATTGTTGTTCCAAACTTCTACCAAACAAGAAGGAACAAGAACTTGAAGAACTCGAACAAACTGAAAATCATAAGAAAGAATAATCGAGGCGAGAGAACACTGATCTCTTCCTTAACGCAAAATTGCCCCACTACAGGTGGTACGGGTTTATGCAATAGCGTTCCAAGATACAACGATTAATTTTTGAATTACGAACCACTTCTAATTCAGAAAATCAAACGAACTCAAGAACATCTTGAACTTTTAGAGAGAAGAATATATGAGATGAAATGCTTGATTTCGGTGTGTAAAACTCAGACTATGGAGGAGCCTATTTATAGGCTTGGAATTCAGACAATACATTAAAACCGAGTTAAAATTAGCCTTTAAATATATCTGTAACAACAGAAATAAATCTGCCTGTTACAAATATGTGACTGTTTGACTGCAGAAGTCAAACGGTTCTTCTAGAAGCTGGTTCAAAAATTGAACGACAAGTGGTCAGCTTTTTATTCAAACCACGATTTTAATACATTTCAGCAATTTCAGTAGTTGAATTTTCTCAAAAGAGATCCAATTAAACGTTGTCCAAAAAGATTAATTGAGGTCACTAGACTTGGCTCAAGCTGAGTTCAATACTTGACTTACCACACACACCTCAAGCCCATGGACCCGGACTTGGCCCGGGCGGGCAGCGGCGGCGGCGCCACGCGTGTGGTGAAACCAACCAAAGCTAGGTCCTCTCCCCCTACAAAACCTACAAAGGTGAGATGACCCAAAGGGCCAACCCTTTACCTCAAGGTAATTGTATATAAACTCATTTAACTTATGATTTTAATACAATGTGGGATTTTCACATTCAAACACCACACTTTAACACTTAATTTCTCATTCGTTACTGCTCTGAATCGAGAAATTTGAAATGCTAAACTTATCTACTCACGGCGTAGATTAATATTATTTAATAATATTTCGTATCCCGAATATGTATATTGTTCGAATTTCGTATGCAAAAGTGGTGTTCACACACTTTTCATACACACAATATCCAACAATTGTGAACCTGATGTCAGAAGTGTCAAGTGGCTTCTTGAGTTTAACTAATTGTTCCTTAAAACACAGTCAACTTTTGTTTGTAATTCCCATGTATTAGCTACATCGGAACTAGTCCAAATATCCTGTAATATACAGTCGTGTAATATTGTTTGTTAAATTGCGGCGATAAGTGTATGATTAGGATGTTAGAAAAGTTTGATAAATAAAAAAAATTAGAATCTCTCTCCACATCCTCATTAACCAATTGTATATACAATTAATTATCGCACATATATACGTGCGGGGAAATTCTAGCTCGCTCCCGACTCGGCCAAATTCATGTGTATTTTTTGAAATAACTTACCAATTATATGGCAAGTGTAATACACTCTCCCTGTGAAATACACTTGGGTGCGGCGAAGCCGAGTTTGGGCTAGAATTTTCCTATATGTGCGTGCAAGAAGTATTACAGCAATTGTGTAATAGGAGATCTAAGCCACATCAAAAGAAGCTTGACCTAGAGATACCACATTTAAATTGTTACCTTAATCTCAACCTGCAAGCAAATTATTCTCAACATTTCTAAAAACTTCAAATATCAAGATAATGTAACCAATTCATTTAGAACGCACATGAGATCGATTATATATGGATGATCGTGATTATATATCATTTGAAATTTTAGGAGCTCCTAAAAATTACTTCATAACATTGTAGCCTTTTACATTAACAAACAACATGGAATCCAACGATTCACAAATTCACTTGACCAACTAAGTAGGTAACGTATAATTGACTATTAAATGGCAACTAGGGCTGTAAACGAACCGAGCTCGAGTCGAGCCTGATGAAATTTTCAGGCTCGAGCTCGAGCTCGATTATACTTTTTTGAGCTCGAGCTCGAGCTCAAACTCGACGAGCCTCATTTTCTAGGGCTCGAGTTCAAACTCGAAGTATATGAGCCGAGCTCGAGCTCGAGCTTGAAGTAAAAAATAATTTAATTTTTTTTAGAAAATAAAATAAAATAAAATAAATTCTGCTTTTTAGCTTATAACAATATGTTAATAATGTATAGTATACATTATTCACATATACAATAAGTATTATTAAGATAAATAATAATTAAATATCTTATATTCAATAAGTATTTAGAAAATAGAGGAGAGTGTCGTGAAAACATGATTTCATTAAATTATTTTATAGAAAAGTATATCATATCAACTAAAATATGTAATCTTATAATTGTTGTTGTTATTGTTTTGCACGATTTACACAAAATAAAAAAAAAACTTAAATATTATTAAACTATGTTGTATATAAAATTGCAAGTATTATTTTTATGAAATATGAGTATTTTTAGATATATATTAAAAATTAATAAAAAATAATAATAAAAGCTCACGAGCCTGCTCATGAACATATGAACAACTCTAAATGAGCTCGAGCTCGACTCACGAAACTGAGCTCCAATTGAACCGACTCACCATGCTCATGAGCCGGCTCAGCTCACCTTACACCCCTAATGGCAACAACAGTTATACAGCTACAAGAAGATTCTACATTCGCTGTAATTAGTAAATACTCACACACAACAGAATAATATATATATATATATATATATATATATATATGTTAGAGTTATATTAGAATAGGAGTAATTAGTTTCCTTTTATTATTTGTTTCCTTTATTGTTATTTCTTGTATTGTCTATAAATACGTTTCATCATCAATAATATTACTCAAGGAGATTTATATCTTAACATGGTATCAGCCTAACCTAGTTTCTTAGGCCTCAAAATTCACGCCTCCTCCACCGGTTCTTCCTCTCTTCCGGGCGTCGGCGTCTCTCTCTCCCTTACTCCCATCTTCCCCTTCCTCTAGTCGTTCATCTCCTCGACGTCAATTTTCTCACTATAAATCCTCCTGCCAGCTTTTACGTGTGACTTGCTGTCTTCTACGTGTGACTTGCTGTTGGAGGCCTTCCAGGTAAGTTGTTTCTCCATGATTATTTGCTTTCTATTCTTTATATTATATTTGATTTGTGTTTCGATTTCTTCCTCTCCTTTTCCATCATCATGTCTTTAACCAACGATTCCTCAGCCACCCCTACCCAAAAACGTGACAACCCCGAAACTTTAGCCAAATCGCCTTCCCTTCATCCGGCTCTTGCTGCCGGCACTGTACACTCTTCTTTTGGTTTTAAACTCACCGATAATGATTCGAATTACAAAATCTGGCAAGGTATGTTTATGGATTTATGTCGTAGTTTCTCTATTTTTGATCACATTATCGGCAAATCTAAACTTTCCGGTGATGATGATGAACCGTGGTTTGCTCTTGATTCCACAATAAAACAGTGGTTTTACTCGTTTGTTGATTTAAAATTATTAAAAAATCTCAAAATCGAAACACATATCGAAATAATGGCAAGAATAGGGGTTGTGGTGGTGGTCGAAACTCTGGCCGAGGAGGTTACTTGAACTCGCAGTCATCAGGCTATCGCAACAGCAATGGCGATCTCTATCCTTTTTCCACCACCTCTTCCGCTTTCATCTCTTCTTCCGCACCAGTCACAACTTCCTCCACTACTTGGCATCGTCGTCTCGGCCACCCCGAAGCTTCTATATTTTCTTTTCTTAATCGTAGGAATTTTATTACATGTAATGATAATTTTTCTAAGCATTTGTGTCATGCTTGTCAACTTGGCAAGCACAAACATTTACCTTTTTCTAGCTCGTCGTCCACTAGTTCTGATTTATTTGATGTAATTCATTCTGATCTGTGGACTTCCCCTATTTCCAGTATTAATGGCTTTATGTACTATCTTTTATTTTTAGATGATTTTTCTCACTTTCTTTGGGTTTTTCCTTTAATCCACAAATCTGATGTTTTTAAAGTTTTTGTCAATTTTTATACATTTATTCACACTCAATTTCAACTTAAAATTAAATCCCTGCAATGCGATCATGGTGGTGAATTTGATAATAATTTATTTCAAAATAATGGGATCCAATTTCGTTTTTCTTGCCCTCAAACTTCTCAACAAAATGGGAAAGCCGAAGGCACGATTCAAACCGTAATTAATATTCTCCGCACCCTTCTCTTCCAAGCCACTCTTCCACCTCCCTTTGGATCGAGGCCCTTCACATGGTCGTTCACCTTCTTAATCTTCTCCCCACAACTACTCTTTCTTACAAAACGCAGTTCGAACTACTCTACGGTATTTTTCTCTCTTATGATCATCTCCGCGTCTTCGGCTGTCTCTGCTATCCCAACATTTCGGCTACCTCTCCTCATAAACTTGCCCCTCGTTCTTCGACCTGCCTCTTTCTTGGCTACCCCTCCAATCACAAAGGTTTTCGATGCCTTGATCTTCACACTAATAAAATTATGATCTCCCGCCATGTCGTGTTCGATGAATCCGTTTTTCCGTATTCTTCCTTCTCTCAGTCTACCACCTCTCCCTCTTACTCTTTTCTTTCTCCCAACGACGACACTTCACCTATTCTTCCTTTACTCGTTTCATCCTCTTCTACTCTTCCTCGGTGCACCCCTGGCCCCCTTCCTGGATTCCCGGCTCATCCATCTCCGCTGCCTTCCTCTTCCCCTTCCCCTTCTCCGTCCTCTAACCCCTCACCTGGCGTTTCTCCCACTCCCTCCCCCGATGTTCCCGGTGATTCACCCACCCCCTTCCCCTTCGATTTCTCTCCCAACTCATTCCATGGTCACTCGCTCCCAGTCCGGTATAATCAAACCTCGTACTCTGTTCAATCTTGCCATTGCTTCCACCATCTCTCGTTTACCGCGATCCTATGCTCAAGCCCTCAAAGATTCTCATTGGAAACTTGCCATAGATGACGAGCTTTCTGCTCTCCACTCCAATGCCACTTGGGAACTCGTTTCTCCTCCCCCCGATGTCAATATTGTTGGTTCAAAATGGATTTTCCGTCATAAATATCGCTCTGATGGTTCTCTTGCACTACTACAGAAATGACCTATTACAGCGGCTTTTTTTACCTATTACAGCAGTTTTAACCGCTGTAATAGGTACCGCTGTAATTGGTTCAGGCCAATTACAACGATTTTTGAACCGCTGTAATAGGAACAATTACAGCGGTTCAGAAACAAACTGCTGTAATTGGTCAACCTATTACAGCGGTTTTTCTCCGAACCGCTATAACAGGTTTTCTTCGATTTTTTTTTCTATTCCTGTTATAGCGGTTTTGTGAAAAAAATGCTATAATAGGTTTAAACCTGTTATAGCGGTTTTTCAAAAAACCGCTATAATAGGTTTGACCTATTTTGGCGGTTTTTTGAAAAACCACTATAATAGGTATATTTTTTATTTTTTTTAATTTTTTTTCTTGCTGTACTGTACAAAATTTATTGAAACCAGCCTCCCACAAGCTCAAAATTCAACACACCAACACAACAAACCATAAAATCAATTCAACAGAAACAACAAACGTGAAACCCAAAATTAACTTCACCAAATTAAATGATCATCTCTAACAACAAAAACCAACAAATGTATTGTTCCATTACGCATAATCTCCAACAAATGATAACGAGTTTACAATCAATTAAATACAACAAATCAAATAAAAATTTACAACAATCTACAACTTACACCATACCAAAAGCGCATTGGAAAATGTATTGTGCCAATTCGCCACGTACTTCATCAAGCTGCTCTATAGAGTAAGTGACGTATTGACAATCAGGAAAGTACTGCACGATAGAGATTGAAAACACAACAAAGGTTTAATAACTTATAAAGGGAAATTAGAATTTGATGATGAGTATTAATTAGGATTATGCATACCGCTGGTGGGATTGTAGATTCTCTGTGGCTAATAATATCCTTCATGAATTTCATAACAAAGAAGCCACAATCTTTGTCGTTTAACTACATGGGGCACTACAAAATTGAAATAAAAAATTGTATTAGAACAATAACGTTTATACGAATAATCTCTCAAAAATATAAAATTACACTAACCTTTATAGAAGTCCATTTACAGGCCATTTTTTTGGATTTGGCCTTTTGGGTGTTACGATTTGCATGAGACATCAACACAACACTGTTAAAAACATCAAAAAACAAGGAAAGATGTCAATATCAAGCAAATATACATGTGAAATCTAGGAACATATATACACTTTAAAATTAATATTAAATATAATGAATCACGTAAGTTGAATGAAAAACTTACTGATTGATTGTTTCTTTCATATCAGGTCGGTTATTCGAATCAACGTGCAAAGAATCCAGATAATAAACGATCTCTTTAATTGGATCAATCACAAGCAACATCCAATGTCCCCTAAATTAAAGAGCATTCAAAAGATAAGTTCAAAATTAGCTTTGCGTACGTAACAAATTTTACAAAATAAAGTTGGGTGTTTAGTAACTCACCCGGTGTTGTAAGGTGCAATAAACAACTTCCCATCTGCGCAATCTTTCATGGCATTTGTTATATATTGCGCTTGTAAGATACGCTGAGAGGGAGTAATACCTGCTCCCGCAGCTATAGTATGTGGGCTAAGGAACCCGAAATTATTTGTTTTCTTTTCGGGGACCACGTACTTAGCCCACAAACACCTAAATTGAGCATAAAATAAATTTGAACAAGAAAATAAACTTAGTTCAAATTAAAGCAGTAAAATAATTTAAAAACTAACTTTTTTTAATTCATATTTAAAAACTTACATGATGTAAACTGAAATGATAGAGACTCCGATTTGTTTTTTGCGCAAAAAATGACAGATCTCCTCCCGCCCAAGATACTCTTGATAGGGTTCGTTATTATAGATTGCCTCAGGAATGTTTATAGCGATCAATTGTTCAATAGGCATTATTTGCAGGTACCTTTCAAGAGTTACAAGTGGCTGAGGGAGTTGATGATCAGCTGTTACGTCTGCTGCTCTGTCATCTTCACGTGAAGGGTTGGCCACAGGAGGTGTTCGTTTGATAGCTGAGTGCTTCGTCATCTCTGATTTATGTTTTCCAACTGATGATTTGGATTTTTCAAGAGACTATTTAAGCAAAGAAAACCAACGTGAATGTTACAAACCAAAGTATATTTAGTAACCTTAAACAATTGTTATAATTTATTAATGGCTAGGTATTAATAATTACGTACCGATGCATCACTGACAGTGACAAGACTCTTAGGCCAAGCAACAATGTATCCCACAGCCTCAGAAACTGTGAACACTCCTTCATCAGCGAGAGGGACTGGTAGGGGTGCAATATCTTCAATTGCAATGTCAATCATCACTTTCACAAGGTGGGTGGGTAATGGAAGTGTATGCAGCGTTCTATCATCTGGTCGATTGTACATTTGTCCTTTAGCCACCAAACGATAAGACGGTGTTGAAAGTGACAATTGACATGGCGCCACAACCTACATATATAAAATATATATATATATATACATACCATTATATTAGAAAAATTTGTGTATTTTAATGAATTCCAAGTTATATGATCACTTAATAATTTCATATCATTACCTGAGGAAGGTTCTTAACTGGATCTGGGCAGCTATCTTTCAAAGAAACCGCCTCATCTTCCTGTGGCTGCTGCAACCCAGACTCCTTATGCTCGTCAAACTCGCGTCGCAATGAGGATAGTGATGCAGTGAGCATGTGCACCATGTTTTTCAAGTTATCAATCTCCTCATCTTTAGAAGGCTTTTTGTCAATAAAATAGTGTTTTTGTGATACCCCAAAGCCTACTCCCCTAACGCGACCCGAATGCTCCTTCTTGTTAAGAGCTTTAGCCAATATATCATTTCGGGTCCTCTCGCTTCCACTATTTCTACCCTCCTGTGATAAGCACTCCTATAATAATACATTTAAAAATTAGTGAACTTTGCTCTTATAAAAAAATTTCAAAAAAAAAAAACATACAACACATGATATAGCTAAAATTGCAAATAACTCACAATTTCATGCACTACTCTTTTAACATTGACATTATCAATGTTATGCTGGCTGTCAGAATGTGCAATCCTCCACACGAGTGCTCGTGTCACGTCTGAGGGGTCTGACCCAGCTTTCTTTCTTTTTTCCATCTATATTATGATTATATATATATATATATATATTAACAAGGAATTAGAAAACTTGTAATGATTCACTGTTAAACAAACTATATACCTCAATATACTCCAGTTGAGCATATCCAACACGTGATTTCCTATAGGGATATTCAGGGTCCTTTGCTCTTTCCGAATTGTCCCTACTTAATTGTTGTTCATTACATAATCAAAGCATTAGTCAATGTTCATATAAACGCAATATGCAACAAATGAAACCGTAAATTAAAATAATTACCAGGAAAGGTTCACTTTTCCGTATATGTAAAACGCTGTCCAATCTTCTTGAGATATATTATATTTTTGGGGTGGGCTGGAATTAATATTTCCATTATCATCCTCTACCCACACTCTGCTCAAGAAGCTCCTGAAGTTTCGCGCTAGCTTTCCAGCTTCGGCCATGACAAATTTTTGTCTACTTTCGTCAATATCAAAGGCCAACTATGAAAAACAAACAACAAAGTATATATGAAATTATAATTTTGAGAAAATTGAGTAAACAAAAAATACATTAACCAATTAGAAACACGATAATAACCAACTTACAGCTATTTCATTCCAAATTGCTGATTTTGTTGCTTCCGAGACGTGTCGCCAATCACTGATCGTAATCGGCACCCTGTCACGAGCTATGACTCCAATGTAACCAACAAATGTTGATTTATTTGGGTCAATTGGTTGGCCATTCCGATTCCAGCCGACTGGTAGCTTTAAGCCTTTACTTCTGGCATTTATGACTTTTTTCATTGCAGCAATACCTCTACGTATCTCACTTTCAACACGTTTGTTTGCAGCAGCCCCAGAATCCATCGACCTACAGAAGCCAAAAATATAGAATTCAGATTCATATACCAAATATACAGTACCAAGTAACGCCACCATTATTTTAGAAAAAATTCGGCAGAGTAACAACGCAAATTTTTTTACCAAGTTCTCGACTTAATCTTCCCCCAAAATTGCAAATAACAAAACCAATCCATCAATTCTTTCACAAAACCAATCAAATTTCACAAAACCATAAATGTATTAAACGATGTCAACAAAACAACACATATTGATCCAATCACGATACATAATCAAAATACATATCAACAAACACGCTATACTCATGATATGTATTCAAATAATAATACTCGTTATCATATAGAGAGAGCGAGAGAGAAAAAGCTTACGGTGGTGGTCGTGGTAGTGGTGAAGGGGACGGTGGTGGTCGTGGTAGTGGTGAAGGGGACGGTGGTGGTCGTAGAGGAGGAGGAGAGAGCGGTTGTGGCTGTGGCGGTGGTGGTGGTGGCGCCGGTATACAATATCGACCTACAAAAGCCAAAAATACAGAAGTTAGTTTCATTATCCAACAACATAATTTTTCAATTCATAAACTAACAAGAGACACCTTGACTCATACACTAACAAGTGCTTATATGAAGAAAAGTTTAGGAAATAAGTATATCATATAATTATCACATAAGTTCAAATACCTTTCATCGTTTTCTTTTTGTCGTTGACTTAGTAGTCTTTTGCTTTCCCCCAGTACGACCCTTTTGTTTAGTACGTCGACGAACAGATGGATTAATCCATATCCCCTCTTGGTGATCTTGTCGCATATACAATTCATCATCACTGATATCCAAGTCACCATCACTATCAGTGGCTTGTGAATCACGTAAGATAGGATTTTCTCCATCATCATCACTATATGCACTATCATCCTCCATACAAATATTTTTGTTTGCCGATAAAACAATTGACCACCTCTTATCAATAGGATCGGTGACAAAAAACACTTGCGTAGCTTGTGATGCCAAAATGAAAGGTTCATCTTTGTAACCCACCCTCTCAAGGTCTACTCGAGTGAAGCCTATTTCACTATCATCGACACCATTTTTATTGTCAGCCCACCTACACCCAAATACAGGCACCCGAAACCAACTATAATCCAGCTCCCATATATGTTCAATCACACCATAATATGATAAATGAGCATAGATAGGGTTATTATCTCTCGCACTTGAGATATGCATTGCTTGAGCTACAAGACTCACCCCTCTATTCTGCATTGTACTCCGTTCATCTTGGTCTTTTGTATAGAATGTGCGACCATTTATACGATAACCTGAATGACAAAATACAAGTCTGCCCGGTCCCATCGACAACCGTGCCAATTTATCTGAAACTGAAAGTGGATTCTCGTTCTGTTTCTCGTGAATATGCTTTCGGAACCAATCAGAGAAATTCTTATTATGCTCTCTTGAAATCCAACTGTCATTTTTATTTGGATTTAATCTCCTAAGTTGATCCTTGTGCTCTTGAACATATGACTCAACTTCATCGGTGTTGTGGAGCACATATAGGTGTGCCTGATCCCTTTGTGTGCAAGGAACACTAACTAATTGTTTTCCAAGTACGCTTTCTCCTTCTGTTCTCCCTCCCACAACATGAGACTTTGGAAGCTCTGCAACGTTAGAATCTTTCAAATATTCTGTGCAAAATGTAATCGCTTCATCAACTATGTACCGTTCAACAATGCAACCTTCCGGTCGACTATGATTTTTCACGTAGCCTTTTAATACCTTCATATAACACTCAGCCGGATACATAGATCTCATAAAAGTCGGTCCACATAGTTGTGTCTCTCTAACCAAGTGAATAGGTAGATGAGTCATTATATCAAAAAACGCTGGTGGAAAATACATCTCAAGCTCGCACAAAGTGATGGCAATTTGTTTCTGAAGTGCAGGCAATTGTTCAGGATCAAACACCTTGCTCCACATTGCTTTGAAGAAGAAACATAATGAGGTTATAGTTTCTCTCACCTTTTTTGGCAAAATGGCCCGTATAGCAATTGGTAGCAAATGATCCATGATCACATGACAATCGTGAGTCTTCATGTGCTTTAGCTTCAAGTCCTTCATTGATACAAGACTGCTAATGTTTGAAGAATACCCTTCTGGAACTTGCACTCCATTAAGAAACTCACATAATGCAATTTTTTCTTTCCTGGATAGAGTGTGAGCTGCTGGGGGCAAATAAGTACATTTTCCCTTATTTGTTGGTGCCAATTTTTCTCTTATCTTCATTTCAACCAAGTCTAACCTTGCCTTTACGCCTTCTTTTGTCTTTCCGGGCACATTTAGAAGTGTACCAATGACACTATCAAATGCATTTTTCTCAATATGGATAATATCAAGAAAATGTCTAACATGTAAAGACGTCCAATACGACAACTCAAAGAAAATTGACCTTTTTTTCCACCCAGTTTTTGCAAGCCCACCTGCAAAAGTCTTTACAAATTTAACCTCCAAGTCTTTTATATTCTCAAACACTTCTTCACCAGTCAAGCACTTAGGAGCTCGGCCTTCTTCAATATTCCTATTGAAAGCTTTTTTCCACCGACGATATCTATGGTTTTGATTTAGCCATCTCCGATGCCCTTGGAATGCATATTTCTGAGAGTGTGTCAATCGATATTGATCTGTACTCTTGACACATATGCGTCATCCACATTGGCCATGTACACCATATCCCTCGAAGTTTGCTCTTGCCGGAAAATCATTGATTGTTCCAAATAACATGACTTTGAGATTGAAATTTTCTTCTCTAAACCCGTCATATACTTGAACACCAGTCTCCCACAACACCTTCAAATCCTCAATTAAAGGAGCCAAGTAGACATCTATATCATTTCCAGGTTGTTTCGGATTGATTGTTCCAAATAACATGACTCTGAGATTGAAATTTTCTTCTCTGAACCCGTCATATACTTGAACACCAGTCTCCCACAACACCTTCAAATCCTCAATTAAAGGAGCCAAGTAGACATCTATATCATTTCCAGGTTGTTTCGGCCCAGAAATGAGTATAGGCATCATTATATGTTCTCGCTTCATGCATCGCGATGGGGGGAGGTTGTAGATCATCAAAATCACCGGCCATGTACTATGTGAGCTACTTTGCAAGCCATGAGGGTTCATGCCATCTGTAGCCAATACAAGGCGAAGGTTTCTTAATTCTTCACCAAATTCAGGAAAATCATCATCGATCTTTTTCCATTGAGGAAAATCTGAGGGGTGTCGAATCTTGTCATCTTCAACCCTTTCTTCAAGCCTTCTATCAGCATGCCATGTCAAGTCCTTGGCCAACTCTTTACTACTGTACATGCGCCTAAATCGTGGTATTATGGGTAAATACCACATGGTTTTGACAAGAGCAGATCCGTTCTTCTTGTACTGCGAGGCGCCACATTTCGGACAAACCTTCGATGATGCATAGTCAGTTCTAAACAATATGCAATCATTGAGACATACATGTATCCTCTCATATCCCATGCCAATTGAGGTTAACATCTTCTTAGCCTCATAAGTACGATTAGGTAACACATTATCCTCGGGTAACATGTTTTTTAATAGATCAAGTAAGTCTGTGAAATTCTTATCACTCCACCCATTGTTGGCTTTTAACTTGTAGAGGTTTAGGACTGCTTTCAATCTTATGAATTTACTACCACTATACAGTGGTGTCTTTGAATCACTTGTCAAATTGTCAAACATCTTGGGACAATTTCGCAAATCCTCTTCAATCACATTTGTCATCTCCTCCAAACGATCAGGCTCATGATCATTCATGTCCAAATCCCGCGATCGATATGATGTACCACCCAAATCATCTGAGGTGACACTGCTCTCACCGTGTCTTGTCCAACGTGTGTAGCTTTTATCAATTCCATTACACACCAAATGATTTTCTAATTCACGTGGACTAATTCTCTTTCCAAAACAACAACGTAAACACGGGCAACTGATTCTAGTCCGATCTGATGCATGCTCAATCGCAAAATTGATGAATTCTTTCACCCCGTTCTCATATTGCTCGGACATACGATCCGCTAATATCCAACTTCGATCCATCTTGATTCTGAATTAATTAAATTAAACAATTTTAATATCACTTCATAGTTGAATTAATTAAATAATTTTTATTTTAATTTATTTCCCATTATTCTAGAAAAAATTCGGCAGAGTAACGACGCAAATTTTTTTACCAAGTTCTCAACTTAATCTTCCCCCGGGTGGGTTGCAACCAACAAAATTCAAATCTTACGATCCGCTAAAATTCAATTTCGATACATCCATCTTGATATTAATTAAATTAAATAATTTTAACATCAGTTCAATTGAATTAATTAAATTATTTTAATTTTAATTTATTTACCATTATCTTAGAAAAAATTCGGCAGAGTAACAACGCAAAAATTTCTACCAAGTTCTCGACTTAATCTTCCCCCAAACTTGCAACCAACAAAATTCGCATCTTTCAACCACAACAAACCCAAGATTCTAATCTTTCACCCACAACAAGCCCAAAATGTCGATCTCACTATACGAAAATATTGATCACCAATTGGATCACATAAAACAACATATTTCAAGCAACTTCAAATATTGATCACCAGTTGGATCATATAAATCACATAAAACTAAACATAAAGCATCATTTTATAAATATTGATCACCAGTTGGATCACATAAATCACATAAAACTACAAATAAAGTATTATATTTTCAACAACTAAGTATAAATAAAGATCACCAGTTGGATCAATGTACCCTCAACTACAAAATAACCACAATTTAATCCCAAATTAAATGTAATTAACACCCAACTATACACAAAAATACATACACCCATACATACACAAATTATATACATCCACATATACACAAATACATACACCCACACATACATAAATATATATACGTACACCCACATATACACAAATATATATACATACATCCACATATACACAAATACAAACACCCACACATACATAAATATATATATATATATATATACTCCCATATATACACAAATATACATACATCCACACATACACAAATATTTATCTAACTCAAACTCTATACTCTATATATGTGTGTGTATATGTATACATATTTACATAACATAACAAATATATATAACAAATATTTACATATAATTCACAAAACCCAATTAACATAACACATATATATAACAACAATCAAGATATTAACTTATAACCCACATTATATATTCACAAAACCCCAATTTACATAACATATGTATAACAACAATCAAAATATTAACATATAAAACCCTAATTTCATAACATATATAAAATATACACAACATATATAAACATATATATATATATATAAGTATATACCTATAGGGTGAGAGAGAGTCGAGAGAGAGACGAGCGGCGCGGCGGCGGCGAAATGCGGTGATGGTGGTGGCGGTATATGGTGGGTGTGGTGGTGGTGGGGATATATGTGGTGTGTGTATATATATATATATATATATATATATTTATATAGATAGCTAGAGATATAGAGCAGTAGAGAGAGAGAGAGAGAATAATGGTGGTGGGGGCGAAATGGAAGTGGTGGTGGCGGCGGTGGGGGGAGTTGAGTGAGAGAGAGAGAGAGTAGAGAGAGATGAGTGAGAGAGAGAGAGAGGGGACGGCCGAGAGTGGCGGCGATGGGGGAGTTGAGTGAGAGAGAGAGAGTAGAGAGAGATGAGTGAGAGAGAGAGAGGGGACGGCCGAGAGTGGCGGCGGTGGGGGGTGGCGCGGTGGGGGGAGTTGAGTGAGAGAGAGAGTTGAGAGAGAGAGGGGGGGGGATTCGGCCGATTTGGGGGAAAAAATGGGGGGAAATTGAATTTTTTTTTAAATCAATTACGGCGGTTTTTTGGAAAACCGTTGTAATTGGTCCCATCCTACAACCTATTACAGTTGTTCACCAAAAAACCGCTGTAATAGGTGCGCTGTAATAGTGTATTTTTGTAGTAGTGTTGAGCGCTATAAGGCTCGCCTCGTTGCTCAAGGCTTCACTCAACAGCCTGGCGTAGATTATGAGGATACTTTTAGTCCTGTGGTCAAACCAGCAACCATTCGTACCATTCTCAGTCTCGTTGTCTCTCTCTCCTGGCCTTTGCATCAACTTGATGTCAAAAATGCCTTTCTAAACGGCCATCTCTCTGAAACCGTCTACATGAAACAACCTCCTGGCTATGTCAATTCTTCCTACCCTAATCATGTCTGTCTTCTCAAAAAGGCTCTCTATGGCCTCAAACAGGCTCCTCGTGCGTGGCATCTACGGTTTGCTACTTATTTATCTACTCTTGGATTTGTTAGTAGTAAATCTGATACTTCTCTTTTTATCCTTCGCCATGGTTCTTCTACTGCTTATCTTCTTCTCTATGTCGATGATATCGTCCTCACTGCCTCATCACCTGTCCTCTTATCTAAGCTCACTTCTCTTCTCTCTTCTGAATTTGCCATGACCGATTTAGGTCCTCTTCACTATTTTCTCGGTATTTCCGTTTCTCGGTCCTCTTCTGGTCTCTTTCTCTCTCAAGACAAATTCGCTATGGAAATTCTTGCTCGTGCTAATATGACCAACTGCAAACTGGTCTCCACTCCGGCTGATTCTCAATCCAAGCTCTCTTCCTCTTCTTCCTCTCCTTTCTCTGATCCCACTCTCTATCGCAGTCTCGCTGGTGTTCTTCAGTATCTCACTTTCACTCGTCCGGATATCTCCTTTGCTGTCCAACAACTTTGTCTTTTTATGCACGACCCTCGTGATCATCATATGACTGCTTTAAAAAGTGTTCTTCATTATATTCAAGGCACTCTTTCCCATGGTCTCTCTCTTCGTCCCTCGTCCTCTGCCCAGCTCATTGCTTATTCTGACGCTGACTGGGCTGGTTGTCCAGATACTCGTCGTTCCACTTCAGGTTATTGTGTTTTCTTAGGTGATAACTTAATTTCTTGGTCTTCCAAACGTCAACATGTTGTTTCTCGCTCTAGTGCTGAAGCTGAATACAGAGGTGTTGCTAACGCAGTAGCTGAAGCATCTTGGCTTCGCAATCTTCTTCTCGAACTTCATTGTCCTCTTCATAATGCTACTCTTATTTTTTGTGATAACATTAGTTCTGTTTACCTCTCTTCTAATCCTGTACAGCATCAACGTACCAAACATGTAGAACTAGATTTACATTTTGTACGTGAAAAAGTTGCTTTTGGTGATGTTCGAGTGTTGCATGTTCCGTCGTCCCGTCAATTTGCTGATATCTTCACCAAAGGCTTACCTTCTTCGCTGTTTTCGGAGTTTCGTACCGGTCTCAATGTTCGTTCCCCTCCCGTTTCGACTGCGGGGGAGTGTTAGAGTTATATTAGAATAGGAGTGTTATTAGTTTCCTTTTATTATTTGTATCCTTTATTGTTATTCCTTGTATTGTCTATAAATACATTTCATCATCAATAATATTACTCAAGGAGATTTATATCTTAACAATATATATATATATATATATATATATATCATTAATTAATTAACACATTATATATCACGAATCTGAGGGTATTCTGGTAGATTCATGGCCCCTTTGGGATATACGATAAGGCTAATACTATATATTCACAGTATGCATGCGGCGAAATGGATTCCATCTCTTATTAAACAAATTATCTTAACGTAATCATTAGGAAACTCCACCGCCTCCAAAAATGTCAACTCCTTCACACTATATATACATATATATATGTTGATCTATTTCTGGGGAAGGGTTGATCTATTATCTATATAGGGTCAAGATCGAGTACATACTCTATCTTAGATAAGATATAAGACCCAATATACACTATTGGATGCATTTAATCCAACGGTCCTGATTTATCAAGAAACAGGCGGGAATTTTGGGAAAACAAGGGATTAAGGGTATAATTGTCCAAAGCAAAAACATTATGCAGCACCCACTTCCCAAAAATATGCCCACGAGCTCCTACAATCTCTCCCAAAACTGCTCCAAATCTCCACTCCAATCTCTCAAAATCTTCAGGCAAAATTGACGCGATATATATATTACTCAATTAAACGTTTGTTCGCATAACAAAACACCCAAAAATCCTTCCATTATCGGCGCATAAAACCCTTCCATACAAGCAAAAACCTGACTGTTTATCAAAAGTTGAGGTCGAAAAACGCTGGCCCAAGGATTGGTAAGCATTCTACAGTCAATTTATGTTTTTGTTTGTATATATACTGCGTAATCATCTGTTATTGTTGTTAAAAATAGAATTTATGTTGAATTTCTGCGTCAATACAATGTTTTGATGTATATTGGCTTGGTTTTTGTGATATATGTGCTTTATACCCTTTGATTATATGATTCATACTAACTGCATAGTTTATAGTTTATACTCTTTGATTAGATGATTAGATGATTTATTTGGATTGATTTTTATGATAAAATATTACGATTTGCCTGATACTATATAATGCGTATAAAAATTTCTGTATGATATACACATATTGTATGCTTGAACACGTTGTACTGCATAATATATTATTATATACTGTACAGTTTGTTATGTGTTGCTGTATAATTTTTCCAAATCAATGGTTTTATGGACAATATGATCACACACTGCATAACATGTTGAAAAAATTGTATAGTTGTTCAATAAATATGTATACTGGTTTTCTCTCTAATCAATGTGTGCCACTAATGTTTGTTGTACAATGTCTTACTAAAACTGTATAATGTGCAGTTACTGGGGAAGAGACAACCTCAACAGATTCTGCTAAGAGTATGCAACTTGTGACTTCAAACATGGTTGAACCTATAAGGGTCAGACAACCTGATTCGGATGATGATTTCGTACATCCAGATGATGAATTGTATGACACCGATGAAGACACCGAAACACCGAAATAACCCACTCCAAGAAAAAGACGAGCAGAACAACAACCCAAAAAAACACAATAAAAAAAAACAGAAAACACATTCCAAAAATCAACCAAATAAAAAAATGGTTGATTATACCCAAATCAGGGTCTCAATGAAGGTATTGATTGAGGCTGTTTCAAAACTCTCCAAACGACAACGGAAATGGGTGAATCGATCAGGTTTCGGCTGCTTTTTGAACTTCAACATTAAGGATCTACCGCACAAACTTGGATTTAAAATTGTAAAGGCTTTAAACCCAGGAAACTTCACGCTTATTCTGCCCGGTAGACAGATTACAATTACCGAACAAGATGTTGCCGAGGTTTTGGGTTTTCCACATGGAAAACGACATCTAGACCTCACAACAAAAAATACAAAAAGGGCAAATGCATGGACTGCCCAGTGGGGGCTTGATAAGTCCCAACAATTTAAGGTTTCAGCTCAAATGGTATTAAAAGCAATTGAGTCTGAAAGGCATCTGACAGAGCAATTCAAGCTCAATATCATGACAATTATATACAATTGTTTGGTGGAGTCGCCTGGTACGGAATTCGTAAACAAAAAGATGCTGAATTTCCATGGATCTCTTGATAATCTAGCAAGTTACAATTGGCCAGCGCTCGTTCTAAAGAGTTTGGGAAACACAAAAGATGTTTGGGATGAAGATCCCGCCCGACGTATGTATACAGGACCTCTCCTGTTCCTCATTGTAAGTGTGCATTGCCTCTTCTGTTATTGATTATTAACTGATTTGGTATGCCTATTTGTACTATATTCTGAATAATGTTTAATTATTAACTGCAAAATAACTGTATGATGTAATCACATATACTGTATAATGGTTAATAAGTTCGTGTATAATGTGTTATGTGAGATATATAATTTGATAAATAATACTGTATAATTCTCTCATCACATTATTATTTTTTCCTCCAAATTCAGATATTGTACGTTGACAGAGTCAATTACATGGGGCAATTGACAGTGGAAAGGTCCATTCCAACGTGGCTTGCTTGGACAGACTCTACACTCAAGGAGAAGGGTAACAAAGAAATACGACCAGGAGTTTTTGGTAATGGGGTCATATCCAGGGGGCAATGGGAGTTGAAAGCTGAAAAAAGGAAACATGTTGTTCAGCAAATTCAAGCTCAAAAACAACCCCCGGCCTCTTTAGAACATCCAATAGAAGCAGAAGAATCAATCAAATGGACAACTGTTGAAGAGGTATACACTTTTTCATTTAGTATAATACAGATACAATAAAAATGTTATCCATTACCTAGTATAATGACCTTTATGAACTTTACATAAACAATGTTACTCATTAATTTTATATTATACCAGGGGCTGATGAACAATTTAGAAGGATCTGCATTAAACTTGATTGATGTTTTAATCAAGTACAGTGGATACATGCAATCATGTGATTCCATTATTCCAGGGAATCCACGATTGAAGATATTGACAAAATGGTGTTAAACCAAATTGCAAAACTGTATAAACCACACCCAATTGGGACAACAGAGCAACAAGGAACACCTTCCTCACATGCACACCCTGCAGACCAACAAGAGCAGTCTCTACAACAAGCAATGGTTACACCCGAGAAAATTATATGCACACCATCGGGCTCCCAGCCAAATTTCAACTTGTTGACACAAATAACACCGCATAAAAAACAACAATCTGAAACCCCCTCAATTCCTCCTTTTAACCTATTGTCACAACAAACACCGGAGAACCCGCATCAGAATGAACCAGAAGGTACTATATTGTCAATTGCTAGACAATACACCGATGGTATCTCCGAAACCACTGACCAAATGCCTCCATCAACTTCATCTGTGGCAAAAAAGGCTGATTCAGGGAAGGGTACAGCTGCGGTGGAGTTCATTGGTTACAAGAGGAGGCAATTGAAACCAGGGCCAGTTATGTGTTCTCCTTTCATTCAACGGGTTGTACAACTCAACACAAAGCCGAGCCCCCTTGAAAAAAGGCTCTGGGATTGGACACATCATAGTGATGAGGATGACATGTAAGTAGTTTTAAAATATACTTACTTTTATTGAGTTGCCTGTTAATGAATAAATACACTGTATAATAAATCAGTGAACAATGTATAATGTAACAATGATTACTGCATAATAAACCATTACAAAACGTATATTATATAGTTTATATTGATTTATAACATTCTGTTATAATCCAATCCAAATTGCTTGAATGCTAACTCATCACAAACTGTATACTTGTATTTCAGGTCCATTCGTTTCCAGCACGGTGATATACTGTGCATTATTTGGGATGTAAAGTCCTTGGATTACCGTACTGAAGTTTTATCTGGTGTGATTGATACTTGGTCGTACATGTTGAACAATGCAGAAGCGACTAGATCACCAGCATCACCGCTTAGATTTTTTTTCCACCTGTCCGACACGGTAATTATATTTCTTATGAATATAAACATTATAATAACCGCACGCTACCTAATTACTTCGGGAATATGAATAACAGGTTTTCTTCGGGAATAAAAAGGGAGACAAGAGTCCTGATGCGCTGCTGCCAAGATTCGTGGATAACATTAAACATCGTATGAACATGTTTCCAACAATCAACATAACCGATGTTAGTTTGGTAAGTTAAAAAAACATTCAATTGTTATAATTATCGTATTTAATGTAAACTTATTCACCTCATTTTCATCCATGAAAATATATAGGCCATCTTTCCTATTTTCCACGCCGGACACTACTACATAATATGCTTTAATTTGAAGCAACCGGCAATTGAGATCTTGAACAACAGCGATCTGGATGAGTCAATCGAAACCAAATATCAACAAGTGCCCTTCACTTTGGTAACTATACTTGAAAAATTAATATAATGTATATTAATGTAATTCTACCCTTAATCTTACAACTTTTATTTGTTGTTTCAAAACAGAAAGAAATGTTTGTAAGGTTCCTGATGAGTATCAAACATCCAGCTGGAACCACATTGTCAACCGAACAAATTGTACGACTTCCAATGCCTTGGCGTACCAAAAGAAACAAGTCAGATTGTGGCATATTTGTCATGCGTCAAATGGAAACCTACCTCGGTGGAGGATTAAAGAAATGGGATCCAGAATTGGGAAAAGAAGGGGTAAAATTTTACACTATTTTTTATACAGTGTATAATCAAATTTGTGAATATCAATATTGTTTTATCTATCTCACTTTAAATTTTTACAAAGCCGAAAGCACAGATTGCAAAACTGAATAGATTGAGGGAACTCTGTTAGGAAATTTCATGTTAGATGTTTTGATGATGACAAGATAGGATTCAATGTTAGACCCCAAATAAAATGTAAGTTTATGCTTTCATAGATCATTGTATAAAGCGTTTAAAGAGTTGTAATTTTGTTTAGGCTTATAATTTTTATCCTCATAGATTTTAGACTAAGTCTTAGCGACTGAATCAATAATAGAATTCTAGGTGAGTCTATTTGAGAAGAAGTTGAAGACCAGCGTCTGAAGTCAACCGAAGATATAGATTCCTTCTTAGCGCCTGTCAAACGCTAAGAGATCGCAGTTCAGGATTCATGAATCAAGCATTCAAATACTCAAGCGACTTATAGAAGATTCACCTGAAATAAATCCTCAAGTCATGAAGGACTTAAATGCAATCATTCAACGGACATTTATTTCCAACGGGAAATAAATTCAAATTGCATTAAATGCCTGATAAGAGCATTGCATGTGATAAGCTACTGTGACTTGTGGACAAGCCTCCTTTTGACCAGACTGTCAGAACTTTCAGAGTTTTAGCTGCTCCCGTCCAATCGGTTCCAGCGAATTTTCAGGAATGTCAGATTTTAGGTACAATCACGCGCTACGTGAAGGCACGCTCCTACATGTGTCCAACGGACAGATCCCAAGAAATTGCCTATAAATACCTTACTCCAGAAAATCAAAATATATAACAACATCAAGAATATACGAGAAATTATTGCCAAAAATCCTACGTACATTCTTTCTGGAAAAAGCTTAGAAACTTCATAGCCAAAACCTTTCAAGCTTTCTATCTACATTCCAGACAGTCACAAATATCTCAAATATCTTTCAAAGAAGAAATCCAAACTCCAACTGAGATATTCCAAGTTGTTTGATCTTCTTTAAAACAAACAAAACCCTAGTGATAAACCTCAACCTTTCATCTGAGTGAGAAAAGTTGTTGAAACCTTTCAGGCAGTATTTCTGAGTGAGAGAAGCTTGAAGAAGGCGATCTTCATTGGTGCTGAAGTCTGTGTGATCAAGGAGCCCAAGATCATTTTCATCCATTACTATTTTGTAGAAGTTTCTGTGTGATCCTTTGATAATCATCATAGTAATTTCCTCCAAGTGAAAAAGGAGAAGAAGGACGTAGCTGGGATTACATCACCCAGTGAACCTTACAAATTATTGTGTCATTTATTTTATTGTCTTATATTATTCACTTCATATTATTCTGAAAAAGACAAGTAAAATTGCAAAGCGATTAATTCAACTAAAAGAACGCTAAACATTATTTCCGCTGTGCTAACTCTGATTAAGCGATCTAAGCGTTGCCCTACTTTGGTAAACTGCTGAAATCACTAAGTCTAAGTTAACTATTCTGAAGCGTCTGACCCAAGCGCTCAGTTTTTTTTTTTTTCCAAGCGTTCAAATTTCTAAAGTGATACGAAAATTTGTGAAGTCGAAAAAGACTTCAGGGTCTATTCAACCCCACTTCTAGACCCTTTCGTATGCCACTTGGGACCACCAAACTCTATCTTGAAAAGATCCTCACTTCCGATCTCAACATACTGAAAGACGAAAACATCAAAAGATCAAAGCAGTTTGAGCAAGAACAGGCTGGACAAACAGGGTAGCATAGACAACATGTACTGAAAAAACAATTAGATGTGGTGTTAATAGTCTAGACTTTTAAATTTCATTGTACAAATTTTTTTGGTACTTATTTCTATTTTAATGCAATATAACTTTTATTTATGTTGTTAAAATCTGCACATAATCATGTATTGTTCTACATATTCAGTTCATCGAGTACTCATAAATTATATAGTATATGCTAAGCATGATAACAATAATGAAAAGTTCATTAAATAGATTATAAACTCACATTATACAGTGCATTTATATGCATAAAAAAATAACTACAAAATCATTCTACAAACTGAATAAATACTCAATTTTTGTAAACAATGAATAACACTTCATATACACTATATAGGGTATCAATACATTGGACTGAATTCTTTGTACATTGAACAATATTTCAATACAGTGTATATATCTCTATTATACAGAGTATATTACTTCAATGTACAATAACAACTGTAAACAAAAGAAAAATACTTCTAAATTTTCTTTGACGGACAAGTTCTTGCATTATGCCCATCAATTTTACCGCATGCAGCACATTTCCTCCTCTTAGGAACATGCTTGGAAATCTCCACACTACTCTTAATTCTTTTACCACACCCTTTAGTTCGACTCAATTGGAGGTTTCTAATCCCAAGCTCGTTCTAGATCTGTGGTCCCACTAGAGTCTCAATAACAGCGTTCCTGATATTTTTAATGTTGTCATCAGCACCAACACTCAAATGCAACTTCATATCCACCAATTGCTTTTTTAAATATTCGAGTTTTTCTTTTTTGAAACCTGCAATATTTAAACATGCTTGAAAGTCTATCCAAATTTGGCTCACATCAGTCGTAGTCTTCTGAATCATCAATCGATATTGCGTGACGTAATTGTTGATTGTATCAGAAGCCATACTTTCTGCATTTTTTTCTCCATCTCTTTATAACATACTCGGCTGGCAATTTGTGTATTCGACCATGGTTGAATGCAAAAAAAATGTGCCTACACAAAAAACCCCTCCTCATAAACATTCTGCAAGAACAATCAACACGATTGTTCAAGACAACATGTTTAACCTGTAAACACATTAAACAACCTATATTATACAGTGTATATAAAGTTCATATACATTATGTGAAACGAAATTATACATTATGTAAAACACTATCATACAGTCTGAATTATTTAATATCAGACAGTCTGAAAAACATAAAAAATACCTCATATGCCTTTGATTCATTGTCAGCGTCACCTACAACGAACAATTTCACACCGTCTACCTCATCAAATCTTTGAAGTATCACTTTATACACGGAATCTTTGATCTCCGCTTGAACATCATAAAATACAGCACGAGTGTATACATCAGCAGCATCCTCCTCTATCCGCATAGGAGTGTCAGTTGATGGCTTAGACACCAAAGACTCATGATTCAATCTTGCATTCGTATTCCTTTGTTTGTCCATAGCACTCTCAAATCTACTATAAAATTCAATAATTGTATCACCATTCACATAAAATTGATTGAAAAATGAGTTAACAGACTCTGAAATCGATGTAGTCCTCAGTATCCCACCCATCGAAACATCTCGATAGTAAGCCGATATCCAAGATTGTCTGTTCTCATAAATATCAGAAAGCCAATCAATATGGCTTAGTTGGTGCTTAGAAATGAGATCCTTCCATCCCTCTTCAAACTCACTTGGAGTGATATCATCATTATACACAAAATTGTTCACCTTCCTCATCAATTCTTCATAATTACCTGTATGTGGTGAAACCTGTAAACATTATAAAAAAAAATTAAAAACATATTACCTACTGTTAACTAGTATTATACATTAAAACACACAACATCATATAGTTCATCAAAAAAACTTATACATTATCACACATACCTTGGTAGAAAACTTCTTCATAATATGCCATGTGCATAACCGATGACTAGCAGTTTTAAACACACTAGGAATAGCCTGCTTCATGGCCGGACATTGGTCAGACACGATATAGTTTGGTTCCCGTCCCATCGATCGAGTAAAGGCTTCAAATACCCACGTATACGACTCAATATCTTCTTTTGCAATTAAAGAAGCATCAAATGTGACTATTTTCTTGTGGTTATCTAGGCCAGTAAACGGAACAAACTTCATATGATACCTGAAATATAGTATGAGACAATATGTTAAAAAAAAATTAAAAAAATGATGTAATTGTACTTATATTATACATTTACTATACATATATTATACAGTAATTGTATATGTATTATACAGTCATTGACATTTATTTATACATTATACATGTAACACTGACTTAAAAAAATGAAAAAAAATTTAACTTATCATTATACAATCAATGTATATGCATTATTCATTAACTATTGAAAACATATACATTATCATACTTTATATTCAAGAAAATGAGCTTACTTGTTGGATCGAAAGGTTGCATCAACTGAACAAGCCTCGCCAAAAAGTTCAAAATTCCGAATTGCAATTGGATCAGCCCAAAACAACTTAGTCATACACCCCTCAACGTCTGTGTCGTAATCAAAGAAGAAACCTTCACACTCTTTTTTCATATTCATAAATTTCCTAACAATCATCTCCCCATCATTCTCACCAACATACTGCTTCACATCTCTTTTTGCATTTTTAAAATCAGTAGACGTCGAACCAACGTTATTAAATCCCCCCGCAATCTCCTTTAGAAATGAATGAGACCTAACCGCACCAACGTTCACCTTTGATGCATTCAGGCAGAACATTATCTGAGACGAATCAATATTCCGATTAATTTTTAGAAATTTCTTACCCTCGTCTGTTGCAAGTTCATGATTGTGCCGCTCAATAAAATTCTTGATAACATATCCATCTCGAACACTAAACCTCAGTACAATCTTAGCATTACAATCACATCGTCCAATCATAAATTTCTTTTTCCAACAGCCATCATCCGAGTTTCTGTAAATACCGGAACGACTGCAAACATAATGCTTCGATATAACCGTCCCATCCTTATGTGTTTTTTGTGAGCACTTGCGGACATCAAAACCACATAAACGAGTGTAATTTTTGTAAAAATCAAATGCAATCTTCAGGCTCCCAAAAGCCTTCCCAATGCAAGGTTTTACCTCATGCGCGCACACTGGAACCCAATATTTAGAGCCTCCAGGTGATGTGATCGAATTAGATGACAATGAAGATGCAACATTCTGATTCTCAACATCAAAATTATTAAACAATACTGATCCTGAAAATAATACACAGTATAACCTATCAAATTTAACCCATATAAAGTGTATAACCATTATAAAATGCGTAAAAAACATCATATAGCGTATATATTATTAAACAGAAAATACACATTATGATAATATGTATAATGTAAAAACATACACTGTATATCTACATTATACTAAATGTATAACGACATTCTATTGTATATATTACTCAACTGGCTCCGTGGATTGCATTTAAGAAGACACTGTATAACATCATTCAAACAAACTGTATAGTACAATATAAAGTACTGTATAGTTGATAATAAAACACTGCATGATAATGGCATATTTGAGAATTCTAAAACCAACGTCAATTCATAAGATTTGATAATAAAATACCCATACCTGTTTCGATTCCAGCCATGAACCGTGCTAAATATATGAATATATCTAAAATTGATCTCGAGTCGTCGAAAATGCTGAACTGATTTTGCCAATGTTAAATGAAATTACTGATAATGATCGCCAATGAGTACCGAATGATAGTTTGGAGTTTTTTCGAAATTTGGTGAAACGCGCCTGGAATTAATCGTCAATTCAGAGTTTAAGATATTGATTTGATGAATTACCGATCGTTGAATTGCCGAAAATGAAACTCCGATGATTGAAACGGCCAATTCAGAGTTTAGGATATTGATTTGATGAATTGCAGATCGTTGAATTGCCGAAAATGAAATTCCGATGATGGAAACCGTGAGAAACTGCAGATTTTCTGAATCTGAAATTAGAAAAAAATCGGAAAAAAAGGAGAGTGAATCAGTTATTGCATAAATTTGGGATTTGATTTTGATCCTCTTGCGTGTTAGTTGCATGGGTTTGTTAGACAATTTGTCTAAAATACCCTTCACGATATTAACTTAATATAAACTCGAAAATAACTGCTTAAAATATGGACCTTGCGATCAAATTGATTAAATGGCCTAGATTGAGTCTTATATCTTATCTAAAGTATAGGGATGTATTTGATCCATACCCTATATATATATATATATATATATATATATTGATACCTCTTCATTATTCCTCCATTTTTGTTGCTTGAAAATACTTCAAAACAATCAATGGGTGATATTGAAGGGTCTCCAGGCAGTTCCATGCATGGTGTCACGGCAAAAAACCAGTCCTCGCATTCTCAGTGGCGTCGCCGGTGGTCAAAGCTGTTGAAGATATAAGGCGTGTGGGCTTGTCCAACAGGATTTAGAATGAAGCCAATGCACCAAGCCCAAAACCCACACATTCCAGCCCATCCAACCTGCTACTATTCAGAGTCAACTTGTAGTTGACTAATTCTCCAGGGGCTCTTTTGCAACATATATATATATATATAATTAACAAGCCCCAAATCGGTTCCAATATTCAGATTTCTCTCTCTCACACAACTCAAGTTTCAGAATATTTTTCTCTCTCTAAAAGCAACGTTCTCTGCTACTGATTAATGGTTTAGAGCTTGAATAGAGTTTGTAACTCTTCCTTTATTTTTTAGTTTATTAGAGTTCTCGATATCGTGATAAGAGTTTTAGTTCTTTTAATAATAGTTAGGATTCATTTTTCCCTTTCGATTCTTGTTGTTTTATTCAAACTTGGTTTGTAATATTCTTTAATATCTTCAATACAATGAGCTCTTTCATTTTTTAACATGGTATCAGAGCCGTAAGGTTCTGATTCCTCCATGGTTTTTTTCAATTTTTTTGAAAATTTTACCGATTGTTGTTGAAGTTTTGGGTTATTTTTTAAGTTTTTAGATAGTTTCTCTTAAAGGATCCTGAGAGTTCTTGATTTCGACGACTTTCTTGATGTTTTTCAAGGGTTTTCTTGAAATTTCAGCGTCTGTATAAAGACTACGGAGGATTTTTGGAGTTTCAGCGATTTTGTGAAATTTCTACGGTTAGTTTGTGTTCCGACGATTCTTGAAGATTTTGGCGATCTTCTTGATATTTTCCGGTAATATTCTTGAATTTTCCTACGGGTTCCTGGCGATGTAGTGTTCTATTTGAACCGTCCGCGAGTCTCCGGTGTTGCTTCTGTTGTATACGTTTTCTAGCATAGACGACACCGTGGTGCTACCTATTTCGTGTTCTAGTCTCCCTTACGGATCTCCCTTTTCTATGTTTTTATTTGGTCAAAAACACAGAGGTTGTCGAGAATCTTTATCCTCGTATTCTTGTTTTTCTCGTGCGGCAGGGGATAATCGGATTGTTTCGCCTTGATTGTTGCCTTGACTATTAGTTTCTGTGGTTTATAGTACACACAGCTTTTTGATCAAAGTCGTTCCTTTTTATCGGCTCTTGCTTTGAATCTTTTCTAAATCTGGTGGTTTTGACCCTGATCTCCTCTTATTTCAGGATTTTCACCGTGATAAGATGCTGGGTCGTTCTTGCCGGTCTTGTTCTTGACATGTCATTGGGTCGATTGTTCTCCGCTGAGATGCTATTTTTTTGCTTCCGCTTCTGTTTCCCGAATTCTATTACTCTTATTTTTTTTTCTGTGTTTTTTTTTACAACAAAAAAAAAACACCGCGGTAAATTGGCTAAGATCCTTCGTTTATCTCTGTTTATAGATCTGGTTTCGTCGATCTGTGAGTCGACCTTTTTTTGGTGGATATATATGTTAAAATAAACCCTTTTATGCTTTAGTTTGCATTACATGAGCTTGTTTGTGTCTTCTTGCTCATCGTCTCCCTTAGGTTTAGTGCCTGCAGATATGCTTTTGTTGATTGCTCAATTTATCGTATTCTTGATACATTGTTGCATCTTCTCTGACAGGGGGGGGACATTATGTTTGTCCCTTGTATATGGTTATTTTTGAGTTATGGTTCTCTTGCTACTCATTCATTTTTTCTAGTTCAATCTTATATGGATATTCCAACTCTTGTTCGTATTATCTTGTTAGTCTTCAGTGTCTCGCTGATTTTCTATTTCCTCATGATATTATACCATTTTTGAGAACATGGCTGAGTTTGCCTATGGCTATTGAGTTTATGTCTTCGTTCACCAAATTGGCTTTATGTCTTCAAAGCAAGCTCTTTCCTATGTGTTCTGTTCTCCTTTTTTTTCCGTGAAATCTTGCTTCCGCTTTGCTCATATTCTTGGATTGTTCTTAAATTTCCTGCTGAATTTTTGAATATTCTCATGTTTGTGATGTTACATGACAATAGTACGATGTTATGTTCTTTACTGTATGTCTTTGACTTGCTCGCTTTTCTGTCTCATTATGTGGGATTGTTTATTCCGTGTTTTTTTTACGATAAAAAATACGGTGATAAAGTGGCTAATCCTCTTGGCTATTTACTTTTCCTTATTCAAGTTGTGCCTCGACGTGTTGGTTATATTGATATCATTCGTGATACTTTAATGACATGTTTGGTTCGATTGTTTTGGCTTGTTGTTGTATGCTATGATTTAGCTACTTTGCTTTTGAAGTCGAGTTATGTTCTTTTTGGGTACTTGTTCATTTTCAGTTCAATCTTATACGAACAGTCTAAAAGTATCTCTTTTGCATTCTATGCAAATTTTATGTGCCTGGTCTGTTCCTTGACTTGCTTCAAGTTACATTTTTCGTATTATACTCAAGCAATGACAATTCATAGTTCTTTTTCTCCTTATCTGCTGCTGCACTCTTTGGGTCAGGGGGGAAATATCATGTGTATCTCATATGTTATGCTCTATTCTATCTTTTCTAGAGTGCTTATTCAGTTCCTTATGAATATTTTCTTGTTGCGGATATTACATGGTTGTGATATGATGTTAAGTACTCGTTTATGTGTTAATGCAGTACATGTGTTGTGTTATCTCATTCTGTGCTCAATGTATCAAGTGTTATATTGGTTTTCTGTAAGCATATCTGATTTGCATATTGATTTATGCTTCTCTTTAGTTCGATATATGTGTCGGCATGTTTGTGACTTTCTTAATTTATTATCACGTTGTATGGAATTAATTATTCCATATCTTGGTTTATTCTCGGTGAGTATTGTTGATGTTACTGACCATATTTGGTTCAGATTTGATGTGACATGTTTGTTGCGTTTTGCGGTTGCTTATTATCTGTTTCATCCTTCAATTTATATATGGTGGATGGTGGATTTATCTTTTGTGGATTCTATCCGTGTCGATTCATTGTATGTTTCTATGTTTCGAATTATATTCGGTGGGATTTCGCTTGTTGTTCTGTCCATATTTGGTCAGATTGATGTGACATGTGTCACTTTGTCAGTTGCATGTGTAGCTGATTTTGGTAGTACTTTTATGAGTACTCTTGTTTTGGATCTTGTAATTTTTCCGTGGGTTCCGGTGTTTGGATTCAAATGCGCTAATTGTGATCCTTGTTGTAGCTTATATGGTCCTATTTTTATTTCATGGGTTCAGTGTTTGTCTGATTCAAATACGAGATATGCGACCTTATTTGCTTGTTTGTGGCTCATTTTGTTGTTTCGTGGGTTCGGTTTATACCGATTCAAATGCGGACTTGTGGCCATCGTTTCTTGTTCTCGATCTTGTTATTTTCTCCTGAGGTTCAGTTTTTTTAATGTTCAGTTTTTGGATATTGTGATCGTTTACATATCTGTTCTTTTATGTCATTTCACTATTTTTAGTGTTTGGCTATGGTTTGGTATGTTTGAGTGTTTGTCCTTTTATGGTGACACTTTACACCTTTTTGGGTTATCCCTTTTTTGATTTTGTGCCTTTGTCTTTTGCAGGTCTATTCTTTCAAGTTCAAGGTTCAATCTCATGGTACGTTTCTGGCTCGTATTTGCGTGTTCACTCCCCATGAGCTTGAGGGGGGGGGGGGGGTGTTGAAGATATAAGGCGTGTGGGCTTGTCCAACAGAATTTAGAATGAAGCCAATGCACCAAGCCCAAAACCCACACATTCTAGCCCATCCAACTTGCTACTATTCAGAGTCAACTTGTAGTTGACTAATTCTCCAGGGGCTCTTTTGCAACATATATATATATAATTAACAAGCCCCAAATCGGTTCCAATATTCAGATTTCTCTCTCTCACACAACTCAGGTTTCAGAATATTTTTCTCTCTCTAAAAGCAACGTTCTCTGCTACTGATTAATGGTTTAGAGCTTGAATAGAGTTTGTAACTCTTCCTTTATTCTTTAGTTTATTAGAGTTCTCGATATCGTGATAAGAGTTTTAGTTCTTTTAATAATAGTTAGGGTTCATTTTTCCCTTTCGATTCTTGTTGTTTTATTCAAACTTGGTTTGTAATATTCTTTAATATCTTCAATAAAATGAGCTCTTTCATTTTTTAACAAAAACCCACCCGACGGCGAAATTTGATTTGCCGGTGGACTCCGAGCACAAAGCAAAAAAATTCAAATTATTTTCCTTCGCAAACCCTCACATGAGAACATTCCATCTCTCATGGATATCATTCTTCACCTGCTTCGTCTCCACATTCGCCGCCGCCCCTCTTGTTCCCATCATTCGCGACAATTTGAACCTCACAAGAGGCGGTATAGGTAATCGTTGTGATATGGAAACTTTGTTGGAATTTATTAATTTTCAAAATACAATGAGAGAGAATATTAAAATAGAAAACAGTTAAAATATAGCCGTTAAAATGTTGTTTCAGTTGTTTTGTGGAAGGAGTGTGACTCTTGGAAATTATCATTACTATTGCCATAAGTAGCCCTTAAACATGACTAAGTGGCTTCTATATATATATATATATATAGAACATAAAGTAATTCTGCAAGAAAAATGGAGGATACAAAATTAAGAGAAACCCTCTTTCGGAAGAAAAAAGAAAGATAAATTCTCTGCCTTCTTTTAACTACACAAAATAATTTTGGCATATTTCTTTCTTTTGCATTCTTCTACTCAAATCCATAATGGGTGATAGGTGTATCTATTCGTAGAGTGCAGTCTATAAAATAAAATTTGGTGTTTGGGCTTGTATTCTGAGAACAATCATATTTCCCGAGAAGCACCTGCATAGTGGGGGACATTGCTGTTCTTAAGAAAGTATTTTAAGTGGTACGCATAGCCCAATTCGTTTTCCTTTTTCTTTTTTCATTGTTCTTGATCATTTGAGGGGATTTCCCCGACAATTTAAGAACAACAATTTATGAGACCACTTCAAGAGACGTGTACAAGAACTTGAAGATTGGAACCTTTTTTTGGCCCAAATCCAGTCATGCACAAAGATGAGAGAGTTAGTAACAATGGGATTCGTTGGGTTTGTGAATAAGGCGTCGGCAAAGTTTTAAGAGGAGTACTAAAACAACATAATTCAATTGGGTGATGTGGCAATTCATCATGAAGTGTGAATGGGTGTAAAATTCTGTTAATTGATCATGGTAAAATGACAACATTTGGCGGTGCACTTTCCAAAATTGCACTACAGACTGCTAAAGTGAAATTTACAATTAAAGGGGTGTGAATTGAAAAGGTGAAAAACATGAAAAACGCGCTCGTTTTTAATGAAATTTGGCCTTTTTGCAAAGTTTTTAAGAACATAGGGGGATGATTAGCCTATTTCGTTAACACATGACGGTTTTTAACATTTTCGAAATAACACAGTGGGGTTTTATGCAATTACCCCTTTAAATTTTTTTTTTTTGATAGTTTACCTAATTATTTAATTAATCAAAGGAAAATCATTTTAACATGCCACAAAAATCCAAATTTGTCAACAAACAAAAGGAAATATCTTTATTAATTTATTCCACAAATTGATACTCCGATATATCTAGATTTCTCTGTAAAGTCAATAATCACACATTAATTAAAGCTTTTCAAAGTAAAGGAGCGTCTGAGCTACTGGCCGAAATCTCTCTAGATGTACAAGTGCTTTATAACTCTCGGGCGCGGCGGCGGTGCCATTCTTGGCATCAATCACCAGATCGTAAGTCAAAATTGTCGCAGCATATTCTCCCTTGACGACAGTTACGAACTCAACATCGTATTAGCTCATTTGTTGTGCTCTGTCACCGCAAACTTTCCAAGTTTCACCACCTGAGGGTCATTGTTATTGATTGGCCGAAAAGGGTAGGAATTGTCAAAGGCTTCATAAGAAAATGAAGCTGCCAAAATTGAGAGGAATAGTAATAGAAGCGAGAGATATTTGGATGCCATTTTTTTTTATTTTTCTTTTTCAATTGGTTATGGAATAATGCCTGGGAGGTCACTCTATTTATAATAAGTGGCTTGCCGCAAGAGGATGTAGTAAATTATAGATGTACCCTTGATTTTGATGATCTAGTCAAACAATTATTACATTTCTTATAATTACTACAATCAATTTATCAATATCTCTTATAATTTATTTCGTTGATCTAAATTAAATTTGATTGCTCGGTCTAAATATAGATTATTATGATAACATTTGAAGATTACATGATGTAGTTACTAAATACAAGATTTGTATTGTTGTGATATAAAAAAATTTAATGTCCAGATTCAATTTGGTCCAACCAATTTAAAAGGGAAAAAGATTAAGAGCAATAATATTACCCAAGCACGTGACATAGCTACGACATATATGATTTGCATTATTGTAAAGTAAGAAATTATTGTCTAAGTTAATATCATACATGCTTCATACAACTAATTTTATTTTTTTTGGTTTCCCAAGGTTGTTAGGATTATGCCCTCAGATGCTGTAACACCCTAGTTTACCTTATTGATAATTTTATGCGATTCTATTGTCCTATTACATTAAAGTGAGTTACGTGATATAGATGTGGGTCTATTCGATCTCGTGGATATTCTTCGTCATTGAAAATTAATTGGTAGAGGCTTTATTGGTTTCGGGCAAAGAAAAGATTGAACAAGTTGGTGAGGGTTTCTATCTCCTTCTTATTGCTTGAATTTGCTTTATCCGCTTTCATATCATTTGATTGTATCGTTTTGTTTGTACCACTATCTTATCGGTATATTGATGATTGGTTAGTGATGATTGTTGATTCCTAAATGTCAATATCTCATGATTCCTGACGTTATCCCTATGGTACATGTTTTGCCTCGAAATGGTCTTCGTTCTAATCGGTGTCAATTCCGTAAGTCTTATCATACCAATATCGAGTCCATATCTTTCGTAACTTGTTGAGATCATTTTACTTCTTGTCTCTACTCCGTCAGCTAAAGGAGCTAAGTGCTATGCGGGACAAAGTGCCACGCGACGGCGGGGACCACCTCTTGAACCCGTAGGAGCCACTACTAGAATCCTGATGTCCGGCATCCATCTGCGATGTGTGTCCTTTTCTTGGTATAAGCTTCGACTCTCAAAGGTAGAGTGAAGGGAGCTAAGTGCTATAAGGGACAAAGTGCCACGCGACGGCGGGGGCCACCTCTTGAACCCGTAGGAGCCACCACTAGAATCCCGACATCTGCAAATCTCAAAAGATGTGAAGTCTCCCGCTGGTGTGGGACAGTGGGGAGACGGAACACAATCATATAACATGAATTTAAAGTATGTGAATTGTTCATTCTGGCTTTGTTATCTATTTCGTAATTGATGTTTATTGTTCTGATAGTTTGTTTTCTCCAATGACTAGCTCGATACGTGTGATTTTGTTTCTTTTTTAATCTTCCGCTGCAGATTCCGTTTCAATGATAAAGGTAAAGCAAACCGTTAGCCTACCTCACTTAGTCATTCGGACTCATCCCTCCTTCTTTCTTCCTTTTCAGATCAGCTTAGTATGTCGGATATGAAGGCAGAAATGAGGAGTAAAGGAAGCATTGGTTCGTTGCTATTAGAGGGAGTGATATTTTGGGTATGTATATGTTTTGGCTTGGAGACCTGTGATAGATAGAGTTTTTGTTGACTTATGTATGATTGATGAAGGATGTATGGTTGATTTGTTTGGAATGTAAAAGTTTAGATTCAGTAGATGACGTATGGGTATAGTTCTGACACTTAGCGCTGGCTTGAGAAAGGACAGTCTCCCGGATTGAGCTAGCGTCGCGGTGTGGCGGGCCACAGGTGGTCGGTGGGCGCTACAGTTGGTGGTATCAGAGCTTAGGTTAGTACCTGAGCTGTAGTAGGATTAGATCTTCGGACTTTGGCATGGAGTTGTGATTGGTTGAGCATAGGAGATGAGTTTTAAAGATTTATCAGGTGGGAGACAAGATTAGATGCATAAATAGGAGTATGAAATAAGGGTAATGCTTTTTCCTTGCTTTGAGGTGTTGGACCTTTTTAAGGGTTGATTAGGTTAGCGGTATCTGTGAGTTGAAGAGAGTAAGCTCATATCCCTCGAACTAAGTTAAGTTTTCCATTATCGATACTTGTCAGTCTTGAGACTTTTACTCATTGAAATTACCTTAACAGTGTTCTAGGCCCTAATCTTGTTGTATACTTTATAAAACTTAATTCCGTCTTGTTATCATCAACATTTGAAGCATTTTGATGTCCAGAGTAATCATCATCTATCTCAAAACCTTATCATGCTTAATGTTTGAATCATGTTAATCCATTTTTATGGCAAGACCTTCTGTTTATTCATTTATTCTTAATGATCCCATTCTCACGTTTGTATCATCTTTAGTCCTAAAACTCCTAATCGTTGAATATTTTCTTTTGCTCTTGGTCATCCTCAAGCCGTAAGCTTGATTATAATTACTATTCTTGGATACCAAATGCCATTGTATATATTTGAGGACTCTTCTATTCGAGTTTGAACTTCCTTCAAAACTCTATGTGTAGTGTTTCCTTTGGGGGTCTAAGGATCGCTGATCCTAAGTTGAAAATTATATTTTTTTCTAATATTTTGAAGCCTGTATTTTTCTGTGCCACTTTGCAATGCCTATTGACGACCAATCTTTACTGTGGAACGAATCATCATTTCATCGTGAAACTCAATCTGTCTACTTGTTTTTTCTGAGACATTTTTAGCTTCTATCTACAACTCCTATTGAGTAAACTCTGCTTGGACCTCCTTTCTTTGATACATATTCCAATTGTTTGTGCATATCATGGTAACTGCATCACTAAGTCTTCAAATCCTCCTGGTACCTACCGTTAGTCTCTTTTATCCTAATATTTCTATCCCAGTCTTTCAGTATTCAACAATCCTAGTTGTTTATTCAAAACTCAATTATACAGTTCAAACTTTACCTCTCTGTGTAAATGTTCTTATATTCGATCTCATTTTAACATTTCCAATTATCCTTCGACCTGTAATTTCACTCACCATCTTTCAATGATCATAGTAAGAATGTCTATTGCGTCCTCTTCTATTATACCATCTCGCATCCCACTATTATTGACGAAGTTTATAACAATCCTTGAGCTCCAATGTATATTCCTACGCCACAAATCATTGTATATCGCTCTTTTTAGCAGTCCATGCCTGTGGTAATATATTTTTATTCATAATCCAAAAAAAATAAAAAATTGATAGCTTTAGTCCTAGAATTTGACTTTTGACTATTTAATGTTTGAAATCCATTATCGAATGAGATTCTTCTTTCATTTTCCTTACAAACTATACATTGTTTCAGATGATTCTTATTGATGAACCCCCTCATCATTGCTGACTTATATTCATGAAACCTTTAAAACTTGATTTGATTGTTGTGAAACTTCTTTGTAATCCATCTCTTTTGTTTGGATAACAAATTTTATTTAATATTTAACCTCTTTGAATATCTCATACTTATCCCTCGGTCATCTCTTTTTCTGAGCCACCTTGTCATCTCATTTAATATCTTGAAATCCTTGAACTTATACCCTTAACTCGAGCACTCAACCTGATTCTTGTACGATCTTAATTGCCTTCGGCCGACCGTTGCTAGTCATCAAAAATGATTTTTCAACCTATTTCTTTTTTCGAGAATCACTTATATCCCTCAACTTCAAGATCTTGAGGACTTACGCCATAATTAGCGCTCTTATTGATCTATAACTCTTTTGTTCACCGCACTTTTCATTCTGAGCTAAACTGCTGCTTGTTTGAACTCATATCATTTCATCCACCCATATAACAATGACTCATAATACTGAAGATCAAGTGACAATGACTATTCATTGATTCTGGAGGAACCATGGAATGATAGATGCGATATGGGAATGCGAGAAAGACACTATGAGTATGTATTTTCATTGGCTTATCTGTTCTTTGAATTTGGGGACCAAATTCTCCTAAGGAGGGGAGGATTGTAACACCCTAGTTTACCTTATTGATAATTTTATGTGATTCTATTGTCCTATTACATTAAAGTGAGTTACGTGATATAGATGTGGGTCTATTCGATCTCGTGAATATTCTTCGTCATTGAAAATTAATTGGTAGAGGCTTTATTGGTTTCGGGCAAAGAAAAGATTTTTTCAAAACAATGAGGATCAAAGTGCAATTATTATAATGGAAAAGGACCAATCTTTGGTGGACGTATATTAAATAGATTATACGTTTTATGACTGAATTGGAAGGTGGATATAAAATCTAGTGGACTGAACTGCACGTTTCATCAACATTTGGGGTCAGATTATAATCATGACAAAGTGTAGGGGCTGAATTGTAAATTATTGGTAAAGGAATATGATCAGTATAAAGGAGAGAAGGACACGGCCCTCATGTTGCCACTACATACCTTGAGAGCATGACAACTCACCTCTCATGTAATATGGATGATAGATATAACATTAGTAATGAATATATGTATTCAAAACCAAAAATTACTCTCTTTCAGGGAGAGTTTCAAAGCATGACCATTTGGATGGGTGAATGATGGAAAACCTTCCGAGTTCTTTAGCTTAAGATCATCCTAAGAGGACAAGGAACAGCTATATGGAGTGCGGTTGCTAACTTGTCCCTGAGGTTACAAGAATCAGTCTCCAAATCGGTGCAGCAGTTTCCAGGTTTCAATTTCAGAAACTGTCATATACATTTCTTTGCCCAGAAATTACCCTTACCATGGTCTGATTCTACATTAAAAACCACCAATGGAAAGTTCTATGAGTGCAGATGTTGTTACACATGAGTTTTTCTATAAATCATTGAGGAAACAGCTCAGAATTTGCAATCAAAGAAACACTGCCAGTATGCAGTTTCAATTTCCAGAAACTACCTTTCATTTTTGTTTTAATGGAAACTACCCTTCCATAAGTATAATTGTACATTAAATACCACCACTATAAACCTTTATGAGTTTAGATACTATTATTGGGTGATATTTCTTCGAACCAGTACAGAATCATTCCAAAAATAGCCACCAAAGCAACTCGGCCAGTACCCTATTTAAAAATGCAGTAACTGTAGTACATATTCTTTGGCCCGAAAATGATCCTTAACCTGACCCGATTGTATACAAATTACCACCATTTGAAATATCTATGAGTTTATATGTTGTTATAGGTGGATTTCGATGGAAACTATTAAGAAAACATTTCACAATTTGCATTCAAACCACCACTGTCATATCCTGTTTTGAAATCCAGAAACTGCAGTGCATATTCTATTGCCCAGAAACCATACTTCTCGTCCTATGATTTTACATTTACGACCACCATTGGAAAGCTCTGTGAGTGTAGATATTAAATAAGGTTATCGATTGCTAAAATCCATGTTGTATTGTGACCAAAAATTAGATTTGTTTGAAGACTGGCAGGACGCCCCTGAAACTGACAGCCATGGGCAGTCGATTTTGGAGGCTCGGGTTACCATACCTAACACCATAATTTTGGATGAAGTTTGGACAGGGAGGAATCTGAATGGGTAAGGAGTTTATGGATGTTAAGTTCAAGTGTTTTGTATGTGACTTTTATGGATGGAGAAATAGTGAAAATGACGGCACACAGTGGTAGATAGAGCTATCCCGAGTAAATTCACACATAGATGAACATTTGAGTTTCGAGCTTCAAGATCTCAATTTTGTGACAACGGTGGGAGCTTGAACTTACGAGATTTGTGACAATGGTGGGAGCTTGAGCTTACGAGATGATTTCTGGAAAAGAAAAGATTGAACAAGTTGGTGAGGGTTTCTATCTCCTTCTTATTGCTTGAATTTGCTTTACCCGCTTTCATATCATTTGATTGTCTCGTTTTGTTTGTACCACTATCTTATCGGTATATTGATGATTGGTTAGTGATGATTGTTGATTCCTAAATGTCAATATCTCATGATTCCCAACGTTATCCTTTTCACGTCTATGGTACATGTTTTGCCTCGAAATGGTCTTCGGTCTAATCGGTGTCAATTCCGTAAGTCTTATCATACCAATATCGAGTCCATATCTTTCGTAACTTGTTGAGATCATTGTACTTCTTGTCTCTACTCCGTCGGCTAAAGGAGCTAAAGTGCTATGCTGGACAAAGTGCCAGCGACGGCGGGGGCCACCTCTTGAACCCGTAGGAGCCACCACTAGAATCTTGATGTCCGGCATCCATCTGCAATTTGTGTCCTTTTCTTGGTATAAGCTTCGAATCTCAAAGGTAGAGTGAAGGGAGCTAAGTGCTATACGGGACAAAGTGCCACGCGACGGCGGGGGCCACCTCTTGAACCCGTAGGAGCCACCTCTAGAATCCCAACACTTGGAAAGTTCGCAGACTGAAGGGAGCTAAGTGCTATACGGGACAAAGTGCCACGTGATGGCGGGGGCCACCTCTTGAACCCGTAGGAGCCACCACTAGAATCCCGACATCTGCAAATCTCAAAAGATGTGAAGTCTGGGACAGTGGGGAGACGGAACACAATCATATAACATGAATTTAAAGTATGTGGATTGTTCATTCTGGCTTTGTTATCTATTTCGTAATTGATGTTTATTGTTCTGATAGTTTGTTTTCTCCAATGACTAGCTCGATACGTGTGATTTTGTTTCTTTTGTAATCTTCCGCTGCAGATTCTGTTTCAATGATAAAGGTAAAGCAAACCGTTAGCCTACCTCACTGAGTCATTCAGACTCACCCCTCCTTCTTTCTTCCTTTTCAGATAAGCTTAGTATACCGGATATGAAGGCAGAAATGAGGAGTAAAGGAAGCATTGGTTCGTTGCTATTAGAGGGAGAGATATTTGGGGTATGTATATGTTTTGGCTTGGAGACCTGTGATAGATAGAGTTTTCATTGACTTATGTATGATTGATGAAGGATGTATGGTTGATTTGTTTAGAATGTAAAAGTTTAGTTTCAATAGATGACGTATGGGTATAGTTCTGACGCTTAGCGCTGGCTTGAGAAGGGACAGTCTCCCAGATTGAGCTAGCGTCGCGGTGTGGCGGGCCACAGGTGGTCGGTGGGCGCTACAGGCCATAGAGGATAGAATGTATAGGGCATATATCTTGTATTGAACTTAAACTCTTCTTAAATAAAAGACATTATTGAGTTTTCACTTAATTCTTATCTGCATCTATAAGTTGTGTAAAACGTTTTGTCCATGTTTTCAGTGCGATCCCTCTACTTCCTATGGGATAGGAAGATTGGCACTAGAGAGATCGATCTTGATTACTAAAATAAGTTCGCAAGTAATATGAAGTCTTTAATGGACAAATAAAGACTTCGAATACTTGTACAATCTTAGCTCCGACATGGGAGTGGCTGTCTGGTATCATGGGATGATAGGAGATTAAGATTGTAGACACGTCAGTGGAACTGATATGTTCGAACATGACTCGCATCGGTTCTGTTACATGGGTTTTCACTCTATGACTGTTAATGACGGAATTGATTATGCGTAATAGGTATATGTGAACCTTTGACCTGAAGTATCAGGTTGAAGATGCACTTGTGACGTCAAGTCTTTCACTAGAGTAGTTAGACCCAATTCACCTTTTGGTGGGGTCAACCTCGAAATGCGGACTTGATGGGCAAGTGGTAATCTTAGTAGATATCTAATATGAGATTTGTTCTCTCATAAGTGAAAGAGTATGTACCCTATGTAATTATAGATAAATAGAGATCAAAGTCTTTGGCCAAAGCAAACGAGACGATTGTGCTTGACACTAAATCGATCTCAATGATCTCGTATTTATTATGATTTATACATATGGTCAAGTTCAGTGAGTTTGACATAACCATGACTCTCACTTGACCGGGAACGTGAACAAAGGGTTTATACATATACAGTATTTACGATTGGAAGGTTTTGGAATTATCCTATCATTTGTTTTCATTTGGGTTACGAAGTGGGCCACGTGACTGGCTAGGTGTTACCCACTTCCTTTGGTTTCCTCTCATTGCCAAACGAAACGAACCTAAAGAGTCGCGCTAAAGGATTGACAAAGAAAAATGAAGAAAAAGGAATTTCTATTATTTCTTCTGGGAGTTTTAATTTATTGGATAAATTAAATAATTAATTATTCATTAGATGAAATAATTAATTATAATGATAAGATTAATTATTAATTAATTTCCTTGTAAAATATATTAATGAATTAATTTATCTAATTAATTTGGTTAATTTATTTATTTATTGGATATAATAAATTATTAATTGAAATAAGAAATTAATTAAACAAAAAAAATCCCGTGGCTAAATAAGGAGGCCAATTGGACGCCTACTAGGCCTCAATGTCGCGTCTTTGAGAGGCCCCATATTAGGGCTCTTTTGTTTTGACTTGTTCAATAAGTCATGAGGTACATAAGGACTCGTTGACTTAGAAAAAAAAAAAAAAGAATACACAACTCTCATAACTCTCAAAAGAAAGAAAAATATTCCTCCCCTCCTCTATACCTAGCCATCGACCATAGAGAAAGAAGAAAGGGGATTTTTCGTTTGTTGATCCGTGCGTGACGATTTAGAGACGACGTATTTTCGTTGTTCGGATCAAGTTCAAGTTTAAAGAATCAAACCAAAGGATTGAAGATTTGGAAGCTTCAATATTTTGAATTTGGAGAAGAAGAAGTTTTTCTCCATCATCATATTCATATTAAAAAGTAAGTTTTATTTGTTATACGCTTTTAGATTCAATTATGCGAATTAGAGTACCAATTGGGTTTTCGTTTTAATTTTTGAAATCCCTTCTGCTTCGTTTATGCTTTTTCGAACGAAACCAACAAAGGTATCCCCACAGCCAACCGCCGTGAGACTAATCCCTCGCCCCATTGTCAGCGCACTAAGCGGTAGGAGGCTGGCCAATGAGTTTTTTCCATTCACAAGTGTTGGGATTCGAACTCCCAACCACTTGCTTAAGGGACGAAGCGCTGAACCACTACGCCAACCCATGTAGTTGCTTTATACAACTAATGAACATGCATCAAAAGCAATAAAACAACACATACATCCATGTGCTTTTCCTAGAGGGCCCAAGCCAATGGGCCATCACAAAAAGAAAAAAAAAAACCTAGCTATTCTTCATGGGCTCCAAGCATCTCTTCCTTTTGAATCGTCTCTTCTTCAAGACCTATTTTATTTCTATCTATTACATGAGAATATTTAACATCCTATAAATAATTTCTAGAAATAAAATAACAGGCTCAATACCGGCTCTTACAACCCATAAAAAGAATATACATCCAAAAAAGAAATCTAAGCCCATGGATAATGTCACTATCACATAATACATGCTCGTGATAATTAAAGCAAATATGTTGGTGATTAAGTTAATAATTAATTAGTCCAACTAATTAATTTCTCCAGTAAAATTTCAAATTTTATTGACATTTATGATAATAAACTAGCTAGAGAGAATTTATTATTTAAATAAATATATTAATTAAAAAATCCTCCAAGAATAATTAATTAATTATTTTACTTAAATAATTAATATTCAATAAAAACCAATTGGGCTCGATTTTATCAAATATAAATTACCACCCATTGACATATTTAAATTCAATTAATTAAGCCCAAAATCAATTTATTGAATGTCCAAAAATTTAATTAAACCTATTTGGGCTCATTTAATTAAAATTCGGGTCATCATCCTTTTGACCCACCCGGATAATTAAAATAATCCAAAACTCATTTATAAAAAAAAATTGGACCCAATTTTTTCCACCCGACCTATTAGGACCCGGGTCATGGACCCGAGCCCCGAGGGCTGGCCGTGCTCGCTGTGCGCACAGACAGCGCACGTCGTGCGCGAGGGTTTTTCACCCCCAATTCTCACACAATTTTGATTTTTCAATTCACCATAATATCATGTAATAATATCCAATAATAAACGCAGAAAAATCATGGTTCAAAATCATAAGATTCACATTCAATTATCATGCTTCAAAAACACGAAAAACACATAATTCACGTATTCGATTAAATACGAAAATTAGAGATTGGCTCTGATACCATTGTTGGGTGTTTTTAGCAATAAAACGCAGCGGAAAATAAACAAATCCCAAGTGGTTCATCTCGATTTCGTATATTTAAATTGTGTTAAGAACTATGTACATTTCTTCGCGAATTTTGAATTTCTGAACCAGCTTTCGTGATCCTTCTCTGAACAGCAAACTTGCTACTGTCTCTAAATCACCACGCCGAAATCAAAGCAAATTTTTTTCTTCTTTTGCTCCTTCAATTCGCTAGAGGGAGAGAGAGAGATGGAAGACTTTTGACTTGGAGAGTAATCAATGAATGGAGGCTGGTTATTATTTTCACTAAGTAGTATATTTATACTACACTAGAAAATAATAACCCTAGACAACTAACAATATGGACGCCCACTTTAGGCATTTTAAGGCTTTCGGGCTTTAGTCCAATTTTATTTGTTTAATTAATTATTTAATTAATATTGTTTATCCAATAAATAAATTAATCAAATAACTAATTAAATCCATGTTAATTCTATGATTAATTTCCTCTAAGAAATTAATTAACACATTACCTTAAGTAACTAATAAAATCATCTAATGATTAATTAATTAATTAATTGCGATATCCAATACCGAAAATTCTCTCAAGTCAATTTCATGATTTTTCCTTTTGGAATTCCTTTAAGCGCGACTTTTTAGGTTCGTCTCAAAAGGCAATTGGGAGAAAATCAAAAGGATGTGTGTAACACTTAGCCAGTCCCGTGGCCCACATCGTATCCCAATTGAGAACGAATGAATAAGATCATTCCAAACCTTTCACGCTGTGAATACCGTACGAGTATAAACTTTTTATTCATATATCCCAGTCAAATGAGAGTCATGGTTTAGTCAAACTCACAGGACTTGACCATATGCTTAGCTCATAATGAATCGAGGTCAATGAGTATACCTTCATGTCTAACATGAGTATCTTTTTATGCTTTGGCCAAAGACTTTTGACCTCATTCATTGATGAATGCATATGATATTTAACTCATCCACTTATAAGAGAATAAATCCCATTTTGCCAAGCAGTTAAGACTGCTACTTGTCCATCAAGTCGCACTTTGAGGTTGACCCCACCAATGGGTGAATTAGATCTAACTACTCAAATGACAGACTTGATGTTACAAGTACATCTTCAACTTGATTGCTCAGGTCTAAGGTTCACGCGTACCTATCACTAGGACTGTCAATGAGCTCAAGCCGGCTCGAAGCTCGTAAGCTCGGCTTGATAATTTTCAAGCCGAGCTTTATACAAGCCGGGCCCAAGCCGAGCTAGAGCCCAAGGATAAGGCTTGAATTTGAATTCAAGCCGAGCGTGAGCGAGAGTAGGCTCGGCTTGAATTGGGCTCGGGCTCGTAAACAAAAATATATACATGTATATATATGTTTTACACATTATATACAAAAATAAACATAGCACTTTTTTAAAATAATTCCAGATTGCATAGAAAATATCAAGATTTAAAATTAAGAAATAGAATCCTTAAAATCAATCAATATTCAATTCTAAAATTTCCTAATATAAAACAATATACTCAAGAAATTAAAAAAGTAAAAAATTATCAATTTAAACCTACAAGACCGCATACAATACAAATATATCACAATTCTCATAAATTGACATTGAGGGCTGCTAATTTTTGTCTTCAAGAATTGTTCATTTATTTTTCCTCACAACTCACGACAAAAGCAATTTTTTTTGTAAGTAAGTCTATTATATATTTAGTTATAATATTTTTCAATCTTAAATAATGCGTGGAGCATATATTTCAATGAAATGAGATCTTTCAAGTTACATTTTAGTTATGATTTGTCACTAGAACATGAATGATGTTATTTTTGGTTTTTAAGATTGTTATTTTTTTAATTTATATATTAGATTACTTTATTACTTAATATTTTTCAAAAGGGAACAAATTCAGGCCGGCTCGGGCTCGGCTCGAAACTCGTACTAATTTTCAAGCCGAGCCTGAGCTTTGAAATAAAAAGCTCGTGCAAATTCAAACCTTGGTGATAAAAGCTCGCATAATATCAAGACGAGCGCGAGCGTGACCAGACTCGGCTCGCTCGGGTTGATTGATAGGCCTACCTATCACAACTTATCGGTGTTGTCATTAATTGTCAGTGAGTGAGAACCCATGTGACAAAATCGATGCGAGTCGTGTTCGAACATATCAGTCTGACTGAGATGTCTATGATATACGTTCCCACTAACATTCCCATAGTGATTGACAGTCACTTTCTCTGTTAAAACTTACATTATACAAGTCTTTATCCTATATTGATGTCCAGTCAATACTCTCTTTGACTTGCAAACCAATTTTAGATAATAAGGATCAAACTCTTCTAATGTCATTCTTCCTAACCCATAAGAAGTAAAAGGTTTGCCTTATTATCAAAAACTTTACATTGTTTATTAAAACCTTACAATTGCCTATAAAAAAACAACAAGAAAATGTCTTTCATTATAATAATATTATTTAGTTACAAATCAATGCCCTATAAATCTATCATTTTTATGGCATTTGAGGTCATACACTGTAACACAAATACCCTTGAATTGGATTAGGATTTGCACACATCCGACTTCTGCGTAACCGAGTACATGTTTTGGGTTTTGTATTTCTCTATTCAACATCACCAATTCCTGACTCATATCCTTCATCTATACTTCAATATTTACAGATTCATTAGTATTTCTGTTTTTTAACAATCGGGGCGAAGATACTACGTTTGAGAAACATGTTATAACAGGAGAAGTATCATCCTCTTCCACATGTGAAGGGTCTCTATGAATCGATTTGTGAGCCGGTGAACCTTCAACTCTATCAATTAATTTAATGAATTCTGGAATATTGAATTTCTGACTGAACGAAGGAATCCTTTGCGTAATAGATTCAAAATCATTAAATCTCTGGATTGAGGGAGTATTGACATGGATTGCTGTTGATGCGGAGGATCCACAGGAGGATGAAGATTTCACCATAGTTAATCGATAGGAAGAGAAAACCCTAGGAAATTTTTTTACCATTTTCGGTGTGGTGGAGCTCTTCCTAATCCCGGGATATCATTTCCAGAGAAAGAAAAATTAATCACCACTTCATCTCTATAAACATTTCTTTATTCTTTTGTGTATATATTTTAACCATCATCAATCAAAATGGACCTCAGTGGATGAGTATAAAATATTCATCTCCCTACACTCACCCGGTCAACGTACGGTCAATAATATACAGCTACTATTATTGACAAAATACTTAGGGTTTGACGGGTCGGGTTACGACCCGACCCGGTTCGTCGACCCGATGACTCGTATGACATGAACCCAACCATTCTTTGACACCTGCTCAGTCTCAATAGGCCTAGTTGTCATATCGTGAACAGTGGTTCTTATCACTTATAAATACTCCCTCTTGTTTCATTTATGGGGGAGGGGACAAGCAATAAATTCTCTAAAAAATATTGTTTAGTAATACAGAGTAAAGATACACTCAAAATTCATGATCAGATAGTTAGCCTCGTATAATACGAAGCCATTGCATATTTTATAACTTATTCTCTTGAACTATGTCTAGACTTGATCCTATACGATTAGGTACGTAGGCAGCTTGATTCTATCAAGTCCAGTCTATAATATAAGATATTGTTTGTATGGTTTTGGCCCCTTAGGGTCGTTGGATTCGCCTCGTTCTTAGTTACGAAAATCAGGCTAAATCATCATTATTTAATTATTATTTTCATAATTTACCTAATTATTGAATAAATCAAAGGAAAATCATTTTAGCATGCTACAAAAATCCAAATTTGTCAAAGACAAAAAAATCTGTTTATTCATTAATTCATTCCACAAATTGATACTCTGATACATCCAGATTTCTCTATCAAGTTAATAATCACTCATTAATTAAAGCTTTTCAAAGTAAAGGACCGTCTGAGCTACTCCCCGCAATTTCTCCAGATGTACAATAGCTTTATAACTCTCGGGCGTGGCGGCGGTGCCATTCTTGGCGTCAATCACCAACTCATAAGTCAAAATTGTGGCAGCATATTCTCCCTTGACAAGACTTACGAACTCCAACGTCGTATTAGCTCGTTTGTTGTGCTCTGTCACCGCAAACTTTCCAAGCTTCACCGCCTGAGGGTCTTTGTTATTGATTGGCCGAAAAGGGTACGAATTGGCAAAGACTTCATAGGAAAATGAACATGCTAAAATTGAGAGGAATACTAATAGAAGCGAGAGATATTTTGATGCCATTTTTTTTTCCTTTTTCAAGTAGTTATGAAATAATGCTTGGGAGGTCATTCTATTTATAATGAGTGGCTTGCGTCAAGTGGATGTAGGAAATCACAGATATACCCTTGATTTTGTTGGTTGAGTCAAACAATAATTAAATTTCTTTTAATTACTACAATCAATCTTATCAATATCTCTTATAATTCATTTCGTTGATCTAAATTAAATTCACATCGTTGTTTAATCTCGTTAAATGATTGCTCAATCTAAATATAGACTATTATGATAACATTTGAAGGTTACATGATGTAGTTACTAAATACAAGATTTGTATTGTTGTAATATAAGATTAAATTTGGTCCAACCAATTTAAAAGGAAAAAAAAATGAAGTGTAATATTGTTACGCAAGCACGTGACATATCAACGAAATATATGATTAGCATTATTGGAAAGTAAGGAATTATTGTCCAGGTGGAATTTGGTCATATCCTAGAAATTTTGAAAGGAAAAAAAGAGTGTAATAGTATATAATTGTAATATCTTGAACAAATACATGATGAAGCTACTAAGCAAAATTGTCTCATAAGATAAGATTATTTTAATTCTAGTCCCGCACTTTACGTGATTTTGAAATATTTCGCGGAAGTTGTCTCGTTTCTCCTTTTTTTAAGAAATGTTGATCCCGCGCTTTATTTCTTATTAGTTTTCAATAGAGAAACTAACGATGTTGAGCATTTTGTTCAAAACTAACGGTATATCAATCAAGAAATATGAGAAATGGGTAGAAATCAACCAACGGCTAGTGAACACATTTACATTTATGGCCAATGAAATGGGTAAAATCAGAAATGGCCCTGTCATCTGAATAAGATGACTACGCAACTCAGAGAGTCGAAAACTAGAAACAATGTTCTTCAGGTTACATGGGCAAAATCCTATTCTTCTTTATTGTTACATAGCAATAGAAGGTTGCTGGTGCTGTTTCGGCAGTGGGAAATGGTCCAACTTCTAATTCACCCACAAACATCCAAACAAAGGAAGCTAGGGTATTTATTAGCTATTCTAGGCAAATGGAGTCAACTAAAAATTGCATTTTGCCCCTTGAAATACATATCTTTTATCAAACATCCCCTAAATATATTATTTTGTCATTTACTCTCCTAAAAAATAAAATTTTTAAAAAAACAGAATACAAAATCATCATCTTTCCCAACCATTTTTAGTTTTTTAAATTTTCAGGGGATAAGTGTTAGGAAATTTCTTGTTAGCTATTTTAATGATGACAATTAGGTTGATGTTAGACCCCAATATTGTAAGTTTCAAATTTCAAAAGAAATTATGTATAGTCTTTGAGCGTTAGATTTGTATAAGGATTTTTCATTTATTTTAGATTGTTAGGCTAAGTGTCTAAACGCTTGAGCGTTTGATAGAATTCTGAATGAGTCTATCATAGTCAAGCCTGAAGATTAAGCATCTGAAGTCTTAATGAAGATAAAGATCTCCAAGCAACTATCTGAGCATCAAAGCTACCAAGCGTACGAGCATTTACCAAGACAGAATTCATTTGAATTTATTCCCAAGTCCTCAAGGAGTTAAATGCAAATATTGTCAGAGCAATAATGTCCAACGGCCATTAATTTCAAATGCATTAAATGCTGATAAGAGCATTAAATTGTTGGGGAAGTGCCCTCTATGCCAACGAGGAGATTAGAATATGAGGCACTATTTTATATTGTACAACCCTTAATTAATAGAAACGCATTTAGTATATTGTTCATATAAGTCTTAATGGCATCTATAGGACTTGAATGAATAATAAGTCCATGTGAATCAAGGGCGACCTTCCATTTCTGATAGTAGTTAAGGAGATAAGCATTGGAAAGTTTGGTACTTGATCACTTAAATGGTTCGCAAGTCGGAGAATCTCAATTGGGCATTGAGATTCCTTTGGACTTGTATGACACATGCTCTGACAAGGAGTGTCAGTCGAACACTATGGGATAGTGGGAGTTTGTGTCATAGATACATTGATGGGATTAGTGTGTTCGAACACGGCTCGTAGTAATCCAATCACATGGGTTTTTACTCATTGACTGCTAATGATTGGATTACTGATTATAATCCACCTAAACCACAATCCTTTAATGATTTATAGGCTTTGTGGACTATCTAAATTCATTCCCACTAACTCCTCATAATCTAACATTTGAATTTCACCTTGCAACCCTTTAACGATATTTGGGGTGAAATATGTCTCGATTAAGGCATCTAATGCACTTAATAAAATTTTAAAATTAAATCTTGATAGATGACCCCCACTTACTGGGAAGATGCCATATACTAGGTTTAAATCTTAATTCTATTAAGTTTAGTGGAGGGAAAGGACGCCTAGCGCCCATTACTAACTTAGTATAATTTTTGTTTGGGAGAATTCATGCTCTAAACATTTATCTAAGTCTCACTTTGCACATTATCATATTTATACAGCGCATATTGATCACATGCATGCTTCATACAACTAATGAACATGCATCAAAAACAATAAAAAATAACACATTTATCCATGGGCTTTTTCTAGAAGGCCCAGGCCAATGAGCCATCATAAAAACGAAAAATAAGCCTAGCTATTCTTCTTGGGCTCCAAGCTCCTCTTCTTTTGGATCGATCTCCTTTAAAGGCCTATTCTATTTCTATCTATTACATGAGATTATTTCAACAACCTATACATAATTTCTAGAAATAAAATAATGGGCTCAAATCCAGCCCTTACAACCCATAAAAAGAAATATATTTCAAAAGAAAATTATGTATAGTCTTTGAGCGTTAGATTTGTATAAGGATTTTTCATTTATTTTAGATTGTTAGGCTAAGTGTCTGAACGCTTGAGCGTTTGATAGAATTCTGAATGAGTCTATCACAGTCAAGTCTGAAGATTAAGCATCTGAAGTCTTAATGAAGATAAAGATCTCCAAGCAACTATCTGAGCATCAAAGCTACCAAGCGTATGAGCATTTACCAAGACAAAATTCACTTGAATTTATTCCCAAGTCCTCGAGTTAAATGCAAATATTGTCATAGCATTAATGTCCAACGACCATTATCTTCAAATGCATTAAATGTTGATAAGAGCATTAAATTGTTGGGGAATTTTAGCGCAGATGTCCGCCATGATCTAGTACTTCATTTTTAACTCCTTTTTCTTGAAATTCTGCTAGTAGGAGGAGTCTGCCTTCGAGCGCATGAGTTCCCAAACAACTGAAAAATCTCCAACGGCGACATCAGAGGTCAAGATCCCTTCATTTGAAAGTTGAAAGAAGTCGGCAATGAGATCTGAAGAGAGGGTGAAGGCTTTGTCGGGAAACTCAGGAAACAAGTAAGTGATAGAAAGACCGCCATCAGAAAGTTGGGCATTCTCATAGAATTCTTTGAGAGCCTCATAATGAAATTGATAATGACTGGTCACGTAGGCTTCAAATTTTGTTCTTCAAAGGAAAGAAGAACACTGTAATAATGGGTGAGAAAATGTGCGATAAACATGGAAACTGCATTTGGTAAAGACAAAATATAAAATTTGGTGTTCGTTGTTACTTTTGAAGTTACCTTTTGCAGTTACTTTTTAAGGTTCACAGGTTTTTGAAATATTCAGCATGAGTTGTACGCGCCCAAAATACACTATAGTGTATACACGCGAGTACATTCGTTGGGCTGTCATTTTCAAAAGTAATGAGTACCCTTTGATTTTCTTGATCAGAGGTGAGGAATGTCATGTCAGCATTAATTACTTTGACTTATCCACTCTCTGTTTAGCGTCAGGTAAAACACAATTTTGAAATCATTTTCACTAAGCGCTAACTGAGAATTGGTTAAGCGTTTAGTTTCTTTCAAGATAATGTTCAGACGCTAAAAAAGTTAAGAGCATCTAAACAATTTTAATGCATAAAGCCAAGTGCTTTTGACCGATCCAAATAAAGACATTTTTGGTCAATTTCACTTTTCTAATAAAGTTGTCCCTTTTAAGGTTCCCAAAAAAAAAACAACTCAATAGTATTTTCTTTGAAGCATTTAAATATAAAATAAGGTATATTCTCCCTAAATCTTATGCCTATAAAGTATGATGCTTTGAATGATCAAGCATTTAAATCAATCATACCTAATTTACTTCTTAAAGTGAGAAATCGTTGTTCGTTGAGTGCTTTGGTGAAGACATCTTCCAATTGTTTTTCTGTACCAATAAATTGCATGGAGATATCTTTCTATTGAACACGGTCACGTAAGAAATGATAGCGAATGTCAATGTGTTTAATTCTAAAATGAAAGACTGGGTTTTAGGTCATAGCTAAAGCGATTTGGTTATCATAATGGATTGGGGTTGGACCTAAGATTATTCCATAATTTCTAAGTTGTTGCCTCATCCAAAGGATTTGTGCACAGCAGCTTCCAGCGCCTACATACTCCACTTCAGCGGTAGAAGTCGCTATGGATTGTTGTTTCTTACTATGCCACGAAACCAATCTATCACTTAAACATTGACATGTACCACTAGTACTTTTACGATCTATTTTGCATCCTACAAAGTCTGCATCTGAGTAACCAATTAGTTCAAAAGGAGAGTCTCTTGGATACCACAAGCCCACATTTTGTGTGCCTTTTAGGTACTTAAGGATTCTCTTGGCAGCAATTAAGTGTGACTCATTAGGATCAGCTTAAAAACGTGCACACATGCATACCGAAAACATAATATCAGGTGTACTAGCAGTAAGATAAAGAAGTGATCCAATGATACCTCTATAATTAGTGATATCACCCTTCTTCCCACTTTCATCTTTATCTAACTTAAGCATTTGGCTCATTGGAATTTTCGAAGATGATGCATTTTCCATACCAAATTTATTAATCCTGTCTCGAGTATTTTTAGTTTGGTTAATAAATATGCCATTAGGGAGTTATTTAACTTGTAATTCTAAGAAGAAAGTTAATTAACCCATCATGTCATTTCAAATTGATTTTGCATCATTTTTGAAAATTTCTCACACAGACGCTTATTAGTAGATCAGAATATAATATCATCAACATATATTTGGACTAAGAGAATATCTTCATCATTGGTAATATTAAATAACGTTGTATCAACGTTGCCTTTTGAAAAACCTTTACCAATAAGGAAGATAGAGAGAGTGCCATACCATGCTCGAGGTGTTTGCTTTAGCCTATAAAGTGCTTTATCTAGCTTGTAGACCATACTCTTACCATGGTTGTTGATGAATCCTGGTGGTTACTCCACATAGACTTCTTCTTGGAGTTTACCATTCAGGAAGGCACTCTTCACGTCCATTTGATATACCTTGAATTTGTTAAACGCTACATAAGCTAGAAACATTCGAATTGCTTCAAGACGGGCTAAGAGAGCATATGTCTCATCAAAATCAATGCCCTCTTCTTGGCAATATCCTTGAGCAACAAGTTTGGCTTTGTTTCTTATAACAATATCATTCTCATCCATCTTGTTTCTATAAACCCATCTAGTCCCAATAACTCCTTGGTGAGTTGGTCTTAGTATTAGTGTCCAAACCTTACTACGCTCAAACTGATTAAGCTCTTTTTGCATGGCCTCAATCCAACTAGGATCACTTAGTACTTTATCCACTTTCTTAGGTTCCATTTGAGATAGGAAATTTGTGAACATGGCCTCATTGAATGTAGCGGCCCTAGTCCTTACAGGCGCTCCAACGTCTCCAATAATTTGCTCTGGTTGATGATCAAGTAGCCACAGTCTATTTGGCTGGAATGGGTTAAGAGGTTGAACAGGCGCTTCTAATTCACAGATTTTATTTAGCTCTTGATGATCATTCCCTTCAGGATCATCAACAATTCTTTCATAATTGTCCTTAATCTCATGAGTAATCTTATGAGGGGGCACTAAGATTCCATCATCGTCGTCACTTTCATCATCAATAGTGATTTTTTACATTTGATGACATAAATCTTCAATTCCTACATCATTTGCATTAACCTTACTCGGTTGTTAGTTAGCATTATAAAAAACAACATGAATGGATTCCTCAACCTTTGATTTGATCTTATTGAGGATGCGAAAATTCTTTCCATTTTTGGCATAGCTTAGAAAGATTCCCTCATCCGCTTTAGGCTCAAATGTCTTTAGGCTTTGGGATCCATTATTGTGAATAAAGCATTTTGAACCAAAGACGTGAAAATATGAAACATTTGGCTTACGTCCCTTCTGTAGTTCATATGGATTTTTTCCATGTTGTCTGTTGATCATGCAACGGTTTTGAGTGTAACATGCAGTGTTGATCGCTTCGGCCCAAAATCTAGGAGTAAGCTTGGACTCTGCTAACATTGTTCTAGCAGCTTCCTTGAGCGTTCTGTTCTGGCGCTCAGCAACACCATTTTGTTGAGGAGTTCTAGGAGCTGAAAACTCATGATGTATTCCATTACCTGCACAAAACTTCTCAACAACTTTGTTAGTAAACTCAGTACTATGATCGCTTCTTATTCTTGCAACCTTAAGATTTTCCAATGTTTGAAGTTGCCAAATAAGTGATGTTCGCTTGTCACATGTTTCATCTTTGGATGAAAAAAATTCCACCCAAGTAAATCGAGAGAAATTATCTACTATTACCAAAGTATACATTTTACCGCTCACACTGATAGTTTGAACGGGTGCAAACAAATCCATGTGAAGTAGTTCAAGTATTCTAGAGGTAGATAGACAAGGTTTTCTCTTGAAAGATGATTTAACTTGTCTGCCCATTTGACAAGTGTCACAAAGGAGATCTTTATGAATTGGTCCTTTAGGTAATCCCTCTACAAGATTTAATGTTATAAGTTGAGAGATCATCTTAAAGTTGAGGTCATTCATTTTTCTATGCCATAACCAGCTCAGTTTAGATTCATTTTTAGCTACAAAGCATGCAAGGATGTTGTCTATTGTTGAACCGCAATCTTCCAAATAAATGTTGTTTGTTCTTTTTCCTTTCAATTTAGTAGATCCAGTCTTAGCATCATTAACATAGCAATAGTCACTTGAAAATTTGACTTCAAAGCCTTTATCACAAAATTGTCTTATGCTTAAAAGATTATGCTTAAGACCCTCAACATAATAAACATCACTTATCATGATGTTCTCACTATGCATAGTACCTATACCTTTGGTTTTGCCTTTGGAGTTGTCAGCAAATACAACCTGAGGACCATTTGTAGCTCGATAGTTGATCAAGAGATCTTTGGAGTCCGTCATGTGCATTCATGACCCATTATCGATGTACCAAACAGATGTATTGGCTCTAGCTCTATGTACCTGCATTCAGAAGGGAAGTTCTATTTACCCATTGTGACTTAGGCCCTTTCACATTAGTAGTGTTAGTCTGAATTAGAACTTCAGGAACCCATATTTGCTTAGTCTTCATTGCGGGAGGATTAGCCTTTTTGGGTTTCACCTTTTATTGTGTGTGTTTTTTGGGTGCATAATAATATCCTCGATTATAATAGTAATCATAATCATAATCATCATAATATCAATAATATGACCTTGATCATTATGGATATTGATGCTGGTATTTCCTTGACGCTGGCTTGGAATGCACTTTGGGCGCTTGACGCTTAGCATTTGATTCATAGTGGTAAGGTTTCTCCTTAGCCTTTTGAGCATTTGGATAAACTGTTGATCCCACGTGGCATACGAAAGGGTCTAGAATCGGGGGGGGGGGGGTTGAATAGACCCTGAAATCTTTTTCGACTTCAAAAAATTTCGTATTAAAATGGTTTGGACGCTTGAAAATGTAAACGCTTGGCTAAGCGTTTACTAGAAGACTGTTTGAAAAAGTTAACTTAGACTTAGTGATTTCAACGACTACCAAAGTAGAGTAATGTTTTAATCGCTTAATCAGGGTTAGCACAGCGGAATGATTTTACAAGTCTTCTCTTTGAAAGGTTTTAGCGTCACAAAGTTTTTCCTTAGTTGCTTTTGATTAAAACGTTTTGAACGCTTAGAGTGCTTAGCACTTAGTCAAGCGCTTAAGACTGATTTGAAAGCTTAGCGTTCTCTTTTAGATATAAATTAGATGCTTGACTGTTTTATATGCTTTTTCAATATATAATGTGCAACTGTAAGTAAAAAAAATAAAACAGTAAATAACACAATAAATTGTAAGGTTCACTGGGTGGTGTAATCCCAGCTACGTCCTTCTTCTCCTATGCACTTGGAGGAAATCCACTAGATTGATTATTAAAAAGTCATACATAGACTTCTACAAAATAGGGAACAAAGGAAGAGATGGATATGGATGACTTGAGCTCCTTGGTCACACAGATTTCTGCTACAAGCCACTTCAATCATCTGCTTCTGGAAAGACGATCTCGAGCTCCTTGATCACACAAATTTCAACTCCAATAAAGATCTTCTCCAAGATGGCCTTGAGCTCCTTGATCACACAGACTTCAGGTCCAATAAAGACCTTCCTCAACAAGCTTCTCTTACTCAAAAATACTGCTTGTGAAGTCAACAATCTTTCTCACTCAGATGAAAGATGTTGAGGGTTTATTGTAACAGGTTTGTTTGATGTTGGGAAGTTCAAACAACTTGGGATATCTCAATAATAATGTAGGATTCTTCTTTGAAGAGGTTTGAAATATCGGTGACTGACACGCTAGAAGCTAGCGTGCTTTGGTAGCAAGTGCACTAGTCGTGTGTAGTAATAGAAATGGACAATAAGTCTGGGTTGTCGAACCACAGAGACTTGGATTTTTAGTTTCTGATTTTCAAAAAGACAAAAAACACTTAAAGTAAAGCGGGACTAAAATAATTAAGTAAATGAAGGACCAAAGGAGGGAACAAGCTATGGATTAAAGTTCACGTATGACAAAATGACCAAGGCACATGCTACAACCAAATCTACTCGTCAATTTATATGGGTTACTCCTCGAATTATTAGACTCCTATTGCTTTGGTGGAAACTCCTAAATTAATTATTACCCGATGTCTCGGCTCATAATAATCCTATGATTAGTTGACGGTTCTCTAAATATGTCTATCCGAGAATCTAATCAAAAATCACGCATTAACGTTCTAGAGCTTCCCCGAATAAATCCGGCTAACAACACCCGGGAATCTTTACCTATTTCTAGGAGTAATCCCTCATTTATTTCGGGTGATGTGTTAATTCCCTTACACCCTCATCTATCTTCTCTCGAACAACTAGATTAGGCAAGATAGCAAGCATATGGTGATCAAACACATGATTGACATAAAAGCATAGAATTAACACACAAAGCAATAGGAGAATTAATACAAAAAGTAACTTCACATATATTGACTCATAAATTGGCCTTCACATGGCCTTAGTCTCACAAATTTAGCTCATAATCAATAACATAGAAGATCCTAATGTAGTCATATACATAATCATAGACAAGTATGTAATGAAAAACATATGAAAACTCCCTATATTGCTTGATTGATGATGTATCCGAGTCAAGAGCTTCAATCCCAAGCTAGATCTCCTTCTTAGCCTCTTAGAGTTGATGAAGAATGGCCCAAAACCCAGCAAATCGCCCCTAATCTCCCAGATTTCGAACCCTTCAAATGAATTGAAAACTCCTATTTATACATTCCAAAATCTGTTATTGCGGCGCCTAGGCGGGAGTTGATTGGCGCCTAGGCGCCGCCTATGTGGCGTTTATTTCTTGGGGCATTAGTTCCGGGGCGCCCAGGCGTGGAGACAAGTGGCGCCCAGGCGCGTAACATGTGGCGCCTAGGCACGGGTCGATTGGCGCCTAGGTGGGCACTTCAGAACACCGATTTTTCTCTGTCTGGGTGGCGCCTGGGCGGGCGTTTCAGGAGCCAGAGCAAAGTGGATGAAACGAGTCGTCTTTTTCCCTTTTCTTCGTCCATCGTCGCTTACTACCTGAAATCACTTCACACACATATTAAACGCACGAGTGGCACGAAATAAACCGTATACGAGCCTAAATTGTCATTAAAAGGGCCTAAAAACTTATGCAGAAACGACTCCTATCAACCTGTCTTTGGAATGTATTTGAGAAGCTTGATGGATTTTGGCTATGGAGTTTGCAAGTTTTTCTCTCAAATTATTTCAGCAAAGTTTTTCTCTCTGCACACACTCTAAGGTTTTGCTGAAGGGTACTATTTATAGAGATTCTTGGGATTTGTCCGTTGGACACAAGAAGGCGCGTGTCTCTCACGCAGCGCGTCAAATAGTCTCTTTCTGACATTCCTCAATTTCTGCTGGTTCTAATTTAACAGGAGCAGACTTGAACTCTGAAAAGCTGACAGTCTAGTCAAAAGGTGGCTTGTCCACAAGTCATAATGCCTTGTCACATTTAATGCACTTATCAAGCATTTAATGCGTTTTGATTTTATTTCCGTTGGAAATAAATTCCCTTTGGATTGCATTAGAGTCCTCCATGACTTGAGAGTTTATTTCAGGTGAATCTGATTCTGATCGCTAGAGTGCTTTGAGCGCTTGATCCATAAATCCTGAAATCGTCCTTAAGCATTTGACAGACGCTTAAGACAAATCTTCATCTTCACTTGACTTCAGACGTTGATCTTCAACTTCATCTCTAATAGACTTCAGACGTTGATCTTCAACTTCAACTCTATTAGCGAATTGGTATCTAATACTTAGTCTAAAATCTACAAAGATAAAAATTACAAGCCTAACAAACTAATAAACTTTCAAACGCTTATACATATATTCTATGAAAGTATAAACTTACATTCTTTTGGGGTCTAACATGAAATCCTATCTTATCATCATCAAAACATCTAACAATGAAATTCCTAACATAAACCTTTCTTTGTGAATCATTCACTTTTGTCTTTCCCTTACCTGAGTCAGTTTTGGTTGTCTCATTTGGCCTCGTACCATTGTCTTTTGGTTCAATAGGTGTTTGAATCTTTGAACCTTTCTCAACAAAGAACACACCCTTTTCTTTGTTGTTTGCCGTAACATTAGATTTATTTGGCTGTTTACCAAATTTATTACATCCTAAACCGGTCTTTTCACCAAACAATCTTGTTACTTCAGTCACATTGTCTAGCTTTCTTGACGCTTTGGACAATGATGAGACGAGCTGCTCTGATTTAGCAAGTCTAGCAATCAGCTCAGCTTCTCTCTTGACTATTATATCAAGATCACTTTTCAATTGAGTTATCTCGCCCTCAAGTGATTGATTCTTCTCAATGCATTGTTGCTGAACTTTCAACTCTGCCTTGAGCGTCACGTTATCACTTTTGAGCGCAGATATGATATTGAAGTGATTTTGGTATAATTTGGAGGCATCTTGACAATCTTTATAATATCCTTTTACTTTGTCAAGTATTTCTTCATAAGAGAGAGGATAAGCTATTTCAGTATTTACCTGAATTAATGAGTCAGAAGACGCTTCATCATCTCTGGCCATGGGACAGATTAGCGCTGAATCATCCACTGGCTCATCATCATCACTACTCTCTTCTGAAGACTCCAAATCTTCAGGTGCAGACGCTGGTTCTGACTCCGCTAGCAAACCTTGTTGGCGAAGGTTGCTCTTGATTTGGTTTCTATCCAAGTCATCTTGCCTTGAGGGCTTGGATATGTTTGGATAAGGGCAATTTACTTGGTAGTGTCCTAGTTTCCTATAATTATAGCAAAGATTAGTTTTCATCTTTTGTTCATTTGTTAACCTTGCAGTTTGTGGTTTTGAGACCACTAGCGCTGAGAGATTTTGTGGAGAAGACGCTTGATATTTATTTGGTGCTGAAGGAGAAGGGACAGGATACTAAGGCGCTTGAAAGTGTTGTTGTGCTGGAGGAGGCGCTTTTTATGAAATTTGTCCTTGATGCTTAGGACCTTTTCCTTTCTTTTCATATCTTAAAAACTTTCTAAATCTATTTAACAAAGCTAACTCCTCTTCCTCACTTATATCCGACGCTTTTCATTTATTACCCTATTTACCCTTGATTGATGCTATTAGCGCTCCAAATTCTATCACTGGACTGCTTACTACATCACTCGCTGAATTTAACTCAAATTCAAACGCTTTAAGTTCTGAAAAAGCATCTTCTGGGGTTAGAAGATCCAACATGTTTGATTCTCTCATAGCCGTTGTTTTCATCAAAAATCTACTAGGGAGACTTATGAAAATCTTAACCACCATTTCTCGATTTTGTAAATCCATGCCTAAAGATGTTAACTTCATAACAAGAGCAGTAAATCTTATATCCAATTGCTCTGACATCTCATTAGGCAACATTTTAAAACCATTAAACCTTTCCTTGGCAAACGAAAGCTTGTTCTCTTTGATTTGTGTTGAACCACCACATATTGTAGCCAACTTATCCCATATTTCCTTAGTTGTAGAGCACGACTTGACCTTGTTGAATAAGTTATCATTATCAGCGATGGCTGTATATGGAGCATTTCGTCCAATATTATCTAGATTTGCTCTCCGACGATCATCTGTGGACCACTCATGCTTTGGCTTCTCAATTTACCCATCTGGAGTCTCTTATGTGACTCCAGGCGCTCTAGTGATGACTTTAAATATTTGAGTCAGCCCATCTGAAATGATATCACACATTTCATCATCACAAGAACATAGTTTGACTCGGTCAATTTAGGTACTTTAGCGAATGCCATGAAAAATTTTAAAGCAACTAAATGTTAAAGAGGATCTAAACAACCAGTTAAAGAATCCAGCATAAGAAATATGACTACTGAAAGTCTGTCTAGTTACTTATAATCTGATTCATTTAAGTTTAGCAAACGTAACTTCCTTTCGAAGAGTAATGGGAAACATAACATAAACACCCCTAATTATTTTATAGGGATAAAAACATTAAACTCTCCGAACTTTGGCCATTTTCATGCTCTTTTTTTTTTACAAACTTTTTTTTTTTCACTTTGCAGCCTAAATTTCACGGGATTTGCAGATTCTTATATAAAGGCATATCCCGACGAATATTCCAACAGAAAATGCAATTTAACACAAAGTTGAGGATGCAAAGTGAAAAAAACAAAATAGTTGAGGATGCAAAGTTCGTATTTATTTTGGGAAAAGTTCAAATTCTGACTAATATTCCGCCGGAATATGATGTTATATAAGAATCTGCAAATCGCATAAAGTTTAGGATGCAAAGTGAAAAAAAAAAAAAAGTTTATAAAAAAAAGTTTGAAAACGGCCGAAGTTCGGAGGGTTTAATGCGTTTATCCCTATTTTGTATTTTGTTGACAAGTGAAGGCCTTCAAAATTTTTGGCATTCTTCATTGGGACTTTTCTGTGCTAGTAACAAGGACAAACTGTCATCTTTGGCTCTTTTGTCTAACCACATGTATTGTCTAATGTGTTTTATATGACATAATACTTAGATTTGTTAATCTTTCAGATTGTAATCCTTTAGTTGAAAACTTTGTGAAATCTGCAGGATTTTAGACGTGATTTAAGGAAAAAGAAAGAGAGAGATTTTAGGAACAAAATCAAGAATCTATATCTATATTTATATTATACTTAAAGTGTGGATCTTGAAAGATGTTTCTTCCAGTTGTGAATTGTCCACTTTATCATTATGAATTGATTAAATTAATTATATAATATGAAAATTATGGATTAAATTTACAACTTTTCAATTCCCACTTTATTAAAACACTAAAATATCATCCTAACACACTAAATAATGCCCTAATTACTTAATTTTCCTGGTTAATGACTACCAACTACATTTGATGAGGAGAATGAGAGGCTTTTCGGTGAGGGGAGAAGATGAACCCTTCGCATACCACTAAAATTTGATAATTGATAATACGTTAACTATTTGACTCTTCCTTTACTAATACCTTCTAACTATAAATTGATGTATCTAAGCGAAGGCAACCAAAACTTAAAGGTATGATAAGATGGAAGCTAGATGTATTTTCGCTGCAAAATTTAAATCAGACCAGTCATGGAGTTTGCAACTTGTGAACAGGTGGATGATCTCTATTTCTGGGTTTAGGTGGAGATAACTTGGGAGGGAACTTAGGGATATGAATTATTTGTGGGATTTATTTTGTGGAGAGGGATAGATAAATTTTGCTTTGAAAATACATGACATTGTAAATCCGATGACACTGATAATGGACAAATAATTGACTCAATCCCTAAAAGTTCTATCTAGAACACTTAATTTTGTACTCCATACTCAAAAATTCGAGGACTAAGTAAAAGAGAACACACGAGGAGTCACGGTCAAATAGATGGACTAATGTAACCATAACCTCAAAATTTGTATAGTCCATTAAGTATAAAACATTTACTGAGCTGAACAATTATTTAGGTTTTGGGTATTTGATATTTTTGTTTATTTTTTTAACACTTCCAACTATTGTCTTCCAATGCTTTAGTGTTACAATCAAGTATAAGTTATACATTGATTTTGGTGAGGTTTTCATTCTACCAACTATGTTCATTGAAAAAAAACAATCAGCAATACTAAAATAATATTTAGTCAGATTACAATTAATAATTTTAAAAATTCTTAAAAAGAATGCAGTGATAATACTAATCAAGACATTAAAAAAAAGAGATGCATCATTTGGTTTGTTATTTAATTTATGCACTCCATATGCTTTTGATGTGCAACGCACGTACATTTTACTAGTAATATAAAATGAATAAATAAAGAATAATTAGATGTTGAGTTGGACAATAACTAGGATAGCCACATAAGAAGTGAAAAATATATGACCTAAATTGGGTGATATATAGCATCACTCAAAATATAAATTAGATCACTCCCCACTCTTGATTAAGCTGGATTTTTCCTTTCCCAAATCTGTCCCATCTTTTCGTTACATACATATGTGGTCCAAACATCCCTATTTCGTGGATACCATTAGACATTCTTGGGGTCCTCATTCGGGTCAATATGGTATATGCTTAATCTGCAACATAAGTTATACAGCCTCAAACAACATTTGAAATGGTGGAACAAACATGTTTTTGGAAACATTTTCAATAACATCAAGCAAGTTGAAGCTCTTGTGCTTGATAGAGAAAAAATATTTGATTCTAACCCTTCAGATGCTAATAAGATTGAGCTTAATCGGTGTTTTGCTCTCCTCACACATGCTCGAAGATTTCTGGCACCAAAAATCAGCGTGTAAATGGATTGTTAAGGGAGAGAGAAACACTCATTTTTTTCACTCTATGGTTAAAAAGAAATCTAGAATCCATTCTATCTCGGTCAATGGCCAAGTGTTATTTCAGCCTCTCGAGATAAAATCTCCAGCTGTAGATTTTTTCCAAGAGCTTCTTTGCCCTAATTCTTTCAATCACTCAATGTCTAGTTTCTCATAAGATCGTTCCGCTTTGTCAATATCTGACCACCATCTTATTTGCACCCCGCCCTCTGAAAAGGAGATTCAGCATGTGGTTTTTGGCTTGGAAACAGATAGCTCAGCTGGTCCAGACGGTTTTCCAGCTTAATTTTTTCATGTTTGTTGGGATATTATAAAATTGATATTTGTGATGCGGTGCGGGATTCCTTTGTTGGCACCCCCGTTCCTCGTAGCTTCACAACTACTTCCATCATCCTTCTTCCCAAAATTGATAATCCCGCTACCTGGAATGATTTTAGACCCATTAGTCTCTGTAACATGACTAACAAAATCTTCTCCAAGCTTCTTTGCTCCCCGTTAGCTTCATTCCTCCCTAAACTCATTGCCCCGTCGCAAAGTGGTTTCATTGCAGGCAGACTTATCAGTGACAATATCCTTTTAGCCCAAGATCTTGTTCATGATATCGATATCAAAAGTAAACACAACAACTTGAGGATAAAGCTCGATATGGCTAAAGCCTATGATCGAATTCAATGGGACTTTATCTATAAGACGCTTATTAGGATGAATTTTCCCCAACTTTGGATCACATTGATAAAACATTCTATTGAGAATTGTTGGATCACAGTGTTAGTCAATGGTGAAAATGCGGATTTTTTTAAATTGAATAGAGGCCTCAGACAAGGGAATCCCCTTCTCTATTTGTTCTTGCGGCCAATTACCTCTCACAGGGGTTGGTTAATCTTTTTCGGGAAAATGAGTCTCTCTATTTTAAGTGTATTATTTTCACTAACACTCAACTTGAGGGTATTTCTTCTATTTTAGAGTTCTTAGCTCACTATAAAGAAATGTCAGGGCAACTCATCAATAAACTCAAAAGTTTTGTCTATGGGTTCTAAATGCCCAAATGCTATCACTCGGAGGGTGATCGCTCAAACGGGTTTTTGTCTCAAGACTGTTCCCATTACTTACCTGGGAGCCCCTCTTTTCAAAGGAAGAAAAAAATGCATTCTCTATTCTGACCAAATCAATAACATGAGAGCAAAAGTCCAAAGTTGGGATAAGTCCACTTTGTCTCACAGGGGCAGGCTTACCCTTATTAAAAGCACTATTTCTACCATGCCTATTTTTGTGCTTCAAGTGCTCCAACCCCCTACCTCGGTCATTCATGCCTTGAGTTAAATCATGCCTAAATTCTTTTGGGGATCCTACGGTGATCATAAGAGAATTCATTGGGAATATTGGGACGATATTTGTCACCCATTTTCCGAAGGGGGGTTGGGCATTAGGAAGCTTGAAGATGTTGCTAATGCTTTTTCTTTCAAATTATGGTGGAGGCTTCGCAAACAAGACTCCCTTTGGGCCAATTTCATGCTTCAAAAGTATAGTATAGGAGCATTCCCGGGAAAGGTTAAAGTTTGCAAAAACTCTAGCCCCACCTGGAAGAGAATGGCTAAAATTCGTGAGTTAGCCCAAGAGCACATTTTCCGAGGTTTGGGAGTGGGTCAAAGCCATGGTTCAAAATCGCGGTGTTAGGAATTTCATGTTAGATGTTTTGATGATGACAAGATAGGATTTCATGTTAGACCCCAAAAAAATGTAAGTTTATGTTTTCATAGAAATATTGTATAAGCGTTTGAAAGTTTACTTATTTGGTTAGGCTTGTAATTTTTGTCTTTATAGATTTTAGATTATGTGATACCAAATCATTAATAGAATTCTGTGTGAGTCTATTAAGTGATGAAGTTGAAGATCAGCATCTGGAATCAAAAGAAGATGAAGATTTGTTCCAAGCGTCCAGCGCTTACTATTCAAGCGCTCAAGCGCCTATTGAATAGTGTTACTATTCACCATCACTATTCAACATACTATTCAAGAGAACACTCCCAAGCGCCTGGTGAATCGTGATACTATTCATCCGTAACTATTCAAGAATACTATTCACGACTAATCAGGAGTTACTATTCAAGCATCACTATTCAAGCGCCAGCTGAATAGTCTACTATTCATGTGAACAGTTTTCGGCGTCTTGTGAACAGTGCTACTACTCAAGCAATTATTTCCAACGGAAATAAAGACAAGATGCATTAAACAATGGATAAAGTGCATTAAAATATGAGCACTATCACATGGGTAAGCTATCTTTTGACCAAGACTTGTCAGATTCCAAAAAGCAAGAAAATGCCTGACTATTTAATATAGCCAAATGTCAGGAATGTTAGAGACAAGGAATGTTTAGGGAACCGTGCTCCTAATTGTGTCCAACGGACAAAATTCCAAGAAACACTTAAGTAGTACCCTTTCAGCAATAACAAGTGTGGTGACAAGCGTGACAATAGTGAAAAGAGACCGAGATCACACGCTCATATACACTGAAAAAGGTCCAAACTTTGCTGATATTATTTGAGAGAAAAAGCTTAGAAACTCCATAGCCAAAATCCTTCAAGCCTCTCAAATACATTCCAAAGACAGTCACCAATATCTCAAACATCTTTTTAGAAGAACCCTACACTACTACTGAGATATTTCAAGTTGTTTGAACTTCCCAACATCAAACAAACCCGTTACAAAAACCCTCAACAACTTCCATCTGAGTGAGAAAGTTTGTTGATTCACAAGCAGCATTTTTGTGTAAAAGAAGCTTGTTGAAGTTGATCTCTATTAGAGCTGAAATCTGTGTGATCAAGGAGTTCCGAGATCGGTTGTAACTTGCATTATTTCTGAGTGAAAGAAGCAAGGGGATAGAGGATCTTTATTGGAGCTGAAATCTGTGTGACCAAGGAGTTCCGAGATCTATATCCAATCTCTCTCTATTTTGTAGAAGTCTCTGTGTGACTCTTCGATAATCATCATAGTGGAAATCCTCCCTGATAAAAGGAGAAGAAGGACGTAGTTGGGATTACATCACCCAGTGATCCTTACAAATATTTTGTGTCATTTACTGTTTTATTGTCCTACATTATACTGTCATATTATATCTTGAAAAGGCTTTTAAAACTAATAAGCGACTAATTGGTTAAAACGAACGCTAAGCTATAAAAACATTTCCGATGTGCTAACTCTGATTTAGTGACTAAACTCTGCCCTACTTTGGTAAGCGTTGAAATCACCGAGTCTAAGTTAACGTTTCTCAAGCGCCACATCCAGCGCTTAAACTTGTCAAGCGTTCAAATACTTCAAAGTGATACGAACTTTTAAGAAGTCGAAAAAGACTTCAGGGTCTATTCAACCCCCCCCCCCCCCCCTTCTAGACCCTTTCGTATACCACTTGGGACCAACAAGTGGTATCAGAGCGGTTGAAGTTGAAACCTAAGCGTTTCCAAGCGTAACTGCTTGTTCAGATCCTTTATTTTTAAAAAAAAAATAATAATAAATTTAGTTGCTTAAATTTTTTTTTCATGGCATTTGCTAGAGTTCCTAAGTTGACTGAGTCAAATTATGACTCATGGAAGGTCAAAGCGTTTACTTATTTGTGTTCGTGTGATGATGAAATGTGTGATATTATTTCAGATGGTCCGATTCAAATTCTCAAAGTCATCACTAGAGCGCCTGGAGCTACAGAAGCAACACCTGGCGATTATGTAGAGAAACCTAAACATGAATGGTCCCCAGATGAGCGCCGAAGAGCTAATTTGGACAATGTTGGGAGGAACGCTCTATATACAGCCATTGGTGACAATGACAACTTATTCAACAAAGTTAAGTCTTGTAAAACGACTAAGGAAATATGGGATAAGTTGGCTATAATATGTGGTGGCTCAACACAAATTAAGGAAAACAAGCTTTCTATTGCCAAGGAAAGATTTAATGGTCTTAAGATGCAACCCAATGAGACGCTAGATCAATTAGATACGAGATTCACATCTCTTATATCAGAGTTAGCGTCATTAGGCATGGAGTTGACCAACAAGGAAATGGTCAACAAGATATTCAGAAGTCTTCCCAGTAGATTTTTGATGAAGACAACGGCTATAAGAGAATCGCATATGTTGGAGATCTAACTCCAGAGTATGTGTTTTCGGAGCTAAAGACTTTTGAATTCAAATTGGGTGCAATCAGCGACAAGTCGACTTCAGTGACTGAATCCGGAGCTTTAATCGCTAACATTAAAAACAAGGGAAAATCAGTCAGTGAGGCGGAAGCGACAGAATTGAGTGAAGAAAAGGAAATGGACTTATTGGTCAAGAAATTCAAGAAATTTTTAAGATATGAAAAGAGAAAATCCTGTTCTTCATTCCAAGACGAGGTATGAATGATTTAAAACGCTTAATCATTATGCATCATATTTTCATTAGACATATAATGTAGGGGGAATTCACTTTATTATTTTGTCTAAAAGCGTTTCAAAATTGTTACAAGTTTTCAAATTTAGGGGGAACCTTAAAATTGTACTAGTACATATGTATAAGCGTCAATGATAAAAAAAAAAAAAAAACTGTTTTCATATGCATCGGTCATCAACGCTTATCGTTGTTTGTGCATGATATGTTGGACGCTCAAACATAAAAAGATTTAATTTCAAGCGTCAACATAAATCTTACAACAAGTGATATCATTTTAACAAGTAGTATGTGTTAAGCGTTGAACATATTCCCCTCAACACTTAATATAAACTTTGATAAAAATCATGCATTTTTTCAAAAATTAAAAAAAATAAATTATATATATATACACATATATATAATATATTTATATATATTTAAATTAATAATTACTAGAGAACTAGAGGTCAGATATAGTTGGTTGTTAATTTACCAACAAGTGGTAAAACCTTTCAATAAGTTATCAATATTAAGGAGAACCTACATAGGGGGAACCTTAAAAGGCATAACTAAACTTAAGTGAGAATGACCAAAACCGTTTTTTTTTATTTATTTATTTATTACATTGGTCATAAGCACTTAGCGTTATACACTAAACTCTTTCGGACGCTTATCAAACGTCTTTCTCTTAGTGTCTGCGTCCTTTCAAAATAAACTGAACGCTTAGCTTTATTCCCAGCTAAAGCGCTCAGTAAAAAGATCCTTTAAAAGCAAGCGTACATTACCCTACGCTAAACAAGAAAGTGGATTAGTCAATCAATGCAATTAATGCTGACTTGACATCCCTCACCTTTTGCTCAAAAAAAATAAAAAAAAATAAAACAAGGGTACTCATTACGTTTTTCAACGATGGTTCAGCACATGTACACGTGTAAATACAATTACCATGTATTTTAGGCGAATACAACCAGCGCTGAATATTTTAAACCAAAGGTAAACACTACCACCAGGACAAAATGACAAGTATTGGGAAACTGTGTCCTCATACACACCCTGAAAAGAATAATTCTATATGTTACGATGACCGCTAAAGCACAAAATGTTACTTGAACGAGAACCTCAAGATTCTCAAGCGTCAACATAACACTGAATTGTTTCAAGCGTCATTCTCTTCTGAATAGGTCCGGACGCTTTAACAAATTTTTGGCGGGTATTTGAATAGTTGTTCAAAATTATGGTTCCCGAACAGTTTTCATAAAATACGTGTCCGCTTTTCATGGGCACATGTACCACACTCAGTATATCAAAAGTCTCTGTTTCAAACCTTTAATCGGACGTCAAAATAGTATGTGGTATCAATGGTGGTGGAAATCTCTAGAGAATTTTTTCACGGTCCATCCAGACGTGGATGCGACTGTGTAAAATCACTAGAAGATTTTTTTTCTTTCACTGTCCGTCCAGACGTGGATGCGACTGTGGACGCTGAACGGTCGATAGAAGTGGCAGAGCTTTTTTTTTTTTTTTTTCCCCACACCAACTGGTCCTCCTCCTCTATTATGTATCGCTTGAACTGCAACCTTTCCTTGATGATGCCAAGAAGGGGGAAGAAGAGAAAGAAAAGCTGTTTAGGAGACGAGAAAGACAAGCTTTTAAAAAGAAGAGAAAGAAAAGTTTTTTTTGAAAAGGAAGAAAGAGAAAGAAAAACCTTTTAAAAAGAAAGAGAAAAAAAAAACCTTTTTCAAAAGAAAGAGAAAAAAAAAGGAAGGTAATCATTGTTTCAGTATAAATCATATACGCTTTCAATTCTATATATATGAATGAATGATTTATTGCTGAAACATCTTGTTGAAGCTAATCTAACATTAGCTAACTTATCTAGCTTTCTAACGCTAACTTATATTATTTTGGGCTTTTCTTTGAACTCTTAAACTATAAAAGAGTTATGAGAGTTAAGGTCTTGACATCATCAAAAAGGGGGAAATTGTTAGAAATTTCATGTTAGATGTTTTGATGATGACAAGATAAGATTTCATGTTAGACCCCAAAAGAATGTAAGTTTATGTTTTCATAGAAATATTGTATAAGCGTTTGAAAGTTTACTTATTTGGTTAGGCTTGTAATTTTTGTCTTTATAGATTTTAGATTATGTGATACCAAATCATTAATAGAATTCTGTGTGAGCCTATTAAGTGATGAAGTTGAAGATCAGCATCTGGAATCAAAAGAAGATGAAGATTTGTTCCAAGCGTCCAGCGCTTACTATTCAAGCGCTCAAGCGCCTATTGAGTAACACTCCCAAGCGCCTGGTGAATCGTGATACTATTCATCCGTAACTATTCAAGAATACTATTCACGACTATTCAAGCATCACTATTCAAGCGCCAGCTGAATAGTCTACTATTCATGTGAACAGTTTTCGGCGTCTTGTGAACAGTGCTACTACTCAAGCAATTATTTCCAACGGAAATAAAGACAAGATGCATTAAACAATGGATAAAGTGCATTAAAATATGAGCACTATCACATGGGCAAGCTACCTTTTGACCAAGACTTGTCAGATTCCAAAAAGCAAGAAAATGCCTGACTATTTAATATAGCCAAATGTCAGGAATGTTAGAGACAAGAAATGTTTAGGGAACCGTGCTCCTAATTGTGTCCAACGGACAAAATTCCAAGAAACACTTAAGTAGTACCCTTTCAGCAATAACAAGTGTGGTGACAAGCGTGACAATAGTGAAAAGAGACCGAGATCACACGCTCATATACACTGAAAAAGGTCCAAACTTTGCTGATATTATTTGAGAGAAAAAGCTTAGAAACTCCATAGCCAAAATCCTTCAAGCCTCTCAAATACATTCCAAAGACAGTCACCAATATCTCAAACATCTTTTTAGAAGAACCCTACACTACTACTGAGATATTCCAAGTTGTTTGAACTTCCCAACATCAAACAAACCCGTTACAAAAACCCTCAACAACTTCCATCTGAGTGAGAAAGTTTGTTGATTCACAAGGAGCATTTTTGTGTAAAAGAAGCTTGTTGAAGTTGATCTCTATTGGAGCTGAAATCTGTGTGATCAAGGAGTTCCGAGATCGGTTGTAACTTGCATTATTTCTGAGTGAAAGAAGCAAGGGGATAGAGGATCTTTATTGGAGCTGAAATCTGTGTGACCAAGGAGTTCCGAGATCTATATCCAATCTCTCTCTATTTTGTAGAAGTCTCTGTGTGACTCTTCGATAATCATCATAGTGGAAATCCTCCCTGATAAAAGGAGAAGAAGGACGTAGCTGGGATTACATCACCCAGTGAACCTTACAAATATTTTGTGTCATTTACTGTTTTATTGTCCTACATTATACTGTCATATTATATCTTGAAAAGGCTTTTAAAACTAATAAGCGACTAATTGGTTAAAACGAACGCTAAGCTATAAAAACATTTCCGCTGTGCTAACTCTGATTTAGTGACTAAACTCTGCCCTACTTTGGTAAGCGTTGAAATCACCGAGTCTAAGTTAACGTTTCTCAAGCGCCACATCCAGCGCTTAAACTTGTCAAGCGTTCAAATACTTCAAAGTGATACGAACTTTTAAGAAGTCGAAAAAGACTTCAGGGTCTATTCAACCCCCCCCCCTTCTAGACCCTTTCGTATACCACTTGGGACCAACACGCGGTATCGGTGATAATATCGGGGGTGCTGTTCCATATCGTTCGCGGCATATCGAGATATTATCGGACGATACGATACAAAAGCATTATAAAATGCTCCAAAAATTCTAAAAAAATTTGTAAAATTAAAGAAAAATGTAAATAATACAAATTGCTACTTTTTAATACATATTAAAAGTATTTACTACATCAACCATCAATGAAGCTAAATTTATCATTCTAGTCGCTCAAGAAATGAATTCATAGAAATAAGACATGACTGCATTTAGTTTATTATAAAGTTTTACATATGAAACAGCAAGCTTCTAGGATAAAAGAGTAGAAACAATACATATCAACATTAAGAATAATAAGCAAAAAATCACAAAAGAATAATATTAATAATAATAATAACAACAACAATAATAACGATAACAATAATAAAACCACCTTTTCCACATGAATATCTCTATCTCTAAACCATTTTTACTGATTAGGGTCTAGAATTTCCGGGTTTTTTTTCCCGAGTACTACTGTTACCTTTTATGCTAAACAAATCTACCTTTTGCCCAAGGGAGAACCTCTGCCCAAATATCGGTATCCCCGATATTATTCGAAAATCGGCCGATAATATCCAAAAACTACGATATTATCATGATATCTCCAATATTATCGGCCGATATCCGATAATATTGGCGATACCATACCAAACCGGTAACAAATAGTATCGCCAGAATTTATCGGATCGGAGGGGTCCGATCCGGTCATATATCGGCCGATACTTTGAACTATGGTTAAAGATTCTTTTGGCATGATCATTAGTTGGGAGATGCTCCCCTCATTCAAATCTTAAACCTTCCTGAAGCTGGACAGCAAGCCACAGATTTCTTTATCAATAATAGGAGATGGAACGTTTCCTTACTATCTCGCATTATACCCCATCATTTTGCAATTCAAATCTTGAGCTTCAAATTCAATCCCATCAATCGATTCTATTCGGTGGAAGCTTACTCCCCACGGGAATTTCACTGTTAAGTCTGTTGGAAAAGGGATATGTGAAAAGTGAGTTTATCCACTTTTGCACACGAAATTCGAACACTAAAAGTATCGGTGATACTAAATATTATTCGATACTATTGTTCTACTCCAGGAGTAGATAAGTCTCATTTCGAATTTCTCGATTCGGAGTTGAAACGAATGAGAAATTAATTGCTAAAGTTGGGTGTTTGAATGTGCTTTGCCCCACATTGGATATAAGATACAATTTATGTATATTTATATACAATGGTGGGCAAATGATAGTTTGGGCCCTTGGGTCATGACAATTTTGTGTGGGCTTGGAGGGGTAAAGACTTAGTCATAGTCTGTTTTGCCTCGCGCGCACATACACACGCGCGCGCGCCGCCGCCGTCCATCCGACCGGCTGGGCTCGAGCTCGGGCGCAGGTCGTGGGCCGTGGCTTGGGCTTGGTGATTGTTGGGCTTTGGACTTTAAAGTTATTGGCCATGTTTAATTTTTTCTTTAAATCTGATTTAATTTTTGAAAATAAATAGTCAAAACGTGGGATTAAAGGCTGAACCGTTTTGATGTTTAATTTTCTGGTTTAATGTCACATTTAATGGAATTTACTTCTTTGTCTGATTTTTTCGCCCATATAAAGGCTCTCCCAGCCGAAATGAAAAACACACCACAAATGAAAAATCATTCTGCATGTTCAGCATTTTTTTCTCTGAGAGTTCTTGAGCAAATAAAGTTCGTGGAGTTTTGTTCTTGCAGTGGTTTGAGTACAAAACATAATCGTTGTATTTTGGGAAGTTAATTGCAAGAACCCGTACCACCGTAGGTGGGGCAATATAGCTTTAAGGATAGAGAGTCCAACTCTCGCCTCGATTCTTATTTGATTGTTCTTCGCATTTTTCCAAAATTATTTCTTTTAAGTGCAGATATAGCAACAAGCTTAAAGCTATATTGTGTTGTTGATTTCTGTGACTTTTCGAAAATTCTGAAAAATGGCTGATTTCGGTGCAAGTGAGAATGCTGCAGCTACTCTTGACTTTAGCCTTGGACCTGGAGCTAGTCTCGGTCTTGGTCTTGGTTCTGGTTTTGCCTCGGGTTCGGGGTTTGGTTCCAGTTCAGGCTTTGGTACGAATCGACCGGTTGTAACTCAAGTTAATCCGGTAATTCAGACACAAGCTAGAAGGACCACTCCAATTGTACCACTGGTTAATCAGGTCATCCCGACGCAGACTGAAAGGCCATCGAAGTTCAGCGGGGCTGACTTCAAACGGTGGCAACAAAAGATGCCTTTTTATCTAACTACTTTGAACTTGGCGAGGTTCTTACGGGAAGACGCCCCGTCTGTCCCTGAAGATTCTGACAATGTTCAGCTGAGAACGGCGTATGATGCCTGGCTACACTGTGATTTCCTTTGCAGGAATTACGTGCTCAGCGGTTTGGACGATTCTCTTTACAGCGTTTATCTGTCCATGAAAACCTCAAAAGACCTCTGGGAGGCATTAGATAAGAAGTACAGAACTGAGGACGCTAGGCTGAAGAAATTCATGGTCGCGAAGTAGACTTCAAAATGGTGGACTCTAAGTTCGTGGCGACCCAAGTCCAAGAGCTTCAGATTATTATACATGAAGTTCATGCCGAGGGAATAGCTTTAAGTGAGAATTTTCAAGTGGGGTCTGTGATTGAAAAATTACCGCCCTCATGGAATGAATTCAAGAACTACCTGAGGCATAAACAAAAGGAGGTGAGCTTAGAAGAGTTGGTTATTAGACTCAGAATTGAGGAAGACAACTGGGCTTCTATCAAGAGGGCTCATGTTCAAGCAATGGCTAACGTCCTTGAAGTTTCGAAAAGTTCTAACCGGAAAAGAAAGTTCCAGGGGAATTTCCAAGCCCAGAAAAAGCAAGCTGGGAAAGGAAAGCCGAAACAGGGTGACGGCGATGACAGTGGTTGCTTTAATTGCGGCCTACTGGTCATTGGGCAAGAGACTGTAAAGAGCCCAAGAAAAATAATAATCAGTCTCGGAAGCGAGGTTTTGGCAGGAATCAGGTTCAGAACAGGGTTCCGAACCAAGTGCAAAACCAGGTGCAACATCAGGCGCACCTAGTTGTTGATGATGTCCAGGGCATCAACAAGATGATCGATAACCTGTCTGACAATCGGGTCCCAATCGATCTATCTGAACTCGATCTCACTTTCGTCGTGTTCGAAACCAATATGGTAGACAACCCAAGGGAGTGGTTTATCTATACTGGAGCTACTCGCCATATCTGTTCTAATAGGGAGGCATTCTCGTCCTATTCCCCAACTGATGGACGAAGATTGTTTATGGGAAACTCGGCCATATCTCTGGTGGTCGGAATGGGGAAAGTAGTGCTGAAGATGACTTCAGGCAAGGAGTTGACATTGACTGAAGTGTTGCATGTTCCGGAGATTCGCAAGAATCTAGTTTCTGGATCGGCTTTAGTCAAGAACGGATTCAAGTTAGTCTTTGAACCTGATAGGTTTTCGTTTACTAAAAGAGGGATTTATGTAGGAAAAGGTTAGTTTGAATGGGCCTTTTTAAGATGAATGTTATGAATGTAATCCGCTCTATTGTAACCAAGAACACTAGCAATAAAATTATTGATAATTCTGTTTATTTGCTTGAGTATTCTAATTTATGGCATGTTAGACTAGGACATGTAAATTATAATACTATTCAAAGATTAGTTTACTTGAATTTATTACCAACTTTTAAAGTTGACAATCAACACAAATGTGAAATTTGTGTTGAAGCAAAGCTAGTCAAACAACCGTTTCCTTCAATAGAAAGAAACTCCGCACCTCTAGAACTTATTCACAGTGATATTTGTGATTTGAAGTTTGTGCAAACTAGAGGTGGGAAGAAGTATCTCATAACATTCATCGATGATTGCACAAAGTATTGTTATGTGTATTTACTAAGAAGTAAAGACGAAGCGCTTAGAGCGTTTACACATTACAAAACGGAAGTTAAAAATCAACTTGGAAAAAGGATAAAAGCTATCCGAAGTGATAGAGGTGGAGAATACGGAGCGCCTTTTGATGAATTTTGTACCAACTCTGGAATTATTCATCAAACAATGGCACCATACTCACCTTAATCAAATGGCGTTGCTGAACACAAGAATCGCACTCTCAAAGAAATGATGAATGCGATGTTGTTAAATTCTGGATTACCGCAGAATTTGTGGGGGGAGGTGATCCTCTCCGCCACTTATCTCCTTAACAAGATTCCCCACAAAAGTAGGAGTGAGACTCCATACGAACTTTGGAAAGGTCAAAAGCCTTCCTACAAGTACCTCAAAGTGTGGGGGTGTTTGGCTAAGGTAGAAATACCCAAACCCAAACAAGTTAAGATAGGGCCTAAAACTATTGATTGCATATTCATAGGGTATGCACTTAATAGTAGCGCCTATCGATTTTTGGTACATAAATCAGAAATATCTGAGATTCATGAAGGTACTATCATGAAATCTAGAAATGCTTCATTTTTCGAGGATGTCTTTCCAAGTAAGGAAAGAAATGAGCAAGTTACTCTTAAAAGAACATTTGATGAGTCTACGAGTAGTTCTAATCCCAGGGACGAAGAACCACGCCGTAGTAAAAGGGCAAGAGTTCCTAAGTCATTTGGTCTCGATTTTGTATCAGATACATTAGAAAGGGAGCTAAGAATGATTAAGGAAGCTATGTCCGGTCCAGATGCTCAACTCTGAAAAGAGGCTATCAATAATGAAATCGAGTCTATCTTGCACAACCATACCTGGGAGTTGGTTGATCTTGCAAAGGGAAATAAACCTTTAGGCTGTAAATGGATTCTGAAAAAGAAATATAAGACTGATGGAACTATTGATAAGTACAAGGCTCGTTTGGTAGTCAAAGGATACCGACAAACGGAAGGTCTTGATTTCTTCGATACTTATTCTCCAGTAACGAGAATAAGTTGCATTATATTACTCATCGCTATTGTCGCGTTGCATAACCTTGAGATACATCAAATGGATGTTAAGACTGCATTTCTGAACGGAGAATTAGATGAAGAAATATATATGGAACAACCCGAGGGGTATGTTGCTCCTGGACAGGAGAAGAAAGTTTGTAAACTTGTTAAGTCCTTGTACAGACTTAAACAACCTCCAAAGCAATGGCTTGAAAAATTTGATAGCACGATGTATCAAATGGTTTTAAGATCAACGAGTGTGATAAATGTGTGTATGTTAGACAAACACATAACGCATACGTCATAGTGCGTCTATATGTGGATGACATGTTGATAATGGGTAGTAATCATGAAATCATCATGAATACTAAAGGCATGTTAAAGAAGAACTTTGACATGAAGGATATGGGACTTGCAGACGTCATATTAGGGATTAAAATCCTGAGGACTTCTGAAGGACTAGTCTTATCGCAATCCCATTACATTGAGACGGTTTTAGAAAAATTCCTTTCTAGCGATAGTGCACCAGTTACGTCGCCAGTGCATTTAAGTGTTCATCTACACAAAAATCATGGCAAACCCGTATCACAAATAGCATATTCTAGGGTCATTGGAAGTTTAATGTATATCATGAACTGTACTCGCCCTGATCTAGCTTATTCTATGAGCAAGTTGAGTAGGTTCACGAGTAATCCTAGTGTAGAGCAATGGAATGCTTTAACTAGAATTCTTAAATATTTAAAGTTTAGTAAAGAATATGATTACACTACTCAAGATGGGATACAGCGATGCTAACTAGATATCAGACACGAACGACTCTAAGTCCACAAGTGGGTATGTATTTACCATTGGTGGAGAAGCGGTGATAAGTTCACATTTTACGATTGTTTACCCCTTTTATATAGGTATTTTCGTCGCAGTTTAGTAATGATAATCCCGCATGTTGCTTTGATTTGTTGTCATTTCATGTGCGCAGGGATTCAAGTTGAATAGATCAAATACCAAGTGAGAAGGCCGAAGAAAAGACACAAAGCAAATGAAAGGCTGAAATCTGTCCTTCTGGACCGCGGTCCTATTGGACCGTGGTTCAGGACCGCGGTCCTGCACGCCAGTGGACTGCGGTCTGCCACGTTTCAGACCGCGGTCCGTTTTCCCGTGCCCTAGTTTTAGTCCGCCATTTTTGCCCTTTTTGACATACTTTTCACTTTCCAAAAGGAGGATTCTTGCTCTCCAAGTCCCAAGGAATCTTGAAGAGTCATTTTTCATCATAAAATCTTGGAATCACACTTTTGTAATAGGGAGTAATTCAACTCTTTCTCTTAGATTAGTATATCAACTATGTCTTTTGGAAATATTGGATTATCTTTTGTTGCAAGTATGAGCTAAGTATCTTGTGGTTGGGTTATGTGAATACTTTGTGATATTTTGTGTTTAATGAATTCTTAGTTTCCGGATTTATTACATTGTTGTTGCATGTTTGATTTTTATGCTTAATGCTTGCACATGCTTGATCACCATGTGTTTGATTTAATGCTTTGTCTTGAGACCGAGAGGAGATAGATAAAGGTAGATCATAAAATCAAATATCATAACGTAACAATTGACTAGAGATAGAATCAATTGCGTTGTGTGGATTTTTGTGTCAAGATGACCCGAGTGAATGTAGGATCTTCGTAAGCAAGGAATCCCTTTGAACCTTAATGCATGTTAGTTAATTCAATCTTCGCTATAGAGATATGGGAAGTTGTTAACTAGTATAGGATCGTTATTTCAAGAGATTGAGTAATGAATACATGAGGAGGTTTCGCCATAACAAGAGTGTTCTCAAAATCCGGGTAATTTAGAGTTTATGAACATAAGATAGAACATAGTAGGATCATAGCCCAATCATCTCTTTCCATTTGATTTATTACCTTGTTTATCATTTAGTTATCCTTAGTTTATTTTCATAAGTATAATCATCTATCATCTTATAAATTGATTTAGCTTAGAAATAGGTAATATAGCAATTACGAGCATTGAATCCAATTGTCCCTGTGGAGACGATACACCCCGGGCTAAATAGTCCACTTTATTACTTTGCACGACCTAGTATACTTTCTAGGATAAACGCGTGTCAAGTTTTTGGTGCCGTTGCCGGGGACAATTGCGTTATTTGATATTGTAATTCACTTATCTATTCTAAGACTAAGTTGCTGTTTTTGCATTTTGGTTTGTTGTTTTTACGTTTTAAATTTGGTTCTTTTGATTCTATTGTTAGGTTGATCTCTTTGAGTAGTGCATGCCCCGCACATCTCAAGGAGACCTTGAAGATTTTGATCCGGAGATCGAGCGAACTTTTAATAGAAAAAGACGAGCACAAAAACAAAACGAGAATCAATTTGAGGCAATGGAAGGGAACAATCCCATCAATCTAGAGGACCCGGGAATTCAAGCTTTGATTCAAGCCGCGGTTGCTGCCACTTTAGCACAAAGACAAGAACAAGCTCCTCGCCCTTTACGTGATTATATGCAACCCACTGTTCATGGAGCCGCTGGTGCTATTGTACTACCCACGGTAGAAGCAAACAATTTTACAATTTCACCGGCTATCCTCCAACTCATTTCCAATGAACAATATCGGGGTGCAGCGGATGAGGCACCACATGCTCATATCACCAAGTTCCTTGGCTATTTGAGCACATTTCGACAAAATGGAGTGAACGATGATGCTATTAGAATGAGACTCTTTCCGTTCTCATTGAGGGATAAAGCAAGAGCTTGGCTTGACTCATTGCCAACTGCATCCATTCATACTTGGGACCAGTTGGTGGAGAAGTTTTTGAGTAAGTACTTTCCACCGGGGAAAACAGCCGCTATCAAGGTTGAGATACAAGGTTTTCGACAAATTGAAGGGGAGTCACTTTATGAAGCACTTGAAAGATTCAAGGAACTTCTCTGAAAATGCCCTCACCATGGTTTTGCAGTTTGGACTCAAGTGACCATCTTTTATCAAGGCCTTGGACCCCGCCTTCGCACTCATCTTGACGCAGCTGCGGGTGGTTCACTCATGAATTTACTACCACAAGCGGCTTGGGATATGATCGATAGAATGTCGGAAAATAACTACCAATGGCCTACCGAGAGAGTAATACTTCCAAAGAAGGCAAGTGGAGTTTATGAAGTGGAGGCTTCCACTTCACTAGCTAATCAAGTAGAGTTATTGCACAAGAAATTGGATACTATGAATTTGTCGGTAAACCAAGTGCAAACGTTGTGTGAAAATTGTGGTGGAAATCATCACCTTATGGAGTGTCAACATGGTAGTCCATCTTATCAATCCGAATGTGTTGAAAATGCGAATTATGTGCATAATTCGAATAGGACACAAAACGACCCATTTTCTGAAAGGTATAACCTGGGGTGGAGAAATCACCCGAACTTCTCATGGAGTAATAACAACAATGTGGTGAAGCAACCCCCCGGATTTCAAACACACGGTGATAGACCGCCATTTCAACGCCAAGGGGGTTTTCAACCCAACACATTTCACAAACAAGGAGGCTCCCAACCACAAGAAAAGAGACCGAGTTTTGAGGAATTGATGCTCCAATATATAAAGAAAAATGATGAGAGGAGCCACAACCTTGAAATTAACACGAGCAACATACAAACCTAATTGGGACAATTGGCTAGTCAACTTTCGGGTAGAACACTGGGGTCACTACCTAGCGATACAGAAAAGAACCCGAAAGAGCAGATTCAGGCCATCGCATTGCGAAGTGGTAAAGAAATACGTGCTGAAAATTCCCATAAATCAGACTCAGACCGCGGTCCGGAACCGCGGTCCAACAATCCAGTGTCAAATTTTTCAGAAGTGGACCGTGGTCCTGAACCACGGTCTAATACTGGACCGCGGTCCAATGATAATCAGACGGCGGTCCAACTGCCTACTTCGGATGGCTTCAACTCTGCGTCTCGTGCAGCTCATGTACCAGTGCAGCCTCGTCCACCCTTTCCTCTTGCACTAAAAAGGGGGAAACTCGATGCTCAATTTCTTAAATTCATAGAAATGTTTAAACAATTGCGCATTAACATTCCTTTTGCAGATGCTATCCTTCAAATGCCAAGCTATGCTAAGTTTCTTAAGGAAATTCTCTCGAACAAACGCAAGCTTGAGGAACATGCCACCGTTGCACTCACCGAGGAATGTTCCGTAATACTTCAAAATAAGCTTCCCCCTAAGCTTAAGGATCCAGGGAGTTTCTCGATCCCTTGCACCATTGGCTCTCTTACTTTCTCTAAAGCTCTTTGTGATTTAGGAGCAAGTATTAATCTACTTCCTTTCTCGCTTTTCAGGAAGTTGGGACTCGGAGAACCAAAGCCAACCACAGTTTCTCTCCAATTGGCGGATCGATCCATTAAGTATCCACGGGGGATGGTAGAAGACGTACTAGTCAAAGTTGAAAAGTTCATCTTTCCGGTGGACTTTATAGTTTTGGACATGGAAGAAGACGTCGAGATGCAATTTTGGGTCATCCATTCTTGAATACGGGTAAAGCTTTAATTGATGTAGCTAATGGTAAGCTCATACTAAGAGTAGGTGATGATCATGTTACTTTCAATGTGTATCAAGCAATGAGGCATCCTTCCCCTACTCCCACTTGTTTTCGAATTGATGTTGTTGATCATGCCTCTGTTGAGTATTTTCAGCTTCACAGTTATGATGACCCACTAAAGACATGCTTAATTGGTCCTAACGACAAAGAGGCTGACATGGAGCATTTACAAGAGACATTGGCTAGCCTAGAAGCCAATCCGCATCATAAGCGGGGTTACGGACCAAGATTCGAATCTTTAGACCGCCCACTAGCCTCTCCACCAAAGCCATCTATAGAAGAACCTCCGACACTCGAACTCAAACCTTTACCTTCTCATTTAAAATATGCTTTCCTTAATACTTCAGAAACCTTACCTGTGATTATTTCTTCATCTTTGACAGAAAGCATGGAAGAAAAGCTTTTGCGAGTGTTGAGGAAGCACAAGAGGGCGTTCGGTTGGAAAATCGCAGATATTAAGGGAATTAGTCCAGCAATATGCATAAAATCTTAATGGAGGACAATTACAAGACCACAGTCCAACCTCAAAGGAGATTAAACCCAATGATGCAAGAGGTAGTGAAAAAGGAAGCGATTAAATTGCTTGATTCAGGTATCATATATCCTATTTCTGATAGTGCATGGGTAAGTCCAACCCAAGTCGTGCCAAAGAAAGGAGGAATAACTGTTATCTCTAATGAGAAAAACGAGTTACTCCCAACTCGTACGGTGACGGGTTGGCGTGTGTGCATTGACTATAGGAAATTGAATGATGCTACTAGAAAAGATCACTTTCCACTTCCCTTCATTGATCAAATGCTAGAAAGGTTAGCGGACATGAATTTTATTATTTTCTAGATGGCTATTCGGGATATAATCAAATTGCTATTTCACCTGAGGATCAAGAGAAAACTACTTTCACTTGTCTTATGGTACATTTGCTTATAGAAGAATGCCATTTGGGCTTTGTAATGCACCCGCCATCTTTCAGCGGTGTATGATGGCTATCTTTCATGACATGGTTGCAAATTTTATTGAGATATTCATGGGCGACTTCTCTGTTTTCGGATCTTCATTTGATGCTTGCTTGACTAATTTGTCATTGGTTTTACAGAGATGTGAGGACACTAACCTTGTTTTAAATTGGGAGAAGTGTCACTTTATGGTACAAGAGGGCATAGTTTTGGGCCATCGTATCTCACAAAAGGGCATTGAGGTGGATCCCGCTAAAGTGGAAGTAATTGAGAAACTTCCTCCTCCCACATCTGTCAAAGGAGTGAGGAGTTTCTTGGGTCATGCCGGGTTTTACAAACGGTTCATTAAGAATTTCTCAGATATTTCTAAACCTTTGTCTAACCTCCTCATCAAAGATGTATCATTTGATTTTGATGCTTCATGCTTGCAGGCATTTCACACTCTTCGAGAAAAGTTGATCATGCCTCCCGTGATGGTAGCACCCGATTGGAGCCTCCCATTTGAGATAATGTGCGATGCCAGCGGCTTTGCAGTCGGTGCAGTCTTTGGTCAACGCAAGGACAAGGTATTTCGAACGATTTACTATGCTAGTAAAACACTTAATGATGCACAACAGAATTATGCAACTACTGAAGAAGAATTACTTTCTGTCGTATTCGCCTTTGATAAGTTCCACTCATACCTTGTCATGAATAAAGTGATTGTATACACCGACCATTCGGCTCTTAAGTACCTCCTCTCTAAAAAGGATGCCAAACCTAGGTTAATCCGATGGATTCTGCTGCTACAAGAATATAACTTAGAAATTAGAGACAAAAAAGGGGTAGAAAACGTTGTAGCGGACCACCTATCTAGAATTGAGGAATATCAGGTAGATACTTTAGATGAGATACCAATATCAGAAGATTTCCCGGATGAACATCTCTATGCTATCGTTAATGGACCCCACCCTTGGTATGCTGATTATGCAAATTATCTTGTCACAAAAGAACTTCCTCCAGATCTTACTTATCATCAGAGGAAAAAATTCCTATCTGAAGTTAAGCACTATCTGTGGGATGATCCCTTTCTGTTTAAGGTGTGTGCAGATCGGATTATTCGGAGGTGTGTTCCATTTGAGGAGACAATGTCTATTCTAAGCCACTGTCATGATGGTGTCATTGGTGGACACTTCGGATCCACTAAGACCGCTCTCAAGGTGCTACAGTCAGGTTTCTTCTGGCCTACTTTATTTAAAGATAGTCATGATTTTGTTGCATCATGTGATAAATGCCAACGTGTTGGTAATATTTCTCGAAAGCATGAGATCCCTTTAAATAATATGCTAGAATGTGAGCTTTATGATGTGTGGGGAATTGATTTTATGGGTCATTTTCCTAGTTCTCATTCCCACAAATACATACTAGTAGCAGTTGATTACGTGTCAAAGTGGGTTGAAGCCGAAGCCTTGCAAACTAATGATACTCGGGTAGTGATAAGATTTTTAAAGAAGCATATTTTTACTCGTTTTGGCACTCCCCGAGCAATCATTAGCGATGGTGGCACCCATTTTCGGAACAAGCATTTTGACACTCTTTTAACTAAATATGGTGTCACTCACAAAGTCTCTACCCCGTATCACCCTCAAACGAGTGGACAAGTTGAAGTGTCAAATAGGGAACTTAAACGCATCCTAGAGAAAACGGTTAGTTCCTCTAGGAAGGATTGGTCTCTCAAGTTAGATGATGCCCTTTGGGCATATCGAACTGCGTTTAAAACCCCTATAGGCATGTCACCTTACCGTCTCATTTTCGGGAAAACATGTCACCTCCCCGTCGAGCTTGAGCATAGGGCGTATTGGGCTATCAAAATGCTTAACTTTGATATGCAAGTTGTAGGTTAAAACAGGTTGCTCCAACTTAACGAGCTTGATGAATTTCGACGTGAGGCTTATGAGAATGCGAAGTTGTATAAGGAAAGAACTAAGAAATGGCATGACCAACGCCTCACACCTCGGGAATTTAAAGTTGGGGATGTGGTACTTCTATACAATTCTCGTCTTCGCCTTTTTCCCGAAAAACTCCGCTCAAAGTGGTCGGGGCCCTTCACTATTACTAAGGTTTTTCCATCCGGAGCCATTGAGATTTCTGACGAAGTGAAGGGCGCTTTTACCGTAAACGGGCACCGATTGAAGCATTATTCTCATCAAGGATGGAGCAAGGACAAGCAAACCGTCCCGGTCCACGATCCATCTCCGTGACACACTTGAAAAGTCAAGCTAACGACTATAAACAAGCGCTTCGTGGGAGGCAACCCACGTTTTTACATGTTTTCTTTCATTTTCGTTCTCTTCTTTTCGTTTTGTTTTCATCAGCTGAATTAGTTCAATTTATCGTTTCAGGGAATCGTTCCGTCAGGGATGTTGCATTCTTTCATGGAAAAAGTCAATTGTTCAACACCAGGTCACCTGACCGCGGTCTTACAATCCAGGGGGTCACAATTTCAGCACCCGACCGCGGTCCAAGAATCCAGTAGCCAATTTTTTTGGAGGCAGACCGCGGTCCTACGCGGAAACAGCAGCACCATAAGGCCTGTTTGGGTTCAATTTTTCATTCCCTTTTCTCATATTCTCCCCCTAGACCGCGGTTCAACTTCTCCTTCCCCATCCAAATCTCAATATTTCACCATAACTAATCAAAATCACCCCTACCCATCACATTTTCGACTTTTCTCTCTCTTTTCCACCGATTAATTTCGGATTTTGGGTCTCCTTGCGCGATTTTGGGTAGGGTTCTTGCTTTGGTCGATTTTTGTTTCAAATCTTCAATTTGTGGTGTGATTTGTGCTCGTTTTCAACCTTCTAAGAGCCGATTTGTCCGAGTTACTGAGCTTGGAGATCGATTTATGCAAATATTGTACATGTGGGGACTGTTTGTGCACTCTCCATAAAAGCAGGGGTTGTTTATGCAATTTTTTGGAGTTCCATTGAGGCAAATTGGCTAGACTTTCTCACTTTTAGGCATCTCCGGAATTGTTTTCGGATGATAGCTAGGTTTTATTGGCAGCTTCTTCACCTTCTTGCTCATTTACTACTTGGACATCCTTGAGCTTCAGCTATCAGGGACGTCTTTCTTTCCCTTACTATTACATGTGTATGTCTGCTCATTGGGGACAATGTGCTAGATTGGTTGGGGGGTGGGTTAGACGTCCCAATTTAATTATGATGCGGCGATTTGGTGCAATTTGTATTCATTTGTTAAATTTCATACTTGATTTGGTGTTAGCAAGTAAAGCTTTGTTGAGTTTTAAATTCGTGTTTTGTTATATCTTGGCTTGGAGCATGATTTGTTTGAGTGTCTCCACTCTCTAAGATGAAATCCTTCATCTTTGATCAACATATCGTATTTTATACCTTGAAAGCCTTTTTAGCCATGATTATGTGAATTTTTTGAGGATGTAAAGCATTGAACTTTCACTTTTGTCGGCTTTGAAGTGTGTATTGATTGTGCGAAGTCATGAAATGATTTAGGCCATCTTTCATTGTCTTTAGCCTTACATTTAGCCTTCACTATATTGCATAATCTCTAGACCTTGCTTTGAGCTTTATTGATAAGAATGGAGTGTGCTAAGCACACTAGAAACCACCATTCGCTTTTCTTTCATAAGCCACGCCAACCACCCTCTAGCCTAAAAGTAAAACAAAGTCTAATTCCTAATTGAGAGAGCATGGAACTTCATATCATTTGTCAATTTTTTTTTGGGTATACACTTTGTTTTGGGTATTGAAGCTCATTGATTAGTGGTTTAGAAGGTGGTGTTGTTCTTGCTTATGATAAATAATTGGAGGTTTGGATTTTATGTGAAAAGAGGAGGTGAGATGAAGAACTGAAAGTTGGCTAAATAGTCGAGAGATATTTATATAACAAAAAAAAACAAAAAAACAAAAAAAAAACAAAAACAAAAAGAAAAAAATGGTTCTCTCGACTAGGCTATAAAATGGAACTTCATTGTGAATTGATTGGCTTTGGAATCATTACACCCCCGATATCAAAAAGAAACAAGTTTGGGAGTTGTGGGATATGTGAGACAAAAAGAGAGAGAAACTTAAAAGTGATAAGTGACAAGATGTAGAGATTTGTTCGGTTGATAAGTGAGTGTTTAGCTTGATGATATTGAGTTGTATGCTCTCTTGAATTTAGTCACTTTATCCATACATTCCCGTCCAAGCCATTACCTAGCCTTACGTTACAAGCCGAAAAGACCTTTTGATCGTGACTTCCACAGTTCATGCACACCGATAGGTTAACAAGTATTGGAGTGTTTTAATATCTTTAGTATCTAATAGGTTTGCATAATCTTGTTTAAAGTGTGCTCTTGGCATAAAAATGGATATGGAGTTCATGATTTAGAGATGGAGTCGAAGATGTTTGGAGGCTTTCAAATTGTTGAGTGTTCTAGGTAAAGTGTAACTTGTCATAATCATTGTCGAGGTTTAATTCTTGCCTTTTTGTGTGAAGTTGCAAATTTTTAAAAGATCCCAAATCAAGTTGTAAAATCTGAACTTATGAATACTTGTTCGCCATTTATTGATCGAGACGATCTAAGCCTAGTTGGGGGGTAGTTGATAAGTTCACATTTTACGATTGTTTACTCCTTTTATATAGGTATTTTCGTCGCAGTTTAGTAATGATAATCCCGCATGTTGCTTTGATTTGTTGTCATTTCATGTGCGCAGGGATTCAAGTTGAATAGATCAAATATCGAGTGAGAAGGCCGAAGAAAAGACACAAAGCAAATGAAAGGCTGAAATCCATCCTTCTGGACCGCGGTTCTGCACGCCAATGGACCGCGGTCTGCCACGTTTCAGACCGCGTTCCATTTTCCCGTGCCCTAGTTTTAGTCCGCTGTTTTTGCCCTTTTTGACATACTTTTCACTTACCAAAAGGAGGATTCTTGCTCTCCAAGTCCCAAGGAAGCCATGACAAGTCCCAAGGAAGCTTGAAGAGTCATTTTTCATCATAAAATCTTGGAATCATACTTTTGTAATAGGGAGTAATTCAACTCTTTCTCTTAGATTAGTATATCAACTATGTCTTTTGGAAATATTGGATTATCTTTTGTTGCAAGTATGAGCTAAGTATCTTGTGGTTGGGTTATGTGAATACTTTGTGATATTTTGTGTTTAATGAATTCTTAGTTTCCTGATTTATTACATTGTTGTTGCATGTTTGATTTTTATGCTTAATGCTTGCACATGCTTGATCACCATGTGTTTGATTTAATGCTTTGTCTTGAGACCGAGAGGAGATAGATAAAGGTAGATCATAAAATCAAATATCATAACGTAACAATTGACTAGAGATAGAATCAATTGCGTTGTGTGGCTTTTTGTGATAAGATGACCCGAGTGAATGTAGGATCTTCGTAAGCAAGGAATCCCTTTGAACCTTAATGCATGTTAGTTAATTCAATCTTCGTTATAGGGATATGGGAAGTTGTTAACTAGTATAGGATCGTTATTTCAAGAGATTGAGTAATGAATACATTAGGGGGTTTCGCCATAACAAGAGTGTTCTCAAAATCTGGGTAATTTAGAGTTTATGAACATAAGATAGAACATAGTAGGATTAGAGCCCAATCATCTCTTTCCATTTGATTTATTACCTTGTTTATCATTTAGTTATCCTTAGTTTATTTTCATAAGTATAATCATCTATCATCTTATAAATTGATTTAGCTTAGAAATAGGTAATATAGCAATTACGAGCATTGAATCCAATTGTCCCTGTGGAGACGATACACCCCGGACTAAATAGTCCACTTTATTACTTTGCACGACCTAGTATACTTGCTAGGATAAACGCGTGTCAAGCGTTATCATGAAAATCTTCTAAGCAAACTTGCATAGCTCATTCCACGATGGAATCAGAATTCATAGCTTTAGATAAAGCTGGTGAAGAAGCTGAGTGGCTAAGAAATTTCTTAGAAGATGTTCCCTGTTAGGAAAAACATGTGCCTCCGATTTTGATTCATTGTGACTGTATGTCGGCAATTGGGAGGGCTCAGAGTAGTATGTATAATGGTAAGTCTAGAGATATTCGTCGTAGGCATAATACCATTAAGCAGTTGATATCTAACGGGATTATTTCCATTGATTATGTGAAATGAAAGGAGAATATTGCAAATCCTTTGATGAAAGGATTACCTAGAGATCAAATATACTGCCTATCAAGAGGAATGGGATTAAACTCTACAAATTAAGAATTGACACTGCGGTAACCCAACCATGTTGACTGGAGATCCCAAGATCATGGTTCAATGGGACAACTAAGTTGTGAAAGTTCAGGAGGGCACTTAAGAGTTTAATAAACTCTAAACCCATTGCCTAGGATAAAGAAATGCAACCTACAAATGTAGCAAAGGTTAAGTTCGGAACTTTTAATAATTCCTATACTGTCATGAAAATGAAGTGGAGTATGGTGGGATACTCTTAAATAGGAGATCACCTATGTAAGTGTGAGGTGTAAGCCGCCTCAACATTGAGTAAAATGAAAACACTTATGAAACCAAGAAGAGGTGCCACGACCAAAATGGGCCCAACAGTGAGAACTAAAATTTGCTTAGAAAATTTATCATGTGAATATCATTGTCTGGTTTTACACGAACGGCTGACCAATTCAAGACATCATGTTCATTGGGTAGCCTAGTAAATCCGATGATATCTCACTAAGAAAGGTTTAAAGCCAAAAGCTACCTCTTCTGATGTGATAAATATTCGTTTGAACTCTCCGTTTCATGCATTGCATAAAATTGCATTAATTTCATTCGTGTGGGGGATTGTTGGAAAAGGGATATGTGAAAAGTGAGTTTATCCACTTTTGCACACAAAATTCAAACATTAAAAGTATCGGGGATACTAAATATTATTGGATAGTATTGTTCTACTTCGGGAGTAGATAAGTCTAGCATTTCAAGTTTCTCGATTAGGAGTTGAAACGAATGAGAAATTAATTGCTAAAGTTGGGTGTTTGAATGTGTTTTGTCCCACATTGGATATAAGATACAATTTAAGTATGTTTATATACAATGGTGGGCAAATGATAGTTTGGGCCCTTGGGTCATGACAATTTTGTGTGGGCTTGGAGGGATAAGGACTTAGCCATAGTCCGTTTTGCCTCGCACGCGCGCGCGCCGCCGCCGTCCGTCCTACCGGTCGGCTCGGCTCGAGCTCGGGCGCGGGTCGTGGGCCGTGGGCCGTGGCTTGGGCTTGGTGATTGTTGGGCTTTGGACTCTAAAGTTATTCTTTTCGGGTCAAATTTGAATTAATTTAAATTAATTAATTTGGGCCCAGTTAATTATTTCTTTTGGGCCAAAGGTAAATGAATTTAGCAAAATTAATCTGAGCCCAATTTCCAGTTATTTCCAACAGAAAAACTTAGACAAATTATCTGAATTGTAGCTGTTGGTCCCAAGTTTGGCATACGAAAAGGTCTAGAAGGGGGAGGTTGAATAGACCCTGAAGTTTTTTCGACTTCAAAAATTTTCGTATTAAAATTGATTTGGAAGCTTGAAAATGTAAACGCTTGGCTAAGCGTTTACTAGAAGACTGTTTTGAGAAAGATTAACTTAGACTAAAGATTTGAATACTATAGCCACTCAGGTTTAAGCGTTCAGTTCTTTAATCAGGGTTAGCACAGCAGAATGATTTAGAGTCTTGTCTTTGAAAGGTTTTAGCGTCACAAAGTTTTCCTTAGTTGTTTCTGGTTTTGAAATGTTTGAACGCTTAGAGATCTTAGTGCTCGGTCAGACGCTTAAGAAATGAATTGAAAGCTTAGCGTTCTCTTTGACTTAAATTAGACGCTTGATTGTTTTATATGATTTTTCAAGATATAATGTGCAACTGTAAGTAAAGCAAATAAAACAGTAAATAACACAATAAATTGTAAGGTTCACTGGGTGATGTAATCCCAGCTACGTCCTTCTTCTCCTATGCACTTGGAGGAATTCCACTAGATTGATTATCGAAGGGTCACACAGAGGCGTCTACAAAATAGGGATAAAGGAAAAGATGGATATGGATGACTTGAGCTCTTTGGTCACACAGATTTCTACTACAAGCCATTTTAATCCTCTGCTTCTGGAAAGACGATCTCGAGCTCCTTAATCACACAGATTTCAGCTCCAATAAAGATCTTCTCCAAGATGGCCTTGAGCTCCTTGATCACACAGACTTCAGCTCCAATAAAAACATTTCTCAACAAGCTTCTCTTACTCAAAAATACTGCTTGTGAAGTCAACAAACTTTCTCACTCAGATGAAAGATCTTGAGGGTTTATTGTAACATGTTTGTTTGATGTTGGGAAGTTCAAACAACTTGGGATATCTCAATAATAGTGTAGGGTTCTTCTATGAAAATGTTTGAGATATCAGTGACTGTCTTTGGAATGTATTTGGAAAGCTTGAAGGATTTTGGCTATGGAGTTTATAAGCTTTTCCTTCCAAATACTTTCAGCAAAGTTTCTCTCTCTGTGCCCTCTCTCTAAGGTTTTGCTGAAGGATACTATTTATAGAGATTCTTAGGATTTGTCCGTTGGACACAATCAGGCGCGTGTCTCTCACGCAGCGCTTCAAATAGTCCCTTCTCTGACATTCCTCAATTTCTGCTGGTTCCGATTGGACAGGAGCAGAATTGAACTCTAAAAAGCTGACAGTCTAGTCAAAAGGTGGCTTGTCCACAAGTCATAATGCCTTGTCACATTTAATGCACTTATCAAGCATTTAATGCGTTTTGAATTTATTTCCATTGGAAATAAATGCCCGTGGATGATTGGAGTCCTCCATGACTTGAGGATATATTGCAGGCGAATCTGATCTTGAATCGCTTGAGTGATTTGAGCGCTTGGTTCAACACTCCTGGAACAGTCCTTTAGCGTTAGCTAGGCGCTAAGAACTTTATCTTGAACGCTTGATTCATAAATCCTGAAATAGTCTTTAAGCGTTTGACAGACGCTTAAGACAAATCTTCATCTTCACTTGACTTCAGACGCTGATCTTCAACTTCATCTCTAATAAATTCACCTAGAATTCTATTAGCGACTCGGTATCTAATCCTAAGTGTAAAATCTATAAAGATAAAAATTACAAACCTATCAAACTAATAAACTTTCAAACGCTTATACATATATTCTATGAAAGTACAAACTTACATTCTTTTGGGGTCTAACATAAAATCCTATCTTGTCATCATCAAAACATCTAACATGAAGTTCCTAATAGTAGCTGAAGAAAAAAACGCTGGCCATGTTTAATTTCTTCTTTAAATCTGATTTAATTTTTGAAAATAAACAGTCAAAACGTGGGATTAAAGGCTGAAACGTTTTGATGTTTAATTTTCTGGTTTAATGTCACATTTAATGGAATTTACTTCTTTGTCTGATTCTTTCGCCTATATAACGGCTCTCCCAGCCGAAATGAAAAACATACCACAAACGAAAAATCATTCTGCATTTTCAGCATTCTTTTTTCTGAGAGTTCTTGAGCAAATAAAGTTCGTGGAGTTTTGTTCTTGAAGTGGTTCAAGTACAAAACATAATCGTTGTATCTTGGGAAGTTAATTGCAAGAACCTGTACCACCGTTGGCTGGGCAATATAGCCTTAAGGATAGAGAGTCCAACTCTCGCCTCGATTCTTATTTGATTGTTCTTCGCATTTTTCCAGAATTCTTTCTTTTAAGTCCAGATATTGCAACAAAGTCAATTTGGGAGATTATTCGATCTAAAAAGCCTACTCGCACTCTTTTGGGAGACTTATGGAACCATTGTTCAACTCCGACTATGTCAGTTTTCTTATGGAGACTCGTGAACAATTGGATTCCAGTTGATCGCAAAATGCAACGCAAAGATTTCTCTCTCGCATCCAGATGTCAATGTTGTGCTCAAAGTGAAACAATTGAATATGTTTTCATCAACAGCCCTCAAGTTCAAATGCTATGGAATTATTTTGCTCATTGGTTTAACATCCCCATTGCATCTACAAATAATGTTGTCGGGCCTCCGCTTCTTTGCATCTGTCCACTCATATTCGTTTTCTTATCCCTCTCATCATTCTTTGGTTTTTGTGGATTGCTAGGAATAATTCTAAACATAATCTTAAGACTTTTTCATGGAAACGAGTTATATGGCATGTGCATAATTTCATCATTAATCTTCATAAATGCAACAAACTCTCATGGAATCAATGGCATGGAGACACTCATATTGCCATGTCTTGGGGCTAGGAACTTGGAAGTGATCCCCAGCTCCCCTAAAAACCCATTACTGTCCATTGGAAAAAGCCTCCCTTAGGCTCATTTAAACTCAATTCGGACGGAGCTTCAAAAAGCGGCACCGGTATTGCTGATACAGGGGGTGTCATAAGGGATTGCAATGGTAATGTTGTTCTTGCTTACCATGATTTCATTTGCCAAGCTTCCAACACTTTGGCAGAAGTGCTTGCTCTAGCTAAAGGTCTTCAATTGGCTAGAAATCTTGGTATTCAAAAGCTTTGGGTTGCAGTGGATGCCAAAGTGGTAATTTCTCTTATTTTATCTCATAGTCATTGGAAACTTTACAGTGCTCTCAAGGATATTAAAGATCATATGCGAAACATGGATGTTCAGATTTCACATCTTTACAAAGAAGGTAACGCGATTGCGGATTATTTTGCTAATGAAGCTTGCTCTTCTAAATCGTCTAGGATTTTCGCACCCCATCAACTCCACGGTGAGGTCATTGGACTTATTAGAATGGATAAATTTGATTTTCCTAGCTTTAGATTCTTCTAATTGTTGTGAAGGGAGTAGTACTCCTTATTTCATTATTGCGATTGTGAAATTAGTGATACTTCTTGTATTAACTTCTCTTGTAAATACTTTTGGCATTTGGTATATATAAGGGAGGGGAAAAATCCCCCCACCATGGCATAGGTGGTCTTTTGTAAAATATATATATATATATATATATATATAAATTAATCTGAATGATTTAATCCTGAATCGGCTTATGTTAAGGTCATTTGTGTTCCTCCTTCCAAGAAGGTGAGCCCCAAAATATTTAATTATCTATGTTACTGCTCATGTATCCAGCTCGATCTAATATAAATACTGCACCAGCATCATTAACTAATTTTACTTTTGCATAGGAGTCTATATATTTAGAACTTTCGCATTAAAAAATAATATTACTTATGATTTAATTACAAAATTTCAGACATTTTTGATCTTTTTAAAAATTTAAAAGAGATTTTTAGATAATTACCACGTAAAATTCAAAAGTAAATTATATAAAAATATACAATATTAAAAAATAGAATTTAATCTTATACAAGTTATCATTTTGAAGAATCCATAACGAACAGTTTTTAGAGGGGAAAATCAATTCATCAATTATCAACTTAAAATATTAACCGGCAGCTTAATCCAGCTTCTTGTTAATCTTAACATTTGAGTATATTTTCAAATAAAAAGTTTGTTGCAACAACCATACACTCTCACACATATTTTCATTGGAAAAAGACTAGATGACGGTCTGTAAGGTTTTACAACCTGACAGACCATCTCCAGCCACAATTTGAGGCTGGAACATACTGTGTAACTTCTTTTTATAGTTAGCCACACGATATTTTTGTATTCGCAAATCAGCCCCATGCATAATTTAAAATTTTATAATTTATCCTCAGGTTATAACTGCTAAGAACGGAAAATATCATAAATCATTTTTACTTTAGTTTTAACATTAAATTGATCTCGCTATAGTTAATCTTATGTTTGAGATAATTAAACATTTCTTTTTTTATTATTCGTTGATTTTCTAAAACAATAATATCATATACAACTTTTAGAATTTTAAGTTCCAAAAGATTAAGAATTTGTTTGCATACTTATTTCAAGTTAAAAAAAATCGCATAAAGGTTGTAAAATCATACACATCCTCGTAGAATTCAAAATCCATGCAAACATAAGGTGGAACCGGTTTCTTGCTTGTCAATATTTAATATTATATCATCACCAATCACGGCAAACTCATTATTGAAAGACATAGATTACATCTAAACTAGAAAAATATTTCTTGTTATATGACTTACAATATTATAATTTGTGAATACAATTAATTCGTTACTTAAAATATAATAATGATCAAGAAAAAAGTAAAATAAACATAAAAATTGGTTGTTGCTTAAAGAAATATATACCGGAATTCAAGTGGCTGATCTGCTAAACTAATAAATAAATATAAAATAAGAAATATATGAATCCAAAATTCTATAAATATGATAGGAAATATATTGTTATCTTCAGGATAATGATTGAAAACACCTTATTAATTTCAAAGTAAAAAATTCTGAATGTATAACAAATCAAGCAGACATGATCTATCCCTTTTTCTATGACTGTCAATTGAGCCGAACCTACTCAAAATTTGATTGTATAACCTACTTTTATATTTAAAAGTGAGCATGGTTTGACCAATCAAATTGAGACTATTTAATTTGTCAGCCGAGCTAAAGCTTTATTCAACTCAACCCAAATAAGCCCAAAATTACTAACTTTATATATCGCATGCAATTATTATTATAATATATCTATTTTATTTTGGAAACCAACTCTTATAAATTCGGCAACAATTATTTCATTCTTTAGGCTTACTATCAATGATTTCACATATAGTTTTGCCAATTCTTTTTTTCTCTAAAGACATTTTGGAGGAGCTATGATTTGTTCTATATATGTATCTCTTTATATTTAGAAATACTTTAAATTTTGGATAATTGTTGTTGTAGCATGTTATGACTTTTTATTGTCCATCACAACTTTGAAATTATATATTTGTTGGCTTAAAGTTTTATCTTATGTGTATTATGTAAGACTATTCTCTTTAAATGTATTTTGTTGGGACTCTCTTTTTCTTTAAGAAAAAAAGTATAGTGTGAGGGGACGCAAAATTAACTCGAAGCTCGAAAATTATGTGAGTCGAGTTTGGTCCGAGACATACAAAATATGGATTGAGTTTGAGCCTATTATCATTAAGTCCGATAATATTTGATTTTGAGCCATTCTATGTTCGGCTCATAATGTCTGATTGACTGCTCCACATTTTTCTTTATTTGTTCACTATATTTTTTAAAAAAACTTTAATTTTTTTTTATTTACTTAATTCCATAATTTTTTTTGATTTACTTAATATTATGTTGAAAAAGTGAATGAAACTTCTTCTCATAAGTAAATTGTCCAAAACTCGTGAGAATCTGGATGAGTTCTAATAACTCGTGATTTTAATCATTTGATGAGTATAGTGGAGTTTTATTGTTTTATTATAGGATTCCTAATTTGTGGTCTTTTAATGGATATAGGCGTACTATTGGTGGGTTCTTTTTGACAAAATTTGAAAAGTCCTAGACACCCGGTTAAATGGGGGGAAATTAAATAAATAATATAAGAATAAATAAAAAATCAGAAAATACCACCAAAAATGGTGGTGATCAGGATCTAGCATGTTACGACATAGAATATGTCGAAAAAATATTGTGTTACGACATGTTCTATGTCGTAACACATTTTATATTTTTTTTAAAAAATAAATTAATGTGTTACGACATATGATATGTCGTAACACATATATTTTTTTTTTTAATAAAAGCTGACTGCTCGTGTCCGCGTCAGCGTTGACCGCTGACACGAGCAGTGTTACGACATGATCTATGACGTAACACATTAATTTATTTTAAAAAAAAAATTAACGTGTTACGACATAGCTTATGTCGTAACACAATAATTTATTTAAAAAAAAATTAACATGTTATGACATAGCTTATGTCGTAACACAATTTAAGGTTTTTTTTAAAAAAAAATTCAGCAGACAAAAAACGCTCCCCCTCTACACAAAAACGCTCATTTCCTCTCTCTCTCTCTCTCGTTTTATCTCCATCATTTTCTTCCTTAAATTTTCTCTATTTTGAGCTAGAATTTTTGTCTAAATTTAGCCTCCAATTTTTTCTGTCAACCAAGAACGTAAGGTATTGTTTAAATTTTGTTAAATTTAGAGTTTATATATGGGTTTTTTTTCTATTGTAATGACATTGTAATTTAGGGTTCAAAATTTGAATTTGTAGTGATAAATTCGATTAGTTAGCTATAATTTTTTCATTTTTGCTATAATTATCGAATATGCTGGTATAATTATTAAATTAATCGGTTGATTTTTGATCTTTAGGTTTAATTTTGACTTTTTGGTATAATGTCAATTTTTAATGTTATTTTTTATGGTTTTTTGGTATAATTTTTGAATTATTTGGTATAATTGTTGAATTAGTAGAGTGTTTTTTGATTTTGAGGCTCAATTTTGAATTTTAGGTATAATGTTAATTTTTAGTGTTATTTTGGCATTATTTGGAATAATTTTTGAATTGTTTGTATAATGTTGGATTTGGTTGATATAATTGTTGAAATGTTTGGTATAATTTGTATTTTTAGTGTTTAATTTTGAATTGTTAGGCTTGATTTCTAGTTGGTAGGTTTAATTTTTGAATTGTTTGTATAATGTTGGAATTGGTTGGTATAATTGTTGAAATGTTCGGTATAATTTGTATTTTTAGTGTTTAATTTTGGATTCTTAGGATTGATTTCTAGTTGGTAGGTTTAATTTGGAATTGTTTGGGACCTACAAGTTCAAATTAATAGGCTTAATTTCGAGTAGTTAGATTTATTTTTTAATAGGTTGGTATATTTTGCAATTGTTTGGTATAATGTTCGTATTAGTTGCTATAATTTTCAAATTTGGAGTAGTTAGCTTTAATTTTAAATTAGTTGCTATCTTCTTGGAAATGTTTGGTATAATTTTTTGAATTTATAGGTTTGATTTCAAATAGTTTGGTTTAATTTCGAATTGTATGGAAGCGTTTTCTAAACGTTCGAATTGATAGGTTTAATTTGGAGCAGTTAGGTGTAGATTCGATCAGTAGTTCAAATTAGTATGTTTAAATTCGATATTTTAAATTGAAATTAATATTTTTTTATTTTTATTTTGTAAGTGTAATCTCCAATTTTTATGTATAATTCAAATGATTAGGTATAATCTGTAAATTTTAATTTGTATGTATAATCTTTATTGATTATGTATAATTTTTAATTAGTGGGTTTAATTTCGAATTAATAGATACAATTTACTAAATATATAAATGTAATTTATATCGTAGAATGTAAATTAACATTGTTGTGGATATGTAAATGCAGGATGGCTGAGCGTAATATATATGGACCGGTTGATCCAAGCGTATTGTATGATCAGGACAATCATGTATCTGAGGTAGTTGCTCATTATCCAGACTTCACTCAACGTGTCCGGCGAGCTGACGCTGCATATTTCGAGATTGCCATTGGACATCCTCTACATCACTGCATCAAGGTAAAGCTTGATGAGATTGGGTTTTATAGGGTATACCAGTTATCTCATTTTACAAATGACCTGGGCCTTGTGAAGGCTCTAATTGAGAGATGGCGCCCAGAGACGAATACATTTCATTTTAGGACCGGAGAGGCTACGATAACTCTCCAAGATGTTGTTGTTTTATAGGGTCTACCAGTTGATGGTAGGGCTGTAGTTGCACATAGGCAGTTCGAAGGATATGAAAGTTACGTCTTATATGTATATGAACAATTAGGACTGTACTTAACGCCAGAAGATTTCAAGCACGGTTATAGAATATCAGTACGAAAACTTGCTAACCATGTGGTGTGTGCGCCATTCCAAATAAATGATCAATCTGAAGAATTTTTAGTTGATTAGGTAGCCCGTTGTTGGGCACTTTTGTTGTTAGGGGGTGTGATGTGCGCCGACATCACAGGAGATGTTATTCATGTAGTGTGGTTGACTGTGTTTGAAGATATAAACTTAGCACACACATACAGTTGGGGGAGCGCGGTATTGGATCATTTATACCGCGAATTGTCGAGTGGTTCCCAAGTAGATTGCAAAAATATTGGAGGTTTCATGCCATTATTACAGGTGAGAAAAATTATTATTTAGACTTTATTATTTCTGGTATAATAATCTGTGGTTATTTAATTAATATTTTTCTCATTTAACAGATATGGGCGTGGAGTAGGGTTTGGATTGTACGGCCTGATGGGGTACCGAGACAGATGGCGGGAGCTGACGTGGATGACATTGCCCGAGCACCTTATGCTACACGGTAATTTACCATTTGAAGATTATGTTTAATTAAGAAACGTTCAATTTTTTTTAATTATTTTCAATGATTGTTGTTTGAAGGTGGTATCGACCTACTACAAATACTGCTTCAGTCACTCACAACGTCCGGGCAATTAGAGATGGTCTAGATCAGATGGCGGATGGACATGTGAGTTGGGAATTTTTTGTTTTTTTTTTAATTATTATGAAGTTATAATTATCTCCTACTAATATATTCTAAATCATTTTTTCGTATTTCAGTTTGTTTGGACACCATACAACCTCAACGATGCAGACATTGCCGAGTTACCTTCTCAATGTTTGAATGATAGCGTATGGCGAGCATCAGTTCCGATGATATTCTTTGCCATCGTAGAGTATCATCGTCCTGAGCGTGTTCTTCGACAGTTCGGAATACGCCAATATATTCCACGCACACCTGGACGTGTTGGGAGGGTCACCCGAAAGGGTAAGTCCACGACTAATTGGTTGGCTAAACACACTCGAGAAATTGCATTGTGGAATAATCGTCAATCGTACGTTGTGACTGGACACTATATTGAGGGGGGGAGACCAGACCGACGAAGGATACGAAGAGTGGTATGACCGAATCACTCGTCGTTACATTTCACCCCGATTGACTAGGAGAGGTGCGGGACACCAGGCCGGGTCAACCGCTCTATTGCAAAATGTGGTTAGTATTTGGTATTGTTTTCCATTGATACTTCATTTAATGTTATTTATTTAGGAATATTTTTTTGTTGATAGTATTTGTTATTTTATATTTTCAGTTCAACCAAATTGAAGAGGTGCAAAATGCAATGGAACAAATTGCCCAAACTAGTGATCCCACGAAAATTAGGGAACTGCAATCTAGAATGAAGAACATCCAGGATATGGTCACATGTAGTGGCAATGTAGCCATCGGTGCTCGTGTAGATGATGAACATGCAGGAGGATCGAGCTCGGTTTTCCATGGTCACGTCAATGCTGGAGGATCGAGCTCAGGTTTTCATAGTCAATTCCATGTCGGAGGATCGAGCTCGACTTATCATGATCAATTTAATGTCGGAGGATCGAGCTGCTCAACCTCGTCCCAACCCTAACGACGTTTACATTCCCACCATGGCCCAATCACCCGTGAGTAATGTGCTCGTCAATTTTCACAATCAAGGACAAGGTATCAGTACGCCGACATGGAATTTGGCTGATCTCGATATGAAGCAGTGGAGTGATGCACCTCTACATCATAGAATTCCACATCCGCCTCATGTACAATTTAATGTATCACCAGTTCAGTACAATGATGGTGAAGAAGAAGCAAATATGAGAAGGTCTACGAGGACGAGGCGGTTCCCAGATTGTGGAACGGGTGGACATCGGGGTTATCGGTCGCATATATAGTTTATTTAGTCGTTGTGTATTTATATTTTTTTGTGGTGTTTTGGATAATGCATGTTAATAATATAATTTTATTGACATAATTGTTTTAATTGAAGACAAAACAATTACGAAATTAATACGAACATTGAATTAATATAAAATTAATTGACAGGAATCTAGTTATTCTCCTCATCAGACATTTCAATGTCTGATCGATACTCAGGACCTATACTAAGCTCCCACCGGGCTCTTGCTTCTTGCACATAACCACATAATGTGTATTCTCGAGAAATTTCTTGGTAATTTAGACGTTGCATACGCATAACCATCCTGTTATTCTCCTCACGTATCCTATTGAGTGCTGTAGTTTTTTCCTGTGGCGTTACACGAGGCATGAGTATGGCTCTTAGTCTGGGGCAGCAAATTTGACGTTCACGACAATCCACGACAAGCCCGTCTTGTTCTTGGACCCGATGAAGCCATTCATCTTCCATCATTCGCAAATATCTTTCTGAATATCTTTGATTTGGATTCAATGAGTAATAGTAATCATCATCCAACTGCCAACTACGACCCATGGCACGAAAAATATCACCAGGAGTGTAATACAACTTTGGGGCTCTAAACGGCTCCATTTTTAATAATTATTCTTGAGATTGGTTTTTAACACTGGTAAATATACTCATTATTCTGAATACAAATTTTCAATGATTTTCACAACCCGTGACTGCAATGCAGACAAAAATGCAAAACCCGTGACTACAAACAATGCATACAGAAATGCAAAACCCGTGACTACAAACAATGCAGACAAAAATGCAAAACCTGTGACTACAAACAATGCAGACAAAAATGCAAAACCCGTGACTACAAACAATGCATACAGAAATGCAAAACCCGTGACTACAAACAATGCAGACAAAAATGCAAGACCCGTGATTACAAACAATGCAGAAACAGATGCAAAACCCGTGACTACAACTTTCACCCGTGACTACAAAAATGCGGAACCCGTGACTACAACTTCCGAATACAGTAGTTCACCCCCTTTGTATATATACCGGCTTCACAACAAAAATCACTTCACGTTACATTATTTTGAGATTCAACACGAAAATGGGAGATAATCATAACTCTAGACATCCACAAACATGGTTATTAGTAGAAAGAAACGATGACTATGAGGAGTTGGTCAATGAGGACCCTATTGAGTATTATTGTGGGCTCAAAAGGGAATGGGCTCATCGGGTGCTCGAATCTGAGGAATTGGTTAATGATTTTCGAAGACTTGGCGTGTGAATTCCACGACGTAGATCCTTGATGATGCCCAGAGATGGTGAAGAAAATTGTAGGAGGGCTGTTCAAGAATAAGAATCGAAAACAACAGAATGATTTTACGTCGTTGTAGATATCACATGCTTGAATTTGCAGAAGAACTTGCATTCGCACGAGGCCAAAGACTCACACGTCGTGAAATACGAAATGTTTTGACTCATCCTTCGTACAGATCAGACTACTACATGTCAGATAAAGATGAATAAAGTGAATGAAGTTTTTATTGTATTGTAATTTCAATGAATTTTTTTTTAGAACTTGCATTATTTTGGATAAATAGTTTTTTATTCTGAGCTAGAAAAAAAATAAAAAATTACGTAATTATTATTGAGAAAGAGCGTCAAGTGGGGCTGTTTTGAATAAATATTTTTTTATTGTATTGTAATTTCAATGAATTATTTTTTATTATTGACTAATTTGGACAAATAATTTTTTATTCTGAGCCAGAAAATAAAAAAAAATTAGATTATTTTTCATTTGGCTCAAACAAGCCTGTTTTGCGTGGCCATATCTCTTCACTTGGGCATCAAAATGAGCCAAATCTTCCGTGTATACAAAGTTCATAACACCACCTTCAACTTTTATGTTCAAGTCGTAGCCAAAAAACGCACAGAAATATGCCAAATACAAGCCCGAAAATCAACAAAAAAATAGTTTTTTTTTTACAAAAAACTTTCCAAACGGGCCTGTTTTGCATGGCCATATCTCTTAACTCATGCATCGAAATGAGCCAAATCTTACTTGTATACAAATTTCATAACACCACCTTCAACTTTTATGTTCAAGTCGTAGCCAAAAAAACGCACAGAAACATGCCAAATATAAGCCCGAAAATCAACAAAAAAATAGTTTTTTTTAACATAAGATTATTTTATTTTAGTCTAATCTGAGTCTAACTCTGGCCAGTCCATCTCATTGTGAATGCGAGTGCTCCGCTGCCGGCCTACAGTAGGTGGCTTCCTTAGATCAAGGTCATGGACCAACTCAAAATTGGGAGTATCCCAATAATGTGATTCCAACAACGGGTAGAACCTCCCTTTGTATGTTTTCAAATATTCGGAGGTCAGGTAATATTTTTCAACAAGCTCGGTCGACCTAATCCCTAATTTTGTACATAATTTTATTGCATGTGAGCACGAAATTCGATGAAGAGTCCATTTTCTACAAGAGCAATATTTAGCTTTGATGTCGACCGAGTAATGATGATTACCGGACCCGATCTGTCGGTCTGTTTTAACGTAACCCGTCTCATGCTGCCAAGAAAAAACTTTTGCCCAGTGATTTGTAGATTTTTTGTCCCACTCATTGTACATTTTATATGCATATGTTGTGAAAGGCTGTGCCCTCATTGCATGAGCCATTCGCACTCGATCAGCAAAATATTCAACAATACGATAAAATGTGCACTCAACAATTGATGTGGGTGGAAGATGTCGAGTACCTTTCAACACATTGTTTAAGCTTTCTCCCATATTCGTCGTCATAATGCCTTGGCGCATCCCTCCATCGTATGCCAGTGTCCACTTTTCTCGTGGGATAGCTTTCAGATAATTCAACGCAATTGGATCCTTATTACCAATAAGTTTCATTGCTTGGTCAAACTTTCGTTGGTTATGTGTCATATATGCCGCATAACAGAGTTCCTTCATGGATTTACTTTTGAATTGAGCATTAAAGTTTGAAGTCACATGTCGGAGGCAAAATCTATGAGCTCCCAGTGGAGGGGTAAATGCGGCCATATATCGAGTAGCTTTTAATAAGCCCTTATAATGATCTGAAATAAGGCAAACACCTTCATCAGGCATCAAAAAATGTTTGCAGATCAATTGCAAAAACCATAACCAAGACTCGTTAGACTCATTATCAACAATAGCGAATGCTAGAGGCAAAATGTTCTGATTTCCATCAAGAGTTGATGCGCATAACAACTTAGCCTTGTGGTGTGCGTACACATGAGTCCCGTCAACACATATGACTCGTCGACAATGTCGGAATCCATCTATACATGGCTTGAACGCCTAAAACATAAATTTCAACATTTTTGGATTTTGATCCGGATTTTTGTCCCGCCATTCAACAACCGTCCCCGGATTCCACTTCTTCATTGCTCCCAAAAATTTAGGCAGCCTTGTAACAGACTCCTCCCACGTCCCGTATATAATCTCATTTGCACGTCGCAAACTGTACCAAGCCTTCCCATATGAAATATCAAATTTCCATTTTTTCTGCACTGTTAGTACAATTAGACCAACTTTGTATGACCGATCCTTCCTAACTTCAGGTAGAATTTCATTTGCAATCGTGTTTATGTCCAAGTTAAAGTGGTTCTTGGAACAATCTTCAGCAAAACATGTGTGTGCCCCTTCATACCTTGTAATTTTCCAAAAGTTACTATTCTTCAACAAAGCTCCCCGCAGTTTAAAAGGGCATCCATTTTTGCATTCTACAGTATACACCCTCGGATTACTAGTTATGACCTTAAACTTGCGTCGTGCATGCTGCACGTGGTAGTTTTTCACCGCTGCTTGCAAGCTGAGTTTGTTGTCAAAAACTTGGCCCTTACAAAGATTACCTTTCGCATCATCATAAATTATTCTCCTGCTCAAACCTGAACTTTGTCGATAAAGTGAATCTCCTTCTACTTTTGGGTATGTGGTGGAATAGAATGGGAGCACTTCATGAAGTCTTTCTTCGGCTCTTGTGGGAGGGACATCTTCATTCATCGATACATTATTATCATGATCATCTTCATCCTCATCCATTGTTGCATTGTTGCGCCGTTGTTCCAACTCAGCGTCTGTATGATGATGGATCGAACAGTCAGAATCACTACTGTCATCGTCATTTCCATTATCATCATTCCCAACGTCTGCAAAATCACTAAACCCAAAATTGGGTTGCTCAAAGTCATGACGGCTTGGTCTAGACGGACCTGCAATTAAAGATAAATATGACAATAGTATGTAAAAATAAGAATAACAAGTCATGAATCAAAGGAATACAACAAGTATGAAACTTATTAGAAGATTCATAATTACCTGCTTCCACGTCAGGAACTACAAAATTCCTCAAACGACGTTTCTCCAGAGGGAAATTTTGCCTAGACGGACCTACAATTAAAAAGAAATATTGTGACACTATGTAAAAATAAGAATAACAAGTCACAAATAAAAGAAATACAACAATTGAAGAAACTTATTAGAAGATTCATAATTACTTGCTTCCACATCAGGAATTACAAAATCTAAAGGGCAATTTTGTACATTTTGAAAACGACCAAACGAATGACCCATGTAGAAGCACCTAAAAATGCAAATCACAAAAATGTTAACTCATTTTACAATTCTGCAAAGAAAAGTAAACAAATATGAAATTTAAAAATAAACTACATAATGTAAATAAAAGAATAAACTATCTTGATGCAAATCGTGAATTGTAGAACTCCCCAAACCACTTGAAAAAAAATCATGATACTCACGATTTTCCAACACATGTGACTGCGACTGCGTATTTAAATCCGGTACTGTGGACTGTGTAAAATACGACATGAATGGGGCTTGTGACTGCATATTCAAATCGGGCACTGAGGGCTGTGTAAAGTACGGCATGCGTTGGGGTGGCGTTAACGACATCACTTGGGTTAACAACGAGCTATTTTGACTCTGATGTTGGATTAGTTCTTTCTCAATATAAAGCTCGATGAATTTATCAACATTGTTAGGATCCAAGAAAAATGCTAAAGTTTCATCATCTTTGATCTCCATTGTGCTTTCCCTCGTCACGTTTCTCTTTTCAAATTCAAACTTTATAATTACTTTTAATGAAAAATGATTCTGATCAGTTCTTGTTCTCGCGTATAACTTCTCCAACAATTCAGCGTATGTGATCGTACGAGATATTCTCATGTTAGTGCTTGGACGAGTGCTATATCTCACTGAACTTGAGTCTTCAATAATTTGACCATCCGTGTATACCAAAACGTCAACTGTGTTCGCCCTCGACATTTTCTATATAATATCAAAATTCAAACCACAAATAAGCACTAAATTTAAAATTATAGTCAAAAAATAAAATAATACCTACAAATTATACATAGAATTCGAAATTATATACCTACAAAATTAGAATTTATATATACAAACTATACTTCTATATTACAAATTAAACCTAAAAATTATAATTACTTATTCGAAATTATACATACTATGTATGTAAACCTAAACATTTGAAATTTCAATTGCAACTTATATGAAAATTTAAACCCTAACAAAAAATTCAAAATTATATTTCTAAAATTATACTTAAATTTCTACACAATTACAAACTAACACTTATATCAAATTTTAAACCATAAAAAAAAACACTAAAAATCTACAATATTACCTTAGGATCAAAATTTAACCTAAAAGTCTAAATAAAACCTATTAATTCAATAATAATACCAACATATTCGAGAATTATACCAAATAATCCAAAAATTATAACAAACTAATTAAATTTATACTTAAAAATTTAAGTTTTGAATCCACATTACAATAAAATAAAAAACAATATATTAACTCAAGATTTAAGTAAGTTCAAAAGTATAATACATAGAATTACCTTAATTTTGTAGTTGACGAACAAATTTTGAAGAAAAATTCGTGCTTACCGACAATGGTGGTGAAAACTTCAGTGAAAAATTTGTCGTGCAAAAGAAGAGGAGGAGAGGAGAAAAGAAGAAGAGAAGAGAAAGAAAAGAGAAGAGAAAGGGAAAAAAACAAAAATGTGAACAGTGAGACGTATGTCGTAACACCATAATTTATTTTAAAAAAAAAACTAAAATAGGTGTTACGACGTAGTCCATGTCGTAACACCATATTTTTTAAAAAAAAATTAAATAAAATGTGTTACGACATAACCTATGTCGTAACACACATTAATTTATAAAAAAAATAAAATAAAATGTGTTACGACATGGGGTATGTCGTAACAGCTGTGTTACGATATATCCCATGTCTGAATACCGCCATTTTTGATGGTATTTTCTGATTTTTTATTTATTTTTATATTATTTATTTCATTTTCCCATTAAATGGGTGTCTGTAAGAGCTAGCAGCGCCGATTTTCATTTCTGCTAACTGTTGGGCTTTTCTAAATCGACCCCAGTGGTATAAGTGGGCTTGCCATATTAGATATAAGTATAACCCAAAATATTCACCTTAAAGGCCCATCCAAATTTCAAATTGTTGATCATCAAATCTAAATAATAATAAATAAAAAGAAATCAAGTTTTGTTAGCCTAGTGGTACCTGTTTTCACTTTCATATGGAAGCTCCTAAGTACATTTCAGGCTGTCACAAGTTGTGAAAAAAACTATCGAGTCCTGGTTTGTTGGGTCAGAGATCTAAAATTATCTTGATATGTGAAGTCAAAGAAATAACAAGACTATTTAAAATTATATTTTACATAGTAAAATTAAACTTCAAGATAAAAAAAGTTAGAATTATTTTAAATTTTCAAGAAGTTCGAGTTTTGATGAAAATATTAAAAATCAAAAACTATGAGAAATTCTATGTAATACTGAGATGATCCATCTCTCATCCAATCCCATTATTATCCCATAACAGACTACACAGACAAAACACACTACTAGAATTGTTCTTGCTGTTTTATACAATTTTTCTATGTTGTATATCGTATTGAATTATTGTGTAATGTACAACCAGTGAACCACACAAGCCATATATCATTATTAATATCCAAAGAATCGAATAATAATAGAGATCATAGCAAGGACCAGACGGAGATATGTGCCGCTACCCATGTCCACAAACATCCGAAAACCCTTTCTCATCCAACGCTGCGTAATTCAAACAAATAAAGAAAATAAAGATTTCTAGTTATCGTGATTGTATATGTATTTCCATGTATTCCTTTTTCTCATAGTTTTCTCTACTAATTTCAAGATTCAAATATATTGCCATAGTCAAACTACTTGGAAAAATCTTGATATTGAAAAGAAATTTTATACATAAGAAAGGGAAAGAAATTGAGATTACTACCTTGTAGAAAGGGGAATGGCATTCTTGGACTCAATTTCTTTGCTGACATCATTGCTTTAGGCTGTTAGTCGACGATCCGAGAAATCTTGCAATGAAAAATCGTCGTGGGTAGCGGAGAAGAAATCCCTTATAATCGGATTTTTCACTACAAGATTTCTTAGATCGTCGTCCATTCAAAAAAGTGATATTTATAGAACTTTTATTGTTGTCAGTTGCAATGGAGTTCAACAGTCTCGAATTTGGCCTTTGAGTCATAACTTTAAACATTCTTATAATGCAAGGAAATACTTTCATGAGTCAATTAATATAAAAAGATAAATATATCAATCATAACTAATAATTAAGGAAAGTTATGGGGAGTTTCAACTTTCAAGCTCATTAGGATACTTAAAGTCTAGAACAGAGTGCAATCCATAACGTGAAGACCAAAATCTTGTAACTTCCGATTTTACCCTTCATATTTTGTGGATCAAATCATATTATTTTTATTTCCTTAATTCTCCACCGTAATAAGTGGATTAGGCACTTGCTGGAATTTCGTTCTTTCTTTTATGCTATTCTAATTTTAGATGCCTTCAATTTTAATAAAAATTATGCAATTATAAAATTCTTTGAAACTCATTTGCTAAGAGGAATCGTTTTTTCCAAAATACTTCTCATACTATTATTTTTTAATGGCGTATTGCCATATAAGTGCAAACTTATTGGTTGAAATTTGTTTTTTTATTTACATACTTAATGTGTTTACTATGTTATTATTTTCATAATTTCAATCTCGTGATGCAACATGAATAGAAAAAGAACTATCGTGGTTGATCATGTTCTTTAATAATATGAAAATTGAGAAAATATGAGTATCCTTAAACAAATAATAATTTATAAAAATATCAAATAGTCACATTATTAATAAAAAAATGCGGAATGATTATAATGAACATTATTCTAATATATCTCGATAGGGGTATGTTTGGAAAAACAAATAAATTTAGAGAAAAAAAATGTAATTGGCCTAAAAACTTTTTTTAATTGATTACAACGTTAAAACTATAATTACGGAAAATTTCACAAACTTCCTCTAGTATAATGTATAATTACCCAACAACTCTCTCATGTTTTTGAAATCTCATATAACGCACTTTTTATAATTACTCTCCCTCGGTATTTAAAAATTCTTACAGAATAGCCCTTAAAAATCTTACAATTAGGGTCCTGTAAGGGGTATTGGTAATTTCAAAAGCATGAGGGGGGTTTTGATGATTACACATTATAAGAGAGGGTATTTCCATAATTATCCCTACAATTTATCACATGTTAAGAATTTATTTTCAAAGTAAGCCATTTCCTAGATAAACACAATTCTAAAAGCTCCAACTCAAAGATTTTTTGGTATTATTTTGCTCAAAGACTTTACACTATAGTTAGTGTTTATATTGTTGTGTGTCAGTTGGCTAAACCAAAATAATTCTTTGCCAATTTCAGAACATAAACAAATCCAACGACTATGTTGACGGAGCATATTTTAGCAAATAAGAGATGCAATGACCAAATTCACGTCCTTGTTCAGAATTTTGTAAAAAATTTCCTAGAATATAAGTGTGATATGAATTTTACTCTATGATGTGTGTATATCAAACAAAAAACGAAATGAAATATAATTTTAGAATAGACAAAATTTGTGCAGGAAGACATCTACCAATACCACACTATTGCTAGGTGAAAGATTCAAGATACATCTACAGTACTACATTCTTCTTTGTTCTTCAATATGTTGGTGAAAAGGATCAAAGCATAGAGATTTTACTAGTCTCGTTCTAATTTTCAAATTTGAGTTACATGAGGCATATTTTTCCCAAGTTTGACAAGTTTTGATTTGATTTGAGCAACAGAGGGTCATGTAAGGACATTCTCCAGTGCCATCTTCATCGCTCTACAATTGGTTATTTAATTCTCTAAGTTTTGATTTTATTTGAATGTTGGAGAGACAATTTAGGACATCTTTACTACTACTTTTTATCACTCTTCAATAGATCATTGAATTCTCTAAATTTTGATCTAACGTAAGCATTTGATAGATAATATAGGAAACCTTCCGATTTCTTTTAACACTTATTTGTGTGACAAGTCAACCCACCCAACTCTCTTAATAGTAACTAGTATTTAACCCCTGCGTTGCACGGGCAATGATTTTTAAATTTAGAAAACATTATTTTATTTTATATTGAATATTTAAAAATAATTTATTCGGACATTTTAAAAAATAAAGAAAAATATTTATATACATATAAATTATGTCAATTTAAATTCATAATATGCTACATGATATTGAGAACATTAACTTTTAGAAAAGTGGTTGTAGCTTATCACATTGTATATAAGTATTAAATAACATATAAATTATCTTACAAAATGTAAAGTGTAGTTGCAGATGTTGTAATTTTAGAACAATAAGACATAATCAATTAACTCAAATATGTAAACATATCAATACTTGAAAAATTCTTATTAGTACATATAATCTACCAATAAATTACATTATTGATTTCAATCAAGCTCTCTTGAAACACCATTCCTACTAAATTTGAGTCGTTTCATCTACACAATACCAAATATGATTCTTTGCTCAAATCAAACTTTTTTGCCTTTAGACGACTTTCTTTGTATCTTATTATTAGCTTGTAAAAGGAAGATTAGAAAGTGATTTATTATGTAGATTAATTAACACATATGCATGTATATATAGACAAAAATGTAAATTTTGATATAACTAATTTACTTTAACTTAATATTTTTGTTTATAATGACATCACTTTTCATGTGCAGGCACATTTATGCACATTACTATTATTGAATAATCACAAAAATAGTTACCTCAATATTATTGCAATATCTTTCGATTGGATTTTCATCTATACATTTGTAGAACTGCAACAAAATTATTACATGTTAAATATATAGATGAATTAATTCATTAATATGTTCAATTGATACATGTCGACATTTTGAACATGTTCACCTCATGGATTTTTCTTTTACGATGGCCATCAACTTTGCGCTCACAAATAATAAGTACATTATGACTAAAGTAATATATTATATATAATAAAAATCAAGCATGTACTACAAATTAAAGAACATACCTTAAATGATGGACAAATTTCAGTAAATTTTTCATGCTAATTAAACTCAAATTCTGATATTCATTATTCAAAAAATTCCTTATGCATATCCTACAAGTAAATGAACAAATTGTAAGAACCAACATTTCCTAGTGAGAAGTACCCCCAAATAATGGCATTATTACCTTAATTTCAGCATGTCTTTTCCTCCATTCCATTAGAATCAATTTGCTAAGTATCATAGAATCCATAGCCACTGATATACCTTATTCTTCAGCTATTACACGTATTTCTGGTTTCGCTATTGTTCAATCATGAGATCACTGTTATTGGAGTATTAAATAATAAGATTTAGAACTGTAAAGGACGTTAAGAAACATAACACTTTTATTTCGTCCTTAACAATGAAAAGGCGGCACCCTAACTTGAAATTTTTGAATAATAATAAATCTAATTAGATTCTAAATTATTTTTAATCATCATTTATATATGTCTCAATCAAAACATACTAATGTTGCGGTAATGGCATAGATACATGACCATGAGATTACATGATTTAGTAAATGAAAAGTATTAGTATTAATATGCTATTTAAAAATTACACTAAAAGCCCAAGTACAACATGAAAGAAGATAAAATGTTGAGAATTAGTGTTCATAACAACTCCACCAAATTTCACCATAAAAAGGGAAAAAAAACAATTACATATAATGATATAAATATATAATATGATGAACAATAAAAAAACATAAAAACAAATCAATTATATTAAATTAATATATAATGCTATACTTTTTTTTTAAGAAAAATCGGTCTTATATACCATTTAACCGAAAGTTTACAATGCCTAGAACAATACAATTCCTATCGACTCAAATGATGTAGAACATCTGAAACACCAACTATCAGGTTTCTTGAAGATAACAAATCTTAAGAACTCTCAAACGAATACAAGAAAATTTTTGTGCAACTCCTTTTCAAGGAGAGACAAAACTCTCATTCGAGAGAGAAAGCAAACTCTTATATGAGAGAGAAAATAAATACTAAACAAAATATCTAAAATGACATATAAAAATTTATGTATCACCAGTCTTTATCTCGTTAGATCTGTCTCTGTCTTGTTAGATCCATATCCGTCTCGTCAGATTTGAAAATGTGATGTACAACTTGAAGAAGGGTGCTCCAACCCAACCCGCCGACGATGGTGGTAACAGTGGTGAAGTGGATCACTGTTTCACCAAGCCATCGCCGGCGAAAGAAAATAGAAGAAAAAAGAAAGATAGGGTTTAGCGAGAGATGGGGTGAGAGAGGGGCCTCAGTACATATATAATGCTATACTAACAAATGACACTTTTAGAATGACCATTATATTGGCATATATCATGGGAAAAATAGTAACTCATCATATACACACACACGCATATATATATATATACATATATATATATATATATATATATATTCATGATAATATTTATATGTTACAATTACTTAATTAGATATTAATAATATTTAAGGTAACATTCCATTGTGGGAAAATGGTGAATTAAGGAGTTGTCCGTCTCATTATCCACGTGGAAAAGAGATTTAAACATTGGTTGGTATTATTTTCAATTATATAATATGATTTAGAACCGAGTATACAATGAGAGAGAGAGTATGAATTAAAGTAATTTACCAAAAATATTGTTTCTGTTTAAGTGGACCCAATTAAGGTTTTTCTTAATATTGATTAAAATTAGCTTAAATTTGAAAATTTATTATGTATATGTGTATAAAACACCCATCAAGCTACTTGAACTATATCATCAATTTTCTTGAGAAAGTAGAATTATTTTAATCAATGATTATCATTGGACTGAAACTATTATAAAGAAATTAAAAGAATATATATCTAGTAATTAAAGAGGCGAAAATATAGTAAGAATCATTTCGATTCAAAAAAATTGACAAAAAAGACAGAAAGTAATATAATATTGGTCTTAGGAATTAACGCATGCATTCGATTATAATATGTAAAATATACGGACTAATTTAAATTTTGAATTCTAAAATTCAAATAGACAAAAGTGAAATTAAAGATCAATAATATCATCCAAATTAGTTCTACATTCACTTCACCAAGAACTATTTCTTTCATTTTTTATAATCAATAATTGTTTTCTACAATTACAATACGTTTCTTTTGCCACGGAACACTAAACTATAAAACAACACATTTAGAGTATATTAAGAAATAACAAACAAAATTAACGTCTTTCAAATTTTGAAAACAACCAAAAATATGAAATGATTCTTCAAAAGATACAAATCCATTCTTTACATCTTTGAGTCTTATTCATCTCACCACACCCTCTATCTTTCTCGTTCACATAAATTTAGAAACATAAAAAGAATCTCTATTTTCACTATATCAATTTTCTTAAGAAAAAAAAATCAGAAATATTGTGATATCATATAAAATGACATAAAAATCATCAAACAAAAACTCATTATCTTTTTGACTTACCACAAAACTTGATAACTTTAGTGTTCTTTGCAGTTATCACCCTACAAATATACATACTAATTAAAAACAACTACAATTAACATATGAGTTTGATAAAAATACACAACTTAAAATAAAAAGTGAGACTTACCAAGTGAGAAAGATTGAACTAACATGAGGAACAAAGAAGAAGTGAAAATGCTTATAAAGAATTTACTATAACGAATAAAGGAAAATACACATAAATTATGGCTGGATATAGGGAAATTTACTATAACGAATATAGGGAAATTTACTATAACGAATATAGGGAAATTTTAATGATGCACTTTCTCGCCGCCCTCCACGATCCCATGAGGAATTGATGGAATTGGCGGGAGAATATATTAATGAGGAAGAAATGAACGAGTTAAAAGACTCGGATAATTTGCGAGTTATGAATGACCCACGAAGTCGTAAAGAAAAACATGAAACTGAACATTATGATGGAACGGGGTCGAGGAGAGATCATGATCGACCCCGTAGACCGAAATTTGAACATTACACCCCGTTGAACTCGACTCGTGCGAGAATTCTGGTTGCTGCTTTGCGTACGAGTCAAATTCAACGACCCAAACCAATGAAAAGTGGTGTGAAAAAGAACATGAATAGATACTGTGAATTCCATAAAGACCATGGCCACGACACTGAAGAGTGTTTTCAGTTAAAGGATGAAATCGAACGACTTATCAAATCTGGGGTGTTGAATGATTTTATTAATCGAACTTTGGCAGAAGTAAGAGCCCCAGAGACCACCCGTATGACAGAAATCTACCGACCGCGCAGTCGTTCACAAGAACGATCCCATGAGAGGTCAACTGAAAGGGATCGTCAGACTGGTAATTATGAGCAGCCCCGAAATGTAGATCAAAGAAGCGATAATTATCACCCAAACCATGAACGCCCACGAGGCAACCCTCGTTATAACGAGCAAGATCACCATCGTCGTAATGACGGTCCTCGTAATTACGAGAGAAATGACTATCACCGTAATGATGGTTCTCGTAATCACGAGTGAAACAATGATTATCACCGTAATGACGGTTCTCGTAATTACGAGCATACTGACGTTCATCAACGTAATAGCAGTCCTCGTACAAACGAGCGAAGAGTCGAAGTACGGGAGGCACCCAAACAAGGTAGTCGTCGAGAGATAAACATGATAGCAAGGGGACCTACTGATGGAGACTCCTCTAACGCAAGAAAAAGATATGCGAGGGAGAGTCGTTCGAGCTACTACCGTGGCGAACTTGGTAGGGTTTTTTCACTTACTGGAGGATCGAGTTCAAGGAACGAAGTGATTAGCTTTGATGACAGTGATTACGACGGAATGCACGGTCCTCATAACGACCCTATGGTGATTTCAATGGATGTGGCCAATTTTGTGGTGCATAAGGTTCTGGTGGATACGGGGAGTTCTGCAGATATTATCTTTTGGGATGTGTTGAAAAAAATGGAGCTGGATGGAACTCGGCTGCGAAGTGTAAGTACTCCTTTGGTTGGGTTCACAGGATCTTCGATTATGCCTAAGGGATCAATTAAGCTAGATGTGTCGTTAGGAGCGGGGTCGAGGTCAAAGACGAACCGAATCACCTTTTTGGTTGTGGATGTACCCTTTGCGTACAATATGATTGTGGGACGACCCATGTTGAATACATTTGGAGCTATTGTTTCGACTCCACACTTGAAGATGAAGTTCAAAACAAACAATGGTATTGGTGAAGTGCGTGGGAACCAACTGGAGGCTCGGAAATGCTATACGACTTCATTAAAAGTGAATTCATCGAAGAAGAGAAAGTGTGAAGCCAGCAGAATTGAAGTGTTAGATGAAGAAGCAAAGACTCTGATTGAAAGTTGGGACAAGAGACAGAAGCGAGTTAATGCACGAGTCGAACCCTTGGTCCACAAATCAATTGAACTTATACCAGGAAACCCGGACAAAACGACACAGATTGGAAGTGAGATGGATCCTGAAGTAGAAATGAAGATGATAAATTTTTGAGGAACAACTCGGATATGTTCGCATGGCAAACAGCCGACTTCAAAGGTATCGATCCTGCTGTTATCGTTCAACGACTCAACATTGACCCGGAGGTACGACCTGTGAGGCAGAAGAGAAGGAATTTTGGTCCGAAGAGAGACTCGATAATTGAAGAAGAAGTCAAAAAACTCCTAGATGTAGGATATGTAAACGAGATCCAATTTACAGATTGGCTCGCTAATGTAGTCCTTGTACCCAAATCGGGAGAAAAATGGTGAATGTGTACTGATTTCACTGATTTGAATAAAGTTTGTCCTCGTGATCCTTACCCCCTGCCTCGTATAGACTTACTTGTAGACTCAACTGCAGGTTGTGCTCTTTTGAGTATGATGGATGCTTATCAAGGTTTTAATCAAATAATGATGGCAGAGGAGGATCGAGAGAAAACTACATTCGTTACTGCCAGAGGAGTCTATTGTTACAATGTCATGCCATTCGGTTTGAGAAACTCGAGGGCAACTTATCAACGACTCGTTAATATGATGTTTGAAGATGAAATAGGAAAAACGATGGAGGTTTATGTAGATGATATGCTTGTGAAAAGTGTGAACGAGAATGACCATTTGGCACATCTCAAGAAGTCGTTCGCAATTATGAAAGAGTATGGCATGAAGTTAAACCTAAACAAGTGTACCTTCGGTGTACGAGGTGGAAAATTTCTTGGATACATGGTTACCCAACGAGGAATCGAAGCTAATCCTGAAAAAATTGAGGTAATTTTAAACATGCAATCTCCAACAAGTGTAAAAGATGTACAGAAGCTAACCGGAAGAATGGCGAGTTTAAATCGTTTCATTTCTCGTTCGGCGGATAAAGGCCTACACTTCTTCAAAATTTTAAGGAATGTAAAATGCTTCGAGTGGACAAACGAGTGTGAGGATGCTTTCAATGATTTAAAAACTTACTTGTCATCTCCACCTCTATTAACAAAACCAATGTTAGGAGAACCACCGATCTTATACTTGGCAATTTCGCTAGTAGCTCTGAGTGTTGTACTCGTACGGGAAGTGGAAGGTCACCATCGTCCTATGTATTATGTGAGCAAGTTGATGCAAGGGGCTGAGTTGAATTATTTGGAAATTGAAAAATGGGCACTTGCGCTAATGACTGCGGCCAGGAAACTCAGACCATACTTTCAGTCTCATCATATAATTGTATTAACAGATCAACCTTTGAAGCAGGTACTTGTAAAACCTGATGTGTCAGGGAGACTTATTAAATGGACCATCGAGTTAGGAGAGTTTAGTATTGAATACAAGAGTCGTACTTCGACAAAAGCCCAAGTGATGGCAGATTTTCTGGTGGAGATGACAGTAAACCCAAATTTGGTGGCCTCGATTTCATCTACAGATACGATCCCTTGGTCTTTACATGTAGATGGATCGTCAATGTCGAGACGAGGAGGAGTTGGAGTATGGTTTCGTTCTCCTGAAGGAAATGACTTGGAGTTAGCAATAAAACCGAACTTTGATGTAACGAATAACAAAGCTGAGTATGAAGCATTGATTGCGGGTTTGAAAATGGCAAGGACCCTAGATATCACAAACGTGAAAATATTCACGGACTCACAATTAGTAGCACGGCAAGTTTCGGGAACCTTTCAAGCAAAAGAGAAAACGATGGTGAAGTACTTGCAAAAAACAAAACAACTGATGATGGAGTTCGAGAAGATTGAATTATGTCAAATACAGAGAGATGAAAATCAAAGAGCGGATGCACTATCCAAGTTCGCAAATCAGATTATTGGATCGACGAGTCGGTCTGTGTCGTTACTTATTTCTGAACATTCGGAATTAGAATCTCAAGCCTTGATCACGGCTCTTGAGGAAGAGACGAGTTGGAAAAGACCAATTGTAGAATACTTATTGCAGGGAATCCTACCAGAGGATAAACTCGAAGCTCGTAGATTATGTGGTAGAGCTGCTCGTTTCGCTATCCTGAACGATGAGCTGTACAAAAGGTCAAATGCTGGACCTTTGCTTCGTTGCCTTACCCCGACTGAAGCAGAATATGTTTTAAGAGAACTACATGAAGGGAGTTGTGCAAATCACTCAGCCAGACGATCGTCAGCTCAAAAGATCACACGACAGGGATACTTTTGGCCAACGCTCGTGAGAGACGCATAAGAATTTGTAAGATGATGCAAGCAATGTCAATTGCACTCTAATGAAATACATCATCCAGGAAGACCCATGGAAGTGATAAAAATTGCATACCCATTTGATCAATGGGGCATTGACATACTCGGTTAATTTTTATCTTAAACTCGTTTCAGGATGTCGTGTAATAAGACGAACCGAGTTGGTTAGTTAATGAGTATTCATTTTCATTTGCAGGTCTGTTCCCGCCAATTAAGAATCAAAAGAAATTCATTATAGTAGCTGTGGAACACTTCACGAAATGGATTGAAGCTGAAGCAGTGGCTCGTATTACAGAAGCAGCTATCATTGATTTTATTTGGAAAAACATCATCTACAGGTTAATAAACCTAATAAAAATGAATGGTATATGTTATACTATTGTATATTATAATTATAAATTTGATGGAAAAACATCATCTGCAGATTTGGTATTCCTAGAATTTTGATTTCTGATAATGGAACTCAATTCAACGAAAAATCTATTATATCTTGGTGTAAAGAAATGAAGATTCAACAAAATTTTACGTCCGTGGGACATCCGCAAGCAAATGGCCTGACTGAGGTTGCTAATAGGATACTACTGCAGCACTTGAAGACTAGACTCGATGGCATGAGATCTGCATGGGCAGACGAACTTCCGGGGGTCTTGTAAGGTACCGTACGACTCCTAGATCATTTACTGGGGAAACACCATTTTGTCTTGTCTACGGATCCGAGGCTGTTATTATGGCGGAGATTGGGATGATGAGTCATCGGGTATTGGACTATAACCCGGAGGTGAATCAGTGTAATCGGGAATTTGAATTGGATGTTATTGATGAAGTGAGAGAACGCGCGTATGCAAGCATATTATGACAGAAAAGTACCATGGCAAGAGCATACAATAAGAGGGTAAGGATGAGATCCTTTCAAGTGGGAGATTTAGTGCTAAAAAGGGTGGAAGTCTCAAGGCATGTAAAAAAGTTGGAAGCCAATTGGGATGGGCCGTATAAGATTACCAAGATAACGAAAGGGATGACGTACAGATTGCACGATCTTCAAGGTAAAGAGCTGCCTCGTCCGTGGCATGTTGATAACTTGAGAAGATTTTATGCTTGAAGAATGTATCAATGATTACACTTGAGGAATTTAATGTTTGTCTTAATAAGTTAGATTTATCAGAATTCATATAAAGTAATATTGATAAGTTGAGAAGATTTCATGCTTGAAGAAGGTATCAATGATTACACTCGAAATAAACGAGTATAATATACAAAGACCCATCAAACGAGTATAATGATGTATTTAATGTTTGTTTTGATAAGTTAGATTTATCAGGATTCGTATAAATTAATATCAGATTGCGAGAACATAAAATGGCTTTTCAAATAAGCATAAAAATGAACATACGAGTTCATGAATGAAAACGATTCGAAAATAAAAATGAACAACATACGAGTTCAGAACAATTCGGAAATAAAAACAAACGCAAACACAAACGGCTCGCTCGCCAAAACGACTTTATATTCAAGGGTTTTCACCTCCTTGGGTCGAAGATTGGGCTTGATTAGCTGGAGGTTTATACCATGGAGCCAATTCGGCAAACTCAGCAAATTCGATGGGTATAAAATCTTCGTCTTCGGCCAAAAATGAGTCCCGGAGGAGCTTGCATTTGTAACAATCTTCAAGGCACTGAATATCGAAGTCAGACTTGAAGGCATTGAGAAATTTCCCATAATCAATGCATTTGAAAAAGCCGTCATTCTCATCCTTAAGAGCCCTGGAGAGGAGTAAACGGTCGAAAATGGTAGACTTCATGAAATCACGAGCCCCACCTAAGCGACTCTCCACGAGCGCATCAGCATTTTCTTGGGAGGCGAGATACTCGTGTTTCCCCTCGATACGACCAAGCTCATATGCATCGTCCTTTTCCTTTGTCATATCATCCAAACGGGTCTCAACTCGTGCCTTCTCACTTTCAAGACGAGCAATTTCGATCTCCAAGGCCTTCACCGCATCCTGATGAGTGACCCTTTCAGCAGTCAATCGACGACTGGTCTCCAGCAACTCGTTCTTCACTGTTGTGAACGAGCTCTTTTCGGCTGCTGTATCGGCCATATACTTAGCGAAGTTTGCCTTTTCTAACCTCAACTCTTCTTTAAACCCTACACAGCTCAAAGCCAAGTCGTGTAAACATGCCAAGGCCTACATGAATTTTCCCAAATGTTATTTCACACAGGATCAAAGTGGAGCAATGCATAAATAGAAACCATGTAAGATGAGTATTACCTTCATCAGATGGGAAGCACCCATTCTTTGAACAGCAGTGTAAGACTGCTCAATCAGTGTAGCCTTATCACGAGGCAAATGCATGCTGCGATACATCTCCAGGGCTACATTTGTTCCTTGGGGACCAGCCAATATGGAGCTCTGAGGATAGATCCGTCAATCTGGAACAACCGGATATGCACTCGTATTCTCCTCACACCTATTGGGAACCTCATATTCTTAGTAGTCTTTCAGATTAAGGGCCTCCAATCGCTCTACCAGGCGAGCAGTCGTGGGTCGTGTGCCGGAGAGAATGATGTCCTCCTCGGATGATGTTGTTTCCCTACGTCGTTTAGCTAAGGGCGGGCGCTGACTTACGGGAGCGATGAGCGACTCCACCCTCGGACCCTCAGGATCCCTATTTTCATCCTCTAAGTCGATATCGACGCGGGACATTGGGATAATCTTCCTTGTTTGAGAGTCAGTTCTGATGCTGGGACTGATGATCCTCAACTTTGTTGTCGGCTGGCAGTTGGTGAACGAACCGGAGAGGTCTGTATGGGCGGGGTTTGGACTCGTACGTTGTGCTTGGCCGAGTGAGCCCTCGGCAGAGGATGATTCTTCTTCGTCACGCAGAGCGTCCAAACGAGCGTTGCGAGTTGCCATTCCTGCAAGAGAGGATTATTCTTATATTTAATAAATTTGAAAAATACTTTAGCGAAAAAAGAAACGAGGCTCACCAATATCAGAAACTCTGGGGAGAGGTGCTGAGCTCACACCACAAGAAACGAGCATAGACTCGCGCATGAGCTTTTCAGTAACAAATGGGAATGACACTACTTCTTCTAAAAACCCCCATCCCAATGTTGGGTTTCCTATCTCTAATTCTCGCTCTCTAATGCCCCATTTTCTTGGAAAGAGCCAACTCTCGCCCTTGGGAGGAGAAATAAAGATGCATTTGTCCTTCCATGACCCAAACGAGTCACGAGTACGATCTTGGAAGATGGCATCTTGACAGGGAGAGAAATAAAAGAAACCACGTTGGGCTGGTATCTTACAACGGTTAAGAAAAAACATTCTATGAAAATTAGCTAAGCTAGCCGGATGCCCATAACCGGTCATTAAAACTATAAAGAGAACTATATGTCTATACGAGTTGGGCAAAAGTTGTGTTGGACTCAATCCGTAATTTACCAAAATATCATTAACGCATGGGTAGAGGGGGAATCTAACTCCTGAAATAAGGTGTGCAAGGTGAAATGTACGGAAACCTATTGGTGGTTTATGCATACGATCCGAAGGTCCGGGAAAACGAATTATATAGTTTGCAGGAATATAATACTTAACCCTCAACTCGTTCTCCCTAGTCAACCTAACAGTAGACACTTGGTTGAGCCAGGTTATGCGGGTGTTAATGTCAGTAGGCCCCTCCAAATCTATTAGGGGCTCTGCACCTTCATCTCTTCGAGACGATTCAGGATCTTGATTTCTATTAGATGACTCAGGGACATCGCCCATCGGAGCATAACCTTCGACTAATTGGTCTAGAGCATCCAACCCAGCCTCCTCATCAAAATAACTGGGGATTTCATTGTTGTTGATAGACGCGGATGAACGAGTACGAGCCATTATAACAAGAACTGGAAAATAAAGACAAAGAGCACCTACGAGTTGCAGGTTTTTGGAGGATGTACGAATCGAAGACCACTCGTTCAGCTAGACGATCGTAATCTTTCTCCCACTATAAAATTCTCTCTCTAAAAAAAGTAAAGATGAAAGTAAAAAGTGAAAAACCTTGGAGGACTATTTATAGGGAGATGAGAGTAGGAGATGCGACGGTCCGGATTAATTACATCTAACAGTTAAGATGAAGGGACGCTTCGGATGAAAATTAACTGAAGTCATTAAATGTCACGACTTTTGAGGCCAGAAGATGTGACGGCTGGGCATTAATTGAGTCACACGTCTCTCGATATAAAGAGACATTAATTGCCCAAAAAGACACGTCTATTCAACGTTCGAGTAATAAAGATTCCTATTAATATAGATAAATTAATGAGAAAATTATCATTTATGATAAAAACTGGAAATAGGAAAGGAAAAATAATTGAGCGCGAACACCCACTGATATTGATTATGAAAACGAGTATGAATTCAAGTCGTAACCAAATTACTACTTCCTCAACATGAATTCAAGTCGTTACACGCCTAATTCTTCAAACTGATGAAGTGGGGACTTAATGATATAGTAAAATAGGAGATAAAGCCCAATAGGAGCTGAATAAGGAACCCAGGCCCAACAGAGGCCCAGAAACCGAATCGCTAGACTAGGTCCGCGCTAAGTAACAGTACTGGGTCGGGTCGTACCTTGACCTGACCCCACAAATACGAGTCATCCACCGTTCATTGGTGCCACTTGTTAGCATCCTATAGATGCCCAACGATCATTCGTACAGGGTGTGTGCTATAAATACCCCCACATAACATTTATTAGGGGTTGAAATCTCTACAATACTCTCTCAAGAATCAGCCTCGTATGTTCATTAATAACGAGTCTATAAACTGAGAAGTACGTTCCTTTATACTTACAAATTTGGAGACTAGATTCGTTCACCGAGTACGACCCTGTATACAATAACCAATATAGAACTACGTTAGCTTGATCCTCATTAGGTACGTAGGTAGCTTAATTATCATTGAGTGCAGCCATAATTCTTCATCATCATACTCATGGAGTGAGTCGTGTCATTCCAGACTGAGAAACTTGGGTCCCCGGATCTGGGTTAAATTAGCTATATATATATATATATATATATATATATAGGGTATGGATCAAATACATACCTTGACATTAGGTAAGATCTAAGACCCAATCTAGGCCTTTGATTCAATTTGATCCCAAGGTGTGTGTTTATCTTATTTTTCAGATTATTTAAATTGTTTTAATGATGGGAGGGGCATTTTAGGCAGTAAAACATAACAAACTAAATCTTCCCATAACAGATTCCTGATTTTTCTCCATAACTGATTTTGCTTCCCAATTTATTTTTATTTCTAATTATAATTCGATCTATTTACAAAAATTATCAATTTCATTACCAGAATATTATATTGTTTTTTTCTTTCGAATCATAAATTGTAAATTCTGCATTTTTTTCTGCATATTATACAGTACATTAATCATCATTATACAGTATATTATATTCCATTATACAGTCCATATAACGCGATTATACAGTGTAGTATTAAATGCAAAGAAAGTCAGTTTAATTCACAAACAAATTCTTCAAAAACAGAATTCACAAGAACAAATTCTTCAAAAATAAAAAATCAAAGCAAATAACAATGATATAAGCGAAATCATGGGAAAAAAATTCACTATGTTGGAATGATACAAAAATTGCACAGTTATAGCGAAACGGCGTGTTGAACAAGACGCACTGCTAATGTAGTGCGGTCTCGTGATTTTAGTCATCTGAGATCGTTTAGGGCTTCAAAATTGCGTTTTGTTAGTTTTTAAGACTTGTAAATAACAATTACATATCATATAAACCATTATACAACATCTTATACAGTGTGGTACTAGTGACAAACACAATTAGTGATTTTTAAAACATTATACAGTAGCTTATACATTATACAATTAGTGTGTGTTTATAACTATACAATTACAATCTTATAAACCATTATACGGTATCTTATAGCACATTATACAATATCATATTAATCAATATACAGTATTATATAAGTCATTATACAATGAATACAATAGCTAATTAATTCATTATACAATAGTTAATAAACAAATATACAGTAAATACAAACAAGGTAAAATTTAGAAATAATGGAAATAAATAAAAATAAAAATCCGACTGAAAACATAAAAACGCGAAAAAACCTATTAAAACGATGGAATTTGGGCCCGAGAGAGTGGTGCTCAGCATATTATGCTGAGTTATTTTTAAAACGACGTTTCCTTCGAGATTGATGTAGAGCTTGTGGCCAAATTCCAAAAACAGTTTTTGCCTTTCGAAAATTTAAAATATATATATATATATATATTTTTATTTTTTAAAGCAAAATACAGTACATGAGTGGTGATATACAGTGTGGTATTTTAGTGACACCACAATTAGTGATTTTTAAACTATTATACAGTAGGTTATAAATCATTATACAGTAGCTTATAAACCATTATACAGTAAATACAATGGTGATATATAGTGAGCGATTACTGATATACAATTAGTGATTTTCAAACCATTATACAGTATGTTATAACATATTATATAGTATCATACAACCCATTATATAGTGTGTGTTTATACATTATACAATTACAATCTTATAAATCATTATACAGTATCTTATAACACAATATACAGTTAAATATAAGCCAATATACAGAATCATATAACCCGTTATACAGTGAATACAACAGCTAATAAACATTATACAATAGCTAATTAATACATTATACAATAGCTAATACACAAATATACAGTAGGAGAAGATTGATATTTCACGATCGAATTTTCAGTTCGCTAAATTCATGGCTATTTTCCGGTCGCCTTCCCCAGCTAATTTCCGATCGTCTTCCCCAGCTAATTTCCGGTCGTCTTCGAGCAGCAACTCACGCAAATTCCAGAAGTTTAATATTTCAGATTTTGGTTTTTTCAATCTCGATTTTTCAGAAATTTCAGAATTTCAGAAATTTTTTTGTGATAATTGACCGAAATATGAGGTTAATACGATTCTATAAATTGATTGCGTTAATCTTGGCCTGGGATTGAGAGATTTTCGTGGGTATCAGATTTGGAGAGATTGTAAGAGATTTTTCTGTTATATTTGGGTAACTGAATGTTGTATAATCTTGCCATTTTGTCTATTATACCCCTAATCTTTATTTTTCAATTTCTACAGCCTGTTTATTTCTTATTTTTTGGACTGTTGGATTTAATTGATCCAATGGTGTATATTGGATCTTAGATCTTATCTAAGAGAAGGTATGTACTCGATCTTGACCCTATATATATATATATATATATATATATATATATATTACATTGCAACATCTAGGATAACGTTTCGACGGAATTGAAGAAATACTTAATCCTTCTTCTCAAAACCGCCGTCGACGACATAAAGTCTCACCAGCTACAAGTAGGGGTGTAAATGAGCCGAGCTCGAGCCGAGCCTGGCCATTTTGCCAGGCTCGAGCTCGAGCTCGAGTTGTGTTATTTGAGCTCGAGCTCGAGCTCGTCGAGCCGTATTTTGAGAGCTCGAGCTCGAGCTCGTTAGCTCAAATAACAGCTCGACTCGAGCTCGTGAGCTCGAGTTCGTGAGCGTGAGCCGAGCTTGGCTCGCGAGCCTGCTCTAATTTTTTTATTTTTTTTGCAGCAAGCTTTCGACTATTCATGGGTTTACTCCATAAAACCGAGATATGGGCCGTCATATTTACCAGAAAGTAGTTCGCGAAGGCGGTGGTGGCTTCCGGGGGCAGCTTCGCAGCGGCGGCGGCTTCGGGTCGTGTTGTTCGCGGCTGCGCGCATAACATGTATGTGGGCGATGGAGACAGCGTGGGTTGGGGTGGAGGCTGGAGGGGGGGGGGTTGTAGTGATTTTCCGGCGGCGATGGGCAATTTAGCGGCGGTTTATGTGCAGCCGGAGGTTTAATCCAATTTTTGCAGATGTTTTTTGGGGCTTGTTTTGAGTTTCAGAGTGCTGCGATTTTTCTCTTTGAACAGATGAGATGAGGATGAGAGTGTTGTGTTGCTTTTTACTTTTAGCTTTAATAAATTATATTATTATTTAATATATAAATATTATAATATATATATATATATATATATAATAATAAACATATAAGGTGGGGTGGGGTGTTGTGTACAGCTGTGTACAGCTAATGAATAACCAATATATATTATTATTTTAATATATAAGTATTATAATATATATATATATATATTAATAAACATTAAGGCTGAGGAGGCTCGCGAGCCTGGCTCGCGAGCTTTTAGAAGAGACAATTGGGCTCGAGCTCGAGCTCGTGAAGCTCGAGCTCGAGTTGGGCTCGAGTCGAGCCGGCTCAGCAGGCTCGCGAGTCGGCTCGGCTCAACTTACATCCCTAGCTACAAGTCCCAATGGCAAATCATCTCATACTAAATGGATTTTTTCTTTAATTTTCTCTTCACATTTTCCTTTCTCTATTATTAAATTTGTTTGAACTCTCTTAATTACTCTAGTGGACTGTTAAAAAAAAGGAAAATCCTAGACAACCAGTTTCGTCGGGTATGGAAGGAGCGGGACACGGTGGTTTATGGTTTAGGAAAATATTATCTAAGTCGATTACAGATTTTGCTAAACCAGCTTCAAATTTCCGATTGTCATCCTAATTTTGACATTCATCTATACAATGCAACATACTCTTAATAATATTTCATAGATTATCAAACAAACAAAAAAAAGGGAATATTTTCTTTGTAATTGTTTAGCACCATCACTATTATTATATGTCATTTATATGCTTTTTTAACCATGTAAGGGGAATAATATGCCAATTTTAAGCACTTTATAATCAAATCTTACATTTTAGTTTTCAAGACAAATTAATAGGCACAGGTAAGTTAATTCTATACTATTTATTAAAGATATGGCCCTTAGAGTAACTACCTCGGTATACCAAATGTATACTACCTAATATACCCTTATGCCCCATTTTCAAATAACAATTTTTTGAAATCAGCCGTAGGTTTTACAAAACTAAAAGAAAACCTCCATTGCCCCCTCATTATCTCAAATCAACTATTCTCTCCAAGCTTACCATGAAAAGTGATAACCACCTTCACCTAACCCATTTTGATATCTTGGTTTACATCTATGTCAAAAGATATGAACCCCACATGAAGAAAGAAAAAACTTTGGAAGCACCTTGATTTTTCTCACAACCAACGTCCCCTTATGGATACTAGGTGTATATATATGTATTCATTAAATTTTTAACAATTTATTTCATGTGGATTATTTTTTATTGTTTGATTTTGTTATTGGTTTTCAGGAATTCACATTGAGACTGTGGGAGATCAACGAGTTTTTATGTTTATAACATATGAGTACCATTTACTTTTGAGTTGAAAATAGAGGAATAAAAAGCATTTTGTTTCATAAGGTAAAAGCAAAAGTAGAATTTATTGCTAAATTGATTTTTACGGTTGATATTTACGAATTGTGCATTAAAAGTGTTATATGTGATTTCACTTTTTTTTTTTTTGAATAATGTAAATTGTACATATAGACTTTTTAGAACAAATACAGAATTTTGTTTGTATGTTATATTTGGATATCATCTTGACATATATAAGTACAATTTAAATTATTTGTAAATTTCAGTCTTGATTCTTGCATCTATTTTTATTAAATTTAGATCTTTTTTAAATTAAAAATGCAGCATTCATAAGCACACGCAACGAGTGTGCCTTTGTCCCTAGACTTGTAGTATCCTAATGAGCTTGAAAGTTGAAACTCTCAACAACTTTCCTTAATTATTAGTTATGATTGATATATTATCTTTTTATATTAACTTGGCCAATGAAAGTATTTCCTTGCATTATAAGAATGTTTAAAGATATGACTCAGAGGCCAAATTCAAAACTGTTCAACTTCATTGCGACTCATAACAATAAAAGTTCTATGAATATCAGTTTTCTGGATGGACGACGATCTGAGAAATCTTGTAGTGAAAAATCTTATTATAAGGGACTTCTTCTCCGCTACCCTCGACGATTTTTCATTGCAAGATTTTTCGGATCATGGACTAACAGCCAAAAGCAATGATGTCAGCGAAGAAATTGAGTCCAAAAATGCCGTTCCTCTTTCTTCAAGGTAGTAATCTCAATTTCTTTCCCTTTCTTAGATATATATAATTTCTTTTCGATTTCAAGATTTTCGCAAATAATTTGACTATGGCAATATATTTGAATCTTGAAATTAGTAGAGAAATCTTTATTTTATTTATTTGTTTGAATTACGCTTCCACAGCGTTAGATCATAAAGGGTTTTCAATGTTTGTGGACATGGCTTTCGGCACATATCTCCGTCTGGTCCATGCCATGATTTCTAATATTATTTCTTTCTTCTGATTTTAATAACGATGTATGGTTGGTGTGGTTCAGTGGTTGTACATTACAATAATTCAATATGATATATAAAATAGCAGCAAATACAATTCTAGTACTGTATTTTGTTTGCTCTGTTATGGGTTAATATTGGGATTGGATGAGAGATGGATCATCTCAGTATTACATAGAATTTCTCATAGTTTTTGATTTTATACTTACCTCTCTCTCCCCATCTCTCTTTGAACCCTAGCTTGGTGAAGCAGTCGTCTTCTTCACCACTATTACCACCACCATCGTCAGCGGGTTGGGTTGGAGCACCCTTCTTCAACTTGTACATCACATCTTCAAATCTGACGAGACGGCTATGGATCTAACGAGACAGAGACAGATCTGACGAGATGAAGACGGGTGATGCATAAGTTTTTATATAGTGTTTTAGATTTTTTGCTTAGTATTTTACTTTCTTTCTCGTATGAGAGTTTGTTTTCTCTCTCGAATGAGAGTTTTATCTTTCCTTGAATAGGAGTTGCACAAGAATTTTTTTGTGTTCGGTTGTGAGTTTTTAAGATTGTTATTTTCAAGAACTTGATAGTTAGTATTTCAGATGTTCTTACTACATCGTTTGAGTCGATATGAATTGTATTGTTCCAAGCGTTGTAAACTTTCGATTGAATGATATATAAGACCGATTTTTCTTCAAAAAAAAACTCATTAGGAACAGAGTGCAATCCATAACGCGAAGACCAAAACCTCTTAACTTCCGATTTTACCCTTCATAGTTTGTGGATCAAATCATATTATTTTTATTTCCTTGATTCTCCACCGTAATAAGTGGATTACGCACTTGCTTGCTGGAATTTCGTTCTTTCTTTTATGCTATTCTAATTCTAGATGCCTTCAATTTTAATAAAAATTATGCAATTATAAAATTCTTTCAGTCTCATTTTCTAAGAGGAATTGTTTTTTGCAAAATACTTCTCATCTATTATTTTTTAATGGCGTATTGCCATATAAGTGCTAACTTATTGGTTGAAATTTGTTTTTTTATTTACATACTTAATGTGTTTACTAGGTTAATATTTTCATAATTTCAATCTCGTGATGCAACATGAATAGAAAAAGAACTATCGTGGTTGATCTCATGTTCTTTAATAATATGAAAATTGAGAAAATATGAGTATCCTTTAACAATTAATAATTTATAAAAATATCAAATAGTCTCATTATTAATCAAAAATTGCAGAATGATTATAATGAATATTATTCTAATATATCTCGATAGGGGTATGTTTGGAAAAACAAATAAATTTAGAGAAAAAAAATCTAATTGGCCTAAAAACCTTTTTTAATTGATTACAACGTTAAAACTATAATTACTGAAAATTACACAAACTTCCTATCGTATAATGTATAATTACCCAACAACTCTCTCATGTTTTTGAAATAATTTAAAGACCCCCTCGTATAACACACTTTTTATAATTACTCTCCCCCGGTATTTAAAAATTCTTACGGAATAGCCCTTAAAAATCTTACAATTAGGGTCCTGTAAGGGGTAATGGTAATTTCAAAACTCATTTCGAAATTCCGACCAGATTTTTCGGCTTCCCATGCGAAAATAGGGCTATTCATGCATATATCATGCGCATCTTCACGAGAAAATTCAAAACTCATTGTCGAAAGCTCAGATTCATGAACCGTTTTCTTTCCATGAAACTAGACACATAGGGCTATCCACGCACATATCGCACATAATCAGGAGATGTCTAGAACAAAGCAGTTTTGTATTAAAAAATTAGCTAAAAATCTGTCGGCTGTGCAGACAGCTGTGCGCGTCTTCACGAAAAAATTCATAACTCATTGTAGAAAGCTCGGATTCATGAACCGTTTTCTTTCCATGAAACTAGACACATAGAGATATCCACGAATATAACGCACATAATCAGGAGACGTCTATAACAAAGCAGTTTTGTATTAAAAAATTAGCTAAAAATCTGTCGGCTGTGCAAACAGCTGTGCGCGTCTTCACGAGAAAATTCATAACTCATTGTAGAAAGCTTGAATTCATAAACCGTTTTCTTCACATGAAACTAGACACATAGTTCTATCCACGTATATATTGCACATAATCAGGAGACGTCTAGAACAAAGAAGTTTTGTATTAAAAAATTAGCTAAGCATCATTTCCGACAGATTTTTAGCTAATTTTTTAATACAAAACTGCTTTGTTCTATACGTTTCCTGATTACGTGCGATATATGCGTGGATAGCCTTATGTGTCTAGTTTCATGGGAAGAAAACGGTTCATGAATCCGAGCTTTCTACAATGAGTTATGAATTTTCTCGTGAAGATGCACATGATATATGCGTGGATAGCCCTATTTTCGCGTGGGAAGCCGGAAAATCTGGTCGGAATTTCGAAAAAAGGACCATCCGGGTACAAATTATGGACATGAGGGATGAAAGTGATAATTTTTTCACAAGAGGGACTAAAGTGGCACTTTTGCGTGACATGGGGGATGATTAGCGTTAATAGCTCTAATATATATTATACAAATAGAATGAAAAGACAAAAAAAGAAAAAAAAGAAAAAGGCAATCAGAAAGTGGTGGGGGTGGGGGGCCCTTCATTTTCAATTTTTTTTCTTTTGTCACCTGTTCATTTCTTTTTAACTTTAGATTTTTATCTTTTTTTCATTTCGTGTTTTCTTTTCAATTTTATATTTTAAAAGTTCAAGAAAATTGAATCTTGCTCGTCTATATTTATAATAGTTAGTGTAATTATACGGTTCGCATTGGATAAATATAAAAATAGGATGTGGTCCATATATGCAATATTTTATAAAATGTGTAAATATGATTGGAACATAAGTAGTTCTATATTTCTTTTTCCATTTACATATAATATTTTATTTCCAATTTGATTGAAGCAGATTTATTTTCATCTTCTTATAATGAGATACTATGATGTTACAAAAAATCTTTGTTCGAGCTCAAGCCGAGAAATTCAGTGAGACTCGGCTCGAGCTCGGCTCGTGGGCAGTCCTATTAAATACCACGTTAGTACCAAAATAAAATAATCGAGATTCAGTCAGTATTTATTTGAATATTGAGAAGCTAAAAAAGTATAATTTAAAATCCAATAAACAACAAACGAAATTATTAAAATGAAATTATAAATCACACAATATTGTATATACTTTTGGTAAAAGCATGGCCAATTAAGTCTCAATTCAAGTACACATATTATTAAATATATATGAAATATTAAATCACACAATATTTTTTTTTTCAAATTATATATTATTTAATAATAATAATTGGAATATTTGAAAAATTGAATAGGAATTTTAATTATATAAAATATAAAAAAGTAAGAAAGATAATTCGTTGGATAGTGGGATAGTGTAATTAATGATAAAATATTGTGAAAAGATTGAAATGATTGATTGTTATATAGGAGAATGTGTAGTGTATTTAAAATTTAACAATTTTCTGTTGAATTTGGCTTGGACTGTGTATTTTCATTTTTTGGTGATCCAAAAAATGAAAATATTTTCAAAATTCACAACCATACATAGCCTTAGCATCTTTCATTTGGACTTTTCAGTGCTAGTAACAAGGACAAACTGTCATTCTTTGGTTCTTTTGTCTAAACACATGTATCGTATGTGTTTTATATGACATAATACTTATATTTGTTAATCTTTCTGATTGTAATCCTTTAATTGAAAACTTTGTGAAATCTGTGGGATTTTAGCTGTGATTTAAGGAAAGAGAAGGAGAGAGATTTAGGAACAAAATCAAGAATAATATAAAATTAATAAATAAAGAATAATTAGATGTTGAGTTGGATAATGACTAAGATAGCCACATAGGAAGTGAAAAATATGTGACCTAAGTTGGGTGGTATATAGCATCACTCAATATATAAATTAGTCTGAATGATATAATCCTGAATCTGACTTATCTTAATGTCATTTGTGTTCCTCCTTCCAAGAAGGAGGGACCCAAAATACTTAATTATCTATGTTACTGCTCATGTATCCAGCTCGATCTAACATACATACTTAACCATTATCATTAACGAATTTTACTTTTGCATAGAAATCTATTTATTTAGAACTTTCGTATTAAAAATTAATATTACTTATTATTTAATTACAAAATTTCAGACATTTTTAATCTTTTTAAAAATTTAAAAAGAGATTTTTAGATAATTACGTAAAATTCAAAAGTAAACTATATAAAAATATACAATATTAAAAGATTGAATTTGTTTTTATATAAATTATCGTTTTGAACAATCCATAACAAACAGTTTTTAGAGGGAAAAATCAATTCATCAATTATCAACTTAAAATATTAACATGTAGCGTAATCCAACTTCTTGTTAATTTGAGTTTTATTTGTTGCAACAACCATACACTCGCACACATATTTTCATTTCTGTGAACTGTTGGGCTTTTCTAAATCGACCCAGTTGTATAAGTGGGCTTTGCCATATTAGATATAACCCAAAACATTCACCTTAAAGGCCCATCCGAATCTCAAATTGTCGATAATCAAATCCAAATAATAATAATAATAATAATAAAAAAAAAAACAATAAAGACTTGTTAGCCTAGTGGCATCTGCTTCCACTTTCATGAGGAAGCTCCTGAGTTCATTCCAAACTGTCACAAGTTGTGAAAAAAAACTATCAAGTCTGGGGTTTGTCGGGTCAGGGATTTAAAATTATTTTGATGTGTGAAGTCAAGGAAATAACAAGAATATTTAAAATTATATTTTACATAATAAAATTAAACTTCAAGTATAAAATCAAAAACTATGAGAAATTCTATGTAATACTGAGATGATCCATCTCTCATACAATCCCAATATTATCCCATAACAGACTATGCAAACATAACACAGTACTAGAATTGTACTTGCTGCTATTTTATATACAATTTTTCTATTTTATATATCATATTGAATTATTGTAATGTACAACCACTGAACCACACCAACCATACATCGTTATTAATCTATACTCTTTTATAAAGCACCAACACCCTAGAATAACTACTTTTGGTGTGTTTTGGAGTGTCATGACTAAATTACCCTCCATTTAAAACGTATTTTTTAGATAATTTTTTTCCAATATTCTCTCTCTTATATCACGTATCCTCAACTTCTCCTACATTCTCTCTCTCACCCACTCTCTCTCCTATGTCATATTTTTTTTCACCCAATATTTTTAATAGTTTGTTCAACTCATTTCTATTTATTTACAAAACCTCACATAAAATGCTGACATAGTAATGAATTTTTCATTAAATTTTTTATTTACTCAGCACACGCATCGAGTGTGCCCACACGACTAGTATCAGAAGAAAGAAATAATAATAGAAATCATGGCATGGACCAGATGGAGATATACGCCGCTAGCCATGTCCACAAACATTGAAAACCCTTTCTGATCTAACGTTACGGAAGCGTAATTCAAACAAATAAATAAAATAAAGATTTCTAGTATATGTATTTCCATGTATTCCTTTTTCTCATAGTTTTCTCTACTAATTTCAAGATTCAAATATATTGTCATAGTCAAATTACTTGCAAAAATCTTGAAATCGAAAAGAAATTATATATATAAGAAAAAAGTAATTGAGATTATTACCTTGAAGAAAGGGGAACGGCATTCTTGGACTCAATTTCTTCGCTGACATCATTCCTTTTGGCTGTTAGTCCACGATCCGAAAAATCTTGCAATGAAAAATCGTCGAGGGTAGCGGAGTAGAAGTCCCTTATAATCGGATTTTTCACTACAAGATTTCTCAAATCGTCGTCTATTCAGAAAAGTGATATTCATAGAACTTTTATTATTGTGAGTTGCAATGAAGTTGAACAGTCTCGAATTTGGACTTTGAGTCATAACTTTAAACATTCTTATAATGCAAAGAAATACTTTCATTGGTCAAGTTAATATAAAACGATAATATATCAATCATAACTAATAATTAAGAAAAGTTGTTGAGAGTTTCAACTTTCAAGCTCATTAGGATACTAGAAGTCTAGAGAGTGCAATCCATAACGTGAAGACCAAAATCTCTTAACTTCCGATTTTACCCTTCATAGTTTGTGGATCAAATTATATTATTTTTATTTCCTTAATTCTCCACCGTAATAAGTAGATTACGCACTTGCTTGCTGGAATTTAGTTCTTTCTTTTATGCTATTCTAATTTTAGATGACTTCAATTTTAATAAAAACTATGCACTTATAAAATTCTTTGAATCTCATTTTCTAAGAGGAATCTTTTTTTGCAAAATACTTCTCATACTATAATTTTTTAATGGCATATTCCCATATAAGTGCAAACTTATTGGTTGACATTTGTTTTTTTATTTACATACTTAATGTGTTTACTATGTTAATATTAATATATTATCATAATTTCAATCTCGTGATGCAACATGAATAGAAAAAGAACTATCGTGGTTGATCTCATGTTCTTTAATAATATGAAAATTCAGAAAGTATGAGTATCCTTAAACAAATAATAATTTATAAAAATATCAAATAGTCTCATTATTAATCAAAAATTGTGGAATGATTATAATGAACATTATTCTAATATATCTCGATAGGGTTATGTTTGGAAAAACAAATAAATTTAGAGAAAAAAAATCTAATTGGCCTAAAAAACTTTTTTAATTGATTACAACGCTAAAACTGCAATTACAGAAAATTACACAAACTTTTTCTCGTATAATGTATAATTACCCAACAACTCTCTCATGTTTTTAAAATAATTTAAAGACCCCCTCATATAAAGCACTTTTTATAATTACTCTTTCCCGTTATTTATAAATTCTTACAGAATAGCCCTTAAAAATCTTGCAATTATGGTCCTGTAGGGGGTATTGGTAATTTCAAAAGCATGAGGGGGATTTTTATAATTACACATTATAAGAGGTATTTTCATAATTATCCCTACAATTAATAAGGTTAAGAAATTAATAATTAGGGAAAATTGCATTTTTTGTCCCATAACTTTAGATTTTTTCAATTTTGGTCCCATTCATTACGAGATCTCACATTATATCCTATAACTTTCAATTTTTTTCACATTTGATCCCATTAAAGGATTCCGTCCAATACTTAACGGTCAACTCCGTTAGTCAACATTTTGACCGAACCTTTTGAGCATAATTCGTGCATGAATGTACTCACACATGGATTATATTCAATATTACGACGTTTCGATTCAATATCGCGTATTACTCACGTACAAAATCTCCTCAAAAAACTGGTCAAAATGTTGAATAACGGAATTGACCGTTAAGTATTGGACGGAATCCTTCAATGGGACTAAATGTGAGAAAAATCGAAAATTATGGGATATAATGTGAGATCTCGTAGTGAATGAGACCAAAATTAAAAAAAAAGCCAAAGTTATGGGACCAAAAATGCAATTTCCCCTAATAATTATTAAAAATCCAAAAAATGAATCATTAAATAATTCGTTCAAGTAATATTACTCCACAACATTTAGATAGTTGTGAATATATATATATAAAATAAATTTTTTTAAGTACTCTCAAAATTGTAAAATAGATTTACCAGATCCAACCCCCAAATCAGGAGTCTGGGTAGGGCGGTCTCGGGTCCACCAAAGAGTTGGCAAGACAAGTCTTGAGTTTTGGAAAACCCACCCCAGACATGTTCCACTGTCATCACTAGCTTTGTGTTTGGATTGTCTTAGAAATATTTTGAGTTGAGTTCATTTTAAGTTCTTTCTTATCGGATCTAGTTGAATTAGGACCCAAAATGGGTCGGTCATCAATTGATTCAGTTTGTGTCTGATACTCCAATTCAGTTTGTTAAAATAACAACCTCAACCCACTAGGATGGGAAAAGGAGGAAGGAACCTAAGGGCGGTTAGGTCGAGGGGGCGGCCAATTACCCCAGCAACTGCATCCCTGGAGCCAAACAAACTCCAATAAGCCCGCAATGAGCCAACTCTCGTTGCGCCACTACCGAACTCAACTCGATCTACTCGTTTACTATAAGTCTATAACAAGGTATTAAAAATCGATATTTTGTGATTTGGATTCTAGAAAAATCATGAAAATTTATAATGTTTATCAAAAACTCTAATAAAATCTTGGATAACATGAATTAATTCGATTATGCATCTTTACATTAATAATAGTGTGTGTGTATATATATATATACATATTGAATTTTTTTAATTGGTATAACTAAAATATATTGTGAAAATATAAAATAGGAAGAATTTGATAGTAAAGTAAAGATTAAATCTCATCGAAATTTCACTATAGCAAAACACATATAATATTTGTAAAAAGTATATAAAAATTTTAGGAGGATCAAAATCCCCATCTCTAGTTTCTCTTCAACTTACACATTCATACTTGATAGGTAAAATCTCAAATAAATAACAATAGAATTTACAATTATTTTTTACGAAATAAAATTATTTTCAAATATAAAAAAGTTTGAATTATTTTAAATTTTGAGAAATTTCGAGTTTCGATGAAAATATTGAAAATAAAAAATTATGAAAATTTTTATGTAATACTGAGATGATCCATCTCTCCTCCATTTCCCTTCAAAACATGAAACAACATCATCTACTTTTTTTCTACTCAGCACGTTTTGCACTCTGTTCATTTTCCTATGTACAAGTTTAGAGGCAGCATTCTGGAATTATGGTCCAACCGATTTTGGATGCATTTTGTCCGGCGGTTGAAAAGTTATAATCTGCGTTTGGAGACCAAATGCTATTTTGATGACCGTTTGGCGTCCTTTCCTATAATCTATTTTGGACATTTTTGTGTTACAAACTCACATTTTGGAAAAGCTAAAAATACTAATTTTTGTCCTAATCAATATTTATGCAAGAATCAATTATTCCGTAATCAATTATGCAAAAGTTATGTCAAAATAATAAGTTCTTTGTAGTAGAGCTCTCAATGGCTTTGGGCAAGAAGAGCTGGGGGGCTGGTGGGGGCACCCACCCCTCCCTCAATCTTGAAAAATTAAATTTTTTACCCGACATATTTTTTAAATTTAAAATTTTGCCCCCCTACTAAAATCTTAAAAAATTCAATTTTACCCTACATATTTTTATATACAATTTCTCGTCCTACTTTTCATACAAGTTAGATTAAGACATTTTCTTATGTATGAGTGTGTATTTATTTGATATATTTCTATATATAAATATTATCTTTATACTCAGTGTAAAACAAATATTTAAAATGATATACTAGTACTTTTTCTGATTCTAAACCTATGATACTCTTATATAATAATATGTAGTGATGCTAGTGTTCTTTATAATTATTTATAGAGTCTAATCTTGATAAATGTTTTCAGCACGAGTATTTTCATAGTTGTGAATTATCATAATTTTTTTATTGATCAGTTTAAGAAAAAAAATGACACACATGTTTTCTTATTTAGTTTAAAATATAAAATAACTTGAAAAATTGCTAAACGGCACCGAATTGTACAAAATTGCATAGTCGGTTTTGATTTACAAAACTGCAATTTCAAATTTTGTTTCATCCAAACCACACTTGGCAATTCGATTTGAAATTAATTTTAAAAAAAGCAAAAAAAAAAAAAAAAACCACGATCACCCTAGTCTAGGCTTAGATCAATGCATCTAATACCATACCAATTAACCATTAAAAATATAAATTAGTCTGGATGATTTAATCCTGAATCGGACTTATCTTAAGGTCATTTGTCTTTCTCGTTCCAAGAAGGCGAGCCCCAAAATACTTAATTATATATGTTATTGCTCAAGTATCCAGCTCAATCTAATATACATACTAACCAGCATCATTAACGAATTTTACTTTTGCGTAGAATCTATTAACTTTCATATTAAAAATTAATATTCTTATGATTTAATTACAAAATTTCAGACATTTTAAATCTTTTTAAAAATTAAAAAAGAGATTTTTAGATAATTACCACGTAAAATTCAAAAGTAAATTATATAAAGATATACAATATTAAAAAATAGAATTTATTTTATACAAGTTATCATTTGAACAATCCATAACAAACAGTTTTTAGAGGGAAAAATCAATTCATCAATTATCAACTTAAAATATTAACAGGCAGCTTAAATCCAACTTCTTGTTAATCTTAAGATTGAGTCTTTTCATACGAAAAGTTTGTTGCAACACCATACACTCGCACACGAATTTTCATTTCTGTGAACTATTGGGCTTTTCTAAATCGACCCAGTTATATAAGTGGTCTTGCTATATTAGATATAACCCAAATACTTTCACCTTAAAGGCCCATTCAAATTTCAAATTGTTGATCATCAAATCCAAATAATAATAAACAAAAAGAAATTAAGGCTCGTTAGTCTAGTGGTATCAGTTTCCACTTTCATGTGGGAGATCTTGAGTTCATTTCATGCTGTCACAACTCACAAGTTGTGAAAAAAATTACCGGGTCCGGGTTTGTCAGGTCAGGGATTTAAAATTATCTTGATACGTGAAGTCAAATAAATAACAAGAATATTTAAAATTATATTTTGCAAAATAAAATTAAACTTCAGGTATAAAAAAAGTTAGAATTATTTTAAATTTTCAAAAAATTCAAGAATTATTTTAAATTTTCAAGAAATTCGAGTTTTGAGGAAAATATTAAAAATAAAAAAAAATATGAGAATTTCTATATAATACTGAGATGATCCTTCTCTCATCCAATCCCATAAGAGATTACACAGACAGAACACACTACTGTAATTATTCTTGCTGTTTTATACAATTTTTCTATATTGTAAATCGTATTGAATTATTGTGTAATGTACAACCAGTGAACCACACAAGCCATATATCATTATTAATATCCAAAGAATCGAATAATAATAGAGATCATAGCAAGGACCAGACGGAGATATGTGCCGCTACCCATGTCCACAAACATCCGAAAACCCTTTCTCATCCAACGCTGTGGAAGCGTAACATCAAACAAATAAATAAAATAAAAATCTCTAGCTAGCTATCATGATTGTATATGTATTTCCATATATTCCTTTTCTCATAGTTTTCTTTACTAAATTCCAAGATTTAAAATATATTGTCATAGTCAAATTACATGCAAAAATTTTGAAATTGAAAAGAAATTACATCTATAAGAAGGAAAAAGAAATTGAGGTTACTACCTTAAGAAAGAGGAACGGCATTCTTGGACTCAATTTCTTCACTGACGTCATTACTTCGGCTGTTAGTTGACGATCCGAGAAATTTAGCAATGAAAAATAGTTGAGGGTAGCGGAGAAGAAGTCCTTCATAATTGGATTTTCGCTGCAAGATTTCTCAGATTTTTGTCTACCCAGAAAAATGATATTCATAGAACTTTTATTTGTTGCGAGTCGCAATGGAGTTGAACGGTCTTGTATATGGCCTTTTGAGTCATAGCTTTAAACATTATTATAATGCAAGGAAGTACTTCCATTGGTCATAAGTCATAACTAATAATTAAGGAAAGTCGTTGAGAGCAGTGTTCTGAAAATGGGACCGGACAGCGAACCGGAAAAGTAAGCAGGTCACGGGTCACCGGTTCAACCATCGGGTCAACCGGGGTCAAACCGGTGACGTCATAATTATGCAATAAATAATAATTAATATACTGTTAAATATATAAAATATGAAAATATGAAAAAACATATGTATTTCCTATATATATATGAAAATATGAAAAAAAAATATGCATTTCCTGTATTTTGGGGGGCCAATTGCAGATTTTTAGATTTTATAGGGGTCGATTTCAGATTTTTAAAATTTAAAAGGTTGAATTTCATTAATTTTCAAAATCGTCCGGTTTAACCGGTTCTGACCGGTTGAACCGCGGTTCTGACCGGTTTTGACCACCGAACGTTTTTTTCGCATACTGGATAAGTGGCCGGTTGCGGTTTTAACCGGTCGGACCGGCCGGTCCGGTCCGGTTTTCAAAACCATAGTTGAGAGTTTCAACTTTCACGCTCATTAGAACGGTTGCAATCCGGAGCACAATCCATAACGTGAAGACCAAATTCTCTGAACTTCCGATTTTACCCTTCGTAGTTTGTGGATCAAATCATATTATATTTATTTCCTCATTCTCCACCGTAATAAGTGGACTCTTACTAGATATAACGTAAGCCTTTAAAATTTTAATAGCTTGGTAACCAATTTCGGCATTATGCACTTGCTTGCAGGAATTTCGTTCTTTCTTTTATGCTATTCTAATTTTAGATGCTTTCAATTTTAATAAAAATTATCGCAATTATAAAATTCTTTGAAACTCATTTTCTAAGAAGAATCATTTTTTCCAAAATACTTCTCATACTATTATTTTTTAATGGCTTATATTGCCATATAAGTGCAAACTTATTGGTTCAATTTTTTATTTTTTTTAATAACCTACTTCATTTTATTTTATTTTTGGTAATAAAGAATTCGGGTAGGATCGGCTCCGGTCCCCTACCCGGGTTAGGGCATACCACACTAGACCAATCAAAGGCAAAGGCCAACCAGTCTAGCTGGGAATTACAGATAGCCCACCAACACTGCCCTCACGTCGGCAGAGGGAATCGAACACACAACCTTCTGAGGGGAAGTGACCCGTCCTTACCAACTGAGCCAACGGGTGTTGGTATAACCTACTTCATGTGTTTACTATGTTATCATTTTCATAATTTCAATCGCGTGCTGCAATATGAATAGAAGCTGAACTATCGTGGTTGATCTCATGTTCTTTAATAGTATGAAAATCGAGAAAATATGAGTGTCCCTAAACAAATAATAATTTATAAAAATATCAAATATTCTCATTATTAAATTGCGGAATGATTATAATGAACATTATTCTAATATATCTCGATAGGGGAATGTTTGTAAAAATAAATAAATTTAGAGGGAAAAAATCTAATTGGCCTAAAAACTTATTTAATTGATTACGATGTTAAAACTATAATTACGGAAAATTACACCAACCTTCACGATAATGTATAATTACCCAGCAACTCTCTCATGTTTTTGAAATAATTTAAAGACCCTCTCGTATAATGCACTTCTTATAATTACTCTCCCCCGGTAATTAAAAATTCTTACAAAATAGCCCCTGAAAACCTTACAATTAGGGTCCTATAGGGGGTATTGGTAATTTTAAAAACATGAGGGAGGGTTTGATAATTGGGAGTATTTCCATAATTATCCTTACAATTTATCATATGTTAATTATTTTCAGTGTTAGTCATTTCCTAGAGAAACACAAAGATTTTTTGGTATTATTTTCCTCAAAGTCTTTACACTATAGTTAGTGTTTATATTGTTGTGGGTTAGTTGGCATCATTCAATTGCGAAGATTTTGTTTAATTGACTTTTTGGTTTCGGTTTTTTTTTTTTAATTTTTTTTTCAAAATTCTAGACGAAGGGATATCTTGACCCGGCAAACCCGAGCAAATAGTTTTTAATCATGGGTCACATAGACCCTATAAAATTCTAAATAAGTATAAAAAAGTCACAACTTGTGATAGCCAAAAATTGAACTCAGGACCTTCCACATGAAAGTGAAAACTGATACCACTAGGCTAAGAAGCCTCGGGTGGTTTTGGGTTATTTGAAGGTCACATAATTGTTGTTTAGACTTGTCGATTTTTAAATTTTCGGCTTTCGCACATATTATTCTTTAGGATTTTCAGATTTCCCAAGTCACAGCATAATTTCTGCTTTATTTGTCTGGTGATGGTTGTTTGTTTTTAGTAATAAGATTTTTTTCTTATATTATATCACATAAACTTTTTTCTTTGAATTTTGATATTTATTTAGGTTTGCAGATACAATAACCTATTATTCCAAATGATAACTTCTTAAATAGTTATCAAAACATGGAATGTGGATCCTCCAACGATCAAGTAAGTAAGATAACTTAGGTTTTAAATTGGTCGAAGTGTAAAGCATAGCAAATAATAGCGTGACTCATAGATACTCATAAATACCCAAGGTGTACAAATGGAAAAAGCTAAGCTAGACAAAGTCCAATATTCATAGTGTCCATCTTTCTCACTCAAATGTATCGTATGTGGTTCCCCGCATGCTTGTGTGAAATAGTTAGACACAAAATATTCACTTGCATCAATGCACCGAATCTAGCATAAAAAATTTAGTGTACAAACATATAATTGACACTTGACTGATTCAGGGTTATAAATATGGGTTACAAAGTTGGATCAACCCAAACAAAAACACGTAGACATTTAGGGCAAATTGTAATTGTGATCGAGTATAGAGAGTACTTTGGTGATTTGACCTACATCAAAAAACCTTTGGTGATTTGACCATTAAGGTTGGTTCCGATAATTATTTTTGGCTATTACTTGGATATTTCATGCGAAGGGAAAAGTCTCCCAAGTAATTAATTCCATGTTGGATTGAGTTCAATTGTCCAAATGTGAATTCTATACATCTCTCTCGCACAAGTGTGGATGAAGATCACACACAATACACCTTACTGTGTGAAATATGGACAGTTAGACCACGAAACTTGATCTAACATATCTGTGAATGCTAGTTATATAAAGCATGAGTGATGATTGAAGATTAAAACAGTAGTTAGTTAGCTTAGGGGTATAATTGGCAAATCAAGTTGTACAACTGATTTTCAGTTAGTTAGTTAGGTTACTGGTTTGTTAATGTTTTGAGCTGTATATATAGGCTGAATCTTGGTGAAAAGGTCGTGTGATTGTAACTGTTTTTAATTGGTAAAATCAGCAAACTCAAAGTCATAGTAGAATCTGCAACCATGGACGTAGAGTTTAAGTAAATTGCTTAAACTTGAACCACATAAAACATCTCTTGTGTTCTTGAGTGTTCTTTGCCTTGATTAATCTTTCAATCGTTATTCTTCAGTCATATAGAGTGTTTGTCAGCTTAAATTGTTGGTGCGGTGAACGTGGAACAAATACACGATCAATCAAACCTTCGAAATCAATGCCATGGGATCAGTCAAGTTTGATGTGGAGAAATTCACAAGATCGAATAATTTTGGCCTCTGGAGAATGAAGATGAAAGCATCGCTTATGCAACAAGGGCTAGTTGATGCATTGAAGGATGAAAAGGAATTACCAGATATCCTAGAAGATCAAGATAACAAGGTTTTAATGGAGAAGGCGCATAGTGCGATTATTCTCTGACTTGGAGATAAAATCTTGAGGAAAGTGTCAAAGGAGAAGACAGTTTTAGGGATCTGAGTAAAACTTGAGAGTCTCTAAACGACAAAATCACTGGTAAACCGCTTATATCTAAAGCAAGCTCTGTATTATTTAAAAATGCAAGAAGAGAAATCAATTGATGAACAATTAGACATGTTTAATTAATTGATTTTAGATCTTGAAAATATTGATGTAATCATTAAAGATTAGGATCAAGCCCTATTGTTACTGAGTTCTCATCCAAAGAGTTATTCAAATTTCAAGGAAACACTCTTGTATGGAAGAGAATCTCTGACTTTAAATGAAGTACAATCTACTTTGAATTCAAAGGAATTAAACAGTAAGGGTGAGGAAAGGATTGATGTGTAAGCTGAGGGGCTTAATATAAGGGGAAGATCTAAAAAGAGAGATTTCAAGAAAAAGGGGGGTTCAAGGTCCAAGTCAAAACATAAAATCAAGGGGTATTCCTGTCACAAAGAAGGGCATATCAAAAGATCTTGTACTGATAGAAACAAGAATAATTTGGACAAGAACAAGGATTCAGCTGAGGCATCAGTGGCAAGTGATGGTTATGAATCAGCTGATGTATTAATAGTTTCCAAAATTAATGCAGATAGAGAATGGATTTTGAATTCTGGATGTACATTTCACATGACTCCAAATAACGCATGGTTTGAAGAATTCAAGAGTGTTGAGGGTGGAACTGTTTTGCTGGACAATAACAAGCCTTGCAAAATACAAGGAATTGGTTCCATTAGAATCAGAATGTTTGATAACATTGAAAAATTACTTACTAATGTTAGATACATTCCGGAGTTAAAAAGAAACTTGATATCTCTGGGCATGCTTGATGAGCAAGAATATTCAATTAAGGTGGAGTTAGGCACCTTGAAGGTAGTAAAGGGCTCTATGGTTTTGATGAAGGGAGTAAGGAAGAATGGGATTTACTCATTGCTTGGAAGTATATTATTGGAACAGTTTTAGTTGCTAAAAACAATCTAACAGAGAAAGCAATGTTATGGCACAAAATACTTGGTCATGTAAGTGAAAATGGGCTTATAGAGTCATCAAAACAAGGACTGTTAGGTGGTGACAGGGTTCAGGAGCTGGATTTCTGTGAAACTTGTATACTTGGAAAAGCATGCAAGGTGAAGTTTGGAACAGGCAAGAAGTTTACAAAAGGCTCTCTGAGTTATGTACACTCAGACCTATGGGAACCTGCTACAACAAACTCACACTCAGGAGGGAGATACTTCACGTCTATCATTGATGATTATTGAAGGAGGGCATGGATTTTTATCTTGAAAAGAGTGAGGCTTTCTTAAACTTTAAACAGTAGAAAACTATGGTTGAAAAACAAACTGGTAAGAAAATAAAGAAGCTAAGAACTGATAATGGTTTGGATTACTCTACTGAGGAGTTTGAAACATTTTGCAAAAACGAGGAAATTGTTAGATATAAAACTATAGTTAAAACACCTCAGCAAAATGGCTTAGCTAAGAGGTTTAATAGAACTTTGTTAGAAAGAACCAGGTGTATGCTAATAAGTGCAGGTTTGCCAAACGTTTTCTGGGCAGATACTATTGTTACAGCAGCTTATTGATAAATAGATGCCTATCCACAACCTTAAATTTCAAAAATCCCGAAGAAGTGTGGTCTGGTTATCCACCAGATTATAGCAGATTGAAGGTGTTTGGATGTCTTGCTTATGCTCATATTAGGCAAGATAAATTAGAGCCCATGGCTATATTATGCATTTTCTTGGGATATCCTGAAGGTGTTAAAGCTTACAGATTATGGTGTCTGGAACCAGGGATGAAGAAGTGTATAATTAGCAGGGATGTAACTTTCAAAGAGACTGTGATGGCTAATCTTGTAGAAAAGACAAATATACAAGATAAACATCAACAAGCTGAAAAGATGAATAGAGTTCGGCTGGATGTGGAGTCAACTAAAATCACAGGAAAGGAAAGTGATGAATCTCAACACTTTAATCAGGATTTGAATCAAGAAGGAGAGGATCAATCTGATGAGGACAATGATGGTCTCAGAAACTATTATCTAACAAGAGATAGGGAGAAGAGATCTGGTAAAACTCCTATGAAATATGGTTATGCTGATATAATAGCTTTTGCATTCTCTATTGCTAAAGATGTTGAAGGTGATGAGCCTAAAAGCTATGATGAACCTATAAAGGGAAAGGATAAGGAGTTATGGCTTCAGGCAATGAATGAAGAGATGAAATCATTATATAAGAATAATACCTGGAAATTGGTTAATAGACCAAATAAGCAAATGATAGTGAATTGTAAATGGGTGTTTAAGAAGAAACAAGTGTCAAATGATCCAAGTAAAGTCAGATACAAAGCCAGACTGGTTGCAAGAGGATTTACACAGAAGGAAGTAATGAACTACAACGAAATTTTCTCACCTGTGGTCAAGCATAGATCTATAAGGTTGTTTCTGGCTATGGTAGCTTAAGAAGATATGGAATTGAAATAGTTAGACTAAGACAACTTTTCTATATGGTGAGCTGGAGGAAACTATTTTTATAAAACAACCAGAGGGTTTTGAGGTATCTGGGAATAAAAATCAAGTTTGTTTGTTGCAGAGATCTCTTTATGGTTTGAAACAATCACCTAGACAGTGGAATAAAAGATTTGATCAGTTTATAACAAGGAACAAATTCTGCAAAAGCAAGTTTGATTCATGTGTTTATTTCAAGAGTTGTTCTGGAAATGAAATGATGTATTTGCTCTGTTGATGATATACTAATAGCATGTAGAAATTTGAATGAAATTTTTGGAAATGAAATATGTGTTAAAGTTAGAATTTGAAATGAAGGATCTTAGGTCAGCAAAGAAGATCCTAAGCATGGAAATTTCAAGAAATAGATCGAAAAGGGAGTTGTACTTAACTCAGAAAGCTTACCTTGATAAAGTTTTGAGCAAGTTTGGTATGGGAGATGAAATCAGTCTTGACTCCTCTAGCTGCACACTTTAAGCTTAAGGGGTCAAGTACACAGATTACTGATGATGAAAAGGCATATATGGAAAATGTTCCATATGCAAATATTGTGGAATCTATTACGTATGCTATAGTTTGCACCAGGCCTGATTTGGCATATGCTATTAGTATGGTGAGCAGATTCATGTCTAATTCTAGAAAAGAACATTGGCATGCTCTTAGATGGATTTTAAAGTACATAAAGGGAACTTTGAATAAAGGACTTGTATTTGGTGCAAATAAAGGTGTAAAAGATGAAATGGAAGTGAGTACATGTTATGTTGATTCTGATTATGCAGGGTGTTTAGATACCAGAAACTCACTCACTGGATATGTATTTACAGCTTATGGTATAGCTATCAATTGGAAGGCTTGTTTACAGAAAGTAGTAGCTTTATCATCTAAAGAACCTGAATACATTGCCTTAATAGAAGCTGTCAAGAAAGCATTGTGGCTACATGATTTTATTCAAGAGTTGAGGATTAATCAGAATCAAGTAACTGTGTTTTGTGATAATCAAGGGGCTTTGCAGCTGTCCAAGAATAGTGTTTATCATGAGAGAACTAAACATGTTGATGTTAAGTTGCATTTCATCAAAGAGGTGATTGCTGGAGGAACTATTTAAGTGTAAAGAAGATTCACATTGAAAAAAATCCTTCAGACATGATTACTAAGCCTCTTCCAAGCAGGAAATTTGATTATTGCTTGGAAGTTCTTGTTGTTCTGGATGTGTAGTCCCTTTAGTGGGACTGGAAGTTACAAATACTACGGTTCATATAACTAAGGTGGAGAATTGTGAATGCTAGTTATATAAAGCATGAGTGATGATTGAAGATTAAAACAACAGTTAGTTAGCTCTGGGGTATAATTGGCAAATCAGGTTGTATAACTGACTTTTAATTAGTTGGTAATTACTAGTTTGTTAATGTTTTGAGCTATATAAATAGGCTGAATCTTGGTGAAAATGCCGTGTGATTGTAACTGTTTGTAATCTGTAAAATCAGCAAACTCAAAGTCTTAGTAGAATCTGCAACCGTGGATGTCGAGTTTAAGTAAATTGCTTAAACTTGAACCACGTAAAAAATCTCTTGTGTTCCTGAGTGTTCTTTGATTAATCTTTGAATCGTTATTCTTCATTGACATAGTGTTTGTGAGCTTAAATCAAACACATTGTGAGCGTTCGAATTCAAAAACATATTTTTCCAGGTCTCCCTCTCGAAATAGGAGTTCGAATGCAGATGAGCTTTGAAGTCGCAACAACTCGCTTTGAGGTCGCAACAGATTATTGAGGTGGAAAAACCCAAAGTCATGTAAAACCCACACTGAAACCCCATAATTCCAATGTGGGGTTCAATCTTCGATAGACTTGCAACTAGGATCATAACAGTAAACTACATTTGTAATTAATTGATGACATTGAATGAACTAACGTGGTGTTTAAAAAAAAAAAAACACCAATTAGGCTGGTCCCTGACTTCCTGTGTAGTTTAGCTGAGTTAAGTTTAAGATGGGTTCTTGGTCTGAATGCTGGAATTGTGGTTCATTTCGAGTCGAATAAAAGAAAACACTTTCTATAACTTAATATTACTGTGCATATATAGTTTGTTATTAAAAGAATAACAAAATCTAAAACATGCAAACAAAAGGTTGTACAAAAGCAGCAAATTTGTAGAAGAAAAGAAAATGTAAACAAAAAGACGAAAGCACCAAATTCGTATTAATAATAAATTGACAATTCACATTCCAGACCCGAGTATCATTGTCTAAAATGATGAATCAAATCCCAATACATATAAGTGTGTATATGTATGTATCTCCATACACAGACCAACCCCACAATTATTATTTTTCGTGTTCCTAAAAACAAATTAACTTCGAGAAATTCTATGCAATATAGAGATGGTTCACCTCTCATCCAATCCTATGAGAGATTACGCAAAACACACTACTACAATTCTACTTACGGTTATATACAATTTTTTTTATATTGTATATATATATTTTTAATTTTGATTTTTATATTGTATAATTTTTTTATAGTGTACAGCACACCATGTACATAAAAATTGATCCCGCAAAAGATCCTTTTTCCAAATCACAAAATCAAAAGACGAAAATACCCCCCACAGTGTAACAGGGCCAAAATTGGAAACTCATTAATTACCGGGAATCGGCTGTCGCAGAATGACCGGCCTAATTGTGTTCCTCCACAAATCACCAAAAGCTGCGGCATCCCCAGCTTTCCTCTTCACCTCCACAACCACCAAACTGTCGGTCAACCGGTAAACCTCCAAACCGACAACGAAATTACCATTCTGCCCCTCCAGCTCCACCGCGCAGTCCTTTCTCTTCCTAATCTGTAACCCCATCTCCTCCGACTTCACCACCTCCTCCACCGCCTCAATCACCTTCTCCGGCGGCTCCGCCACCGTCATCCGCTCCACATCCTCCACCGCTTTGTACTTCTCATCGAACAATCCGGTCAGATCCAAACCTGACGAGAATGAAATGATATCAAACGCGTTCAAATCCTGCAATTTCTTCTCTTCCTCCTTCAACACAGTACCACCAAATCCTTCAAATTTGATCTCCTTGTAACCTCTTCTGAACCACGGATCACGTTTAATTTCATCGATTGTTATTCTCGTCTGCGGATTCGTATCCATAAGGCGAGACAAAAACCGTTTCAGATCCGGCGACATCCACTTCGGACATCGGAACTCGCCTTTGTAGATCTTCTTATACAAACTCATCAGATTCGGATCGTTGAACGGCAGAAAACCAGCGGTGAGCACGAACAAAACGACGCCGCACGACCACACGTCGATCCTCGCGCCGTCGTAGCCTCTCTTCGCGAGAATCTCCGGCGCAACGTACGCTGGCGTGCCGCACAGCGTGTGCAACATTCCATCGCTCCGAACGTGATCCGTCAACGCACTCAAACCGAAATCGGACACTTTCAGATCCATATTTTCGTCCAGCAACAAATTCTCCGGCTTCAGATCGCGGTGGTAGACGCCGCGCGTGTGGCAGTAACTCACGGCGGAGATCAGCTGCTGGAAGTATTTCCGGCTCAGATCTTCGCTAAATCTCCCCTTCGCAACCTTCGCGAACAGCTCTCCGCCTTTCACGAACTCCAGAACGAAGTAAATCTTCGTCCTGGTGGCCAGCACTTCGAAAAGCTTCACGATATGCGGATGCCGCAGCTTGCTCATGATCGAGATCTCGCGTTTGATGTTCGCCATGAGATTGGCGGCGTTGTTGAGCCTGCTCTTGTTGATGACCTTAACAGCAACGCTTTGGCCGGTGGCGACGTCTCTAGCGTGGTACACTTTGGCGAAAGCGCCGCAGCCTAGAAGTTTTCCGATCTCGTATTTGTTGAACAGAGCGTTTTCCGGCGACAACGCCATGGCCGAGGCCGCGGCGTCCGGCGGTGGAGCGCGGCCGGAACCGGAGGCCTCTCCGATCGGTGACATCAGTTAGATAATCACAGACCAAAAATGAAAATGAAAATGAAAATATAAGAGAGAAGAATGTGATAATAATTGGCTAGAAAAGAAACGAGGGATTGTTGTGAGTTTCTACGGCTGGTATAAAGTTAGGTGTATGTATTGGTGGTTTGTATTTTATTTTTTGTTTATAAACAGCATTTGAAGTTGAAATTTCTGAATTATTATTATTATTGGGTGATTAAGATGTAGTGGAAGATTCTTGAAAATATGAGTGGTGTTTTATGTGTACAGAGGGGTTGGAGCCGTGCACATTTTTTTAATGGTCCTTAGAATATTTGAGTCAAATGATCTGTCACGCGTTGGATGACGAAGGGACGGTGAAGTTAAATATATTCAAAATGAGCTTGGTTGAGTTGAAAGCATATTATATATATATATATATATATTTATGTGTTTGGAATTGAATAAATAAATTTAATAGTCATTTTCCAGTCCACAGCTTGTTTTCCCACAATTGTAGATGTGGTAGGCAACTCAATGGGACCGGTTTCATATATTTATATGCAACTCATTTCTAATAAGTCCTAATTAAAAAGGATTTTCCTTGGGTTAATACTGAGTAAAAAGTATTATGCACACAGCCTTTATCAACTTGCACCCTCAATTTATATATTCCGGCAATAGAACTCGCCGATTTTCTTTGACTAAGGGCAAAATGTCCTCCCAACCTAATTTCCCTCTATAGAATACGCTACTAAAAGAAAACGGCTAAAAAAGTACCATTTTGCTCCACGATTCTTTTAAATAGGGAGCAAACAGAGGCTCCGGTGCTCAATATATTCATTTCTAAAATTAAATGTTATTTTTTAAAAGTAAGCTAATGGAGCCGCAAAATTCAAGCAATAGGCAAAAACCTATTGGCACTGTGAACAAAAATTCTCATTGTACGTTGCCATTATGGCATATAATGACATTGATATCCTCTTATCAAAAGGATGACCCGAGTAGAACCTTTCATAAATGCCCAAATTATGGGGTAAGGTGGTGTTTTCATTTTTTCTAACTATTATGTTGCAGAAATTTCAATATTATAATTGCAGTTTATTTCAGCTTCACAATGGATGTGGGTTTTTCAAATGGTATGACATGAATATGTGTCAATGTTACCGAGAAAATATAAACCATACCTGGGTTGCTAATTACAAAAGGGAAATTCACACCAATGGTCCCTCATGTGGACACATTGTGTCACTTTAGTCCCTCATGTCAAAAAATTAGCACTTTCGTCCCTCATGTCATTAAATTGTATCATGTTGGTCCCTCTTTTCAATTTTCTTCACAAATGCAGGGGCATTTTCGTCACTTTAGTGCCTTATGTTGCTCCCTCTTTTCAATTTCATTTAGCTAACTTTGAATATAAAACTGATTTATGCTAGACATCTCCTAATTATGTGTGATATATGTATGCATAGACCTATGTGTCTAGTTTCATGGGAAGAAAACGATTCATGAATCCGAACTTTCTACAATGAGTTACGAATTTTCTCGTGAAGACGCGCACAATTATCTGCACAACTAACAGATTTTTAGCTAACTTTGAATACAAAAATGCATTGTTCTAGAGTTCTTCTGATTATTTGGGATATACGTGTGGATAGTCCTATGTATCTAGTTTCATGGGAATAAAACGGTTCATGAATCCGAGCTTTCTACAATGAGTTATGAATTTTCTCGTGAAGACGCGCACAGCTGTCTGCACAGCCGACAGATTTTTAGCTAATTTTGAATACAAACCTGCTTTGTTATAGAGTTCTCATGACTATGTGGAATATACGAGTGGATAGGCCTATGTGTCTAGTTTCATAGGAATAAAACGGTTCATGAATCCGAACTTTCGACAATGAGTTATGAATTTTCTCATGAAGACGCGCACAGCTGTCTGCACAGCCGACAGATTTTTAGCTAATTTTGAATATAAACCTGCTTTGTTCTAGAGTTCTCCTAATTATGTGGGATATATGCGTGGATAGACCTATGTGTCTAGTTTCATAGAAATAAAACGATTCATGAATCTGAGCTTTCTACAATAAGTTATGAATTTTCTCGTGAAGACGCGCACAGCTGCCTGTACAGCCGATAGATTTTTATCTAATTTTGAATACAAACCTGCTTTGTTCTAAACTTCTCCTGATTATGTGGGATATACGTGTGGATTGACCTATGTGTCTAGTTTCATGGGAATAAAACGGTTCATGAATCCGAGCTTTCTACAATGGGTTATGAATTTTCTCGTGAAGACGCGCACAACTAAGTTATAAAGTGACATAATTTGAGTGAATATCCCAAAAATAAAGGTTAAAGGACGAAAATACCCCTGCATTTGTGGAGAAAATTGAAAAGAGGGACCAACATGATACAATTTAATGACATGAGGGACGAAAGTGCTAATTTTTTGACATGAGGGACTAAAGTGATACAATGTGTCCATATGGGGGACCATTGGAAATTGGAACAAAAGAAAGAGAAAACGATATGGTAAGTTGAAGATGGAAAGGGGAAAAGTGAGGAGGAAAATCTGAAAATGGAAGATTTGAAATAGAAAGTTGAAGAGCTATTGCAATACTTGGAAGATGAGAAGCATAAATATAAAGGAAACGTACAAAACTTGAGAAGAGAGATTGACCGGATATGGATTCGCCGGAAATATCCCTTTAACTATTGAGATGATTAGTCGGAGATGCTATGACATTGACTATTTTTGCTGGAATGTGGATCGAGAGTGCAGGTTGATAAAGACTGTGAATGTGAAGGTGCAAAGTGTGTAAATTTTTATAGAGGGTGGAAAGTGTCAAAAACCTAAGGGCTTGTATGGTTTTGTTTTCAAAACCCAAATCCCAATTCTCAATTATTTTGAAATCCAAAACATGATTGGCCCAACTTATTGTCCCCTAGTCTTGATTCTTAATTCTCAATATTTTGAGAACCTAAGCCCAAAACTTGGGAAACAAATCAAAAATCCACATGCACAAATTTGAAATTAGCTTCCTTTTCCATGAAATTTGGGAAATTTATTTCTCAATTTATGTTTCTAATGTATTCCTACTCTCATTACATCAATTCAATTCTCCAACCACTCCTATTCTCCTATTTATATATCTACTTAATTTGGATGGCTATATATATATCCATACAACTTTTATACATACATATACCTATGCATATATATATAACTATATCACTAACTACAAATCAAATTTACTTTATGTCAAATCAATCTTATAATTTTTTATTATATTTATATCTAAAAAAACTATTCATCTAAATATATTTTTATTCTCATCACGTCTTTTCGTAAAAAAATTCACACAAAATTACATTCATTCAAACATATTTTCATTTTCAACTTATAAAATAACAACTCAAACTAATGCATCTAAACATATTTTCATTTTTAACACAAAAACCAATGAAAGTTTGAAAATTCACTTTTCTACAATTTTCAATTGAAAATTGAGAATTGAAAATGAAAACAATACCATACAAGCCCTTGTAGGGTGCAAAATGTTTTTTACTCAGTTAATAGTTTGGAATTCGAGTGTACGTAATTTTATATTAGCATTAAATTCCTTTTACCCGGTGTTATAGCTTTGTTGTCAAAACACCCGTGCACTTTGAAAAGTTCATTTTGGCCCTGACATTAGCATACGGGGACATTGAGTCAAATGATAAACCTAACCTTTTTTTTTTTGTATTCCGTCAAAGGATAAACCTAACCTTTGTTCAATGCTAATTTTACCAAGGAATAGTTATTTATTCAATGCTGATTTTATTAAATAAGTTTACAAATTTAACCATAAAAGAACTCTAAATTAAATATACAGAATAATTGGAGTTTATATCCGCGCTTCTTTATTTACTATCAGCACTCCAATTTAATTTTTTTAATTTTTTTTTTGGTTTCCCAAGAGTTTCCACCGCCGACTACAGTGACTAATCCCTTTCGCAGATGACTTGCACCTCAAAGGGTGGGACTGTTGGCCACAAAAATTCTTTCCATTCCCAAAGGTGAGGATCGAACCCTCGACCTTTGGTTAAGGAGAGAGGAGCCTTTGCCGCTCCACCACAACCCTGTGGTTTTCTTATTTTACTATCGGCACTCTAAATTAATTTTAATTCTAGCATGTGACGGGAAATCTCCGCTTCCATCCAGATCCTTTTGACGGTCTTTCTCTCATATCAATCAGCAAACATTCATCCATTTTGATCCATACCCCGTCCTCTATAGTTTCTCTTCAAACTTGATTTAAAAATCATACCAATTATTATGACACTAACTTTATCGTTAATTATTACATATTCTAGCAGTAATGGTGAGCCTTGTAAACAAACAATTCTTTATTATTATACATTGAAAATGTACAAAAAAGAAATAACACATCCAGGAATTAAAAACAATACAAATATAAAATAATACATTAGTTCTGTTAATTTATTCATCCTTTAATTATTATGAGAGTTACCTGATTTAGTCCACTCTAGACATTTTTCATAAATTTATTTGATACGTCAATATATATTTGAACATTTTAAATAATAAAATATATTCTTTGGCTTATAAATAAAGGCAAATTTCCCTAGTTCCTAACATGAATTTATATGCTTCGCACGTATAAATAGTTTTTTTAAGAAATAATATTTAGACATGCCCGTTTTCCAACATGAGTGAAATTAAACTAGACTTCAATGTTGTGCGTGTATATATGTGTGTGTACGTGTATGTATATGATTATATATTCATATACATATATCAATTAATGGAAGAAGTTATTACTTTTAGAGGATATTTGATATATTTAACAGTAAAAATAGCACACCTCAAAGTGAGTTTTAGTTGTATAATAGAGGCTACATGTCCATAGTATTTTTTTGGTAGTTCATATATGATTTGCATCAAAAATATCTAAGAGCATTACAGTAATTATTACGCCCCCGGCTCGGATCGGGGCTGCCACGCGGCAGACCAAGTCCGCGTGTGGGATGTTGGTCAAGCCTAAAGGGCTGATAGCCCATTGGGAATTACGGCCCACTAAGTTATTAAGGCCTAAAACTAATTATGCTATCTTAATAGTCTAGGGGTTAAACAAAATGTATTTTACTAAGCCTGATGGGCTGCTACTAAAGTTGAGCCCATGGACCATAGCCCACTACCAGCTCCACATAAATACCTTAGTGGAGTTAAAAAAAGGGTATTATCGACTCTCTCCAGAAAAATCCACTGGCGAAGTCCGAGAGTAATTCCAACAAAGAACTATGAATTGACTTGATCTCCATTCATCGGGTACATTGGTAGCTCGCATAAATAGCGAATGCAGTCTATACATTCATCAACCCCCAACCTAGTTTGTGATGAGTTGGATATGATTCCCTCCTCACGTGGTCAATCACGTGATATTCATTGACTGACAATTTATACTATCATCAGTTTGGCACCGTCTGTGGGAAAATCGGTTCAACCACCGAGTATGCAGACTAGGAATCGAATACATACCAAGAGTGAAAAGATGACTAGCAGCAGTATGCCTGGGGAAACTCCAAACCCCACGCAGTCAGGAAAAGTACCAGACGTTCATCATGCTGGAGGTCCAGATTTATTACTCCCAGGAAGTAAGCAGCAGACATCCCAGCTAACGCCAACTGTGATCCACTCTCTTCTGCAGGGGTGTTCCAGATCACTCGAAAGGCGTCACTCGTGGTCATCATTGACATATCTAACCAGACATCCACATACAGCAAGAGACACAAAGAATTAAATTCGGGGCCAGAGATTTGGAGAGCCAAGTCCCCTTCTAAGACGAAGCTTTTGTGTTCTCAGCCCATCGCTAATTTTTAGGTCAGTAGAATTCTCATAGACAGTGGGAGTTCTGCAGACATTATTTTCTCTGACACCTTCGCCCGACTATCAGTGGACGGAGCCAAGGTCCAGAAGGTGAATACCCCCTAGTGGGCTTCACGGGCGAAATGGTAGAAGCTCATGGAGAGGTGACCCTGCCCTTATCTATGGGTACACTCCCTAAGCGTGCAACCAAGGAAGTGAAATTTCTGGTAGTCAAAGCCCCTTCCACATATAATGTTATATTGGGGAGACCGAGCTTGAACCTTTTTCGAGCTATTATATCTACCTTCCACCTAAAAGTTAATTTCTCAACCCCTATGGGAATAGAAGAAGTAGTAGGTGACCGGCGGTTGGCTAGAGAATATTATGCTAGCACCCTCGCCAGGCTCAAGAGAAAGCGAAGTGACTCGGAGCCCGACGCTAGGCGTGAGCTAATAGAGGTCGATATGATAGACCAAGTAGAGGAGAAGCTGAGTAAGACCCCAAGGGGTGAAAATGGCACTCGGGAGAGGCAGTCGAAAGGTTGAAGATAGTAGAGATAATACCGGGAGAACTAGAGAAAACCACCAAGGTCGGAAAAACTTTGGGGTCTACCTCGAAAGTGACCTGGTGAGTTTTCTCCAAGATAACACGGATGCCTTGTCATGGGGCATGGGAGATATGAAAGGCATTGACCCTGAGGTCATTACATACCACTTGAACATCTACCCCGATGCTCGCCTCGTGAAACAACGCAAGCGAACCATGGGGAGAGAAAGAAGTATAGCCACCAAGGAAGAAATAGAGAATTTGTTGGCTACAAAATATATAAGGGTCATGCACTACCCCGAATAGCTAGCCAACATGGTACTAGTGACGAAGCCAAATGAGAAGTGGAGGATGTGCATAGACTACAATGATTTAATTAAGGCGTGCCCGAAAGACTCCTATCCTCTCCCCCGAATTGAAGACTTGATAGATTCCACGGCGGGGTGTGAACTCTTGACATTTATGGATGCAAGGCAGGGGTATAATCAAATTCCCTTGGCACCCGAAGATCAAGAGAAAACTAGCTTCATCACTGACCAAGGGACCTTCTGTTATAACGTGATGCCTTTTGGTCTAAAAAATGCCACACATATCAGAGGTTGGTCAATAAGATGTTCGAAGCACTGCTTAGGAGAAATATGGAAGTATATTTTGACGATATGCTAGTCAAAAGAGGAAAGGAATGGACCATGTACTTGATCTGCAGGAGTTCTTCGAAGTACTTAGGTGCTATAGATTAAAACTCAACCCTCCAAGTGTACTTTAGGGGTACGTGGAGGAAAGTTTCTGGGGTTCATGGTGAGTAAACGTGGAATAGCAGAAAACCCCAAGAAGATCAAAGCTATCTTGGATATAACACCCCCCAAATCCAAAACGGGGGTGCAAGAACTAATGGGATGGGCTGCAACCCTTAATAGATTCATTTCTCGATCGGCTGATAAGGGGTTGACTTTCTTTAAGGCAATAAGGAAGGCTAAGCGTTTCGAGTGGGACACTTCGTGTCAAGTGGCATTTGAGGAGCTAAAAGTATACTTAGTTTCCCCACCACTGCTTACCAAGCCCTTCTACGGAGAAACACTCTTCCTGTACCTAGCAGTCACCCACGAAGCTGTGAGTGTCGTATTGGTTCGTGACGACCAGGGGGATCATAAGCCTATATATTATAGTAGTTGCCTACTCCAAGAAGTCGAGCCTAGGTACCCTCTAATTGACAAATTGGCCCTTGTCTTATTTTCAGTCACACCCCATAGTGGTGCTCACCAACCATCCTTTGAAAAAGATACTGACAAGCCCCAATATATCAGGCAGAATGGTGAATTGGGCAGTGGAGCTTAGTGAGCACGACATCGAATATCAGAGGAGGCCGTCCATCAAGGCACAAGTGTTAGCGGATTTTATGGCTGAGATGATGGAAGACGAGGTCGACTGCTCCTTGTTGGCATGGACGTTATTTGTAGATAATTCTTCCACCCACTTAGGCAGTGAGGCGTGATTCATCGTTGAGAGTCCGCAAGGAGATCGGTTCAAGTATGCCTTAAGATTCAAATTTGATGCTTCGAATAATGAAGCCGAGTATGAAGCGCTGTTAGCAGGGGCCAAGCTAGCCCTCGCCGCTGGAGCAAAGAAACTGATAGCCTATAGTGATTCTCAACTAGTGGTCAATCAAGTAAATGGAAATTAGGAGGCTAAGGGGAAAAAATGACTCAATATCTCGCCCTCGCCCAAAAAATGAAAGATCATTTTGAAGAATTCGACCTTAGGCAAATTCCGAGGGCCGAAAATGAAGCCACTGACCAGCTAGCCAAGCTGGCAAGCTCAATAGCATCCATAAAAAATAAAAGGATTACCTTCATCACCTGTAGCAAACCGGAGGTGGAAAGAGGGTGTCTATAAGTGTTATGTGGGAAGTCGAAGAACCTACACGGAAGGATGAAATAATTGACTATCTGGTGGCCGGTAGCCTACCCGACGACCCAAGGGGCGCCATGAGAGTTAGGATAAGGGCCTTAAGGTTTGTTATGATAGATGGCGAGCTGTATAGCGAGGTTTTTGACAACCCTACTTGAAATGTCAAACCCCACCAGGGCGAATTACGTTTTGCGTGAAGTACAAGAGGGATGTTGCGGTAATCACTTGGGGGGCAAAGCCCTAGCAGCTAAAACATTGCGACAAGGGTACTTCTGGCCGACTATGCTAAAATATGCTCAAGATTTAGTGTGAAAATATAGGAGTTGTCAGGAGCATTCCAATATAAGTCACCTCCCGACAGCCAACATGCGCCTACTAAAGAGTGCATGCCCCTTTGATATGTGGGGGCTGGGCATAGTTGGACCTTTTCTCTTAGCCCCTGGGCAAAGGAAGTTCCTGTTAGTCGCGGTAGATTATTTTACCAAGTGGGTGGAAGCTGAGCCATTGGCCAAGATATCTAAAAAGGAGGTTATGAAGTTCTTGTGGAAAAACATCATAACTCGCTTTGGACTTCCAAGACCCTTAGTCTCAGACAATGGCACCCAGTTTCAAGGATTAAAGTTAAGAGAGTGGTGTTAAGAGTAGAACATCAAGTGGTACTTTACTTCGGTTAGTAAACCCCAAGCTAATGGACAGACAGAAGTCACCAACCGCACTATACTGTAACACTTAAAAAACAATGCTCGGAGAAGCAAAAGGAAATTAGGAGGATGTCCAGCAGTGCTATGGTCGTACCGCACTACACCTAGAGTCAGTATCGAGGAGACCCCCTTCAACTTAGTATATGGAGCTGAGGCCATAACCCCGGTAGAGATTGGAGAAAGAAGCTTAAGAGTAAGCCAATATAAAGTTGCCCAAAATGAGCAATGCCAACGAGAAAACCTAGACTTTATAGCCAAAGTAAGGGATAACCCCTCCGCGAGGGTGACTAAGTACAAGGCAAGGATGGCACAGACTTACAACTGTCGGGTGCACCCCTTGGGTTTTCTGGTGGGAGACTTAGTGCTAAGGAAGAAGGAGGCCACAGGACCCGTCGGAAAATTGGAGGCTAAATGGGAAGGCCTCTACCAAGTAAGTGAGATAATCAACCCCAGTACATACAAGTTGATGACCGCTGAGGGCAAAGAGGTACCACGTACTTGGAATGTATCCAACCTCAAAAGGTATTTTACTTAGAGAGTTTAGTTAAGCTTATCCAAAACATATTATAAGCTCCTATATCTTATAAGATGTTTTAAAAAAAGGTGGGGTTGTGTTACTTTTTTAAAAACAACTTATAAGACCCAAACATCTTATTTTTTGGTCTTATAAACTATTTTTTTTAAATTACCAAACAAATTTATAAAGCTTATAAGCTCTAAAACATCTTATAAGATGTTTAGATATATTATCTCGCTGTAACTCTTAATATATTTTGACAATGGCTAAAGGCCGAATCTATGTTTGGGTGCTAGTACCACCTCTTATTTTTTTTAATATTAAGTATTTATACAATTAGCCAACATAGCTGAGAATGAAACATATCTAAATGACCCCATGGAGCTAGAAAAGTCTCCAATAGAGGCATTATCATATTACTCGCGACCTCAATAGAGGTCAATATGGGTGGAACACCAAAAATCCCCTGAGCCACCAAGGACTCGTACGAGGATAGTCCACCAAATAATACTTCTAGTAATACTGAGAGAGGTTGAGGATCCAAGAAATGATATCCCCCTCCCACTGAGGTTCTGGACCGAGATTATACAAAAATAAATACAAAGAAGGTAACTCACACCTCCACTTATGAAAAAAAAAGTGGTTGCTAATTACGAACTACACCACTTATTCAAAGGAAAGAAGTAACTAACCCATCACGAATTACTCCTAGTTTCTTTTTCCAACAAGGGAACAAGCTAAGGAGTGGGGGGCATATATATGTGACGACTAAATCTAAAGCCACCCACCAAGTCAAATTATGGGGGTAGGAGAAAAGCTAAATCCACCAACCTAGTTAAATTATTGGGCTAGGAGAAAACAAGTAAGACTTAAGCTGTGATATAAGCAAGCGAAAAATAATAGTCTTACAAAGCATGAATAGTCCTAAGATAGTCTTACAATAGCTGACTAAACAAAAGCAACAAAGGCCAACTAAGATAATAAACCACAGTGGCACAACGCGCTAATGACTAGCTATCATGAGGAGGGTCACCACCACGCTCCCCCAACATGGGGCACGCCTTCCTCATCGCTGTCATCAACATCTGTCTCATATATCCATAAAAAGTCATCATGGGGATAGCGACCGCTCTCCCGAAGAGCAGGACGACACTGCTGGACCATCTTCCCCATGAAACCGAGGGCAATATCATACGCTTTCTTGTTACATTCATTAAGAAACTCGGCGCTATCCCAGAATTCATTCACCCCAGTCTCTTCGACGTCTGCCAAAACTTTCTTACCAACATCTGAGCTAAGGAAGCTCTGGCCACAAAAAGACTCCTTCTCGAGGTCTTCATTGGGATCAAGTCAGTTCGTAGTTCTGTATTGGTTTTAATCTCAGTTCTAGCTAGTGGATTTTTCTAGAGAGAGTAGAGTAGATAATAATCCTTTTCCAGCTCCACTAAGGTATTTATATGGAGCTGGTAGTGGGCTATGGGTCAGGGGCTCAATTTCAGCAGTAGCCCGCTGGGCTTATAAATATACCTATTATTTAGCCTCTTAGACTACTAAAGTAGCCTAGTTAATCTTATTGGGTCATCAGCCCTTTTGGGCTTGACTAATATATTACCCATGGACTGGACCCATGGGTGTCGCCCCGGCTCGATCCGGGTGCATGCTAACTACCATAATGCCCTTAGACATTTTTGGTGCACATCATAATGCTACCCACTCCCGGGTTTACCTACCAGTATATCTGGGAGTAGAGGTAGTTCCTCTTAGCCAGTGCCACTTAACTTCAAGTTGTATTGGGTAATGGGTCATAAAAGCCCCTCACCTACTTTTTATTTTAAATATAGAGGGGTTGTTGGTCTTTAACCCACAACTCTCATTCATATCCTCATACTCTCCAAAATTCTTCTCTTTAGGAGTTTTCTCTCTTAGCCAATAATGGGCAAAAGCCAAGGTGACCAAGGTAAAAATAGTATTTTTTGCATTTGCTTCTCTTTTTTATGGTGCCATGATAATAGCTTAAGAGACAACTTTCTTTTCTACCACCATGTTAATTGATTCAACCTATGACCTCTCCGCCCTAATAGAGCGCTCTTATAAAGGTCCTTCGCTTTCGTCTGGGGGTGTCGAGCATAGCTTAGTGAATAATGGGCCCCCCGAAGTGTCGACATTGCGGTCATGCAGCAAGGCAATGAGTTTATTTTCCTCGGTTCGATTCGCCCCGAGGGTATGCTCAAGGTCGTGATGTCGACCCTTGCTTGTTTTTTATTAAGTCCCTTTGTGTGTATGTGTGCTATAATTTTGGGCAACATCTATTTAGGACTTGTTGTTAATTGGACCCCCTATCTTTTGTAGGTGTAGGGAGTTTTTTATACCCTAATAGCGAGGGTCTCATTTTCGACTCTTGTGACTCCACCATCACTGAAGTCGAACTCTTAGCACTTTTCGAGGATACTGCGGTGGACTTTGAATTGCTAGTGCCTTTACCGGGTTGTCGAATCTTAGATCCTCCCGAGGGGCATGTGACCCTTTACTTAGAGTATTTTCGTTTGGGGTTCATCATCCCCCTACAATAGGCTTTTTGGGGAAATCTTAGCCCACAATCGAATTTGTATAAGCCAATTGACCCACAACTATTTCACCTTTTTTGAGGGTTTTATTCGTCGGTTTACCCATCTAAACCTCGAGATAAATTTGGACGCCTTATAGGCTCTGTTTGCGGTCAAGATGTGTTCTACCGCACCTTTCGTGTATTTTTCCCCCTCGCCGACCGCTAGGTTCTTGGAGGGTAACATTAGTTCCAAGGATACTTGGAAAACTAAGTTCATTTATTTTCCTATCGAATACTTGGGCATATCAACACCTCTGCATTGGAATGGGGGTGTTCCCCCTTATAAGGTCACCCGTACCCAGCGACAACTTAGAGCTATCTTTAGAAAAGTGAGTTTATTTGATCGTATGTTCAACGTTAGTCAGCTATATACTCATGGTATACATGTGCCTTTAATTTTTTGCACTTCATGTTGTAATTTTTAAGTGTTGTTTGGCCTCACGCTCTTATATACTAACATTTAGTGATTTTATATATTTTATGTAGGCACTAGGGTGCCCAAGGGTGGAAAAGTGAGCTATACTGCCCCTGTGACTCCTTATGCTTCACCTAACCATGGTGATGGGATTGATCTGCCAGCGCCTGCACGCCTCGCCCTGAAGAGCGTGACCGGGGTTGTTACACCCTTGGATTTTGCCCTATCTGAGTAGGTGCCATGCACATTGGACTTTGGTTCCATGATGACGGATTTAGGCCCTAGGGGTGCCTAGGGTCCTAAGTTGGGCGCCCCCGCTAGCCCTCACGACACCGTGGTGTCGGAGAGAGGGGATGGCGAAAACATTCGTGAGGGTTCCATCCATTTTTCTCCTAGATCCAGCCGTGGTAAGGGAGCAGCCCCTCAAGGAGGGCATGTCATATTGGGGGGTCATGTGCCCCCTTATTCTTTACCTCCGCCAGCTCCGTCGAAGAAGCGTGCTCGTGCTTCTTCCCCGGGGAGCTTTAGTTCCTCAAGTCTCGGCACAGGTTTGTTTAACTCTGGGGCAAACTTGGACCCCACCGTCAGTTCTTTTTGGGACACCACTGATCCCATGACCCCATGGTCTTTTATGAGGGTGGTCGTAACGGACTACGGCTCTACCCACTTACCATCTTTGCCAGTCTAGAGCCTCGACCAGGAGATTTGCACTGGGGTCAGTCGAGTAAGCATTTATGCATGTTGATGCCATTATTTAGAGGTTCCATGTTCATACATCAAATTTTTTACCCGATTTTTATCTTTGCTAGTCGGTCCAACTATCGTATTGTCTTTGACTTAGGTGTGAGGAAGTGGAGAAGGAACATCGAGAGAGTCTCCAGCAGAACCAGAAGATTCTTTTGTGGTTTTGGGGAGCTAAGAATAGGGCTGATGAATGGGAGAAGAAGTATAAGGAGGCAAAGAAGAATCTTGAGATGGAGAAGTCCAATGGTAGCTGCTTCCTTAGCTCAAATGCTGGGAAAAAGGCGTTGAGTGATGCCCTTCAGTCGACGGTGGATAAGTTTTGCAAGAGCACCGCCTTCATTGACGAGTGCAACAAGCGGGCATATGGTATCGCTCAGGGCTTCATGACTAAGACGGTCCGCAAATGCCGTAGGACCCTTCGCGAGAGTAGTCGGTAACCCGGGCGACGACTTCACGTGGTTGTATGGTCCCCAACACCAGTGACGGGGGAGCTGATGCAGGGGATGGTACCACTTGTTGAGGCATTGGCTACCTTCATACCTTTTTGGCCCTCTTATGCTTTTACCCTTCAAGACTTATTCGTTTACTTTTTTGAACTATCTTTATTCTAGTCATTGCTTTGCTATTTGTAAGACTTATGTTTGATGTGCCTGTATGTGGATTATTTTCACCCTCGCATTGTTTCTTTTTATGCTTTATCTTGCAACCTTTTGGATTTTGTTGGATATTTGACTATCTCTTTTTGCCCCGTGGCTATGTAAGTGTGCCAATGGCATGATTTTATGGGTGCGAGATCATTTATTCTTCTATTTTGCGTTAGTACCTGGCGGCTTCATGAGCACTAGTCTAGGTACTTAGCTATTTTACTGACCCGTTGACGGGATTTAATGGACGCTAGCAGTGAGTGTCTTTTGGGTAATTTTGCTTCATTTGAACTTTACTTATCACTTTGCTTGTTAAGTACTCAAAACACTTAGCCTAAGCTTTGAAATATCCGCTATCTTTGGCCTTTGTTTCGAAATATTAGCCACTCCACTATCTCCACTCCTTGCCTCTACTCCTTATGTAGAACATATGGAGAAGTAAGTTTCAAAGTGGTGACATCTGGGAGTTGGACATTTTTTTTGTAAGTTACATATGGTGTTTTGCTAGTAACGAGAGCTTTGTACCCTATGCGGCGAGCATCACCCTTGTGACTTTTGCAGCATGAGGCTTATAGTTTTGTGGACTTTTGTTATTTTCAACCTTAAGACATGATGGCATTCCAAAGTTTCGTGTCTCCCACGCCTTAGCAATTTTTGAATTTTTTTAGTCTTGAATAGCCATAGTTATATATTTGTTTTTATTTCTTTTTTTGGCATGAGGTGTTTTATCAAGCTAGCCATATTGGTATGATCTTGGTCCAGGCTTATTAACAAGCTAGCAATAAGTCCTTGCATAGGCTAGATTAATTATTCATAATAATCAACTAGACCTTGGATTAATTTCACCAATTAACCCAAGGCACCTATTGGTCGTGGTTCGATGTCTAGCAACGTCGCCACAACTTCCTAGATGTTAACAATGAAAAATGAAAACCTATCCAGATTTTGATTTTTGTGTGAGTCGAATCCCTTCATCTTTTTCCTATCTAAGGCCTAGGGCTTGTCAACGGTCGAAACTCTAATAGCCTCGAAAACTAGGACTATGTTGGTTCGACTAATGATTGGTCTTCTAATCAGGGATCACCAATCCCCTCTTATAAGACAATGCTCTGGCCAGAGACTTTTCAATCATTCAGCTTCACTCAACATCATAGGAAATACCGGGTACTTATGACCTTGGATGAATTCCCTCCAACTGTCACTTGTTCCGCTAGATTACTAGACTATACCCAACATACACGCCGTATGACTCTCCTGGAGTGCACGTACATATCAAAACCGAGTGGGTAGTACACTTTCCAATGACATCTCAGATCTAAGGATTATCTCACACTACGAAACCAAAGGACTCCAAGTTTTAAAACACCAACAAGGAATCCTTGCGGGGCCGTTCAATCCCATGCCTCTCAAATGTATAGATCTTCCTGCATGTATTGGCAATACTAGCTATTGACAATGGAACGCGTCAACCTCTTGGAAGAGTTACACACACGAACAAGTCTTGACGAGGCCAGTGATATCCCACATCTCACAGTCTCTTTAACTTGGAACGTATATTTAGAATTACGGTCTGTGAGAGCATTCCATAAGTATCACAACCGCTCCCCTAACCATATGTAACCCATGGGATCTTTATCTATATTCCTCGAGTAGTCAACAATAAAGAAGCATTCCCGAATAGGTTTGATATAATCTAAATGATAAGACTGACATAGTGTCAATGTTCAAGCCAACAGATGGCTCACTGGGCATATAACACTTTCAATCTCCCACTTTCACAAGAGTTCCCACACAGGTCCATCGTCCAGATGACCTATTGATCACAACTACTACTCAATGGTTTTAGTGAAGGGGTTTGCCACATTTCTTTCGAGTTGACTTGTTCCACTCAAACGTCGACTCTGATCAGATAATTTCTCAGGTTATTCGCTTTGCCACTAGGTATGTCTAGATAGTAGGTGAGACCTCTGCTCCCTTTTAAGGGCTTACACCCTTATCGATAATCACAGTACTTATGTACTTGATATTCAATTGGTAGAACCTCATAAGTTCACCTATTCAACTAACTTTTATCACCACATTCTTATGCGTGATTTAAATGGTAGAGTTAGCCTTTGTCTCTTCTTAAGACACGTCCTCAGCCTTCACTTTATCATTTGGCATAAAATAAATCCTCGATCATCACTTAAGTTCATGTCTTAAGACTAGAGCTTCTAGTTCCAATTTTCCATGTTGTTTTCCAATAAACAACACCAATCCAATCTATTGGATCAAATAGGGGTTCAATTATATACAAAAGATGTATTGGTCAACACCAATTTTAACTCATAGAATCACATGTACCTTTCGGTTATGCTTTAAAGGAAAAAATTACCTTTTAATTCTTCCATGTTGAGCTTAGTCAACATATTATCTATGTGTTTTGACAGAAAAGGATTATGGCAACGCAATGGACCACACATATTGCTATCTCGTGCAATTGGGGCGCCTTTCCTTTTTCATGTCCATTTTGGAAAATTGAGATGATGATCACATGTACATTACTCATGTAATGTTACCAACATATGGTACTAACAAGCCATTTATATACCTATTATCCTTTAAAACTTATGTTCAGAAAAGATTCAATCAGTAGATCGATCTTTGAAGCACTTACGCTGTAGGCCAGCTTCCACTACTTGTCAAGTTTTTTCTTGACTTTCGTCATACTCCCCGTCAGAATTTCCGTCTTGAAGGGTATGGAACTTGTGTTCATAGGTTTATAGGTTTACTAGTCTATTCATTTTAACTTCCAGTGGTGTTTATATTTATCGAGTCTCTAGTTTTCATTACTATCCCCATTTTTTCATAAAAGAACTCCTTCACCTTGAAGGTAGGATATCATGAAACAATCCCTTTTGTTCCAAGGTGTAACGACCACGAGGATACTTGTAAACACAAGATAAGAGGATCTATTATCCTCAATTGCTCCCACTGTTTGCTTGACATAAACAATACCTTTCACATCCTTGATGTGTGTGGTTTCCTTGTCACATCTAATGGAACCATTTTAGGGTTACACTCATTATTCCATGTCTAATAGATTAATATGCTCTCCTAGGTTATTATCTTGGCAGCTAGATCAATGTATAAATTTATTGTGCGTTATGGGTCAAATGTTGTGAAGATAGTATGTCATAAGAATTAATTGCAGAACCATAAATAATAATAAAAAACATTTTAATGAAAACTTGAACCTCCATCCATAAACCAAGGTGGAGTAAAACAGGGTTCATAACGTTAATTCAAAAACATGATAAAAACATTTTTCAAAACATTGTCTCATATTTTAAAAATGACAAATAAATGATTTCTTATCCTTCAGCCTTAGCTGCGAAAAATGCCTCCTTGGCATCTTCAGGACCATAACCTCATTTCTTGTTCCCTGCTTCTTCCCACCATCTACAATCCATTGCATTAGTGAGTACCTTAACAGTGTTATAATACTTAAGAAGCATAGTTAACTAACAAGTTAACTTTACAATAAATGTACCTTTAGTGCGCTCACAAGGAGGCTTAGGGCATTGATCTTTCCAGTGTCCTTTCTTCTTGTAGTTAAAACATTTCCCACTTTTCTCTTTGACTTTCTTGATACCATGCTTTGCTTGCAGTTCGTTACCTTTCTTCTTTCTCCACTTGTTATTCTTCTTAACAAAAGTAGGAGATGAAGAAGTGTCAGCAAGCAGCACGGCTTAGCCTTCTTGACCGTTGCCTCAGCAGTGCGCAATGATAAGTCCATATTTTACAGTATTTTATGCCCCATTGTGATATGATTTGATCGTTACTCTGATCACTTTTTATCCCTCATAATGCTTTGATTGGTATATATTTTGTTTTGTAGGATAAAAGTTGATTTACGCATGAAAGACGAGAAAAGAGATCCAAATTGAGCTTGAAATTGAAGAAAGAAACAAAAGAAGATAGTTGACGAAAGATTTTACACAATATTCATATTTAAACGCGGTTTTCATCCTTTTACAGGCCGAATCAGATTAAGGTTTCTTCTTCAATATTGTAGATTTGGTTCTTAGCGTCGCGTGGCAACTTGAATCACCTCAATCCGACATGTGTAGAGAGAGTTATGATTAAAATACGAAAACTGCGAATTCTGCGTGAGACGACCGCGGCACAGGACCGCGGTCCTACTTCGGAAAATTGGTTCGCACTTTTAGTGCCGCGGTCTGATAGAAGTTTGTGCCGCGGCTCAGTGCCCTACTGCCCTATTTTTTATGTCCGCCGTTTCTGGTCTTTATAACACATTCTTCACTTATCAAAAGGCTAGACATGCTCTAAAACACTAAGGGGGAGCCATGGGAACTCCTAAGAAAGCTTGAAGAGCCATCATCATCCTCATCATCATCATTTTCATCATCAAAGCTTGGATTCACACTTTATAATAGGGAGTAATTCAACTCTTTCTCTTGATTAGTATTTCAATTATGTCTTGTAGAGTTGTTGAATCACTTGTTGTTGTAAGTATGAGCTAAGTATTTTTGTGATTGGGTTATGTGAATACTTTGTGATGTTTTGTGTTTAATGAATCATTAATTTCCGGATTTATTACATTCTTGTTACATGTTTGATTTTGTACTTAATGCTTGCATATGCTTGATCACAATGTGTTTGATAAAATGCTTTGTCTTGAGACCGAGAGGAGATAGATAAAGGGAGATCGAAAAATCAAACATCATAACGTAACAATTGACTAGAGATAGAATCGATTGCGTTGTGTGGCTTTTTGTGATAAGATGACCCGATTGAATGTAGGATCTTCGTAAACAAGGAATTCCTTTGAACCTAAATGCATGTTAGTTAATTCAATCTTCACTATGGAGATATAGGAAGTTGTTAACTAGTATAGGCTTGTTATTTCAAGAGATTGAATAATAAATACATTAGGGGGTTTCGCCATAACAAGAACGTTCTAAGAATCCGGATAATTGAGAGTTCATGAACATAGAATAGAACATAGTAGGATCATAACCCAATCACCTCTTTCCATTCGATTTATTATCTTGTTTATCACATAGTTGTCTTTGATTATTTTCATAGTATAATCAACCATCATCTTATAATTTGATTTAGCTTAGAGTTAGATAATATAGCAATTACGAGCATTGAATCCAATTGTCCCTGTGGAGACGATACACCCCGGGCTAAATAGTCCACTTTATTACTTTGCACGACCTAGTGTACTTGCTAGGAATTCGCGTGTCACGCAACATGTCCAATAACTCAGGGAGAGTGGCAACAAATTAGTTCATGTTGAAATTCACTACGAGCTGATCGTAGGCAGGAGAGAATGACTAAAGTCCTAAATCAATAGCCAAGTCAAGATTTATCGGCACCTTCATATCATTGAGTTTGTTTACCAAGGCAATCATTCTCAACACATGGTCGGTGACCGATGTTCCTTCAGTCATGCGAGCTCTGAATAGCTTGCGAGAGATGGAAAACCTGTCACGGGGTGTCTTAACTCCGTACAGCTCTTTTAATGCAGCAACGATTTTTGATGCGTGTTCCATAGTCTCAGACTGCCTCCGCAACTTATTAGTCATGGAGGCTAGAATGAGAAAACACACATAGATATCGTCTTTGCGCCATTTCCCATACGCATCACGAGCAGCCCTTGGAGCACTTACCTCAGGTGCAGGCTCAATAGGCTGAGTTAAGACACAGTTAAGACTTTCATATTGAAGCACAATCTTAAGGTTGCGATACCAGTCAGGGAAATTCGGGCCATTTAGCTTATTAGTTTCAAGGATTACCGAGAGTGGAGTTTTAGCCATTTGACTGTTACTTTGTGAAAACGAAAAAACATTAGCATTCACTCATAGATTATATCCACACGAAAGTATGGAAATTTTAACTTCACGTGTGCTCCCACTGCTTTTCGATTTCCATCACCCCACTGACAGAAAGACGGGAAATGCAACAATTTCTAGTGGGCTCGAGCGTCAAATGTCCTGACCTCATTCCGCGACTCGTGAGACAATGGGTGGTAATATTTGATTAGGTGTGACGGCCCATCCACATCCATGTGGTTCTCGAGATGTTTGCCTCACATTTCATGTACGTCCCGAGAACACGATACAACTGTACAGTAGTCCGCGTTTAAGTCCGACGCATCAAATTCTCACAGCATAACAATAGCCAGGTGGTCCCATGACTCATGGACGACTCCTTAGAGAAACTGAGACCTATGTGCACTTCTAGTATGACCGTCTATCATATTAGAAGGCTTAGTTGTGAGATTAGTACACCTAACTTGCCACCATTCCACGACTCGTGAGACAATGATGATAAGCCGCGCAATTCCCTCTCACATCTAATGATGGAAGACATTGGACCTAATCAAGGGGCTTCCGAGTCCCCGCTTTATCCATTTAGGGATTTAATATGGATATGGGTTTTTTCACATACAATGTCTCACTATTTTCAATTATTTATCTTTCTTAGGTGATCATGCAACACAGCATACCATATATAAGATACTAACAATAAATAACAACAAGCATGCTATACATAAAAGCGGTAAATGTGATCCTAGTCAAGCCAATCCTAAAAACACCCCGAGCCATCAAGATGTCGACCAATCTAATCTAAGGACCCAAACCCTACACTAAGGTCTTCACAGCTCCTCGAGCTTGAACGTCTCCATCATCGTCTTCAAGATGTCTTCATCTTCGTCTTCAAATTATAACAATACAAGGAAAAAGGAAACCTCACCCTCTCATGTACATAAAAGAAAAACTTGGCACGCGGGTCTCAAATTAAAACGACTAGTCTATGGCTAGACCCGGATCACCACATAATCACATAATACATGCTCGCATCATGCTTTTATAAACATAAATTTTCCGGCTTTAATTAAAGATAATCTAATTCAATTAGTGGACCAATTAATTATTTTCTAAAAACAAATTTTAGAAAATTCCATGAAAAATCACAATACTCCGTTAACCCGAAAATTAATTCAATTTCCAAAACTCTAATATTATTCTATTCTAGGAATCAATTAATATCATATTAATTTTACAAGAACTAAATAATAAATACATGTTTTGAAAAACTATGAAAAAGTCCCCCTTTTAATTTAATACGAAAAAGCCCAATTTCAAAAAACATTTATTTTATTCAATTTTCAAAGTCCATAAAATACCAATTTTATCTTATTCTTGGATTTCAAATACAACTTATATTCTTTGAAAGTCCATGAAGACGTCCACTTTTTCATTTAATCATAAAGGCCCCAAATTTTAAAAATCTCAATTTCATTTTAATATCGAAAGTCGATAAAATACCAATTTTATTTCGTCCTTTCAAAATTTAAATGAAAATTTATATTTTGGAAAAACATGAAGAAATCCATTTCTTCAAAGAGAGGCCAATTTAAAAATTCAATTTTATTTCGTCCTTTCAAAATTTAAATAAAAGAATCGTATTTTCAAAAATCCATGAAGAAGCCCATTGTCAAAAACTCAATTTTATTTTAATCTCGAAAGTTTAAAATACCAATTTTATTTCGTCATTTCAAAAGATAAATATAAACCCATGTTTTTGAAAAGTTTATTTTTAGGCCGAAGCCCAAAAATATATTCAATTGCATTTTAAACCCAAAATATAAAATTACAAAATAACCCCAAAGGGCCAAATTGTAATTTAATGAAAATTGGAAAAAACCCTCAGTGGGCTGCTACCTAGGCAGCCTATATCGGAATCAAAGTCGTCAGCGACGGCGACTGAGCAACGATGACAGCTCATTGCGCTAGTCACCGTCGCTGACAATTGCTCAAATAGCCCAGCGGCTGTTCGCCACACGCAGTCGCTGCTACGCAACAGCGCGTTAGATTGCGCATCATACGCGCTGCTCGCGCAGCGCTTCTGTGACAACGATGTCGCCTTCATCACGTGTCGTCGCGCGAATGGAGGCTGTTCGGCAACTCCATTACCATGTCCGAATAGTTGTTGTTCGCGCAACCTTTCAATCCAAATTTCCAATTCCTCAGATTTATCATGATTGTGAATTCACAGATTAATCAAAAAACCCATTTTTTACAGATCCAAATTAATTCTCAGATGAAAACAATTTTGATCGGTCTAAAAATAAAATCAAAAAATCTAATCCTTTTTACATGTGATAAAACAAAATTTAAAGCACATAGACATAAACAAATACAAAAAATCCGAGCCATGTCAAAACCTTGGCTCTGATACCACTGCTGGGATCTGGGTACAAACCCCCGACGATGCCGGGGCAGCAGAAGGTTTAAATTTAAAAAAATAAAGCAGCATCCCCAAAATTAAGGTTAGGTAGACATGGTACCATCGAATTCAAAAACTATCTTAGAGGAAGTTTACTCGTGTTTACCTCTTGAAGACCAAAAAGCAGCAACGTATTTTTAAGCAACTCCCTGCTACACCTCTCTAGATGGATTTGCCCTAGCGCCCCAAGTGTTGCGCCTCTAAGTGTATCCACACCTTAGCTCGTACCCTCGATTATCTCCACCAGTGCTAGCAAGGAGAATATCGAATCTTGGCTTATGAGAAATGGGTAGGAATATATTTTGGTGTTCTTCGTACAGAACACATGAGTTGAAAGAATTTATTGTGTAAGAGGTGGAAGAGATGGAGAGAAAGAATTGAAACTTAAAACTCATGTTATTATCTTATGAAAAACTCTTGAGAGAAACTTAAAATTAATTAATGAAAACAATAACAACACACACACACACACACACACACACACATATATAGGGCATATACACGCCCTACACACACATACGCTCTTAGTGTGTGTTTTCACATTGCCTTAAAAGGCGTGTGATATATATATGTTATATTATTTTATTTAGTTTCCATTCTTTCTCAAACTCTCTTCCTCAATTAATTGGATATCTTTACAACTAATAGGATATTTTCATATATCAAATATACTATATCTTATCTATCAAATAAGATCTCTCCATATCTACAACATTTATCCTAATATATTTGTAAGATCTTTCCATATCAATCAGTTACCTAATTAATTTAGAATAGATCCTACCAAATATATTAATAAGATATATATATATATAGACTTGGTGAACAAGATAAAATCCTCCACAAAATCTATACACACATACACGCCTATGCATGTATTAATATACTTATATTTATTTTCTCTTTCACATATTAAGTAATTAGACCACTAATTAATTAACTGGTCTTTTCCAATTTAATATTCCAATATTAAATTATAAGACTTTTATTAATTAAGATCACTTAATTAATTTATTCCTTTTCCCGATTAATTAATTCCAATCAATTAATCTTTCAATTAATTCACCAAGAATTAACCAGCCAATAGGCACTACACTAAGTATCGTGTGTGACCCTTTAGGCTTATTAACAAGCTAGCAATAAGTCCTTGCATAGGCTAGATTAATTATTCATAATAATCAACTAGACCTTGGATTAATTTCACCAATTAACCCAAGGCACCTATTGGTCGTGGTTCGATGTCTAGTAACGTTGCCACAAATTCCTAGATGTTAACAATGAAAAATGCAAACCTATCCAGATTTTGGTTTTTGTGTGAGTTGAATCCCTTCATCTTTTTCCTGTCTAAGACCTAGAGTTTGGCGACGGTCGAAACCCTAATATCCTCGGAAACTATGACTATGTTGGTTTGACTAATGATCCGATCTTCTAAGCAGGGATCACCAATCCCTCTTATAAGACAATGATCTAGCTAGAGACTTCTCGATCATTCAGCTTCACTCAACAATATAGGAAATACAGCGTACTTATGACCTTGGATGAATCCCCTCCGACTGTCACTTTTTCCGCTGTACTACCAAACTATACCCAACATACATGCCGTATGACTCTACTGGAGTGCACGTGCATGTCAAAGCAGAGTGGGTAGTACCCTTTACAATGACATCTCAGGTCTAAGGATTATCTCACACTATGAAACCGAAGGACTCCAAGATCGACAGCACGAATGAGGAATCCTTGCGGGGCCATTCAATCCCATACCTCTCAAACGTATAGCTCTTCATGCATGTATTGGCTATACTAGCCATTGACAATGGAACGTATCAACCTCTTAGAAAAGTTACACACACGGACAAGTCTTGGCAAGGCCAGTGATATCCCACATCTCACAGCCTCTATGACTTGGAACGTATATTTAGGATTAGGGTCTTTCAGAGCATTCTATAGGTATCATGGCCGCTCCCCTAACCATATGTAACCCATGAGATCTTTATCTATACTCTTTGAGTAGTCAACAATAAAGAAGCATTTTGTAATAGGTTTGGTATAATCTAAATGATAAGACTGACATAGTGTCAATGTTCAAGCCAACAAATGGCTCACTGGGCACATAACACTTTCAGTTATCCACTCTCAACTGGGTAAAGGCGTTGTAAAATATTATGTCTACTGAGCTCCGACTGTCAACCAACACTTTCTTCACCCAATAGTTGGAGATGGTCACTGAGATTATTAAGGAGTCATTAACCAAGGGGATGCCATTTTCCAGGTCTTGCACTCCAAACTCTTTTGTTTGACTTTTTGGTTCTTCTTGATTGATTTGCCCCCCATGTGGGTAGTTGATGGTGTGCAACCCCGATGCTGCCCTTAGCGAAGCCTTCCTTGAGTTCACAGAGTCTTCTCCTGTTGGGCCTTCCAAAATCACCTCTACGATTCCATTTACATGGGGGTTATCCATCTCGAAATCCGACCTTAGTGGGTTGCTTTTGCCTTTATCTCTACTCCTCAGTCCCGCGGGTGTCTGAACAGTTGATCTGGATGTGGCAACCACCTCTTGTAAGTAGCCTCTGTTAATCAGCTTGTCTATCTCAACTTGTAGGTGATGGCATTCTTCGGTTGTATGGCCCTTATCCAGGTGGAACAAACATTACTTCTTTGATTTAAGGCGGCTAGGGCTGTCTTTCATCTTCTCAGGTCATTAGACCATGCATTGTTGCTCAGTGATGGCCAAGACTTGCTCCCTTAGGAGTGTAAAGGGGTATACTTAGCAAACCCCGAAGGAGGCATGTGCTTACTCTCCTTGGACTCTGGCATCTTGTCATCATCTTCAGCTTGCCTCTTGTTGGCACCACCTTCATTCTTGATTGGCCCAACGATCTCTTCAATTCGTATATACTTTTCAGCTCAGGCCAACAGCTCTTCCATAGTTGATGGGGGCTTCCTAGCTATAGATTCCTTGAACCTACTGTAGCGTAAGAACCTCTGCATGATTCCCGATAGCAGTTCATGGTTAATGTGCGGTACTTCAGACACCGTATTAGAAAAACGCTATACGTATTCCCTCAGAGATTCACCATCTTTTTGAACCACCGTGAACAAGAAAGATGCCGTCTTGGGGTACTTCTTGTTTATGGAGAAATGATTGAGGAAATGCTAGGTCAGTTGCTTGAAGCTGGTGATGGTACCGGCAGACAATCAATTAAACCAGCTAAGCGCTCGTCCAAAGAGGGTGGTTCCAAAGATCTTACAATAGGCTGCATCACTAACAACATGCATGTCAGCCTTGGCGTTGAACTTGTCAACATGTTCCTGAGGGTCTCCAGCACCCTCATATTCACTTAAATGGGGTATCTTAAGTCCTTGTGGCAAAGATTCTACCAAAATCGCCGGGCAGAAAGGACTTTTCTTAGGGGTACGACGGCTAATGGCACTAGCTGCATATCTTCATATCGCGCTGTTGGTTATTTTTACATATAAAATGCAGTGGAAAAGATTAAATCCCGGGGTGGTTTATCTCCGATTTCATGTATTCAAGTGATGATAAAGAATGTGTACCTTTTTTCGTATTATTGAAATTTTTGAACCACTGTCTCTAAATCACTACGCCAGAATTGAGAGCAAAAAATCCTTCTTTTTCTTCCCCTATGGATGGCTAGAGAGAGAGAGAAAGGTAGAATTCTTTGACTTGAAGAGAAAGACAATAATGAGGCTAGGGTTAATTATTTCCACTTAGTAGTATTTATGATACACAAGGAAATAATTAAACCTAACTAACTAAGGCTTCAAGCGTCCTTAGTGGATGCCTACTTGAGCAATTTTAAGCCCTTGGGCTTTAGTCCATGTTTGTGGTATAATTTAATATTTAATTAATATTATTTATCCAATAAATAAATTATTTAAATAACTAATTAATCTAAGTTAATTCTATAATTAAATTCATAAAGAAATTAATTAACACATTAATTTAATTAAATAATAAGATCATCTAATGATTTAATTAATTAATTAATTGCGATATCAAATACCGAAAAATCTCTCAAGTCTCATTCCATAATTTTTCCTTTGCAATTCCTTTAAGCGCGGCTCTTTAGGTTCGTCTCAAAAGGCAATTGAGAGGAAGCCAAAAGGAAGTGGGTAACATCTAGTCAGTCTCATGGCCCATATCGTATCCCAATTGAGAACGAATGAATAAAATCATTACAAACCTTTCACGTTGTGAATACCGTACGAGTATAAACCCTTTATTCTTATATCCCAGTCAAGTGAGAGTCATGGTTCAGTCAAACTCATAGGACTTGACCATATGCTTAGCTCATAATGATACGATGTCATTGAGTATACTTTTATGTCTAACATAAGTATCTCCATTGCTTTTGCCAAGGACTTTGACCTCACCCATTCATGACGGCATAGGATATATTACTCATTCACTTATGAGAGAATAAATTCCATTTTGCTAATTAGTTAAGATTGCTACTTGCCCATCAAGCCGCACTTCGAGGTCGACCCCACCAATGGGTGAATTTGATCTAACTACTCTAATGACAGACTGGATGTCACAAGCACATCTTCAATGTGATCACTCAGTTCTAAGGTTCACGCATACCTATCACAACTTATCAGTTTTGTCATTGATTGTCATTGAGTGAAAACCCATGTGACATAACTGATGCAAGCCGTGTTCGAACTCATCAGTCTCACTAATGTGTCTATGACATAAGTTTCCACTAACATACTCATAGTGTTCGACTGGCACTTCCCTGTCAAAACTTATATCATACAGGTCTCCATCTAGTAATGATGTTCAGTCAATACTCTCTTCGACTTGAATGAATTTAGAAACTCTTCTAGTGCCATTCTCCCTAACCCATAGGGAGTAGAAGGTTCGCCTTATTATCAAGGAATATACATTGTTTATGAAACCTTACAAATGCCTATAAGAAACAACATGAAGTGCCTTTTATTAATATAAGATTGTTTAGTTACAATTTAATGTCCTATAATTCTATCCTCTATGGCGCTTGAGGGCATAAGACTAACAATCTCCTACTTGCACTCAATGCCATTTGCTATGGTATTTTATACCCATCTTCTCAAGATGTTTTTCTAGCACCACCTGTGCCAATGGCTTGGTTAATAGGTCAGCGACATTGTCTGCTGAGGCTATTTTCTATACAACTATTTCCTCTCTGGCAACGATCTCTCTTATGATGTGATATCTTCTCTTTATGTGTTTGGATTTGTTGTGAGAACTTGGTTCCTTTGCCTGCGCTATTGCTCCAGTGTTGTCACAATAAAGTGGCAATGAGAGCTTCACGCTTGGAACTACTTGAAGTTCTCCAAGAAACTTCCATAGCCAAACAGCTTCTTTAGCTGCCTCAGAGGCAGCTACATATTCAGCTTTTGTGGTGGAATCCGCAGGTGTGCTTTGCTTAGAACTTTTCCAAGCCACCGCCCCACCGTTGAGGGTGAATATGAACCCCGAGGTGGATTTTTGATCACCGACGTCTGATTGGAAATCTAAGTTGGTGTAATCGTCCACTCTCAGGTCACCACTCCCATAGATGAGAATCATTTCCTTAGTTCTCTTCAGATACTTTTAGCTAATTTTCACAGCTATCCAATGTTCCTTGTCTGGGTTTGCTTGAAATCAACTAACAATGCTTACTACGTAAACAATGTCAGGTCTAGTACACAACATCACGTACATCAGGCTACCCATTGCAGATGCATAGGGTACCATGCTCATCTCTTTTCTATCTTCCTCACTTTGAGGACACATAGTTTTTGAGAGATGTATCCCGTGCCTCATTGGCAGGAACCCTTTCTTAGAATCCTCCATCCTAAATCTCTTGAGGACATTTTCTATGTAAAGGGCTTGAGAGAGCCCTATCATTCTATTAGTTTGATCTCTATAGATTCAAATCCCTAGAATGTAAGTAGCTTCTCCCAAGTCTTTTATGGCGAAAGTACTCGAAAGCCATTTCTTAACAGTGGTGAGCATTCCTATATCATTTCCTATAGGGATAATAGCAGCCACCCCCCTCAGTTATGGGGTGATGTGCACTTTGCCCCTTAACTTATTGAAATGTGCACTTTACCCCCTCACTTATCATAAAATTTCCACTTCACTCCTTCGGGCAGCTTGGGCAGATTCGGGCTGTGTCGTGCACGTGTTAGATACGACATTCCTCCTTCACGTGTCGGACACTTTTAATCAGTGTCCATGATTAAAAAATAAAAATAGAAATTCGGACATCGTGTCGGACCAGGTGCGTGTCCGACATGGTGAGGACACAATTGACAATTTTCTTAAGAAATTAAAAAGTGTGGTGTTCAGATTGTAAATAGAAAAAGTTCAAAAATCCTAATTCTAATTCCCTTTCAGCAAACAAAACACACCTAATGTGTTTTTTTTTCAACTCTAAAGCATCTTTCAATTCTCAACTCTAAGCCAGTTATTGTGGCCATCTTCTTCGACAGAGGAGGGCCAAAGTCATCTTCTTCATTGCTGTTGAAAAGATGTTTATTGTCATATTTAGTTTATATTTATATTTGTATATTGCATTTGTTATTGATAAATAGTTGAATTATTTGCAATATATATAGCTTTACGAAGAAACAAGTAAAATACAAATTTATATATAATATATATATATAAATTAAATAAATGTGTTTTTGTAGCACTTTGCCCCCTGACTTATGTGTTTTGTAGCACTTTGCCCCCTGACTTATGTATTTTGTAGCACTTTGCCCCTGTCCAAGCTGCCCGAAGGAGTGAAGTGCACATTTTTGATAAGTGAGGGGGTAAATCGCACATTTTTGATAAGTGAGGGGGTAAATCGCACATTTTTGATAAGTGAGGGGGTAAATCGCACATTTTAATAAGTTGAGGGGCAAAGTGCAAATCACCCCATAACTGAGGGGGTGTCTGCTATTATCCCTTTCCTATAAGCAATATGTCATCTACACATAGCATAAGAAATGATATCTTGCTCCCACTAACCTTCTTATAGACACATGGCTCATCTTTGTTTTTAATGAAGTCAAAGCCTTTGACTGCCTCATCAAATTGTAGATTCCAGCTATGAGATACTTGCTTGAGTCCATAAATGGATCTTTCAAGCTTGCACTTCTTATGGATACCATCCTTAGATACAAAACCTTTGGGCTGTTACATATAGATATCCTTTTCTAGGAATCCATTCTAAAAAGCAGTTTTAACATCCATTTGCCATATCTCATAGTTAAGGTGAGCTGCTATTGGAAGTAGAATTCTTATAGACTTGATCATAGCTACTGGAGAAAATGTTTCTTGTTACTCAATTTCTTCCTTTTGACTATACCCTTTTAGCACTAGCCTGGTTTTATAGGTGTCAACCTTGCCATCAATACCAATCTTTCTCTTGTAACTCCATTTGCACCGAATTGGTACAATACCATCAGGCCGATCTACAAGTGTCCAGACTTGGTTTGAATGCATCAATTTTATTTCTGTTTATATAGCTTCACGCCATCTTGCAGTATCCACATCCACTATCGCTTGATCATATGTGGAGGGATCATCTCCATGACCCTCCTCTAATACAGAATGGAGACTTAGCTCCCTCTGCAGTAGATACCCATACCTCTCAGGTGGTTGAGGTACCCTATTTGATCTTCACGGTTTTGGTTGTGTTATAGAAGATTCGGTTCTTACTTCCTATGTAGATGTATCCAATGGAGTTTCATTTTGTTCTTCAAGAACAATCTTTCTGCCCGCTCCACCTTCTTGAATGAATTCATCTTCAAGAAAGTGGGCTTGAAAAGCTATAATGATCATTTGATCATCATGCAGGTAAAAGAGGTATCCCATGGAATCCTCAGGATAACCAACAAAACGCCTTTTTAAGGATCTAGCCTCCAACTTGTCTACTTTAGTCTTTTTGACATAAGCAGGATATCCACAAATCTTGATGTGATTAAGACTTGGTTTCCTATTTCTCCATATTTCATATGGGGTCTTAGGAACGGACTTGGACGGACATCTATTTAAGATATGTACAGTTGTAAGGAGTGCGTGAGTCCACAGTGAAATGGGTAAGTCAGTGTAGTTGAGCATGGAGCGAACCATTGTCTCTAAGGTATTCATCAAACTCGGCTACTCCATTCAACTGTGGTGTCTCTGGAGGTGTGAGCTATAATATTATACCATTGTCTCTAAGGTATTCATCAAACTCCACACTCATATATTCTCCTCCTCGGTCAGATTGAAGAGCCTTTATATGTTGATCAATTTGATTTTCCACTAAAGCCTTGAATTCCTTGAATCTTTCAATTAATTCAGACTTATGCTTCATCAAGTACACTAGACAATATCTTGAATGGTCATCTGTGAATGTGATAAAGTAAAGGAAACCTCCATGAGCCATTTTTCCAAATGGTCCACAAACATCAGTATGCACTAAACCTAGAGGTGTTCACGAGCCGAGCTTGGCAAAACTTCTGGGCTCGAGCTCGAGCTCAGAAAAAAAATTAATTTTCTTTAATTAATATATATTATTATTAATTTTGTTTTAATATATATATATATATAATTAAATATATTCATCATAAATATTTAATATTTAATAATTAATACATATATAATATTATAAGATATTATATTATATGTATGTATATAGTAAAAAATAAATAAAATCTTATATGATATATATATATATATATTAAATTTTTTTTTATTCAGGCTCGCGAGCCTTCGAACAAGTATAGTTGGGCTCGACCTTGGCTCGTTAGGCCTTTTTCGAGCCGGCTCGGCTCGTTGCACACCCCTAACTAAACCTAAGATTTGTGAGGCTCTTTCAAAAGTCCTGGTGAAGGGGGACCTAGCCATTTTGCCCTTGAAATAAGATTCACAAGTATGATAGAGATCCAATCCGAATGGACCTATTAGTCCATCTTTCTCCATTTTGTGAATTTTGTGCTCGCCGGCATAGCCTATTCTAAGATGCCAAATTAATCTTTGGTTAATTCCTAGCCTACCACATTTCCTTTGTATAGTATTTACAGCACACTCATTCTGGACGTTAAGGTAATGCAAACCATTCAATAAAGAAGCAAAGCCTACTAATTTATTACCATAATAAATGTTACAATGTTCGTCAATAAAATGGAAAATATAACCATGCTCAACTAAAACGGGAATTGAAACAATGTTCTTTAAGCCCATTGGGCAAAACCAAAATATTTTCTAGAAACAGTAAATGTCCAGAATTCAAAAGCAATTAGATAGATCCACTTCCAGTAGCTGCGACGCTTTGCCCGCTGACTACTCAAATCTTCACCTCATCACTGTCCAGCTTCCTTCCTCGCACTAGATCCTGATTCATACAACAAATGTGAGCACTAGCTCCAGAATCAAGAATCTAAGATGTGGAGAAATCGGTCATAGAACAATAAGTTTCATGAACATAAAGTTCCATACCTTGTGCGCCATGGCCCATGTTTGGACAGTTCCTTCTCCAGTGGCCCAGCTCACCGCAGTGTAGGCATCTATCTGTCTTCTTTGGCCCCTTACGCTTGTGAATCACAAGAGCTTTCCCTTTGCCCTTATCGACACCACCCGGAGCTCCAAGCTCACCTAGTTGCTTATTGATTTTCTTCTTCTTATTCTTAGCCTTTTTGGACACAGAAGAGATAACCAATGTAGTTTCCTTTCCCTTGGGCTTCAATTAAGATTATGCAGCTGTCAATTTATTCAGTAGCCCAGTTAAATTGCATTCAATCTTGTTACAATTGAAGTTCATAACAAATTGGGAGAATGAATCAGGAAGAGACTGCAAAATGAGATATGTTTGAAGTTGTGGGTTCATTGTAAATCGTGAGTCTCCAATCTCTCGATCCTCGCGATCATCTTAAGGACATGATCCCCAACCTTTTCACCTTCTCTCATTCTGCTCCGAAGAGCTCTTTAGATATTTCATAGCTAGAAGTGCGGTTGTGCTCACCATAGAGCTCGCCCTCGTAGTGGTCATTTTATCGTGGGACCTTTGAAGCTCGTTTGTCATTGAGCCTAGCATGTACCCACACACTCGAACATCATCCCTTATCCATTTTTCATGAGCCTCGACTTCTTCCTCATTGGTACGTGTTCTGGCAGGTGGAGCAGGGATGTCCGTGTCTAACACATATCCCAAAGACTCCATGTTGAGAACAATTCTCAAGTTTCTTAGCCAGTCCACGTAGTTGGGTCCAGTAAGAATGTTCTTTTCGAGTAAAACAGAAAGTGGGTTGATAGTCATTTTTGGTTGAGACAGATAAAATAATAAATAATTGCAGAAAATAAACCAGACTTGATTAGATGATTGTGATTTAAACTATAACCAAGTAAAATCAAGAACTTCGATTTATGACTTGGCTCCCACTATATTTTTCGAGATTCACACTTGACACGCTAATACCTAATGTGGTTTTATAGCAAGTATACTAGCCGTGTAGTAATAAAAATGGACAAAATAAGTTCAGGTTGTCGAACCACGGAGACTTGGATTTTAGCTTATGATTTGCAAATAAACGTAAAGACAATTTAACGGAAAGTAAGAGTAAAACAAGTAAGTAAACAAAGAACAAAAATAAGAACAAACAATAGATTAAAACTCAAGTGTGAAAATAGACTAAGGCACATGCAAGACTTGACTTGATCCTCATTCGCATAAAGACTCTCGTTGAATTATTAGACCTAGTTGCTATGGTGAAAACTCCTAAGGTAAAGAATAACCGATGTCTCGTGATAGACTCCTACACTTAAATGGCGGTTTCCTAAGTATGTTTACCCGGAAATCTAACCTCTAAGCATGCATTGAAGAACTAGAGCTTACTCGATTAGAATCGAACGACTTCACCCGGGAGTCTTTACCTATGTCTAGGGCAACTCCTATTTGGTTCGGTGATGTTATAAGTCCCTTGCACCCTAGCTTAAATCTTTCTCAAGATGCTAAACTAGGTAATTAATAATACATATGGTGATCAATCACATGTAAGAAACATAAGCACAAATTCATAACACATAGCAACATAGGAATTAATTCAACGATTATCAATAATACGAATAAATCACTAATCAATTCTTACAAGGCCCTAGCCATATGAATTTAGCCCATAACCATCAACATAGAATAATTCAACATATTCATATACATAAGTGTAAACACCAAATGCAATAAACAATGAATAAACTCCCCAAAAGGTTGATTGGTGATGAATCCTTGAGTAGAGCTTCAATCCTTAGCTCGTATCCTCTTCTTGCCCTTTAAGATAGGTGAAAAGTGTGGCTCAAATCTCCGAAAATGAATTCCAAAACCCAAAATTTGAACCCTTCAAATGAGCTGAAAATTTTCTTTTATAGCTTCCAAAAACGGTTACAACGGCACCCAAGCGCGCCTAACGTGGCATTGTTGGCTTGAGGCAAAAGTCAAGGGGCGCCCAGGAATGGCTTTACTAGCGCTCGGGCGTGGGTGATCTAGCACTTAGGCGCGGAATATGTGGCGCCTGGGCGTGAGACTGCAAAGCATCCTGTCCTCCTTCCTTCGACTGGCGCTTGGCCGCCGTTCTGTGAAGCATCCTATAGAAAATCGTTTGATACACTGTCTTTTGCCCTTTTCTTCGTGCAACGTCGCTTAGTGCCTGAATTCACTTAATACACAGATTAAACATACAAGAGGCACAATTCAAGCTATAAATAGACCTAAATTCTCAATAAAAGGGGTTAAGAACATGCGCAAAAATGACTCCTATCAACACTTCCACTATGAAAATCGGATGTGATCGTTGTTTATTACCTCGTAGTGGAGATTGATTTCTTTAATCAATATAGTGGATAGCAACCCTTTAACAATATTTGGTCCAATATTTAATTAAAGTGATATCTAACATCAATCTATCCAATAGGCGGTCCAATCTTCTTTTCCCATAATCCATCAAAACAACAACCCTTTAACGATATATAAGTTTGTGGACTATCTAAGTTTATTCCCACTAACACTTTCTAATCTAACATTTGAATTTCATCTTGCAACCCTTTAACGATATTTGGAGTGAAATATGTCTCGATTAAGGAATCCAATGCACTTCAAGAAATCTCATAATTGAGTCTTAATACATGACCCCCACTTACTGGGAAGATACCATATATTAAATTCAATTCTTAATCTCATTGAGCTTAGTGGAGGGAGAGGACGCCTAGAGCCCCTTTCTAACTTAGTATTGTTTTGACTTGGGAGAATTTATGTTCTAAATATTTATTTATCTCTCATTTTGCACATTATTAAATTTTTATAGTGCAGGATAGGATAATACATGCAACATAGATTGAATGAAACATGCATCAAAAGCTATTAAAACATCACATATACTCATAGGCTTTTTCTAGAGGACCCAAGCCAATGGGCCATCAAAAGAAAAGGAAAAACTAAACTATTCTTTTTGAGCTCCAAGCTCCTTTCCTTTATGGATCGACTTTTTCTTCATGGCCTATTCTAATTCTATCTATTACATAAGAATTATAACATTGTATACATAATTCTAAGAATAAAATAATGGGCTCAAATCCGACCCTTACAACAATAAAAAGAAATACATCCAAATAAGGAAATCTAAGCCCATGAATAATGTCACGATCACATAATACATGCTCGCGATAAATAAACAATTATGTTGGTGATTAAGATAATAATTAATTAGTCCAACTAATTAATTTTCTCCTAAAATTCCAAATTTTATTCATATTTATAATAAAAAGCCTTCTAGTGAGAATTTATTAATTAAATTAATTAATTAATTAAAATCCTTCAAGAATAATTAATTAACCTTTTATTCAAACAATTAATATTCAATAAAAAGTAATTGGGCTCGATTTCATCAAACTTAAATCGCCAACACATTGGCCCATTTAAATTTAACGAGTTTAGCCCAAAACTAATTTATTGAATGTCTAATTTTTTAACTAAACCAATTCGGGCTTATTTAATTAAAACCCAGGTCATCATCCTTTTGACCCACCCGGATAATTAAAATAGCCCAATGCCCATTTATCATATTAGACCCATTTTACACATAGCCCGACCCACCCAACCAGGGTCAAAACCCAGGCCCCCATGGGCGCGCACAGCCCAGACGGGTCACTGGCCATGCGCTGACCTGCTGGTCACCAGCTGCGTGCAGTTGCGCATGCAAGCGGAGCCTTCGAGCTCTTCTCGATTCACCACATTATCATGCAATAATACGGAAATCACAGATTGGTTCTGATACCACTGTTGGTTATTTTTACATATAAAACACAGCGGAAAAGATTAAATCCCACGGTGTTTCATCTCCAATTTTATGATTTCAAGTCATGATAAAGAACATGTACCTTTCTCATATTATTGAAATTTCTGAACCAACTTTTGATCTCTTTTTCCAAGCAGCGAAACAGCCACTGCTTTTAAATCACCACGCCGGAATTGAGAGCGAAAAGTCCTTCTTTTTCTTCCCCTACGGACGGCTAGAGAGAGAGAGAGAGAAAGGTGGAATTCTTTGACTTGGAGAAAAAGACAATAATGAGGCTAGGGTTAATTATTTCCATTTAGTAGTATTTATGCTACACAAGGAAATAATTAAACCTAATTAACTAAGGATTTAGGCGTCCTTAGTAGACGCCTACTTGGGCAACTTTAAGCCCTCGGGCTTTAGTCCACATTTGTGGTTTAATTTAATTATTTAATTAATATTATTTATTGAATAAATAAATTATATAAATAACTAATTAATCCAAGTTAATTTTATAATTAATTTCATAAAGAAATTAATTAACACATTAACTTAATTAATTAATAAGATCATCTAATGATTTAATTAATTGCAATATCAAATATCGAAAAGTCTCTCGAGTCTCATTCCATAATTTTTCCTTTGCAATTCCTTTAAGCGCGACTCTTTAGGTTCGTCTCAAAAGGCAATTGGGAGGAAGCTAAAAGGATGTGGGTAACACCTAGCGAGTCTCGCGACTCACATCGTATCCCAATTGAGAACGAATGAATAGAATCATTACAAACCTTTCTCGCTGTGAATACTGTATGAGTATAAACCCTTTATTCTTATATCCTAGCCAAGTAAGAGTCCTGGTTCAGTCAAACTCAGAGGACTTGACCATATGCTTAGCTCACAATGAATCGAGGTCATTGAGTATACTTTTATGTCTAACATAAGTATCTCCATTGCTTTGGCCAAAGACTCTGACCTCATCTATTCATGATGGCATATGATATATTACTCATTCACTTATGAGAGAATAAATTCCATTTTTCTAATCAGTTAGGATTGCTACTTGCCCATCAAGCCGCACTTCGGGGTCAACCTCACTAACGGGTGAATTGGATCTAACTACTCTAATGACATACTTGATGTCACAAGCACATCTTCAACGTGATCACTCAAGTCTAAGGTTCATGCGTACCTATCACAACTTATCAGTTTTGTCATTGACTGTCATGAGTGAAAACTCATGTGACATAACTGATGCGAGCCGTGTTCGAACTCATCTGTCTCACTGATGTGTCTATGACATAAGTTCCCACTAACATACTTATAGTGTTCGACTGGCACTTTCCTGTCAAAACTTATATCATATAAGTCTCGATCTAGTAATGATGTCCAGTCAATACTCTCTTCGACTTGCGAACCAATTTAGATATTAAGGATCAAACTCTTTTAGTGCCATTCTCCCTAACCCATAGGGAGTAGAAGGTTCACCTTATTATCAAGGACTATACGTTGTTTATGAAACCTTACAAATGCCTATACGAAACAACATGAAGTGCCTTTTTTTAATATAAGATTGTTTAGCTACAATTTAATGCCCTATAATTCCCGTGATGGATTTGCCTGGGCCAACTGTTGAACCGCCCTCGTTGCTGCTCGCACAGAGGCATCTTCAACTAGAGCATGCAGTACCTCTTGAGTGATCTCGAACACCCTGGAAGCAGGGGGTGGAATCACTGCTGGTGTTACGGGCGGCACATTTTGCTCGTTCATCGGGGGCGTTATTTCAGGACCTCCACCGCCAGCCAACCGTTGGGGGGATTTTCTTCCCCTACTTGAATGTTGGGCCGATATTCAAGCGTTGGGTTAGGAAGTTCATCGACAGTTGCTGGCTGATGGTTGCTAATCATCCTATCACCGGTAGTACGCGCTTGTGACCTAGTTTGCATACTCAGTGGCTGGAGCGCTGTTCCCATAGACGGTGCCAAACTGATGATGGTGAAAATTGTCATTCAATGAATATTGTGATTGACCACGTGGGGTGGAGAATCCGTTCCAACTAACGACAAACTAGGTCAGGGGTTGATGAATGTATAGACTGCACTCGCTGTTTTAGTGAGTTGCCTACGTACCCGGTGAATATGGGATCAAGTTAGTTCATAGTTTTATACTGGTTTTACTCTCAGTTCTAGCCAGTGAATTTTTGAGAGAGTGGATAATAATCCTTTTCCAGCTCCACTAAGGTATTTATATGGAGCTGGTAGTGGGCTATGGCTCATGGGTTCAATTTCAGCAGTAGCCCGTTAGGCTTATAAATATACCCATTATTTAGCCTCTTAGACTACTAAAGTAGCCTAGTTAATCTTATTTGATCATCAGCCCTTTTGGGGTTAACTAATATATTACCCGCGGACTGGACCCACGGGTGGCGCCCTGACCCGAGCCGGATGCATGCTAATTACATAATGCCCTTAGACATTTTTGCTGCACATCAATATATGTGATTGTTTTGACACCCATGTTAAAATAATAACAAATAAATATCTTTTAATTGTTGGATGAACAGTCTAATCACGAATAATAATAAATTCGCTTTATAACTTTCAAAAAATGGTTACAGCGGTGCCCAGGCGCCGGTGTATTGGCGCCTAGGCGCTGCCTACGTGGCAGGAGTTTCTTGGGGGAAAAGTCGAATGGCACCCAGACGCAGGACCACTAGCGCTCGGGCACGGAAGTTACGGCGCCTAGGCGCGAGTAATGTGGCACCTGGGCGCCGTACTGCGTGGCCTGCTGTGCTCTATCTTTGGCAGGTGCCCAGGCGTGGCTAAACTGGTGCCCGGGCATGGATCTGCGAAGCATCCACCTTGACTTCGTTTGATACGCTATCTTTCGTCCTTTTTTCGTGTGCTCTCATTTATCACCTGAAATCACTTAACACCCCAATTAAACGCAAATTAGCATGATTTAGGCAATAATTGAATCCAAATCATGAGCATCACGGGCTGAAAAACACGTAAAAACTCCTCTTATCAACCCCCCCCCCAAACTTATCTATTGCTCGTCCTCAAGCAATAAGAGCTATAGGATAGGAAAAACATCATCAAACACGGGAGAAACAAAAAAAGAAAAATTACCTAACTCACTTTCATGGAGTACATGGTTGCATTTAGCGAATGCAACAAGACTTTGAACCCTTGAGTTACCTCAAAGGACGAGTTATAGTCTCGTGAGGGTTTGCATACGATATACCCACAAAATCGAAAGATTTTCAACCTCGATCAAAAAACGCAAATCAATATGATTAATAAAAACGCAATGGCATGAATTCATCTGTTTAAGCTCAGAATTACATATATATACACGTCACATATTTGCTCATGTTACGCCTTAACATCGAAAAGACCATCCTAAGGGTGAAGTGTAATAAATCTCAAGTATTAAAGTCGAGTGGCATTCTTACCACTTTTCAAGCATTAATCCCATATCTATCAATTTTCGATTAGTCACATGGCACGAGAATTGAAGAAAACTTCATAGCCACTTAAAAATAATCACTTTGTCCACTTTAGGCTTTAACTTATGCAACTTTCAACTCAAAACGTTAGAGGCTAGACCATGTGCAATGTTCGGTTCTCTTAGGCTTTCTATGACACCCTTGTAACGAGCTTTAGGCCAATAACTCCCAAACCGGACGACTTTAGGGTATTAAGTGTAGTGACACTCCTAAGGGTTTAATCGCTCGAGTGTCAAAGGCCACAAAACCAAACTAGGTCCTTATTCACTTTACACTTGCATTGGCGTGAGCTTAGCTCAAATTAGCATAATAGTACAGTTTCTAGGCATGGTACTCTTCGCCTCCAGTATCTATTAAGCATGACTTTTGCAGTCATAGCAATGTTCAACCTCTTTTAAAAATTTTAAGAATACAAAGCTAACATTCTCCACTCATAACTCATGTAAATATTCTAAGTTGATATTTCCGAGATCAAGCTTTTAAGTGTTTCAAAATGGTTGTCCACTCAACTCCTCTACCCTCAATTTATGTGCATATGTGAATCATCTTAAGGACAATCTAGTCTCGTTTAGGATCCCACAAGCAAGAAAACGATGTGTATAGTCATTAAAATCCACATTGATAGAGAAAACATGCCATGTATTCAAATTAACCATTCTCAATGCATCGAGTGAAGGGTTGAAATTCTATCCAAAAAATTTCAAAATTGCACAAGATTCACATGTAGAGGTACCACCCCCCCAAACTTGGACCGAAGTATATAAAACATGGATAAACACGACTATAATGGATCTAGTATACTCCCCCCCCCCCTCAAACTTAACATGAACATTGTCCCCAATGTTCGAAAAAGAGAAGGGCAAAGTGCACCTCACCATAGGGTTGCTAAAAAGCAAACCCGAGTCCTCGAATGCAAATATATCCAAGAATGGCAACAACGGTGAGAGCAATGAATGCAGCAACTACACACGAAACGATGCAAGCCAGACAAAGCGTGAAGAATGGATAGAAGCAACAAAAGAAAAGCACCAAACAACAAAACACAAGATAACAGAAATAAACAAGCATCTACTAGAAAAACAGATGAAACAAACACAACAAAAATATCCATAAAACAAACATCAACAGAAACTAACAACTAAATAAGATAAAAAGAAAACCAACAAAAGAAAACAAAAAATAGACTAAACAGACATGCTAATCATCATTGTTGACAAAACGGTTAACAAAATCATCATCTCTATCATCTTGGACACCCTCATCCTCGACTCCACCCATAATATCATCCATGTCGAGCATATCATCTGTGCCCCCCTCGGGCTCAGCAGGATCACCCCCAACCACCAAAGCAAAGGCACCGATCAGATTATCCGGAGGAGGAGTGGAAGAGTGCTGGAAATGTGGGGGCGCTGAATAGTCAAATGGCCCATGACCCAAGAATGTGTCCTGCTCTCGAAACAGCTGGCAAAAATAAGCATATCCCTCACTCATCATGGCATGCATATCAGTTCTCAACTGCTGCAGATCAGTCCGAAGGGTCTCCACATCAGATGATGTGGTGTGGCTGAATCCGGTGCCACGAGACGGACGAGCTCTCTGGGGAATAGGAGGATGGGCTGAAGCTGGGGCATCCTAGAAGGGAAGAGGTGTGCCGGCAGGGTATGTACTCTCGCTTGGAAAAGTCCTAACACCTCCGATCAAGCACAAGGCCAAAATGAGAGACGTGAAAATAAACGGGTTCTTGTTTGGATTGGCTGACTCCCCTCATTTCCTCTTAGCCTGTGTCGGGTCAACCACTGGAGTGAAATCGATGCCCATCCTCTTGATATGTCCTAATAAAGTCCAGTGAATCCAACCCCACGAAGTTAATTAGTCGCTCTGTCATGTTGGAGAATATGAGCAATGCCCGATCCTTGTTCAATTCCAATCTGTTGGAGCTCGGGAGCAGGTTAAAGTGGATGACGTCGAGCCAAAATGCAGCCTCGGGAAGCAAGATGCGATGGGGTAAGTGAGACTCCCCTTCGGGCCACGTCGTACCCACAATAGCAATGACCCCAAGGACCTCGTCAAGTGAAACAATGTATGTCCCGTCTAGCTTTTAGAGAGCTAGATAACCGGAAATCTGGGGGATAGCCATCCCGAGGCACTCACTAAGAGCAATAGCATCAAAATTTACCCTTCTATCCCGAACCTCAATTGTGTGCGCCCTCCAACCCGATTTGTCTGTGATGGAAAGGTATGTCCCTGTACTATAAAATTCCTAAATCCAAGGAAAGCGAATAGCCTCTAAGGGGGCCACAAAAATAGTCCAATCTGTAGAACTCAATGCGGGCTTTCACAGCAGTCTTAGAACTGGGAGCAAAAGGCCTTTCTTTGATAATATTCTGACTGTATAACCCGTTAAAAATGATTTCGGCTTTGGGGTGTAAAGAACGAGGAAGCATAGTCAGTGATATTGTGTCCTGTGGGGGCTCGGGATTTGTGGATGACCCTTCCCCGACCTTATTTTTCCCTTTGGATGGGGGATTCTTTTTTCCCATGACGAATCAACAATCGGGTGGCGTAACCACTGCAATTTGGCAACCACTTTCTTCAAAATCACGCAACGAACCCACAACAACACAAACAATCAAGCAACACCAATCAACTAACCAACAAATTTCACCTAAAGTGGAGAACCAATTCACACAAGATAGCCTCTTAGCCAATATCACACAATTTGGAGACCAAATATTGCAAAGAATGCTCAAAAACTCGCTGTAAATCGTAACACAAACAGCAAATCGAAACCCCCCAACACAACCAATCGATAAGCATCAACAACTCTGGCAAAAAATTGCATAATCGACAAGCTCATGCCATATTTGGCTCAAATACGCAGAAATATTAAAGAGGATTAGCCAATCACTCACCTTAGGGTAAAAAATGCATAGATCCAATGGAAACCCGAGACCCAAAATGCGAGGAGAGAGACTGTGGCTGTTCACGGCAGCGAATCGACGGTGAGAATTGACGGATATTGGCAAAAATCGGTGGTTGTACAGTGGAAAAATGGTGGGAGGCGGCGGATCCGAGTATAGAGAGAGATGATGGTTTTTAATCTACTTTGACTGAATTTTTAAAATAAATACCTGATTGGCGCCCAGGCGTGCGCGTAAGACGACGCCTTGCGAAGCAAAATTTGGCCTTTGGAATTCAGTCAGCGCCTGGGCATGGGTAATGTGACGCTCGGGCGTAGTTCAATCGACGCCCAGGCGTGGTGTTGGTGGCGCTCAGGCGCCATGATGCGAATCATAGGTGACTTCTGGGCTTCCGGGCTCCTAGGCGTGGGATACTAGCGCTGGGGTGTGGTGTGTGTTGGCGCCCAGGCATGGATTGAATGACGCTTGGGTGTGGTTCTGTGAACCGAAATGGCAACTGAGGGTGATCAGCGCCTAGACGCGATATACGCAGCGCCCAGGCGTGATTTTGACGTGTAGAAATTTAAGTCCGTTTTTTGCAAAAATAAAGAAAGACAACAATCAACACAACGATAAACTCAAACTAAACAAAGACTAAGCACAAGAAAACAAAGCAAACTAAATGAGAAACACGAAAATACGAGAAAGGAAAGAGAGCTTGGGTTGCCTCCCAAGAAGCGCTAGTTTATAGTCGGTAGCTCGACTTGAGATATGGAATCATGGAGGATTCCCGAGAGTGATGGACACGTTGTCTATTGGTCCATCAATCCCCATATAGTGATTCAACCGTTAAGCGTTTGTCATGAAGGTTTGTCCCGTATCTGTTGTGAGTTCAATGGCATCCGAGGGATATACGCGAGATACAAGAAATGGTCCCGACCATCTTGACTTGAGCTTCCCGGGAAAGAGTCGAAGGCGAGAGTTGTATAGGAGAACCCTCTCACCTACGTGAAACTCCCGAGGAAGAATGTGCTTGTCATTCCACGCTTTTGTTCGTTCCTTGTAAAGTTTGGCATGCTCATAAGCTTGGTGGCGCCATTCCTCGAGCTCATGCAATTGGAGCAATCGCTTTGTACCTACAAGTGTAGAGTCAAAATTTAGAAATTTAATAGCCCAAAAGGCATGATGCCCAGGCTCAACTGGTAGGTGACATGCTTGTCCAAAAACAAGGCGATACGGGGACATGCCAATTGGGGTTTTAAACGCGGTCCTGCAAGCCCATAGGGCGTCATCTAGCTTAAGAGACCAATCCTTCCTAGATGCATTGACCGTTTTTTCAAGAATGCGTTTAATCTCCCTATTAGACACCTCCACTTGCCCACTCGTTTGAGGGTGGTAGGGGGTTGAAATTTTATGCCTTACTCCATATTTGTTCAATAAGTGTTCGAATTGCTTGTTGCAAAAATGGGTGCCCCGGTCACTAACGATTGCTCTAGGGGTTCCAAAACGAGTGAAAATCCTTTTCCTTAAAAATCAAGTAGCCACCCAAGCATCGTTAGCGGGTAAAGCCTCAGCTTCAACCCATTTAGAGACGTAGTCAACCGCAATAAGAATATACTTATTGGAATAAGAACTAGGAAAGGGTCCCATGAAATCCATACCCCAAACATCAAATAATTCACACTCAAGCATGCTATTCAAGGGCATTTCATGTCTTTTAGAGATATTACCCATTCGTTGGCACCTATCACAAGATTGGACATACAAAAATGCATCTTTAGAGAGTGTGGGGCAAAAAAAAACTGATTGAAGCACCTTAGCCACTGTTTTAGAAGGCCCAAAATGGCCACCTACCGACATGTCATGGCAATGAGCTAAAATCGATGCTATCTTCTCCTCGGGAACACATCTTCGAATGAGGCCATCTACACAAATCTTAAATAGATATGGTTCGTCCCACAAATATCGCTTCACATCAAATAAGAATTTCTTCTTTTGATGGAAAGTAATATCCGGGGGGAAAACTCCCTTGACAAGATAATTAGAAAAATTTGCATACCACGGAGATGGGTCATCACATATAGAAAATAAGTGTTCATCGGGAAACTCTTCTCTAATTGGTGTATCATGCAAGTGTTCGGGACTAGGGGCCTCTATCCTAGACAAATGATCGACGACTACATTCTCTACTCCTTTCTTATCTTTGATTTCGAGGTCAAATTCTTGAAGTAGTAGAATCCACCTAAGGAGTCTAGGTTTAGCATCCTTTTTGGCAAGCAAGTACTTTAGTGCGGAGTGATCGGTGTACACAATTACTTTGTTCAAAATGAGATAGGCTTGAAATTTGTCAAACGCAAATACTATAGCTAGTAACTCTTTTTTCGTGGTTGCATAATTCATTTGTGCATCATTTAGAGTCTTACTAGCATAATACATGGTTCAAAATACCTTTTCCTTTTGTTGGCCAAGTACCTCACCAACCGTGGTGTCACTTGCATCATACATCAACTCGCAGGGCAAGCTCCAGTCGGGAGGTGCCATGATGGGGGCGGATATCAACCGCTCCTTCAAAGTGAGGAATGTCTGCATACAAGTAGAGTCAAAATCAGACAGGGCATCTTTAACAAGCAAGTTAGATAATGGTTTCGCAATTTTAGAAAAATTCAAGATAAATCGCCTATAGAAACAGGCATGCCCAAGGAAACTCCTAACGGCTTTGACCGATGTAGGAGGGGGAAGTGACACGCTAAAAGCTAACGTGCTATGATAGCAAGTGCACTAGACGTATGTAGTAATAAGTGGACAAAAAGTCTGGGTTGTCGAACCACGGAAACTTGAATTTTAGTTTATGATTAATGAAAATGGACAAAAGTAGATTGCAATAAAACGAGTAAACAAGTGACGAACCAAAATAAAACGAACTATAGATTAAATCTCACGTATGATAAAATGACTAAGGCACATGCTACAACCGAATCTACTCGTCAATATAGATGAGCTACTCTTCGAATTATTAGACTCATATTGCTTTGGTGAAAATTCCTTAGATAATTATTACCCGATGTCTCGGCACATAATAATCCTATGATTAATTGATGGTTCTCTAAATATGTCTATCCGAGAATCTAATCAATAACCACGCATTAACGTTCTAGAGTTTCCCCGGATAAATCCGGCTAACCGCACCCGGAAATCTTTACCTATTTCTAGGAGCAATTCCACATTAGTTTCGGATGATGTGTTGATTCATTTGAACCCTAATCTATCTTCTCTCGAATGACTAGACTAGGCAAGAAAGCAAGCATATGGTGATCAAGCACATGATTGTAATAAAAGCTCAAAATCAACACACAAAGCAATATGAGAATTAATACGAAAATTCCCTTCACATATATTGATTCATAAATTGGCTTTCACATGGCCTTAGTTCTACAATATTAGCCTCTCATCAAAGTCTTAAGAAAATCTAATACAAACATATACATACTCATGGAAATAAACATGTAAATGCAAATAATTAAAACTCCCTCAATTGATTGATGATGGATCCTTGCTTTTGAACTTCAATCCTTAACTCCTCTCTCTTTCTTCCCCTCCAAAAGTGATGAAGAATGGTGATGAATGATGATGAGTGAAAAGTAATGGCCAAATGCCTCCCTCTCCCCCTTGTGTTCGGTCCCAAGTCAAGAAAAAATGCCTTAAGAAGACCACCAAATCTCAGCTCCTAGTGTCTCCCTTCCCTAGTGTGTCCTCCACTACTCTTAAAGTGAGTAGTATAAAATTCCATAAAGTAGATCTACTAAGAAACATACTTATGACATCCCTCCCATACATGTGATGACCTCTTGGCTTTAAATGTTGCATTCCCCCATCAAATGATGATCTTTTGGCTGAAAGGAATCAAAATTCGGGTGTGGACACGCCTAGGCGTGGCATTACGGCGCTTGGGCGCCGTAATCAGAATGCTGAAATTAAATGCAACGTGTCCTGCGCAGCAATCGTATTTCATTCATAACTTTCTCCACGAAACTCCGATTTGGATGATTCAAGTCCTCATTTGAAGCTAACATATAGTTCTACAACATTGTAGAAGGGAATTTCATCCAATTCGGCCTCTAAACTTACGGAAATAGCGCTCGAACGTGGAAAGTGGTGTAGATAAGGCGCCCGGGCGTGGACAGTATGGCGCCTAGGCGTGGACGACAAAAGCAAATTGGCCTGAACTTGTTTTATACATCATTTTTCGCCTCGTTTCTTCGTATGCTCAAATTTATCACCTGTAATCACTTAACACCCCGCATAAACGCAAATGTGGCATGATTTTGTCAATAAATGAATCCATAGCATAAGTCCCATGGGCTTAAAAACACGTAAAAATGCCTCTTATCAGGAAGCTTCTCAATGACCTCAATCTTGGCTTGGTCCACTTCAATCCGTCTATGAGAGACTTTGTGACCAAGCACAATCCCTTCCCGGACCATGAAATGGCACTTCTCTCAATTTAAAACAAGATTGGTTTCCTCACAACGTTTTAAAACACGAGTCAAATGATCAAGACATGTATTGAAAGATGTTCCAAAAACTAAAAAATTGTCCATAAAAATCTCATGGAATTCCTCAACCATGTCATGAAAAATTGCCATCATGCACCGTTGAAAGGTGACCGGGGCATTGCACAATCCAAATGGCATCCTTCTATAAGCAAATGTGTCATAGGGACAAGTGAAAGTGGTTTTCTCTTGGTCCTCGGGGTCTATGGCAATTTGATTATAGTCGGAGTATTCATCTAGAAAACAATAAAAATCGTGCCCAACTAACCTTTCTAGCATTTGGTTGATGAAAGGGAGGGGAAAGTGGTCCTTACGGGTATGCACACTAGCCACCCGGTAAGCATACGTGTAGGAATCAATTCATCATTTGCATTCTTAATCACAGTTATGCCTCCTTTCTTTGGAACAACATGAGTAGGACTTATCTATGCACTATTAGAGATAGGGTTGATTATACTTGCGTCGAGTAAATTAATAACCTCTTTCTTGACTACCTCTTGTATTTGTAGGTTAGACCTCCTTTGTGGTTGACGTATAGGCTTGGCGGAGTCTTCCATGAGTATTTTGTGCATGCATATAGCCGGGCTAATGCCTTTAATGTCTGAAATTGTCCACCCAAAAGCTTTCTTGTTGGCCCTCAAAACTCCCATGAGTTGTTCCTCATGTTCCCCTGTCAAAGAAGATGAGACGATTAAGGGCAATGTATTATTATCATTTAAGAACACATATTTCAAATGTAAAGGCAACGGTTTAAGCTCAAGGATATGTGCCTCTTCAATGGAAGGGCGAGGGGGAGCCGATAGTGATCTTTCTAACTTTCCAACCCCCATGACAAAGTAAGGAGGTTGTTTTTCTAAGCTACACACGATTTCCAATTGCTCCTCACTCGCCGAATCGACATCCATGGATTGCAAAAGACATGCCTCTAGTGGGTCATCTACCATGTGTGCCTGAAAAGTCTCACCAATCAAAGTGTCAAATGCATTAATGCTTAAACATGAATCATGATCATATGGATGTTTAAGCACTTTAAATACATCGAAAATAACCTTCTCATAACCCACATGAAGGGTAAGCTTACCATCGGTGACATCTATGATTGCCTTACCCGTGGTGAGGAATGGCCTCACTAGAATCAACGGTACTTCCACATCCTCTTCCATGTCAAGCACTACGAAATCGACTGGGAAGTAGAATTTGTCCACTTGTACAATTACATCTTCAATGATGCCCTTTGGATGTTTAATTAAATGATCCACCAATTGTAAGGACATCAATGTAGGTTTGGGCTTCCTGAGGCCGAGCTTCTTGAAGATAGAGTAGGGAAGAAGATTGATACTCGCTCCCGAATCGCAGAGCACCTTGTCAAAAGTAAGGTGGCCAATAGTGCATGGTATGGTAAGACTCCCCGGGTCCTTGAGCTTGCGAGGAAATTTGTTGAGTAAGACGGCGGAGCACTCCTCGGTTAGACAAATCGTTTAATTTTCCTCCCATTTTTGCTTGTTGGATAGAATATCCTTAAAGAACTTAACATAGTTTGGCATTTGCAAAATAGCGTCCACAAAAGGAATATTTATCCTCACCTCACGAAGAATAAACAAAATACGGAGGAAACTCGGTTCCATCTCCTTCTTTTTCTTCTTCTGTGCATTTGGGAAGGGAAGACGGATCTCAATGGGAGAAAGAGGCGCTGGAATCGAAGGACTAGGGCCGGAAGAAATAGAAGGTTGCGCCTGGGTGCTGATATTGGCGCCTATCAGCGCCCAGGCGCGGGACTGACGACGCCTGGGCGCTACTGGGCACGGCATGGTTGACGCCTCGGCGCCGTCAAGATGGCGCTGGGGCGCGGATATGCAAGCCGATTCTTCCTTCTGTGTCATGTCTGGCGCCTAGGCGCCATCTGAGCCACTCCTAGGCGCGGATGTGCGTAACAAATTGTCAGTGCTGAGTGTCACCGGCGCCTGGGCATGAGGAACTTCCCGCTCGGGTGCGGACATGCGAACATGATCACTTTCAACATGTTTCCCATTTCTCAAAGCAATGGCATGGCATTGTTCTTTTGGGTTTTAGGGCTCTCCCACTTACCGCGGAGGATATTTGACCCATTTGTGTCCTCATATCCTTTACCTCCATGAACATATCGTTCATCATATTGCGGAGTTCATAAATCGACGTATCCGATTTCCTTATATGATCTTTAAGTCGCTCGTTGATTGTGGGAGGTCGTACTTGCCCTTGTACATTGAGATTTTCTTGCCTCGGAGGTGGGTTGATGCAAGGAGGCCTCGGAGGTTAGTAAATGCCCGGTTGTGCGGTTTGTGCGGGGTTTGGTCTCTTTGGGAAGTTTTCGGGCACGTAAAAGTTCAACAGGTGGCGATTATGATTCCCAACAAAATTTACATCTACAACCTCCTATCCGGGGCAACCACTTCCTCTAATTCTTTCACACAAGCAACCCTTCGATTTGGTGGCGGGAGCTCATCATCATCTTCAGGGTAAAGTTCATCCTCCCTAGCCATTTGCTCAAGTTTAACCCACACGGACCTACTATCAAGGCCCAAAAGGTCACCACCGGCTCCCGCATTGAGTCAGTGGCGAATCCAAGATTGGACTCCATTATAGAAATGTTGCACTTGCTCGTCTCGTGTATAATTGTGATCGGGGCACTTTCGAAGCATACCCTTGTACCTTGCCCATGCGGATGCTAAGGACTCGTTCCTTGTTTGTTTGAACCCTTTGATCTCACTTCTAAGCTTGTTGATTTTTGATGGAGGGAAAATTTGTTGAGAAACTCATCTACTAGATCATCCCATGTTCCAATCGATTGTGGGGCAACGACTTGTACCAAAGAGTCGTCTCATCCTTCAAAGAAAAATGAAATAATCGGAGGCGGATTGCATCAAGATCTCGTGGGTTGAATTGCATAGTAGAGATCACATTCTCAAAGTGATCTAGGTGATCATGAGGTGAGTCCCTTGAGTCACCATAAAACGGCTCCGCTTGAACCATCCCGAACATATGAGAAGGAATGTGGAAATGTGGAGTAGCAAAGTCCGGGAAGATAACGGGTCCCGTTGTAGTGTGTACCTGGGGTGGTTGATTACCACGAACCGATGGAGGAGGCGGTGGAGGTGTCGGTTGCATAGCTTGGAGTAGATTTCGCAACCATTCCCTATTTTCTGGAAGATTCATATCGGGAAAGTTCCCATTCGGATTTGGATTGAAATTGTGGGCCATTTCTCGAGTTCGTCTACTAGCTCGAAGAACACGCTCTATTTCTGGCTCAAAATCGACGGGTCATGCACCAAAAACCAAACTTATCAATTTAACAAAAGACACAAAAATTAGACTAATACTAAAATAAAGGAAAAACAAGAAAAAAACAAAAAACTAAGAATTATGAAAACGTAAAAATCAAAAACTAAAAATAAGCAAGTCCTAGGCAACGGCGCCAAAAATTTGGCACGCTAGAGGCTAACGGGCTTTTATAGCAAGTGCACTAGTCGTGTGTAGTGATAAATGGACGGTAAGTTCGAGTTGTCGAACCACAAGGACTTGAATTCTAGTATATGATTTGCATTAAAAGTAAAGACAATTTAAGGGAAAGCAAGAGTAAAACAATTAATTAAACAAAGAACAAGAGTAAGAACAAGCAACGGATTGAAACTCAAGTGTGAAAATAGACTAAGGCACATGTAAGACTTGATTTGATCCTTATTCGCACAAAGACTCTCGTTGAATTATTAGACCTAGTTGCTATGGTGAAAACTCCTGAGATAAAGAATAACCGATGTCTTGGGATAGATTCCTATACTTAAATGGTGGTTTCCTAAGTATGTCTACCTGAAAATCTAACCTCTAAGCATGCATTAGAGAACTAGAGTCCACTCGATTAGAATCGAACGACTTCACCCGAGAGTCTTTACCTATGTCTAGGGCAAGTCCTATTTGGTTCGGTGATGTTATAAACCCCTTCCACCCTAATTTAAGTCTTTCTCAAAATGCTAAACTAGACAATAAATCATACATATGGTGATCAATCACATGTAAGAAACATAAGCACAAATTCATAACACATAGCAACATAGGAATTAATTCAACGATTATCAAAAATACGAATAAGTCATAAATCAATTCTTACAAGGCCCTAGCCATATGAATTTAGCCCATAACCATCAACATAGAAGAATTCCACATATTCATGTACATAAGTGTAAACACAAAATGCAATAAATAATGAATAAACTCCCTAAAAGATAGAATGGTGATGGATCCTCGGTTGGAACTTCAATCCTTAGCTCTTTTCTCTTTCTTGCCCTTCAAAGTAGATGAAATGATGGCGCAAATCCAAGAAAATGCCTCCACAAACCCAGATTTTGAACCCTTGAAATGAGCTGAAAAATTCGCTTTATAGTTTCCAAAAAATGGTTACAGCGGCGCCCAGGCGCGGGTGTATCGGCGCCTAGGCGCCGCCTACGCGGCAAGAGTTTCTTGGGGGAAAAGTCGAACGGCGCCCAGACGCAGGACCACTGGCGCTCGGGCGCGGAAGTTACGGCGCCTTAGCGGGGTAATGTGGCTCCTGGGCGCCGTACTGCATGGCCTGCTGTGCTCTGTCTTCGGAAGGCGCCCAGACGTGGCTAAACTGGCGCCCGGGCGCGGATCTGCAAAGCATCCACCTGGACTTCGTTTGATACGCTATCTTTCGGCCTTTCTTCGTGTGCTCTCATTTATCACCTGAAATCACTTAACACCCCAATTAAACGCAAATGTAGCATGATTTAGGCAATAATTGAATCCAAAGCATGAGCATCACGGGCTGAAAAACATGTAAAAACGCCTCTTATCACAGCCCTTTTGGGGTTAACTAATATATTACCCGCGGATTGGACCCACGGGTGGCGCCCTGACCCGAGCCGGGTGCATGCTAATTACATAATGCCCTTAGACATTTTTGGTGCACATCAATATATGTGATTGTTTTGATACCCATGTTAAAATAATAACAAATAAATATCTTTTAATTGTTGGATGAATTGTCTAATCACGAATAATAATAAATTGGATTCACTATGAAAAAATAACACATTAATGACAAAATATGGTAAGTCAGGTAACTGTGCTGCCCATGCTCTTGCTAGGTTGGCATATATTAGCCAGGAGGGATCTGATGATCCTCCATCGTGTTTATTGTCTATTCTGAACTCGGATCTTGTTGATGAATAATTAATATATGCTGGTTTACTATAAAAGTTGTCACTCTTGATACATAGTGACAAGAAAATTGTTGTCACTATTGATAATTAGTAACACACTTTTAGTGATAACTTAGTGGCAACAATTATAGTTGTTACTCTATTTGTGTTGTCACTATATATACATGTGACACTAATTGTTAATAATGACAACTTTAAAGAAACTTTAGTCACTAAAAATTCTTTTTGTGACAAAACAAAAATTATGGTCACTATTATACATATCTAGTGACAATTTTAACATTGTCACTTCCAATATTGTCACTAACATTGCTTTTGGTTGTAGTGATTTTTCATATGAAAATGCTATTAAAACTCAATTTTTGAAAGAAATTGAAGAATTTTTTTCCGGGAATATCTATTGTAGCATTTTTGGTTTTATTTTTAGAGATGTCAAACAAATGTGATTTTCACAAAAAGAAAAAAAAAATCTATGGGACATGAAATTTTGAGATGGGATAAGCCATCCAATAGAAAAGTAATTAGATTTTCACGAAATTTGAGTTTAAGTGAAAATTTAAGAAAATCTAAGGATTCGAAGGGAAAGTAAGATTTTTTTTTTAATAAATCGGTTACATAATATGTGTCATGAATATCAAATTTAATAAATTACAATCAACTGATAACTATTGTAACCAGCTAAAAACTGTTATGAAATTAGAGAAAGACAGTGATAGAACACAAGACTTAGGCTGAGTTTGTGCCAGGGAATGGAATCTCAATTGGGAATAAAATATATGGTAATCATATTTTCAGTTATTCAATTTCAGAATAATGTTTGGTTGTGTCTAGAAAATCGATATATTTTTTTATGCACATCTCGAAGAATTTGTTTCATTCTTTAATTAAATAATTTATATACGTTATGTCACCCAAGTTTTTGAAGTGTTTATATTAGAAAGTTAATATTTTTTTAAATATACTAACTATAATCTGGTACTCATAGTTAATATTTCAATACTAGCTATTAAAATAATAAATTTGTTTGACTATGACAAGTCAAAATTATTAATGAAGTAGTGTGAAGTACAAATAGATATACATATTGATTTAAATAATATATTTCTTTATATGATGAAATATAATAATTATATATATAAATAATATTTTTATTGATATAATATGAATATTAAAAGTGTCTTGCAAGTTTTAATTTTAGAGTTATTTGTAATAAGAAACCCTAAAAAAAAATTAAAGTTTTAGATTCTTTATTTTTTCTTGTTTTGAAGAATCTAGTTCCTTTTTCAAAATTAAAGCAATCTTACAAAACACGTATGATGTAGAACTATGACAATGTTTGGTTATGTTTCCATACCATATTTGATCCAAAATTCTCACCAAACCATGTTTGGTTTACAAAATATTTGGTCAAAAATACACTACTTTTTTGGTAAAAAAAACATAATAATTATTTTTTATCTTTCTACACCTACTTTGTCTCTACACTCCTCTCTATGTGTTCTCTTTTCTCTCTCCTCTTAACAGACAAAAGTTTCATGATTTGACTGCTACAGTAACTTTTGTTCCTTATGGAAACAAAACCAAACACAATCTCATCAAACACGCACGTATCCCCATAAATTTCTCACCAAAATCCCATCCCAAAACATAATCAAACATAACCTATATTTTTGGAACCTTAATTTTGCTTGTAGACGTGTACTTCCGTTTTGAGATGGTTGAAAAGTCAAAATTACGGAAGTTTTACCAGTAGCTTATTTCTAGGCTACGTGACCATTCCTACCATACATATATGGAAAATTTTAAGTTAGTCTCCCCCAATGGTCCTAATCTATTTAACACCACAGATTTGTGTTGGGGTTGGTGGTTTTTATCACCAACCACCCAGGAACGGAGTCAGGAATTTGAACGAGGGGATGAGATTGTTGTGATATAATAAGTATAAACTTTTTTTTTGGCAAATAGTTGAAGGAGTTAAAGGGGGGGTGCGGGGGGCTTGCCCCCCGCGGTACGGTACGCTATAATTGTGGAGAAAAATATAATAAGAAACTAGATTCAATTACAACTTTTGACATACTTTATACTCTTATATCTCTTTCGTTATAGTCAGAATTTTGGGTTTGGGGGGGGGGGCGAACTCAAAATAAAGGGAAAAACATGATACTTTTCCGATTTTGAGGGGGGGCAAAATTCAAATATCAAAAATTTTGTAAGGTAAAAAAATAATTTTTCAAAATTGAGGGCCCCCCCCCCCTCCGGCTCCGTCGCTGCAACCACCTATGTAAAAACCATCCACCCCAATAAAAATGTGTGGTGTTAAAAAAATTAGGACCATTGGGATGCATCTGACATAGAATTACCCTATATAGATATATCTATAATATATATAAAATCTTCCGTCTCTATCTACAACCTGGCCCATCCAATTTGACTCTGAAATTCCGTGTTGTCTTTCTTTTTCTGGCCTTTTTATATTACATTTCTTAGTTAAGAGTAGCTCACGACTCATGAGGGCGGCCATCGGCTGAGGCGACACCAAAGTCGGTGATTCCTCGAATCTTCTATTATTATCCTTTATCAATAGTTAAATCATTTTCTAGCTTGCATAAAAATCTGAAAATTACTAAAGTGCTTTAAAAGAAATATTTATCTCAAGAAAATTTGTCATAATATTTTTTAACTCAAAAGACTAATCCCATCAAATTTCACTCAAAAAGCCAAATAATTAGAGTTAATAAATTTATCACTGATTTTTTTTTTAATCTATAAGTGGTATGGTTTATGATTGTAGTTTCAAATTTTTGAACCTTCTAAAATATTAAAAAGAAGCAATTTAAAGTTCACATTTTAAACTCAAAAACAAATTATGATGTAAAAATTTAATTTTAAAATTAAGAAAGTAAAGTTCATATTATACAATTTATAATCAGTTTAAAGATCCAAGTCTATAAAAATAAAAATTGATTAAGTGTAAATCTTAAGTATTAAGAAATATTTCAGTTTAAAAATTAGGGATAATAGTAGATCCCTAATTTATCCCCTCACTTATTGAAATATGCACTTTACCCCCTCATTTATCATAAAATGTGCACTTCACCCCCCGGGCAGATCCAGACACTCATTTATCATAAAAATTGGACTTTTGCCCCCTGAGTTATGTGTTTTTGTAGCACTTTGCCCCCTGACTTATGTGTTTTGTAGCACTTTGCCCCTGCGTGAGCTGCCCGAGGGAGTGAAGTGCACATTTTATGATAAGTGAGGAGGTAAAACGCACATTTCAATTAGTGGAGGGACAAAATACACATCACCCTATAACTGAGGGGGTGTCTGCTATTATCCCTAAAAATTATTACTCCTAATTATTGGATTTTTTTTCGAATGAAAAATATTTTTTATAGTCTTTTTGAATATAAAAAATCTGTTCTAAGAGAGTTTTAATAATTTTCCTAAGAATTTCATTAAGAAAACTGCGGAAGAAGGTTAATGATGAAACACCTGGGCAATTCTATGCTGGCCCAGTCACAGCCGCCGGATCCCCCAACAGAGGGGGGTCATTTAACAATTTCACCCCCACCTTTGGCTGAGCCGACGGCTGTGAATGGGCCGAGACCCAACCAAGAATTTACCTGAAACACCCAATCTAAACGAATGGTCTCGGCCCAACCAAGAATTTACCTGAAACACCCAATCTAAATGACGGAAGCCAAGTAAACTGAAATCTATTTGACTTTTAATGACGTTCTTAAATTATATTTTACCTTTGAAAAATATGGATTTAGACAAATTCCAAGTTATATGTAAATAGTAAATACTTATGTAGATCTCATGTCTACCATGATAAAGTAATGTGGCCCACATTAAATTTGCATAATATAATTATTTCATTAATATTAGATGAATCTGATAAAATAATTAATTATATAATATTAAGTAATTAAATTTTAGGGATAATTGCAGACACCCCTCACATATGGGGTCCTTGCACTTAAACCTCTCACTTATTGAAATGTGCAATTTACCCCCTCACTTATCATAAAACGTGCACTTACCCCCTTCGGACAGTTTGGGGCAAAAAAATACGAAGGAAAATTCAAATTCAGGTAGCAACGTACGGAAAATTTCTTTGTATTTTTTCTGCTCGAAAGGGGTAAGTGCACATTTTATGATAAGTGAGGGAGTAAAGTGCATATTTCAATAAGTGGGAGGGGTGGTGGTGAAGTGCAATGACCCCCATATGTGAGGGGGGGTTGTCTACAATTATCCCTAAATTTTATTGGTTAAAAGAAGAAACACAACTCAATGTAAGGAAGAAATCCATATGAATTAGCGCCTTGATGAAATGCATCTTTTTGAATGTCATTAAAGAGCTCTCTTTATCCATACACTACATTACGTAAAAAGAAGAAAATGTGTGATCAAGAGAGAGAAACTATTCTTTCTCAAAGAGGTTTTACAAATCAATTACTACAAACGATTAAAAAGATTAACAAATAAAAAAAAAATCAAAGAATGCTATAAAAAATGAAATGTTAGTCTTTATTTGTTAAGATGTGAATGAAGTCATACCAATAATTCAATAACACGAGACAAATAATATTATTGCTCGAGAAATTCAGCATAACCTTTACAATAATCTTGGCAACATTGCATTTTTGGTCTTATATATTAAGGGGATGGCAACTTTGCAATAATATTTTGTTCAACTTGCAATTAAGTCCAGTATCTTAAAATTTTGTGAAATTTTTGATCCTTTGATTGGCAATTTTGGTCTTCAGTCGCCGGAAAATTGGGGATTTTAATTCAATTTAGGGATTTTGACTTCAATTTGGGGACTTGGGCACTTTTGAAGGGAGCAACCCTCTTCTTCAAGCTAATTACTTTAGCTGCAAATCCCTACGCAAATCAGGTATGATGCTCAATTGCTCATTGATCTTGCAGACGTTGGGGGTGGATGAAGGTCCTGCCAAGCAAAAAATCTGCATCCCCCAAACAAAATTCATAGGTTAGAGTTAGACATAGAATATAATAAAAATAAATAAGAAATACAAGAATAATATCAATTCATACCCTATAGTTGAGACATGAAAGAAATCTTCTTCCTAGATTATCATCAGTCCAAGAAGTTCTTAAAGCAGCCCTAATCTCACAGTAGCAATTGACATGGAGTTCACTGTTGAAAGTAGAAGACATTGAAGACACTTTTTCCCAAGCTTTTTGTCACTTTTTCCTCTTGATTTTGGTCTAGAATCTGACTTATGATCCGTTATTTAACAAAATTGCGTATATGAAAAGTATGGAGCAGGAAGTGATGCTTCCCCCTCCAATTTGCTTGTTAGGTTTTGCAATGTCCTACTGGACGCGATTTCCCTCTAAAAGTGCCACAAATCCCCAGATCAGAATTAAAATTTAGAAATCGAATTAAAATCTCCATTTTTTTCAATTTCCCGCGCCAAAGGACCAAAATTGTCAGCGCTCTTTAATAAATACTGGACTTAATTATAAGGTGGAAATTGTCCCAAAGCTGCCACTTCCCTAATATATAAGATCAAAAATGCAATTTTCCCCAATAATCTTTTTTTTTGTTTTTTAATTCAAGACGAAAGGGCATACCCCAACAAATCCGGATTGATAGTTATAATCCTAAATTATAAAGACTCTATCAAGTTCCTTAAAGGAGGGGGAGTCACAAATTGGGGCAGTCTGAATTCGAACCCAGAACCTCTCACACAAAGTGAAAAATGGATATTAATAGACCAACAAGTCTTGGGCTCCCCAATAATCTCTGCCAATGTACAAACTAACTATAAAAGATATAGATTTAGAACCTAGATTAACTTTGGGCCTCTTACAATAAATATGTCTGGCCCATCTAAAAATTATCCGAAATATCTGGATCGGCTCATCGATCCTAGGCTGGCCACTCTGTCTGAGGTAAGCCTTCCTTCACTAACATCACATGAGTTCACGATTTAGAGAAAACAGCAGATACCCTCCAAACTATTAAGTGATGTGCACTTTGCCCCACAAACTATTAAAAGTTGCACTCAACACCCTAAACTATCATATATGTGCACTTTGCCCCCTCGGTCAGCTTCGGGCAGCACAGAGGGGGCAAAGTGCTACAAACCGCATAGGTGAGGGGCCAAAGCGCACATCATCATATTTCTTTTATTTTTTAAAATTTTTACTGATTTTTCTATTTTTATACTTTTTTTCATTTTTTGTAATTTATTTTCATGTTTCCAGATTTTTGAATTGTCATTTTTGTTTTTAGAAAATTATGAATATTTGAATTTATACTTCTTTTCATTGTTTTCTTATTTATTTTCATGTTTTATTTTTATTTTTCTTATTTTCATATTTGAAAATTATTTATTTCAAACCTAGAAATAATATTTCAAGAAAAATCCAAATAAATCCCAATATGCATGATTTAAATTGAACGATGAATGGGTAAAAAATTTCCGAAGTTGACCGAGGGGGGTTAAGTTAATATTAAGAATATTTGAATTTAAAAAAAAAAGAAAATAGCAGTATACCCCCCAACCTATGAGGTGATGTGCGCTTTGCCCCCTCACCTATGAGGTTTGTAGCACTTTGCCCCCTGTGTGCTGCCCGAAGCTGACCGAGGGGGCAAAGTGCACATATATGATAGTTTAGGGTGTTGAGTGCAACTTTTAATAGTTTGGGGGACAAAGTGCACATCATCTAATAGTTTTTTTTTGATGGGGGGGGGGGGGGGGGGGGAGTATCTGCTATTTTCTCCACAATTTATTAGAATCATGTAGATTTATGAAAAACGTTACAATTTTATCCATAAGAGTTGTTGAAGTTTTACAATAACCATGAAATCTGATTTCCAAACAAGTTTCAAATGGGCATATGATTATTCTGTCAAATTCTAATGGAAGCATAAATATATGCATTAATCATAATTTCATGAGGGCTTTCGATTAGGAAAAACATAAAATCTTAATTTGCTATATCAGATTGCTGCGGAAACGTTATCTTAACTTGCAACAACGTGAGAGTTCATAAATTGAAAAATCAAGACTTCCTCGTATTTTGAATTACAAGGACATTATGCCCAAAATTACCGGGCTCGACTGTCGACATTATGCCTAAAATCATCGAGCCTCGACATTATTTGCTGTGTTCTGCATATTTTGAATAACAAGGACATTATCATTGAATGAACTCCACTCACATGGTCCTTATACCTAAATGTGAAACCCTGAAACCTAGACCCATAAGCCTTTGCAATGTTATTCATAAGGGAAAATTACGCCCACAACTCCAATAGTTAGGCCTAATTAAAAATATAGCCCAACATTTTTTAATTACTCACACCCCCATATAATTTGCAAAACCTTACATGGCGGAATTTGCCTTAACAGAATCGTCGAAAAGTCAAAAATACCCTTGATTAAACCTCTAAAAATAAAAGAAAATAGAAAATCAAAAAATAAAAATGTGAAAATGGAAAAACGAGAAAAGAAAATGGAAAATAGAAAAAAAAAAAAGAAATAGATCTGTGTTCATCATCTTTTTCTGATCACCTGTTATTGTCTTCTTCGTCAATTTCACAGCCCACCGCCACCTCACACCACTGTCATTTCTCACCACACAACCTGGACGTCTCCTTCACAGTCGTCTTCTTCTTCGAATCAATTCGATCTCGAGATTTGAGGAGGCGAGGTGGAGAGGTGGTGGGGTGGCCAGTGCGATGGCGGGGAGATGGCCGACAACGATGGAGATGCGGCCGTCTATTTCATTTTTCATTTTTTTTTTCAATTTTTCAAATTCAGAATTTTTTTTCAATTTTGAGAACTCTAAAATTTAATTTTGGGAAAATTAAATATAATATTCTTTATATTTTTAGATATTTTTTATATTTTTATAATAAATATTTTCAAATATTTCTATTATGTACTTAATATTTTTTTATACTTTTCAGATACTTTAATATTTACTAAATATTTTTTTATATGTTAAGATATTTTCTAATATTTTTATAATAATTTTTAACATTTACTAAATATTTTTAATATTTTTTAGATATTTTCTAATATTTTCTATATTTTTCAAAATTTTTTTAACATTTTTCAAATACTTTTTATATATTTTTCAGATATTTTGAATAATTTTTTATTTAAAAAATATTTTTTATATTTTTCAGATATTTTTTAATATTTATATAATAGTATCTAATATTTTAAATATTTATTTAATATTTTTGTATTTATTTCTTTTCTTTTTTCAAAATTTCAATTTTTGATTAACAAAATATAAATAATATTGATTAGAAGGGCATTCTAGTCAGATCACAATTTTTTTAATGGAACTTTAATGTAACACTAACAGAAATTGACGGATATAAACGTTAATAAATTACAGGGGTGAGATTACTTCAAAAAATTTGGGGGATATATTTATAATTAGGCCTAACTAAAGGTGCGTGTAATTTTTCATATTTATGAGCTTGTCTCAAAATCTATTGCCAATCGCTTTAAACCCATGCTTATTGAGATAATTTCTGAGACCCAGCCGGCGTTTACCTGTGGGAGCACCTTATAACAGACAATATCCTAGTGGCATACGACATAAGTCACTTGTTGAAGAATAAGTCTCGGGGGCTGGAGGGTAAGGTAGTTTTGAAGCTAGACATGAGCAAAGCTTATGACAGGGTAGAGTGAATTTTCCAATAAAACTAAACCAATTTTTAAATTTTTTACTGTACACCATATCCCGGAGTTGTATCGAATCCAATAAAACTAACCCAAAATTTCATTTAATTTCAAATTTAAATTACTAATAATATTAGCTGGTGGTCCCAAGTGGCATACGAAAGGGTGTAGAAGGAGGGGGGGGGGGTTGAATAGACCCTTAAGTCTTTTTCGACTTCAAAAATTCGTATCACTTTTGAAGGTTAGAACGCTTAGGCAACTGAACGCTTGGGTCAGACGCTTCAGTAAAGATAACTTAGACTTAGTGATTTTAGCAATTTACCAAAGTAGGGTAACGCTTAGATCACTTAATCAGGGTTAGCACAGCGAAAATGATTTTAAAGCTTTAGCGTTCGTTTTGGTTAAATAGTCACTTAGTAGATTAGCTTGTCTTTTTCAAAGAATATAATATAATGTAAAACAAGACAATAATTAAAGTAAATGACACAAGAAATTGTAAGGTTCACTGGGTGATGTAATCTCAGTTACGTCCTTCTTCTCCTTTTCACTGAGAGGAATTTTACTAAGATGATTATCAAAGAATCACACAGAATCTTCTACAAGATAGTAAACAGGTGAAAATGATCTCGGACTCCTTGATCACACAGATTTCAGCACCAATGAAGATCTTCTTCTACAAAATTCTCTCACTCAGAAATACTGTCTGTAAGGGGTTTCAACAGCTTTCTCACTCAGATGAAAGGTTGAAGGTTTTGTCACAAGGGTTTGTTTGTTTTTGGGAAGATCAAACAACTTGGAATATCTCAGTAAGAATTTAGGTTTCTTCTTTGGAAGAGGTTTGAGATATTTGTGACTGTCTAGAATGTATATAAAAAGCTTGAAAGATTTTGGTTATGGAGTTTCTAGGCTTTTTCTTTGAACGAGAATTTCAGCAGAGTTTCTTGTGCATGTACGTATATCTCTATTGTATCTCTCCTTTTTTTTTTTAGTTTGCTGAAGGTAGGGTATTTATAGACAATTCTTGGGATCTGTCTGTTGGGCACATGTGGGAGCGTGCCTATCACGCAACGCGTGATTCTACCTTTTCTCTGACATTCCTGAAAATTCGCTGGTTCCGAATGGACGGGGAGCAGCTATAAACTCTGAAGTTCTGACAGTCTAGTAAAAAAGGTGGCTTGTCCACAAGTCATAATAGCTTATCACATTTAATGCTCTTATCAGGCATTTAATGCATTTGAATTTATTTCCCGTTGGAAATAAATGGCCGTTGAATGATTGCATTTAAGTCCTTCATGACTTGAGGATTTAATTAAGGTGAATCTGATACATATCGCTATAATGCTTTGAGCACTTGATTCATGAATCCTGAAATAGTCCTTTAGCGTTTGACATGCGCTAAGAACAAATCTTCATCTTCAGTTGACTTCAGACGCTGATCTTCAACTTCTTCTCTAATAGACTCACCTAGAATTCTATTAGCGATTCGGTTTCTAATACTTAGTCTAAAATCTATAAAGATAAAAATTACAAGCCTAATAAAAAATTACATACTTTCAAACGCTTATACATAGATCTATTAAAACAGAAACTTACATTATATTTGGGGTCTAACATAAAATCCTATCTTGTCATCATCAAAACATCTAACATGAAATTTCCTAACAATTTCCCCCTTTTTGATGATGTCAAGACTTTTAACTCTTATAACTCTTTTATAGATTTAAGAGTGTAAAGAAAAGCCCAAATCAGTATAAGTTAGCGTTTGGAAAGTTAGTAAAGTTAGCTAATGTTAGATTAGCCTCAACAAGTTGTTTCAGCGATAAATCATTCATTTGTATAGAAAGATAAGCGTACATGATTTATACTGATGATTGAAAGCGATAACAGAAAACAAAAGACAAGGAAAAAGGAAGCATTCATTTTTTCTGTCGCTTTGCTCTTTCTTCGCCTTGATAGATCTCATTTGCTATGGCCATAAGGAGTCGATCAATATCTATCACGGTGGTATGTTGGAGTTCATCATAGTCATGCCTTCGTTTTCTAGCACTTTCATTTAATTCCAACAACCTTTCCACCCATTCCTTTGGAGGAATACCAACTTCACGAATTAAGTCGTGATAGATGTCTTGTCTTCTATCATTGGATGGTTTCTAGTTGATAGGTCGTCCAAGTGGTCCGGCATAAGGATGAAATCCCATACTTTCCAAAAATCCGACGTCCAAGTCTGGAAGTAAGTACTTTCCTAGATAATATCTTGGCTTTCTCTTTTTAGTTAGCATCTTCTTTATGCTCACTATTTCTTCAAACATTGATCGCCAGTGTTTATTATCTGTTTTAGATATTGCTTTGGACGACTGATGTTTTTCTTTTTCTTTTTGCCCCTTTTTGGCATCATCCAGAGAGGTTTTCAACTCAGCGATATCTCTGCGCAATAGCCGAACTTCTTCAACAAGTAAAGCGACTTGTTGAGCGATACTTTGGGCAGCGGCATCTGAAGAAATGTGCCTCTCAGTATCAGTTGAAGCGCTCTGGACTAAATGACGATTGAATTCTGAGGAGAGTTCAGCGATTAAAGGAGATATGCTTTCCATGATTGCGATTGTGCTCTTGTTAGCAGCGTTTGAGATATCACGGCTTTGAGTATCAGAACTAATTCAGATTTGCCTATCAGCTGTATCCAAAAATTTTGAGCAAGAGCCCTCAATGTTAAGTGAGTTCCATACTGCTTTTCTGAAATCTCGAGCGTCTAAATCACTATCCGAGTTCGAGTCGGAGGAGAAACGCTTAGGAGACGGAATAAGTCCGTAAAAGCTAGAAACTGCAGCCTTGCCTTTGGTTTTATCTCTAATAAATGGCTCTTCAGGCTCTTTAGCAATTTCAGTGTGAACTTCTTCTATCGCTTGGTCCATGGAAGGATTTACAATCGCTGACGGGGGCTCAACTACTGGGGCGCTAGAAGGGTCTGGCAAAGAAGCCTCGGGAATTTGGGCGGCATCCACAGTAGGAAAATCGATTGTTTCAATTATTTGGATGGGAGGAGAAGGTTCTTCAATATCAATAACCTAGAGTGGGCCAAGCGCTTTCATCACATGCCTTGGACTTATCAGGCTGGATTGCGGAATACAGAAAATAGCATCTTCTCGCTCTTCAGTGCTTAGAGCAAGTTGCACTCCTTCCGGCAAATTAATTCCTGAAGTATAAGAATTGAAAAAGTCCAAAATAAATGGCATTAGTGCTTGAGCTGCTTCCTAGTCCACTGGCCTGATCATCGAAATCATCTTGGCCACTTGAATATTCTGTTGACAAAAGAGCACAGGGTGAAGATTGTATCCTCGGAAGTTGCTTAGCCCTGAATAGTGGTTGAAAGTGATGTCCAATGCTTGTGCATTTTCTATCACTGCTCTTTTATCTCTGATGCGCTGAACAAACGCTTGATGGGGGTGAAACACACAGCGTCCTCCTTGACTGAATATGGGTAGCTGTTGACGAATGTAGGTCTCAATGGGTTACCTGTAACCCGGCAGAGCGCTAACATTTCCGGCAATATGCTGACGCTGTTGAAGCAAAAAGGTAGCAAACCCTCGGCGTCTGTATTCTATTCCAAATTCAAAAAGGAATCAATACCTCACGAGTTCTTCAAGAGTATAGAAGTGTAGAACAAACTCTTTAGCCCATCTGGCTGTAACCATCATCCATCGCTTGCCAAACTTGTCAGCTTTCTTTTGATCTTTTCTAGCGACAAGGAATTTCTCAAAACATTCAGTTTCTTCATCGTAATCCTTAGCCCATAATCTTGTAAGGTATTCTCGGGCTTCATCTTCTATCCATGAATTAATAGGATTTGGACGCTCAACAACTACTGGCCCTTTTCCTTTCCAAAGCTTGAGTAGAGTAGGAGAGAGAGCATTTTGAGGAGAACGAACGACTTTGGGATAGGCAGAGTATCCGATCTTGTTGAGAATTTCTTCGTCAGGATTCTTTGACCAATCACCCATATGAGGATTCTTGATGACGATCTTATTCTGGCGCAAAGGATAAAAAGACTCATCAGAGCGACCGGTGAAATTAAATCGCTTCTCATCAAATTCTGTTCTGTTGAACGCTGGTCTTCGGATATACTCAAGTTGAGATTGAATACGCTCCAGATTGTAGAGACCAACGTCGGTGAATCGCTCGAAGAATTCAAATTTGTCAGTGTCGGAAACATCAGGCCGATGAAGAGTGGTTTGAAAGCTGATTTCTGATTCAACAAAGGTCTGAGTGTCTCGTTCTCTAGCGGCATAATAAAATTCAACTTCGGAAGAATATCCGCGAGGAAAGAAATTGATGACACGAGGAGGAGATCCAATTGGAGTAGGAACAAAGGCAATTTCTTCTGTTGGAATCGGGGCCACTTCTATCGACCGCTCAGCATGTTCAGTCGCTTCACTGACTAGTGAAGTTTCAGCGTCAGGAAGGACTTGAGCTATTTCCTTAGCCATATTCACAACAGTTTCCATATCAACATCTACTTCAATGAGAATCTCTGAAGGTGGAGGTGCATCAGCGTCCAGTGCATCTTGAACTGATACATGTAAGCGCTTGAGAAAAGCAAGCAAAATTTCTACTAAGTAGAAATTACAAAAAGGACTAAAACGCTTACCCTGAGGATTATCATCGATTGTTTCAGTCGCTCGATCTGTTTCTATGGTGGGTACAATTTCTTGAGGCTCCGGAATAATTTCTTCTGGATCTAAATCGAGAAAAGAAGTAATGGGATCAGCATGGATGGGAATATGCAAATCCTCAAGAGTGTCAAGAACAATCTGAATATTTGCTTCACACTCGGCTGAAAAAGATTTTATCCTAGCGTTAGGGACTGGAAACTAACGAGGAAAGGATAAATGACGTTTCTTAACACAAGTACTTATCCCGAACACAAGAAAGCCTTTCAGATTGAGCATATGCTTTAGGATCTGAGCTGATTTTTGGAACAGCGTCAGAAGGAGGTGGAACACTCGCTGGCTTTTCAAGCACTGGCTCTGTTGGAGCGCTTGTCGAAGCAGCTGGAGTGGATGAAGGAGTACGCCTTCAGGCAAACGGTACTTCTTCTACCTCTTCGTCCTCTTCTGGAGAGATGATGAAGGCAGGTGGAGGAGAGGGAGATCTAGGAGAAGGAGAAGGAGACTTTTGTTTCTTCTTGGGCCCCGGCTTCTGCTTCTGCTTCTTTGCTGGCTTGGCTGGTTCAGCGACCTTAACAATGATCTTTCGTTTGGGTCGCTTAACCACCACCTCTTCATCCGATGAAGATGATGATGAAGACGAAGAAGCTTGCTCTTCATCATCGGTGCGAACAACTCCTTTGGCAAGAAGTTGCTCACGCTCATCTTTGGGAGCCGCTGCACCACCTCATTTTCTTGGTTTGAGCAGCTCGCTGATTATCTTCTTTCCATAAAACTTGAGCGCTGGGATCTTCTTTCCAGCGGAATTGGTGTAACCGCTAGCGCTAAGAATTCGACTTAAAATAATCCCGTAAGGCTTGGGATTAACTGACTTGGCCATCGCTGCCTTGAAGCGATTAAAAACGTAAAGCGACCAATTTATCTTCAGTTTGGTCAGAATGACCACCATCATCTTTTATTGAAGGTTTGTAACCTTATCGAAGCTTCCTTTTCTGCATTCGATCATTTTGGCGCATATGTCCGCAAGAATGACATATTCACCCTTCATGTCGTTTTTCTTGAAATTGAGTTCATAGGCAGCTTCAACTTCATCTTTCTTGATCAATGCCCAAACCTTGGTAGCATCTCCAAGAGTAACATTTTCAACTTCGGCACCATCGTTTGGTAAGTTCAGTAAAGATGAAATTAGAGAAGGAGTGAGAATGAAGGTCTCACGGGCAAAAGGAAAGACGCAGGAATAGAGTTTCCGTCGTCGGAGATTTTTGCATTCTTGAAGAAGAATATGGTTTCTTCCTCAAAGAAGTTGAAAATAGCAGTTAGCATATCATATAAACCAGACTCCTGGACGAGTGGAAGAACAGTCCTCAGAGGGAAATTCTGGTTATTGAATAGATAGTCCCAGTTAACAAGAAAACCGGCATTAATAGTGACCAATTTCTCTGGTTTGGAAGATTTTCCAGCAGTAGATTTTGAAGACGTCGGTGCCATTGAAGAACGAGAGAAAAATTCGGTTGAGGAGAGGAAAAGATGTTATTTTTGCCTTTAGAGAGGAAGAACTTTTACAGTAGAGGAATTTGAAAGTGATAAAGTTTTACTGTAAAGGTTTTGAAGGGTTTAAATAGGAGGCAAAAGTAACTCCTCAATTGGTAGATGAATGACACATGTACAAGAGTTAATGTTGAAAGATAACAAAAAGAAATCTGAGCCGTTTACACATAAATACGGATGTAAAAAAGTACGGTAAAATAGGTTAACTGCTGGGAAATATAAAGTTTTTTGGATCCGCAGTTACTTTTTGAAAACGTTTGAATTTTAAATTTTCAGCGTGAAATGCACGCGCCTGATAGTACACTGACACGTACTCAGACATGTGCAGTTACTGAACCGCCTAGTTTTTAGATAGGAATCATTAACCGTCAGTTTGATTTGATAAGCACGTGTGAGCAGTTGTCAAATCTAATCTTTTGGACTTATCCACATGTTACTTTTAGCAATGAAAACTATGCATGATTTTTTGGGAAATTCACTAAGCGTTAAAGTGAGAATCTTTTTAATGCTGAAGTCTTTTTGAGAGCAGAATTTAATTTCTTAAAGTTTGAGATAAAATCAATCGCTTGAATTTATAAAATATATTTTCATTTATTGAAGATTGATTTTTGTCATGCATAAAGATAAGCGTTAGTGATCAATGCATAAAATTTTAAAAGTCATTTTTGATCACAGTCGCTTTATATATTGAGACAAGTACAATTTTAAAGTTCCCCTTAAAATTGATGACTTATTTCAGATTTTGATAAACGCTTTAGACATAAACATAAAGTGGATTCCCCCTAAATTATATGCCTATAAATATGAGGCTTTATGATTTAAACTGTTTGTCAGTGCCAATGAAGTGCATGGAGATATCTTTCTTTTGAACATGATCATGCAAGAAATGGTATCGAACGTCAATGTGTTTGGTTCTAGAATGAAGGACAGGAGTTTGGGTCATAGCTAAAGCGCTTTGGTTATCACAATGGATTGGGGTAGGACCTAAGATTGTTCCATAATCTCTAAGTTGTTGCCTCATCTAAAAGATTTGTGCACAACAGCTCCCAGCGGCTACGTATTCTGCCTCAGCGATAGAAGTCGCTATGGATTGTTGTTTCTTACTATGCCACAAAATTAGTCTATCACCTAGAAATTGACATGTACCACTAGTACTTTTTCTATCTATTTTGCATCCTGCAAAATCTGCGTCTGAATAACCAATTAGTTCAAAAGGAGAATCCCTAGGATACCATAAGCCCATATTTTGTGTGCCTTTTAGGTATTTAAGGATTCTCTTGGTAGCATTTAAGTGTGACTCTCTAGGATCAGCTTGAAAGCGTGCACACATGCATACCGAAAACATAATATCAGGTCTACTAGCGGTAAGATAAAGGAGTGATCCAATGATACCTCTATAGTTAGTGATATCAAATTTCTTCCCACTTTCATCTTTATCTAACTTAAGCGTTTGGCTCATTGGAATTTTTGAAGATGATGCATTTTTCATACCAAATTTTTTAATCATATCTCTTGTATATTTAACTTGGTTTATAAATATTCTATTAGGGAGTTGTTTAACTTGTAATCCTAAGAAGAAAGTTAATTCACCCATCATGCTCATTTCAAATTGTTCTTGCATCATTTTCGAAAATTTCTCACACAGTCGCTTATTAGTAGAACCAAATATAATATCATCAACATAAATTTAGACTAAGAGAATATCTTCATTATGGGTAATTTTAAATAATGTTGTATCAACGCTGCCTTTGAAAAGCCTTTACCTATAAGGAAGATAGAGAGAGTGTCATACCATGCTCTTGGTGCTTTTTTGAGGCCATAGAGTGCCTTATCCAATTTGTAGACCATAATTTTGCCATGGTTGTTGATGAATCTTGGAGGTTGCTCCACATAGACTTCTTCTTGTAGTTTACCATTCAGGAAAGCACTCTTCACGTCCATTTGGTATACTGTGAACTTGTTGAATGCGGCAAACGCTAGGAACAATCTAATCGCTTCAAGACGGGCAACTGGGGCATATGTCTCATCAAAATCAATACCATCTTCTTGACAATAACCCTGAGCGACTAATCTGGCTTTGTTTCTTATAATAATACCATCTTCATCCATCTTGTTTCTAAAAACCCATCTAGTCCCAATAACTCTTTGGTGAGTCGGTCTTGGTACTAGCGTCCAAACCTTGCTTCTCTCAAATTGGTTAAGCTCTTCTTGCATTGCTTCTACCCAACTTGAATCACTGAGCGCTTCATCCACTTTCTTTAGTTCCATTTGAGATAGGAAGCTTGCGAACTTGGCCTCATTAATTGTAGCGGACCTAGTTCTAACAGGTGCTTCAATGTCTCCAATTACTAGCTCTGGTGGATGATCTCTAAGCCATTTGCGGTCTGGTTGGAACGGGTTGAGAGACTCTTGGTTGTTAATCGCTTGACCCTCATTTGTCTCTTGCGCAATCGCTTCATCATTCACAGTTCCAATTTGCTCTTGATGATCATTCTCTTCATGATCATCAGCAATTCTGACATTATCACCATTGTTAACCTCACGATTATCCTTAGGAATAGGCACACGAATCTCGTCATCACTATCATCACAAGATTGATTTGTGACGCTTATTGAGTGAGATCTTCAATTCCTACATCATCAGGATTAACCTTACTCGGTTCTTGGTAAGCATCATCAAACACAACATGAATGGACTCTTCAACCTTTGATTTGATCTTATTAGGATGCGAAAACTCTTTCCATTCTTGGCATAGCCTAGAAATATTCCCTCATCCGCTTTGGGATCAAATGTCTTTAAGCTTTGGGATCCATTGTTATGAATGAAACATTTTAAACCAAATACATGAAAATATGAAATGTTAGGCTTACGTCCCTTCCACAACTCATATGGAGTCTTCTCATGTTGCTTGTTGATCATACACCGGTTCTGAGTGTAGCAAGCGGTGTTGATGGCTTCGGCCCAAAACCTTTGAGGTAGCTTAGACTCTGCAAGCATAGTCCTAGCAGCTTCTTTAAGCATTCTGTTCCGTCGCTTGGCAACTCCATTCTGTTGAGGTGTTCTAGGAGTAGAATACTCATGAAGTATTCCAAAGTCTATACAAAATTTCTCATCAAATTGGTTAGTAAATTCAGTTCCTCTATCGCTTCTAATTCTTGTCACCTTTAAATCTTTATAAGTTTGCAATTGACGAATTAGCGATGTGAGCTTGATACTAGTCTCATCTTTGGTTGCTAGGAATTCTACCCATGTATAGCGAGAGAAATCATCAACTATTACTAGCCTGTACTTTTTACCACTAACGCTCATGATTTGAATAGGACCAAACACATCTAGATGCAATAGTTCAAGAACTCTAGAAGTAGATAGGCATGGTTTCTCTTTAAAAGATGATTTAACTTGTTTACCCATTTGACATGCATCACATAAGCGATTCTTCTGAAAGGAACCCTTAGGTAATCCCTCCACTAGATTTAGCGATATTAACTGAGAGATTTCCTTAAAGTTGAGGTGATTCATTTTTCTATGCCATAACCAACCCAATTCATTTTGACTTTTGGCTACAAAGCATGTGGGGTTGTTATCAATTGTAGAATCCCAATCTACTAAATACACATTGTTTGTTCTTTTTCCTCTTAATTTAGTAGACTTAGTCTTAGCGTCGTTAACATAGCAGAAGTCGCTTGAAAATTTTAGTTCAAAACCTTTATCACAAAATTGACTAATGCTTAACAAATTATGCTGAAGACCTTCAACATAATATACATCACTAATCATGATGCTCCTATGCATGATACCTATACCTTTGGTTTTGCCTTTCGAGTTATCACCAAATATAACTTGAGGACTGTTGGTAGCTTGATAGTTGATTAGGAGATCTTTGGAACCCGTCATGTGTCTTGACGATCCACTATCGATGTACCAAACTGAAGTATTGGTGTTGGCTCTAGGTACCTGCATTTAAAGGACAATTCTAATTCTTCTTAGGTACCCATGTTGTCTTGGGTCCTTCAGCGTTAGTAACTTTGGTTTGAATTAGAACTTTAGGAACCCATATTTGCCTAGTCTTCATTGTAGGAATACTGGCCTTCTTAGGTTTCACATCATGTTGTGTGTGCTTTTTGGGTGTATAATAATATCCTCGATTATAATAGTAGTCATAATCATAGTCATAATTATAATCATCATAGTATCGATAATATGATCTTGTCTGTCTTGGATATTGACGTTGGTATTTCCTTAGCGCTGGCTTAGCTTGCACTTTTGGTGCTGGACGCTTAGCGCTTGATTCACAGTGGTTAGGTTTATCCTTAACCTTTTGAGCGTTTGGATGAACCTTTCTTTGTGAATCATTTACCTTTGTCTTTCCCTTGCCTGAGTCAGCTTTGGCTTTCTCATTTGGCCTCGTACCATTGTCACTTGGTTCATTCAGCGTTTGACTTTGTGAACCTTTCTCAACAAAGAAAACACCCTTTCCTTTGTTGTTTGCCGTAACATTAGATTTATTTGGTTGTTTACCGAATTTATTGCATCCTAAACCAGTCTTTTCACCAAACATTCTTGTTACCTCAGTCACATTATCCAACTTTCTTGAAGCTTTTGATAATGATGAGATGAGCTGCTCTGATTTGGTAAGTCTAGCGATCAGATCAACTTCTCTCTTGACTATTATATTAAGATCGCTTTTCAGTTGAGTAATCTCACTCTCAAGTGATTGGTTTTTCTCAATGCATTGTTGCTGAACTTGCAACTCTGTTTTGAGCGTTACTTTATCACTTGTGAGCGATGAGATAATAGCGAAGTGATTTTGATATATTTTGGTGGCATCTTGACAATATTTTTAATATTCATTGACTTTGTCAAGCAATTCATCATAAGAAAGAGGATGAGATAATTCAGTGGTTACCTCTGGTAGCGAATCGTCAGACGCTTCATCATCTCTTGCCATAAGACTAATCAACGCTGAGTCGCTTGTAGGCTCATCATCACTGCTTCCATCTGATGATTCCAAATCCTCTTCAGGTGCGAAGAATGGTTCAGATTCCGCTAGCAAACCTTGTTGGCGAGGGTTGCTCCTGAATTGGTTTCTATCCACATAGTCTTGCCTTGTGGGCTTAGACACATTTGGATAAGGGCAATTTACTTGGTAGTGCCCTGGTTTCCTGCAATTATAACACAAATTAGTTTTCATTTTCTGTTCATTGGTTAATCGCTTTGTTCCAACTGGCGCTGAGAGATTCTGAGTAGGAGTTGTAGGCGCTTGATAAGGAACTAGCACTAATGGCTGAGGTGCAGAATACTGATGCTTGATACTGAGGCGCTGGTGCTGGGGGAGGAGTTTGAAATGAAGTTTGTCCAATAGGATTTCTCTTTTCATATCTTAGAAATTTCTTGAATTTCTTGACCAATAAAGCCATCTCCTTTTCTTCATTGGATTTTGTTGTTTTAACCTCACTAACCGCTTTTCCCTTACTCTTGGTAGTAGCGATTAAAGCTCCTGATTCAGTCGCTGAAGTCGATGTGTTGCTGACTTCACCTAATTCGAACTCAAATGCCTTTAACTCTGAAAATACATGTTCTGGAGTAAGAGTCTCCAATGTTTGTGATTCTCTCATAGCAACATTTTTAATCAAATATTTGCTTGGAAGACTTCTGAAAATCTTATTGACCATTTCTTTATTGGTCAACTCCTTGTCTAATGACGCTAACTCTGTAATGAGCAAAGTGAACCTTGCGTCCAATTGTTCTAGCGTCTCATTGGGCTGTATCTTGAAATGCTCAAATCTTTGCATGGCTATGGAGAGCTTGTTCTCCTTTATTTGTGTTGAACCTTCACATACTATAGCCAGCTTATCCCATATTTCTTTGGAAGTCTTACATTGCTTGATCTTGTTGAACAATGCATCATTATCACCTAATGCTGAGTAGAGTGCACTTCGTCCAACATTATCCAAATTCGCTCTTTTTCTATTCTCTGGCGTCCATTCTAACTTAGGTTTCTCGACATAACCATCTGGAGTAGCCTCGGTCGCTCCACGAGTTACAACTTTCATAATCTGAATGGGTCCATTTGTAATCACATCGCACATTTCATTATCGCAAGAGCATAAATAAGCGAATGCTCTAAGTTTCCAAGAATCATAGTTTGATTCTACCAACTTAGGCATTTTGTTAAAAGCCGTAATGAGAAAAAAAATTTTAAGAGAAAATTTAAAGCGACTAAGTTTAAAAACAATAGATCTGAACAAGCAGTTACGCTCAGAAACGCTTAGGTTTCTAATTCAACCGCTTTGATACCACTTGGTGGTCCCAAGTGGCATACGAAAGGGTCTAGAAGGGGGGGGGGGGTTGAATAGGTCCTTAAGTCTTTTTCGACTTCAAAAATTCGTATCACTTTTAAAGGTTAGAACGCTTGGGTCAGACGCTTTAGTAAAGATAACTTAGGTTAGTGATTTTAGCAATTTACCAAAGTAGGGTAACGCTTAGATCACTTAATCTGGATTAGCACAGCGGAAATGATTTTAAAGCTTTAGCGTTCGTTTTGGTTAAATAGTCGCTTAGCAGATTAGCTTGTCTTTTTCAAAGAATATTATATAATGTAAAACAAGACAATAATTAAAGTAAATGACACAAGAAATTGTAAGGTTCACTGGGTGATGTATTCCCAGCTACGTCCTTCTTCTCCTTTTCACTCGGAGGAATTTTACTAAGATGATTATCAACGAATCACACAGAATCTTCTACAAGATAGTAAACAGGTGAAAATGATCTCGGGCTCCTTGATCACACAGATTTCAGCACCAATGAAGATCGTCTTCTACAACCTTCTCTCACTCAGAAATACTGCCTGTAAGGGGTTTCACAGCTTTCTCACTCAGATGAAAGGTTGAAGGTTTTGTCACAAGGGTTTGTTTGTTTTTGGGAAGATCAAACAACTTGGAATATCTCAGTAAGAATTTAGGTTTCTTCTTTGGAAGAGGTTTTAGATATTTGTGACTGTCTGTAATGTATATAAAAAGCTTGAAAGATTTTGGCTATGGAGTTTCTAAGCTTTTTCTTTGAATGAGAATTTCAGCAGAGTTTCTTGTGCATGTATGTATATCTCTATTATATCTCTCCTCTTTTTTTTTTGGTTTGCTGAAGGTAGGGTTTTTACAGGCAATTCTTGGGATCTGTCCGTTGGACACATGTGGGAGCGTGTCTATCACGCAACGCGTGATTCTACCTTTTCTCTGACATTCCTGAAAATTTGCTGGTTCCGATTGGACGGGGAGCAGCTATAAACTCTGAAGTTCTGACAGTCTAGTAAAAAAGGTGGCTTGTCCACAAGTCATAATAGCTTATCACATTTAATGCTCTTATCAGGCGTTTAATGCATTTGAATTTATTTCCCGTTGGAAATAAATGTCTGTTGAATGATTGCATTTAAGTCCTTCATGACTTGAGGATTTAATTCAGGTGAATCTGATACATATCGCTATAATGCTTTGAGCGCTTGATTCATGAATCCTGAAATAGTCCTTTAGCGTTTGACAGACATTAAGAACAAATCTTCATATTCAGTTGACTTCAGACGCTGATCTTCAACTTCTTCTCTAATAGACTCACCCAGAATTCTATTAGCGATTCGGTATCCAATACTTAGTCTAAAATCTATAAAGATAAAAATTACAAGTCTAATAAAAAATTACACACTTTCGAACGCTTATACATAGATCTATTAAAACAGAAATTTACATTATATTTGGGGTCTAACATAAAATCCTATCTTGTCATCATCAAAATATCTAACATGAAATTTCCTAACATTAGCAATCAAATATTAGTAATTCGCAAAGACTTTCATATAAGATGCATATTCCAGAGTGAATGTACGGTACGTACCTCGGTTAAGTGATATGTATTACCTTTTTGTCACTTCTTGCAATTTAGATAAGGAATAAATACAATAAATACAATCGATTGGATTAATGTTATTAGCATTTACAAAAACAATTTTATTACATTGCCATAGTAAATGTTGGTAATAAAACAATGAATGATTAACTGGTGACATTTATGATTAGTTAGCTATACTTTCGTGTCATAAATTCATAATAGTCTATATTTATTCTATATGTAGATAATTGGCACATTAAGTGATGTTTACAAGTATCTCAATAGTTTGCCCCTCAACATTTGCCCCTCAACAAGGCAAGGTCTAAATGTTCAATTTCTTTTACTATCGATTTTATATTCGAATGTTAAAGTTAAAGTATGAATTCTAATATGTGCTTCTTCCAGTTAAGAATTAACAAAATCGCTACTTGATATAGGTAAAATAACATACAATCGAAGCTCATTATGAGACCGATTGATGAAGCGCCTGCCAGTCACATAAACTTAAGAAAATTTGGGCTCAAATCAAGATGAACCGGTTAAAATGGCTTACGGGGCCTAGCAAATGGGTTAGACCCTATGGTTTTGGGATTGAACGCATAGCATCATCCTCCAGCTTGGAGGTTGAGCACCATGCATTTGACCCTTAGGCAGGGGTCGAGCATTGACTTATGCTCGACCCCAATGCTTGACCCCGGCCCAACCTTCTTATTTTAGTTTGGGAGTAGACATTCTGAGTAACAGTTATTACGGTAAGCCCATGATGCACACGTTCCCCAATGTTGTTGCAAAGTGAACGCGGTTAAACAGTTACTTTACCACGAACCGGATCATGGACGCGACTTTGGCACCAAACAGAGGGATCTTTTTATTATTGATAACGTATAAAAATCGAAGGACTAGATCCGAGGACTCACAATGCAAAAAAGGTGGGATCCGAGGCCGAACGGTCGTCAGAGGTTGGGTCCGAGGATAACTGGCGATTTGTATCAACCTGCACAACAGAACCCCGGGGTCGTCCCCAGGGGTAGGCCCTCCGATGCTTAAGTTAGAACTTGAGAGATGGCGGATTTGAAAGTGAAAGATTGGAAAAAAAGGAATCCCTTACCTGGAGCCGAGGTCTCCTCTTTTATACCACGTTAGACCTCGGATTTACCCTAGATATGGAAAAGGACTCCTGGGGAGGTTGGGATCCTTAGTTAAGTTTGAATCAAACCAAGAGACCTTGGCCAAATTAAAAGACCTTAGCCTTAGCCCCTTGACTTAATTGTAATTGGTGCACACTTGTTGGATTTTGGTAACGCCACGTGTCACTTGACAAAATTACGAAATTACTCCTCATCACTTGCCCCCCACTACTAGAGCACGAATAAAAATTACGCTCTAGAAGTACTCAAAATTTTATCGCGATTTTGTACGCGATGTCCGTATCGCGCTATACAATCTCTTTTGTCCTTTAGTGGGACTTCCATCTATAATAACATCCTCAAGTAAATTCTCTTCATTTACCATTTCACTCTTGTAAATTCTTGGAGATGGAGAGGTAGAAAAATAGACGTTTCATTGCCGAGGTGTACTCCTTGGAGAATTCAAAGTCGTACCGAGCTCTAGACGTTCGTAGTCCTTGGCTAAAAGGTTTGTCATTTTCTCCCATCAAGCTTTGAAATAATATTTTTATCCTTAGCATGATTTAATTGCCAAAGTCTATTATTTCTTTATTTTTCTCTATGTATAATACACATTATGCCAACATGTAAAAACATAATATTTCATACCTTAGTGCTAAGGTTGCCAAGGTCTATTTTTTACCAAGGTTGCGATAGCTTACTTAGCATTTTCCTCCAAGTTTTCGGCCCTTAGAAAAATGTAGGACTTCCCTTGCATGGTAGAGTAGTTGAATGTCCTTAGAATTCCGCCAATTAGTCTAAGGTTATTCCTTTGTTCACATGTAGTTGATAACATTTGATTTCCAGGTGAGCACTTTTGGAGTCTTTGGCTTTGACAAAGGACTTGTATCTATAGTCCTTAGTATGTCCTTGGTAGACAATTTTTCCTTGCCCTTTTCCTTAGCTAAAAAAAAAATAATCCAAGGAGTCCTTTACTTAAGAAAAATCGTCCAAGGCTAAGCAAAGGACTTCCACTTTGATCTCTTCTTTATCCAAGGTGCCCAAAGTTTCCCCATTTGTCTTAGCAAATAAAGTGTCCTTGATAAGCCCTTGGCTTTTGTGGATGGTATTGTCCAAGGAGTCCTTTGCCAAGCAAAGGACTTCCACTTTTTTGCCAAGGACTTTTCATTTCAAGTACAAGTAGTCCCTAGCTATTTTTCCATAGCTTTGATTGCTTCTTTGTCCATAGCTAGCTGTAAATGACTTTTGACTCTAGCAACATTGAAGTTCACGTTCCTATTCAAAAAAAAAAAACCTCCAAGGACTAGCCAATTCACATGATAAGTCCTTTTCATGCCAAGTACAAGGTTGGCAAAGGACTTCCACTTTAGCACTTAGCTAGCATCCTTAGCTTCAAAAGTTGGTTGTACTCTTACCAAATAAAGCTACTCCAATTAATGCATTTAACCAACTCACATTCACTTTGCCAAGGAGAGCAATGACCGATCCATAGTCTTGTAATTTTGGAAAAAGACTTGTCCTCTTGTTCTTACACCACCCATATATCCAAGGTCTTCTAAAGTGTGACTTGTCTTAGAAAATAAAGTTAGACAAGGCCTACTTTTCTTTAGTAATTTTGCCAAGGTCTCCTTCCTTAGCAATTTTTCAAAGGACTTGCCAAGGTCTCTTTTTCCTTAGCAATTTTTCCAAGGACTTGCCAAGGTCTCTTTTTCTTAGCAATTTTGCCAAGGACTTGCCAAGGTCTCTTTTTCCTTAGCAATTTTGCCAAGTACTTGCCAAGGTCTACTTTTTCCTTAGCAATTTTGCCAAGGTCCATTTTTCTTTAGCAATTTTGCGAAGGACTTGCCAAGGTCTATTTTTCCTTAGCCATTTTTCCAAGGACTTGCTAAGGTCTATTTTTCCTTAGCAATTTTGCTAAGGACTTGCCAAGGTCTATTTTTCCTTAGCAATTTTGCCAAGGACTTTCCAAGGTCTATTTTTCCTTAGCAATTTTTATCCTTTGCTTCCTTTGCAATTTTCATCTCTCGGCCAAGGAGCAACTTTCCTCCAAAATTAAGCATTTTTTCGAAACCAACTCCAAATCCTTAGGTGGTCATGGGACTTGATAATTTTTAAGAATCGGAGTCTTTGATAAACTTAGCAAATGAGTCGTGACTTTAGTCCTTAGCTCATTCCCATGTCGAAGGTCTCCCAAATCACAACTTGTCTTTTAGCAAATAAAGCTAAGTGTCAATAAACGAGCCCTTGGCTTTTGTGGAACGGTCCAAGGGCTCTAAGGCGGATTTATCCTTAAGCAAATAGAGCTAGAATCCTTGGATTACTCCTTAGATATTATAACTTTCAAGCCCTTAGCTAGTTATAAAGCCTTTTCACAAATGAACTTGTGCATAATGCCCCGGTACGAGACTCTAGAGACCTTAGAGCTAAGACCTTGGCAATCAACTCATAAACACTTCAAGGCTTTTGTTTGTTTTCATTTATTTATTTATTTATTTATTTGTGCCAAGGTTTGTTAGCTACACACTCATTATTTGATAAGAATTCTTACCTGATTCTCAGGTAGACAACTCGTGGAACTTGGTTTGAAGCACGTCTTTTCAGTGGTTCTTGAGTGAGTCTTCAGAACTTTTTTCAACCATTAGATTTATTTAACCATAATGTCTTCTTCTGAGGATTCGGATGAGCCCTCTTCACATCTTCCTTTAGCTAGATTACATAACCTCCCAGAGCCTATAGAGGTGAAAAAGCGTACAGCTAAGCCAAAGTCTCTTGATCCTGAGGATGAGACCTCTGTTCTTACTAGGGGAGAAATAAAGGGTTTTAAGGTGTTGGGTTATTTCCCTAGCCTTTGGGAGGTCTATATTCCTCAATCCGGAGAGGGTGGTTTGAGTGTTTTGCCACCGGGGTGGCTCTGCTTGTATGAAGATATGTTTCGTTCTGGTCTAAGGTTTCCTTTACACCCCACCATCGTAGAAATTCTTAAATTTTACGACCTCTGTTCGACCCAATTGACTCCAAATGCTTGGAAAATTATCATCGGGTTTATTATCCTTGCAGTCTCTGTCCCTACCTCAGTTAATGTCACCGTATTTTCTTCTATCTATAGAATTCAGCAACACCCTAGTGTCAAAGGCTTGTGGTACTTCGTGTCTAGATGTAGAACTAAACCCCTTGTAGAAACTTCTAAGAAAACTAAGGGCTGGAGGTCAAGATTTTTCTACGTTTGTCAAGGTAGAGATTGGGATTTCCCGACAGAGTGGAATCATAGTTGTTCTCTAACTCAAACGCCTGTCCCCAGTAAGGATGAGCAACAAGCACGATTAACACTTATCATTCATGGTCCAGTAAGCTTAGATAAGCTTATCACTAAAGATGTTCTAGTTGCAGCAGGCTTGAGCCAGTTACATTTGTCCGTAGTGATAAACCTTAGTATGCACTTCTTCCTTTTTTTGATCTATATTAACATATATGCCTTAGCTGACTTTTGCTAATATATGCATTTTTTGTACAGGTATGGAGGTCCGCAATGCTAAAACGATCGACAGGAATAAGATATTGACTCGGGCTGCGCAGAGACGAGAGTCTGAGGACCCAAAGGGGTCAACTCCTGGTCTTCCAGTTGTACGACGGTTTAAAAGGAGGCTTCTCCCTCATTCTGCTGCGGGATCTTCTCAGAGACTTATAGAATCGTCACTTCCTTTAGAGCCAATCATAGATGGAGGGATTAAGTCCTTCGATATTCCTACTAATGTTGCAGGTTCGGATGTCGCTATACCTCCTACTGACGAGGTTGCACCTGAGGAGGTCGTCACTAATATCTCTACCACCCCCTTTTGTCCCGAGTGGAATGTGAAGGTCGGGGATTCTATATTCACCCGGGGGTAGCCATAGAGATGATGTCTAACCTCCTACCTGAAGGTGATCGTGTTACATTGGATGAAGCGACTTCTGAGGTCTTATCATACGATGGTTATGATCATCTTGCCAAGGTATTCCTTTACTCAATTTTCTATTCATTTTCCTTTGAATATTATAATGATATTTTCATTTCCTTTGCAGCTCCTAGCTACCCACCATGGGATGGTTCGCAAAATAAACCATGGAAGTAGGAGGGTTAGGGAGTTTATCACCGATTTAGAGAAAGAGACTACCTTGAAGTTTGAAACTGAGATAGCATTCGATAAGAAAACAGCAGAGGTAGATCGCTTAACAGACGAGATTTCCAAGATGACTGAATCTCTTACTCTGTCTGACCGACGAATTGAAGAAGTCGAGAGAAAGGCCGATGAAGCAGAGGAGACAAGGATGGCGATGGACGAAGTTTTGCTAGACCATTGGCTAGATGGGTACACCGCTTGTAGACAGGATGTTCTCTCCATTGCCCCTACCTTCGTTGTCAGTCGTTTAGTCCCTCCTCCTGCTTCCGAGTTTATCTCAGTTGATGAAACTGGTGTTCCAGGGTCTACGGACCCGGCTATGGAGATAGACGGTGGTGCAGACATTGCAGCAGAGGATGTGGACCGTATTTGATTTAGTTCCACCACTTTTCCTTGATCGATTACGGTCTTTAGCTTTATGTATTTCTGTATTTCATACCCTGGATGTTTATTTATTTTGTTGTTATGTCTTTTGAACAATATGTAGGATGCTTCAACTTGAAAGTGAGGACTATCACTTTTGAGATATTGGCTTCTATAGTTTAGCTTAGCTTACTTTTTTATCCAAATTTCTCATTTATATCAATTGATTGTCCTTTGCAATTGATTTTATAAAGGAAGGATTCCTGTTACCCAAGGGTCGGATCATCCTAGTCCTTAGCCTGAAAAGGCCTCGACTATTCTATCTTAGGAGATTAGCCCAGTAGACGAATAGTCGGGGGTCTAGAGTTTTCCAGACATTTTTCTAAGAAGTCATTTAAGTGATTGCTAGCTGGATAATCAGTCCAGGCGTCACCACTTCTTCTTAGAGCCTAAGTTAATTTAGGACTTTTATTTTCCCGAGGTATATTTCTCGGTTTTCATTGGTCGCAGCTTTTGTGATAGTGGCAATGGTTTTCCATTGCAATCCTATCTTAGATAGTGGCAACGGTTTTCCATTGCAATCCTATCTCATTGAAAGTTCCAAGACATTGCACAATAGATATTAAGAAAATCGAAAATTTTATTGCAACTTGAAAGCAAAAGTCATCAATTCCAAAGCAAATAGCATGAAGCTAATCTTCAGTTTTATTGAATTGAAAACAAACATGATAAAATAACTAAGGATAACCTACTGGTAATACTTCCTCAGATGCTCAGCATTCCAAGATCTAGGGATATGCTTGCCTCCAAGGTCTTCTAACTTGTACGTGCCCTCCTTCACTACTTCACGAACTCGATATGGACCATCCCAGTTAGGAGATAGCTTATTGCTCCTTTCATGGTGATTAAACTGGGCCTTTCTAAGGACTAGCTCCCCGGGGCGAAAATAACGTGATCTGACACGATTGTTATAGTACTTGGCCACCCTTTGCTGATAAGCAGCCATTCTAACCTTGGCTTTTTCCCTTTGCTCATCAATGAAATCAAGGTTAGCTCTGAGCCCTTCCATGTGCTCCCCAATATTGAAATTTTTGACTCTAAGGCTGGGAATCCCAATCTCTACTGGAATAACCGCCTCTGTTCCAAAGGTCATGCTAAAAGGTGTCTCTCCAGTAGCTGTTCATTGTGTTGTACGATATGCCCACAATGTTTCTGGTAGGACATCCACCCATAAGCCCTTAGATTCATCCAATCGTGTTTTCAGAGATTGCAAAATGGTCCTATTGGTGACCTCAACTTGACCATTAGACTGCGGATAAGTGACCGAGGTCGTTCTGAGGTCAATGCTAAGGTCTGCACAGAACTCACGAAAACGTCGATTGCCAAATTATTTCCCGTTGTCAGTGATAAGAGCCCGAGGTAATCCAAAACGACAAAAAATAGACTTCCACACAAAATTTCTGATTTGTTGCTCCGTAATATGGGCCAAGGGCTCCGCTTCAACCCACTTTGTGAAGTAGTCTATCGCTACTATTAGAAACTTTCTTTGTCCATTGGCTTGAGGAAATGGTCCGAGGATGTCTATTCCCCAAATTGCAAAGGGCCAAGGAGTGGACACCGAGGACATTGGCACTGCTGGGGAGTGAAGGATGTTAGAGTGTATTTGACATTTGGCACATCGTCTCACAAGACTTATAGCATCATCCTTCATGGTTGGCCAGTAGTACCCCTGTCTAAGGACTTTTTGTGCCAAAGCTCTGCCCCCCAAGTGATTGCCACACACTCCTTCATGAACTTCTCTAAGAGCATAGTCAGCTTCACTCGGCCTCAGACATTTCAGATAAGGCAAGGTGTAGGATCTCTTGTAAAGATGGTCTCCAATAAGAGTATATCGAGCCGAGCGATAAGAGATCTTTCTTGCTTCTCTCTTGTCCTCGGGCAATCTCCCATCCTTCAGATAATCTATAATTGGATCCATCTAGCTAGGCTCCGCTACTAAGGATAGGACTTGGTTTTCATCTATGCTTCGGTGGGGTAAGACTTCCACGGGAACCCTTTTGATGAGATCATGATAAGGTGAACTTGCGAGTTTAGATAGAGCATCAGCTTTGGTATTCTCGGTCCGAGGTACATGATGTATTTCAAAGTGCGAGAGTTGAGTTACTAGACACTTCACCTTTTCTAAGTATTTGGCCATTTTAGGATCCTTAGCATCAAAATCTCCTTTGACTTGGTGAACCACCAACTGAGAGTCGCTATAGGATTCCACATTTTTTGCCCCAACCTCTAGCACTATTTTTAATCCTGTGATAAGTGCTTCATATTCGGCCTCATTATTTGATGCTTGGAAATCAAACCTTAAGGCATATTCAAAAATATTTCCCTCTGGGCTTGTTAGAGTTAGACCAGCACCGCTTCCTCCAAGGTTTGAAGAGCCATCGACAAACAATGTCCAGATATCAATTTTATCATCTTGAGTGACACATGTCTCAGTCTCCGATGCCAAGGCCTTGGCTTCTTCCTCATTCGCCGTACACTCAACGACAAAGTCAGCCAAGACTTGGGCTTTTATAGAAGGCCGAGGTAGATATTGAATATCAAACTCTCCGAGCTCAATAGACCACTTCACCGACCTTCCTGAGGTCTCCAGTTTTTGCAAGATTTGCCTTAGAGGTTGGTCAGTGAATACTACTATGGCATGTGCTTGAAAATATGGTCTCAACTTACGAGCTGAGATCACTGTTGCAAGTGCCATCTTTTCCACCTTTGGATAGCGAATCTCCGCTCCTCTGAGGACTCGACTTACATAGTATATTGGCTTTTGAACCCCATCATCTTCTTTGATTAATACTGAGCTCACTGCTTCGTTTGAGACTCCGAGATAGAGGTAAAGTATGTCTCCTTGGCAAGGCTTTGTCAAAAGTGGCGGAGAGCCTAAGTAAACTTTCAACTCCTCAAAAGCCTTCTGACACTCCTCTGTCCACGCAAAATCCTTTACATTCTTTAGAATCTTAAAGAATGGTAAACTTTTTTCAGCTGATTTTGATAGAAAATGGCTAAGTGCTGCGAGTCGTCCCGTGAGTCGTTGGACTTCTTTTACCGTTTGTGGAGGACTCATCTCTATCAATGCTTTGATTTTCTCTGGGTTAGCTTCAATTCCCCGCTGAGTGACCATGTAACCAAGGAACTTCCCAGCGGTTACTCCAAAGGCACACTTGTTGGGATTAAGTTTCATCTTGTAGTGCCTTAGAATATCGAATGCTTCCCCGAGGTCCGTTATATGGTCATTTGCTTGAGAGCTTTTCACCAACATATCGTCCACATATACTTCCATATTTCGCCCAATCTGATCTTTGAAAATCTTGTTGACGAGCCTTTGATAGGTTGCCCCAGCGTTTTTTAACCCAAAAGGCATCGCTTTGAAACAATAAAGTCCCCTATCAGTGATGAACGAGGTCTTTGTTTCATCATCTGGGTGCATTCTAATCTGGTGGTATCCTTGGAATGCATCCATAAAGCTAAGGAGTTCACATCCAGCAGTAGCATCTACAAGTTGATCAATCCTCGGAAGAGGAAAACTATCTTTGGGACAAGCTTTGTTCAAGTCCGTAAAATCCACACACAACCTCCAGGTTCCATTCGGTTTCCGGACAAGGACAACTTTAGATAGCCAATCAGGGTAGTCAACCTCCCTTATATACTTAGCTTCCAATAGTTTGTCAACTTCTTCGTTCATAGTTTGGATTCTCTCCGATGCGAAACTCCTTTTCTTTTGTCTGATCGGCCTGAAGCTAGGATCCACATTGAGCCTATGGACAATAACCTCAGGATCAATCCCTGGCATGTCGGAGGGGCTCCAAGCGAAGACGTCGGCATTCTCCCTTAAGAATTGAACAAATTTCGCTCTCATGTCTTTATTAAGTGAAGACCCAATCTTCACCATCCTGTCATCATTCCCTTCAAGAAGTTGGACATAGAGGAGATTATCTACAGGTTCTCCTGATTTTTCATGTTTACTCTTTGGTTCCAAACTCTCAATGGACAACGTTTGAGATGTTTTTCCTTTGAGAGATGCGACATAACATTGTCTAGCCATGCCTTGGTCTCCTCGGACTCGTCCAATGCCATGCTCAGTTGGGAATTTCATTAGCATATGACATGTTGAGATGATAGCCCTCATTGTATTCAGCCCTGGTCTCCCAAGGATGACATTATATGTAGAGGGTACCTTTACAACCAAAAAGTCTACCATGACTGTGGTTTGCTGAGGTTGCTCTCCCGCAGTGATGGGTAGAGTTATTATTCCCTCAGGCTCCACTGTCTCACCGGTAAAGCGAACAAGTGGAGTTTTTATTGGCCTCAAGCGTTCTCGCCCGATGTTCATCTTATGAAAAGTTTCATAGAATATAATATTAGCCGAACTTCCGCTATCCACGAGAATTCTCCTTGCCTCATAGTTGGCTATGGTTAGAGTGATCACCATAGGATCATCGTGAGGAGTAAGCACTCCATCCATATCATCATCTTCGAACGTGATAGATTCTCCCGTCCGTGGTCTTTTTCCACGAGGTTCTTTCGTCTGAGGTTGTCTGGCGTATGCTTTTCTAGCTGATTGACTCTCACCTCCAAAAGATCCTCCTGCTATGACCGCTATGACCCCAGCTGATGGCGGATTGTTTCTACCCCGAGGGTTTTGCAGGTCTGGACTCTGATCCCTAGGGTGCCTCTGCTCAGGTTGAGGATTTTGTCGATCCCTGTCTATAAATCTGGAGAGATGGCCTCTTTTGATTAAGTCCTCAATCTCCTTCTTTAGTAATTCACAGTCTTCAGTCTCGTGACCATGGTCACGGTGGTATCGGCAATACCTGTTGCGATTTCTCTTATTAGCTGGAGTCCTCATTTTTCCGGGCGATTTGACATACTCTTTATCTTGAATGTACATCAAGATTTCATTCTTAGATGCATTTAAAGAAGTGTAGTTATCATGCTTCTGTGTGTTTCTCCGGTCCTTAGATGAACTAGTGGACACGGACAGCCTTTCCCAGACCTTTTTTCTTTTTCCTTGATCATTTGGATCTTCGTTCTTCTTTCTTTTTTTGTCTGAGGATTCACGTTCAGCTTCAATTTCGGCCTTGGACATCTCTTTGGCATTGATGTATTTCTCTGCTCGGTTGAATAGGTCAGCCAAATCAAGGGGTGGCTTTTTTGCTAAGAAGAAAGCAAACCGTGATGATTTCCTTACTCCGTTCATGAGCGATGCTAAGGCCACAAATTTATCAAGGTCTTGGACATCCAGGGCCTCTTTGTTGAAGCGTTGGATGAAGTCTCTTAAAGATTCATTGTTATTTTGACGAACACCCATGAGGTGGGTCGAAGCCTTCTTATATTGTTTACTGCTGGTAAAATGGCTAAGGAATTCTTGAGCCAACTGCTTAAAGGATCCAATGGATGCTCCGGGCAATGATGAGAACCACATCCTTGCACTCTTTCTAAGCGTGGCCGAGAAGGCTCGACATTTGATGGCGTCAGTCACTCCGTGAAATACCATGAGAGCTTGGAAACTCTCAAGGTGGTCACGGGGGTCTGAGGTTCCATCATAACTCTCTCCAGGTACCTTAAAATTTGTAGGTATATCTTTTTTCATGATCCTATCAATGAATGGAGATTCTCCGATAGAAAAGAGGTTAGCAGAAGGATTCTTGGCTTCCTTCCACATCACCCCAACCTTTTGATCAATCTCCTCTAATTTCTGCCTTAGAATATTCCGAGTTTCCCATTCCTTGGCCTCAGGAAGACCAGGGTCTTTTTTAGATCGAACCTCAGCTTCTTCTTCATTGAAGGCCCTGGAGCCTTGGGCACAACTGAATTCTCCCTCGCGATGGGATGCATTTCCAAAGGACTCTCCTTTGTCGACTAAGCCTTTTATTAAAGACTTCAATTCACGAAGCTCATCCTCTACTTTTGCAAAGCGTTGAGCGTCGACACCTTGGTTAACATCTTCGTCATTGGCCCTTGGCCCTTGTTCATTGTTGGGATTGGTCTCGCGATTTGATACGCGAGTGTTGATACGGCTACCCTCAGCACGTTCATCTCTCCGAGGTTCACCATTAGCGGTGGCCTCAGTATTTCTTCTTTGCGGACGCATTAGGTCTCAGATCTAGTCGTCGCTCCCATAGACGGCGCCAACTGATAACGTATAAAAATCGAAGGACTAGATCCGAGGACTCACAATGCAAAAAAGGTGGGATCCGAGGCCGAACGGTCGTCAGAGGTTGGGTCCGAGGATAACCGGCGATTTGTATCAACCTGCAAAACAGAACCCCGGGGTCGTCCCCAGGGGTAGGCTCTCCGATGCTTAAGTTAGAACTTGAGAGATGACGGATTTGAAAGTGAAAGATTGGAAAAAAAGGAATCCCTTACCTGGAGCCGAGGTCTCCTCTTTTATACCACGTTAGACCTCGGATTTACCCTAGATATGGAAAAGGACTCCTGGGGAGGTTGGGATCCTTAGTTAAGTTTGAATCAAACCAAGAGACCTTGGCCAAATTAAAAGACCTTAGCCTTAGCCCCTTGACTTAATTGTAATTGGTGCACACTTGTCGGATTTTGGTAACGCCACGTGTCACTTGACAAAATTACGAAATCACTCCTCATCAATTATAAATTTTGGAGATAGAATAGATAAGGGACTTTTGGCAATTTTAGCAAATATTCACTTTGTATTCTCAATTCTTTAATTTTATCTCAAATCAAAGAGTTTTTTACCTAGTGTTTTTTAGTTTATTTCGATATTGAAATACAAATGATATTTTGCAATATCACCCTTATTTTATCAAAAAAAAAAAAAGATAAGTAACATTTACATGCAAGAAACTTGTTTAGTTCTTAGCAAATTAATTAAGATAAGAAATATCAAAGCTCATGCATCATACTCAAATGTAACTGCATTGCTAGAACATCAAAGGGCATGATTAAAAGTACGTGATCTAAATCGGAAATTAACCCTCCCCTTACAGTAAGGATGACCTCATAAAGACGAACTAAAAATAACTAAATGAAGATTATAGATTGCACTCGAAATATCGAGCTACCTACGTACCACATCGGGATCAAGTCTAATGTAGTTCCAATTTTTGATATAAGTTTCCTATTGTATAGACAATTCGTATACGATTTATCCCCAATTTATATATAAATGAGATCGCATTGTTAAGTCTTTGTCTGAATAACGAAGAGCAAGCTTATGAGTATATTAAATGTTGTTTTCTTCCCCCTTCTCTTTCATAAATGCAGGTATTTATAGTGTCCATACATGCTGGACAAATATTGTTCCGCCAGCTGGAAGTTCTACTAGGATGATGCCACGTGTCTTTAAGGAATGGCCAGGATCGTACCTCGTAGGGTGGGGTCATGGGTTGACCCGATCTGAGTGGAAAGGAACACACGGATCTTGTAGTGTTTCGCAATTTTGAGACTCGATAGGGACCTATGGCATAAATACCAAGCCTACAACCTCATTAGCTCGTTTGGCTTGTTATACATAGGTTTATTAAGATGGATTTTAACGAATTAACGATGTAAAAAAGGATATTTGGGCGGAACAACGATGTAAGAGGCATATATGGGCCCCCCTCTTTTTTAGTATATCATTAAGTCCTCCACTTGTTAGTAATGACGAAAATTTATTATTTATACTGAATTTTTGAGAATCAGTGACGAAGTAACGAGTTATAGCAATATAAGACAAGCGCATTAAATGTTCTGACAGCTTTACGCGCGCCGCAGTAATTATTACCTCTGCAAATTGTCATTTCCTAGAAGACACGGTGAATTCGAAATGTCACATCGTTTGAGCTGTTAGATTAGAAACCCTTGAATTGATCTAAGCCGTCCATATCTCGTTTTTACCCTACTATATAAACTATTCGAAATTCACCTCATTTATTTCACAACACCTTTAGAAAGAACATCGCTATCTGCCTTGTAGAATAAGAATCAATTTAGAGTCGATATTCATCTGCTGATTTAGAGTCATTATTCATCTGCATCGTCTGCCCATTTTGATTATGTATAGTATCTCTATCTTTCATCTTTTTATATTCTTCTATACATCATGGCCTTAGATCCTAGAGACGAGATTGTAGATATTTTAGGGGACTCCAAACTAGAGGAGGATAACGAACCAATAGTTCAAGCTCAAATCCTTAATTGTAGTGTTAATGTCAGTAGTAGTTCCGAGGATAGCTCTGATTCTGATTCGAAAAATACTTCCGATAGTGATGGTGAGAGGGATGTCTCCGAGATGGCAGAAATAATCGAGGATCAGCCTGACCCCGCCTCATATGCAGATTACGAGGGCGGGGATGATCCTAATCCTAACTTATTCCCGAACCTATCCCATACCCATCGTATCTCGTGGTTACAAATGGTCTCCTCCCTGAACAAGGCTAAAATCGCCGATTTAAGAGCCAAGTACTATATCCCCATATCCCCAATGACTATCGTATCCAACTTCCTAGTCCCACAGATCGTCTACACTGACCACCAATAGGGTTTCGAACCTTTCATATTGCCCATTTAATGGCTGGGCTTAGATTTCCCTTACACCCCGCCATAGTTTCCATTTTACAATTTCTTCGTATTTACCCAACTCAACTTCTACCGAACTCATGCAGACACCTCGTGTATTTTATCGTTTTGATGACTGCTTATAACACCCCTATTGATGTTCCCAATTTTAATCATTTTTTAAAATTACACGGATGCACAAAGCCTAATGAGTTAGGTTTTTATTTTCTCTCACCTCAAAAACCTTATCGTGTTCAAGCTTATCCTAACTTGTCTTTCGTGTCTTGGAAGAATAAGTATTTTTTCCTTGCTCCCTCCATCGGTTAATCTTGGTCGGTGAGCCGCAAATGAAATTTGAATGTTCCTATGAAGTTCAGGTGTTAGGAATCTGACCACATCACTCGAAAATCTAATGACATTCTTGAATGGTACTACAAAACCTCCTTGACCCACGAGTCCATTTTACGAGCTTGTGGGCTCAGTGCTGCCAATGTTAGACTGGTCAGTAATATTGGTAAGAAAATATGCATCGTACATTTTCTTATTAATCATATATAAAACATTCTAATATTTGCTAACTCTTATAGAAATGGCAACTCGTAAAGTATGAATGAGTCGGAAACTCATCGACGAACAAGAGGCTGCAAAAAAGGCCTTGGCTGTTGCCCACAAGCAAGGAGGGCCAGAACCACGTCAAACTCAGAGGGCTTCGATTCAGATTATTGAGCCTAACGACCCCCAAATTAATCAATCAACAACAGTTCGGACTTTGACTGCCCCTTCGTCAAGCCGTGATATTCATATGTTGGACGTAACTGACTTTGTATCGGTGTTGCTGGTTCAGCTAGAACCTACCAATGGCAACTTGCATCCTCGTACCAAAAGGGGGCGTCCAAAATCCAGTATGAGTTCTCTTCCGGCTTCTTCTTCCCAGGCTCCTCCTATCCTAATTCCGACCTCTACCACGGCGAACTCTCCACCTCGGGGGTTATGACACGAGCGGTCCGATGCAGAAATCTTCGAGGCAATGGATAAGTTGGAATCACTCCGCCTCCAAGATTATATGGAGTACAATATTGTGGATCGCCTGAGGCTATGTTCCGACGCAACTCCTATCAGCCCTAAATGGCGAGTATACGAGGAAAGTAGCATTCTAGGTACGGAGGGTTCAAGTACTGCCCTCGAAATGACGAGTCACACTTTGCTGCCTCATGACAAGATCTCAATGATGGCACATTCCCATCCTTGGATAGAGAAGCCTGCTTTTACCCTCCTGTAATATGACTGTCTTGATCCAGTCTGAGCTCAATACAGTGTGTAAGAGTTTGGATGCCTAGAAGGCCAAATCAACTCAGCTCCAAGCCGATAAGACGAAACTTCAGGTGGAGAACTGTTGGGAATCTTGGTATCATGCGCAGCGGAAAATAAAACATATCCGGATTCCCAAAAGCCAAGATCAATTTGTGGATTTTCGTTGATTCTTAACATAAAACGAAGAACATGAAAAACTTACCTTTTTCGAATTCTATTAGTCCTCGAGAATCTTTAACGGTCCAAGCATCCCGTCTCTAAGTCATCATGCAGGAACGGACTTTTGGAAATCTTCATCATCATCTCCCGATGCGGCTAGGCAGAGATAATATGAATCTTTTTTGTGTTGTATTTTAATGGAGGATTTTAGTATTGTGAATTGTGTAAATGACTGAATTCTTGTGAATTAGATTAATTCTCTAGTGCTTGTGTTGGAGGATTAAATAATCCTCTAACTTAAGCCCAGATCACACGCCCCTAAGGGCCTGTTGGACGCCCCATGTGGGCTAAATTGACCCAGTTAATTTAGTCCACTTAATTTAATTATATTATATTTAATCCAATTAAATAAATATACATTAAATAAATATTCCAATTTAAATATTGAATTAACCCAGTTAATTAACTATTCAAATTAAATAATTTAATTTACCATTGTTTAATCCAATTAAAGAACTAATTAAATTACTTCGTCTAATTACTTAATTCGTCCTACCATAGGACAAATTACCAAAATACCCTCAAATTACAAAACTCAATTTTTGATCTATTCCTTTATAGCGCGACTCTCTAGGTTCGTCTCGATTGGCAATGGGAGGATACCAAAGGATGTGGGTGGCACCTAGCCAGCACCGCGGCCCCACATAGTAGCCCAACCGAGTATGAAATGACTATGTCATTACAAATCTCTAGATTATGAATATTGTATGAGTATAAGCCCTTCACTGACATATCCCAATCGAGTGAGAGTCATGGAATGTCAAACTCACAGGACTCGATGTTATGCTAAGAATCATAGTAACGTGAGATTACAGAACTACCCTCCGTGTCAAACACGACTTAGTTTATGAGCTATGGCTAGAGACTTTAATCTCATTTACCCATGATCGCATAGGATACTTCTTGTTTACTTTTGAGACAGTGAATTCCTTCTTGCTAATCAGTTAAGACTGCTACTTGCCCATCAAGGCGCACTTCAAGGTTGACCCCACCAATGGGTGAATTGGATCTAACTACTATAATGACAGACTTGACGTCACAAGCACATCTTCAACGTGAGTACTCAGGTTTAAGGCTCACGCATACTATCATAATCAGTAATTCAATCATTGACAGTCAATGGGTAAAAACCCATGTGATCGGATTACTACGAGCCGTGTCCAAATGCATTAATCCCATCAATGTATCTATGACACAAACTCCCACTCTCCCATAGTATTCAACTGGCACTCCTTGTCAGAGCATGTGTCATACAAGTCTACACCAATCTCAATGCCCAATTGAGATTCTCCGACTTGCGAACAATTTACGTGATCAAGTACCAAACTCTTCCAGTGCCTACCCCCTTAACTACTATAAGGAGTGGAAGGTTTGCCTTGATACTCATGGACTTATTATTCGTTCATGTCTTATAGATGCCATTAAGAGTTATACGAACAATATATTAAATGCCTTTCTATTAGTTATGGGTTGTGTAATATAAACTAGTGCCTTATATTCTAATCTCCTCATTGGCATCGAGAGCACTTTCTCAACAAAAATAGGGAGCTTAAGAGGAAGCTTCTTGAAATCGAGGTGTTGTTAAACTCGGAGCGACGCAAAGCTTACGAGTTGGGGGTTAAAGAACTCATATCCAGCCCCAACTTTGCAGCCAAGCTTGAGGATGCCCGACTCAACAAGGTGAAAGAATTCGTCCATTCGACGCAATTTGATGATGTCATCATCTTCCGAGCTATCAACGATCAAAGAGATGGTCTTTACAAAGCCATAGGTTATCTGAAGCAGATTGGAGGATTCAATGTTGGTGTCATCCCCGAAGATTTTGAATGAGACTATGTCAAAATGGACTTAGTTCGTCCATCTTTGACACCGAACGATGAGTCAGAATATACAAACTTCCCCGAGTTTAACAACATAGTTCATTCATTGGGAATCGAGCTAGACAAGACTCGTGTGAGTACCTCTTTTCAATGGGATTTAGACGCAACAGTGGCTCGTATTGGTGACGGTCATGCCGAGCCCTAAGATCATTAAGTGTTTTTGCAATGTTTTAATAGTTTTGTTTATTGTAATATGTCCTTTAGGAACATTTTACTTTTGCATTTTAAATTTTCTTGTGATGTCTATTTCGTACCCATCGAATTTCTACGACGAATGAATATTAGGCTTTGTTTGTCTCTTATTAACATCTTTGCTTTGTTACTTCCTTTAAAATGCTTTAAAATGCTCCGTTCGGAATTTTTATCTTGGACTCAAACAATGCTTCATTAAATCGTTCGGAATTCGACAATTATTTTTCATAATTTTCCTTAGACAAGACTCCATTCTTTCTTGGTAGTTATGTAATACATAATGTAATGACCTCATTGAGTTGTTTACCTCAAAATAAAGGTTTTTATCATACCTCTTCACATAGGAAGTCCTATTATGCGTAAAATCTTCTGAGATTATTAACATTCCAGGCCGGGGCAAATCTTTCCCTTCTAAATCTTCTGATCTATAGGTCATACTCTTCGTTATCTTTATCACCTTGTATGGTCCTTCCCATTTTGCTTCCAACTTCTTGACATGCTTCGAAACCTCAACTCTTTTTAGAACAAGATCCCCTATCTGGAACGACCTTTCTTTTACACGCTTATTAAACGCTCTCACCATAGTACTTTTTTGCCTGAGAATGCTTGGGTAGGCTCGTTCCCTAATCTCTTCCACAACATCAAGCTCGAATATCCTAGCCTCTGTGTTTTCATCCGGAACGTATGAATCCACACAAGTGTTAGGTTTCATATTTTACATATTTTTATCATGTTTTACTCAAATTTATCTTTATTTTATGCCTTGTGATTAGTCTTTTCCTTTATTTTTAGCCTAATTTACGTATTTTGATTTCTAAGTCATTTTCATGCTTTTATAGGCATAAAAACGATTGTTTTGATGAGTTGAAGGAGTATTTCTTACAAGAATAATGAAGGCTAACCAAAAAGACTTGAAGAAATACAATAGAGAGGCCACACGAGAAAGTTTCGTTGAAGAAAAATGAAGATAAAAAATTCTGCACAGGCAGACTGCACAGTTGTGCAGCTGCAGATTTTCATAATTTTCATGGGCCGATTTTATGACTTGGATGGGCCTATTTTATGTATCTAAGACTTCTTTTAAGTTAAGGAAAGAGGAAAAAATGTTTTTAGGCTAGAGTAGAGGTTAGAGAGATTCTTGAGTTAGAAGACTTGGAGAGAAAGAAAAAGAAGACTTGAAGAAGATCTCTGGAAGTTGGAAGCTTTCATCTTCTCAAGTTGTATTTCTCCATTACACCATTTTTGAACATGAGTATTTTTATGTTTATTCAATTTATTTCTTGTTTTTCTTTAATTATGCATAGCTAAATTATTTTTTAGGGTTTAAGATGTAGTCTTGCGTATTAAATTGGATTATTGATAATTTATAGATTTGATTCTTGTTTTGTTTATCTATTAATGAGTGTTTAATGCTTGTAATTGCTTGATCACCAATTGCATGATTTAAATGAATTAAGAAGTACCAGGAGGTGAATTAGTTTATCGTTTCAAATTTAATAGACATGTGTAAATTGCTTAATAGGGATATTGGTAATTTTGCATGAGGCTAGTTAAACAATATTCATAGAACCTAACGGATTCATCTAAATTAGTTTTTAATCATGGGAGTGATGGTAATTAATTTAGCTGGGTACTCATGAAGATCTCGGTAGAGTATTCATGTATTTAAGGAAATTGGATCTTTAATGTAAGCAAGAATGATAATCCACTGAAAGTCAATAATCTATAGAAATACCTTGATGAAATCTTAATCCCTAGGCTTTTCGTTAATTGATTATTCGTATTAATTATCTCCGTTTTAATTATTTATAATTAATTTTGCTTTTATTAATGTTTGCTTTTAATTAGTTGAAAAATCACATCTCTTATAATCGATAGTCTAAATAATAGGATAAACTTCGTTTGGTACTTGATAACCTTCCCTGTGGAGAGGATCTTACTTTCACTATATTATTTGTTTGATTCCGTGTTGTTACGGATGGTTAACAAATTGGCGCCGTTGCCGGGGAAGGCAACAAATTGGCTATATCAATAAAAAGGTAATTCTTATTAGTTTAGACATTTTTTTTTAATTTTATTTTTGATTTTTTATTTTCATTTTCATTTTTATTTTATTTTTATTTTTTATCTTTCTCGTTTTGATCTTAATGTTCTTGTTTTAGGTTGAATTTTGGTAGATGCACAGGCATTCTCTAAGTGCACCTGCTATTGAAATCGATCCAGAACCAGAACGAACTTTTCGAAGAGGCAGACGTCATTAAAGAGAGCAGCGTAGAATGGCAGACGACGTACGGAGGATTGAACTTGCTGCGCAGAGAACTCTCAGGGATCATGCTACACCAACATATCATAACTCAACCTCCAGCATAGTGGTACCAAATGTTCAGGCCAATACCTTTGAGTTGAAACCGGCTATTATTCAGATGGTACAACACTCTACCTTTGATGGAGATATTGAGAGAGAGGATCCTCATTCCCATCTGGGGAATTTTCTGGAAATCTGCAATACTTTCAAGATGAATGGCGTTACTGAGGATGCCATAAGACTGCGACTCTTCCCATTCTCCCTGTCTAAAAGAGCTAAGGAGTGGCTGAAAAATCAGCCTGCAAATAAGTTCACCACATGGGCTGATTTGTCGACTGCGTTTCTCACCAATTATTTTCCCCAGCTAGGACTGCTTAGTTAAGGAATGCAATCAAAGGATTCATGCAAACTGATAGTGAAACCCTCTATCAAGCATGTGAAAGGTATAAAGAACTACTCAGAAAATGCCCACATCATGGTATTCCTATTTGGATGCTTGTGCAGACTTTCTACAATGGTCTGTCACATAGTATTCGGATGAATATTGATGCAGCTGCAAGAAGGAGTTTTATGGCAAAGAATCCGGATGATGCATTAGCTCTTATGGACGAGATGGCACCCAACAGTTATCAGTGGGCAAGTGATAGTCGGGCGGTAAAGAAAACACCGGGCATGCACAATGTAGATGACATTACATTGCTCAATGCTAATATTGAAGCACTTGTCAAGCACATCGAGGGACTCAAGGGAAATGTTAGTGCAGTATCTCAGCCTACTTTAGCTTATGATATTTGTGGGGCACCTCATATGGCTACTGATTGCCCACTCATCGAGCAAGCTAATTATTTATCCAATCAGAATAAGCAGCAAGGAGATCCATTTTCGAACACCTACAATTCGGGTTGGCAAAATCATCCTAACTTTTCTTGGGGAGGTCAAGGGAACCAAGGAGCTCAAGCAAATCCTCCTAGACAGCAGCTTCCTCCAGGTTTCCAACAACAAGGACCACCACCTCAAGAACCACAAGCTTGGGAATTAACCATTGAAAATCTCGCTAATGGAACAGCAAAACAGTTTGAGAATCTGGAAGCAAAAATTGATCTGGTTGTGGGAGCAACAAAGAATCTGGAATTACAAGTTGGACAATTGGCAAGTTCTATGAATTCGAGGTCAAAGGGTACATTGCCTAGCCGAACAGAGGAGAATCCGAGAGAACAGTGTAATGCAGTGACTCTGATAAACGAAAATACAATTGAAGAATTTGAGCCACATGCTGAACACAAAGATGAAATTGTGATGAAAGATAATTCGGTCTTTGAAACTTCAGACAAGGTTGAACCGGAAAAGGTTATCCCGAAGCCATATGTGAAGCCGTATGTTCCTCCAATTCCATTTCCCCAAAGGTTTCAACCCAAGAGTTTGGACAAGCAGCAAGAGAAATTTCTTCAAGTACTTAGACTGTTGCACATCAACATCCCGTTCGCAGATGCTCGAGCTCGGATGCCTATCTATGTGAAGTTTCTCAAGGAGCAATTGAGCAACAAAAAGAAATTAGAAGACGTGGAAACAATCTCCTTGAATGAAGAATGCAGTGCCATAATCCAACAAAACATTCGTCCTAAATTAAAGGATCCAGGGAGTTTTTCACTTCCTTGCACTATTGGAAAATTTCACTTTGATAAAGCATTTTGTGATTTAGGAGCTAGCGTTAGTCTAATGCCTTATTCAATTTGCAGGAAATTAGTCTTTTAAAAGCTTAAAAACACAAAGATGTCGCTTCAATTGGCGGATAGGAGCATAAAGCGCCCCATGGGAATATTAGAGGATGTGTTTGTGAAAGTGGATAAGTTCTACATTCCATTTGACTTCGTGGTGCTTGAGATGGATGAAGATTCGAAAACACCAATCATCCTTGGAAGACATCAGCGTGCGTACTAGCAAGCTAGCGTTGAACATTGGAGATGAGAAAGTGGAGTTCGACTTAAATAAGGTGATGCAATCTCCAACGTTTGATGAAAAATGTTGTTCGGTGGATGTGATTGAAGAGGCTATCAAAGAAGAAATTTCGCAAGCTAATAGAAATCCATTAGAGTCACATTCCAAAATATCCTCTACACCGAAGGTAAAACTTAAACATTTTCCACCACATTTCAGGTAAGTTTTTTATTGGAAACAATGAGTTTCTATCTGTTATCGTAAATGCTACAATTTGTACACCTGAAATGGACCGATGGTTAAGTGATTTGCAATGGAAGAAAGACGGAATGGGTTGAAATCTTTCTAATATGAAAGGAATTAACTGTGCTTTGTATTTTTCAGGCGACGATATTCCGCAAGGGGAAGCAATTTCCCCTGCTAAAAATCAACAATAATTTTGTCTAAGTCAAGCTAATGACTTTAAACAAGCGCTTCTTGGGAGGCAACTCAAGAGTTTTCTTTGTTTTTGTCATCGTCGTTTTTTTCTTGTTGATTTATTGTTTTCAATATTTAATGTTTGGAATTTTTTTTTTCTTTTTTTCGGTGCTGAAGTGATTTACTAATGTAAGTTCTTCTTGTTGCAGTTCAAAAACATGAAAAACGAGGTGCATGGGTTATCATACAATGTAAATCTGGGGCAAAATTGTGCTAATTTTAGCATCGCTGTGCAAAATTTTCGCATTTTGAAAAAAAGTTGGGTGCACAGTTGTGCAGAAATTTCGCACAAAATTAAACACGCCATGCACAAATGTGCAGTATTCGTGCACAATTGTGCAAAAAGTTCGCATTTTTGCACTAAAATTTTTTTTCAAAAAAAAAAAAATTCAAAATTTGAAAAATTTGGTCAAAATCCCCAAATCAGTCAACACAACTTCATCCCCCTCAATCAGCCAACACCTCTCTCTCTCTCTTTCTCGTGTTTAGCCACCCGTCTCTCACTTCCGCCGACCATTTCTTCTCCGACCAAACCCGCCGCCGTCAAATCCACTGTTACCACACCTCCCGTCGAGATCCGCTGTCATCACTACCAAGAACCAGAGCCGGCGTCGCTTCTTTCTTCACCACACTGCCGTTCGACCACTGTTGCGATTTCTCGGATACTCCGCCGCTTTCGTCTCAGCCACGTCGCAACCACCTCGCCGCACAACTACCGTCACCATCTCTCGTCCAGAGCAGCACGACCGAGGGCGATTCAAAATTTCCGCCATCTTCTTCACTTAACCGCCGCCGCCGCCGCCGCATTTATCTGACGTCTCCACAATGTTATGCGAATCCAAACCAAGACCAAGCTCCACCAAACAGCCGTTCAAATACCACCGCCTTCGGCCAGAGCCACGCCGCCGCCGTCGCATTTCTATGAAGTCGCCACTTTCGAGCGACATCTCTTCACAGTGCCGTCTGGGATCCACAACCAAGATCCGCCTCTCTCGATTTGCTTCCGCCGTCTATCGCCACCACACTGCTGCCGTCATCTCCACAACATAGCCGAACTCCAGCTCGCATCTCTAGGCCACCTCTTTCTCGAGCAACTCCAGATCCACTGCTGTCGACTACCACGTTTCTTTACACAACCAAATATTTGCTTTGTTCCTTCACATAGTTGCATCGGGCAGTCAACTTATACACTTTCAAGATGCCAATGACATTACCGGGAGCGATCGATTGATAACAAAAGGGTTTGAAAAAAAAAATATCTGAAAGTCTCCGACCCTTCACCGGCTTATACACTACAGTGAACTTCCAACCTCCAGCATTGCCGGCCCAGTGAGCTTCTCCCTACCGACATCAATGGGGGAGTATTTCTTTCACTCTTAATTTTAATTTCATTATGCTTTTGTTCTTACATATCGGTTTCACTTAAGTAGATTGCGGACAATGTGTTGTTTTAAGTGTGGAGTGGTTGCTTGCATGCTATAATTAGAGTATATTGAATTGCTTAAGTGAAGGGTTATGTGGTTAATTGGTGAAAGGATTGAGCATATATCATTTTTTTTGCTGAGTTGTTGCTGAAAATTGGTCAACTTGTTCACAAAATGTGTGTTCCCATATTTGAACTCTTGACTATATAAACATGTGAATATGATTTCTGTACATGGATACTCTTTTTATTGAGTTTGATCATTGAGCTTGAAATTTGTGAATTTTTTATGCATATTTACACACTACACACGAGTTCTAGTAAAGGGGATTGATTTGGGAGATAAAAACAGTTACATATTTTTGGATACATGGTGATGTTTTGAGGAAAGTTGAAGAAGCAAAAAAAAATGATGAGAAATAAAATAAGGAAAAGAAAAAAAAAAGGGAAGAAAAAAAAATGAGTTGATTCAATGGACATTGAATGCTAAAATCACCCAGTTGCGTTTCTAGCCTTTGTCACTCGAGTGATTAAGTCCGTTGGGGTGTCTTGACACCTAATGCCTTAAAAGTTAAAACCGACTGGTTTGAGAGTCATTGACCCAAAACTCGTTACAAGGGTGACATAGAAAGCTTGACTAGCGAGATATTGCACGGGTTGATAGATTTTGAATGAAGGAAAGTGAATGAGGATGAATTATGATATACGTTTGTGTTTTTGCTTGAAATAACTGAGATGTTCCCTTGCTAGAATTCATATATTGCGCACGAATGGATGCATATTAAATCAAACTTGTTTGGGATTAGTGTGAAGATTTGAGAGTAAATTTGTTCATGGGGTGGAAAAATAATGATTCAATGTGTTTATTGGTTTATGTGTGATGATTGTGGGGAGTAATAAATGTTGTGACTAGTTGCTGATTTGATGGACAATGAGACAAATAAACGAATGTCATGAATTTTGTGGGTATATTCTCTGCAAACCCTCACGAGACAAAACTCGTCCACTAGGGGTAACCTAGGGGTTTAATTGCTTGTTGCACGTGCTAAGTGCAATCGTGTTCCTTACGAAAGTGGTGTTATCTTTAGTTTTTGTTTTTGTTTTTTTTATTTAGATTTACTCGTGGACGAGTAAAGGTTAAGTGTGGAGTGTTTGTTAGGTTTCATATTTTACATATTTTTATCATGTGTTACCTCACATTTATCTTTATTTTATGCCTTGTAGTTAGTCTTTTCCTTTATTTTTAGCCTAATTTACGTATTTTGATTTCTAAGTCATTTTAATGCTTTTGTAGGCATAAAAGCGATTGTTTTGATGAGTTGAAGGAGTATTTCTTACGAGAATAATGAAGGATAACCAAAATGACTTGAAGAAATACAATAGAGAGCCCACACGAGAAAGTTCCGTTGAAGAAAAATTAAGAGAATTTTTTTTGCACAGGCAGTGCACAATTGTGTAGCTGCGGATTTTCATAATTTTCATGGGCCGATTCTATAACTTGGATGGGCCTATTTTTATGTACCTAAGACTCCTTTTAAGTTAAGAAAGAGGAAAAAATGTTTTTAGGCTAGAGTACAGGTTAGAGAGTCATATTCTTGAGTTAGAAAACTTGGAGAGAAAGAAAAAGAAGACTTGAAGAAGATCTCTGGAAGTTGGAAGCTTTCATCTTCTCAAGTTGTATTTCTCCATTCTTCCATTGTTGAACATGAGTATTTTTATGTTTATTCAATTTATTTCTTGTTATTTTTTTTAATTATGCATAACTAAATTATTTTCTAGGATTTAAAATGTAGTCTTGCGTATTAAATTGGATAATTGCTAATTTATGGATTTGACTCTTGTTTTGTTTCTATTAATGAGTGTTTAGTGCTTGTAATTATTTGATCACCAATTGCATGATTTAAGATGAATTAAGAAGTACTGGGAGGTGGATTAGTTTATCGGTTCAGATTTAATAGACATGTGTAAATTGCTTAATAGGGATATTGGTAATTTTGCATGAGGCTAGTTAAACAATATCCATAGAACCTGTTAGGAATTTCATGTTAGAAGTTTTGATGATGACAATTAGGATTTTTTGTTACACCCCAAAAATATGTAAGTTTTATTTTGGTAGAAAAATTTGTATAAGCTTTGAAGCGTTAGATTTGTAATAGGCTTATTAGGCTTTGTTTTATTTTATTTTAGATTGATAGGCAAAGTAGTCTTAGGCTGAGTGTCTGATAATTTCTGAGTGAGTTTATCAGTGGTAAAGTTCGAAAACTCAAGCGCCTGATCTCTGAAAGAAGATACAGTCTCCAAGCGTTCAATTGACCAGCTACATCAAGTGTTACCTTATGGGACAGAAGTGATTTCACCTGAATTTATTTCTAAGTCCAGAAGGAGTTTAATGCAAATATTCTCAAAGCATTAAGTACCAACGGGTATTTAATTCAAATGCATTAAATGCTGATAAGAGTACCTTATGTGATAAGCACTTTCAGACGTACGGAGAAGCCACCCTATTGGACTGTCAACTATCTCAGACTGTAGCACCAACTTTTGTGCAGCAGATTTTCAGGAAAAAGGACAAAAGTTGTTCACTCACGAAAGTGAGAAACACGCGCCAGTGCATGTGTCAAACGGACACTTTCTCCAAGAATGCCTATAAATAGAACTTCAACAACAAGCCAAAAGAAGAGAACAATTATCAAGTCGAATTGTTGTTGCATTGAAGTCTCATTCCTTAAATTCTCAGAAAAGCCAGAATATTCAAGAAAACATTTCACTTGTTTTTCTTCAAATCCTGAGACAGTCAACAAATATCTCAAACATTCTTTTCAAAGAAACCACTTTCCTACTGAGATATTCCCAAGTTGTTTGAACTTCATCAAAATCAAACAAACCATTTTAGAAAACCCCATCCAAGCCTCGCGATCTGTGTGAAGTCAAAGTTGGATACTTGCATTATTTCTGGGTGAAAGATGCAAGGGGATTGAAGTGATTTGGAGCAGAAATCTGTGTGATCAAGGAGCTCAAGTCATCGACATCCATCTCTCCCTAATTTGTAGAAGATTCTGTGTGATTCTTTGAGAATCATTTTAGTGGATTGCCTCCGAGTGCAAAGGAGAAGAAGGACGTAGTTGGGATTACACCACCCAACGAACCTTACAAACTTTGTGTCATTTACTTTTCAGTCAATTCCTTCATTTATCATATCATTGCATAAGTAAAACACAATCAAAAGCTAAGCAACAAAGAACCTCTTGTGACGCTAAAACTTTCAAAGAGAAGACTCCAAAAATCATTCCGCTCTGCTAACACTGATTAAAAGAACTGAACGCTTAACCTACTTGGTCAAAGTATTCAATTCTTAAAGTCTAAGTTAACTTTATAAAATAGTCTTCATCAGACGCTTCGCCAAAGCACCAATATTTTAAGTGAACGCTTAAGTCAAGCGTTAGACACTTCAAGCGTCTACCTTTTTCAAGCGTCCAAAAACCTTTTGATACGAAATCTTTTCAAGTCAAAAAAGACTTCAGGGTCTATTCAACCCCCCCCCCCTTCTAGACCCTTTCGTATGCCACTTGGGACCAACAAGTGGTATCAGAGCGGTTAAAATTGAAATTTTAAAATTTCCAAGCGTAATTGCTTGTTTAGATCCTTTTCTTTCAAAATCTAGTTGTTTTTAAAAAGTTTCGATATGGCATTCTCTAAAGTTCCCAAACTGACTGAATCAAATTTTGACACATGGAAAGTCAAAGCATTTACATATCTCTGTTCATGTGATGATGACATGTGTGATATTATTTCAGATGGGCCAATCAAAATATATAAAGTTATCACAAGAGCCCCTGGAGCCACGGAAGAAACTCCCGATGGTTACGTTGAGAAACCAAAACAAGAATGGACTCCAGATGAGCGTCGAAGAGCCAATTTGGACAATGTTGGTTGTAACGCTCTATATACGGCTATTGGTGATAATGACAACTTATTTAACAAGATCAAATCTTGCAAAACTACTAAAGAAATATGGGATAAGTTAGCTACGATTTGTGGTGGTTCAGCCCAAATCAAAGAAAACAAACTTTCCATTGCCAAGGAAAAGTTTAACGGATTTAAGATGCTACCCAATGAAACGTTAGAGCAATTGGATATAAGATTTACAGCTCTAGTTACAGAACTTACATCGTTGGGAATGGACTTACAGAACCGAGAAATGGTGGTTAAAATCTTCAGAAGCTTACCAAGTAAATTCTTGATGAAGACAACCGCTATGAGAGAATCAAATATGCTGGATCTCCTAACTCCAGAAGACGCCTTTTCAGAGCTAAAAGCATTTGAGTTCGAGTTGAACTCTGCTAGTGATATTGTGAGTAATCCAGTGATTGAATCTGGAGCGCTCATTGCATCAATCAAAGGTAAATTGGGTAACAAAGGAAAGAATTCAGATATCAATGAGGAAGAAGAGTTGGCTTTGCTGAATAGATTCAGGAAGTTCTTGAGATATGAAAAGAAAGGAAAAAGTTTCAATAATCAAGGACAAAGTTCATATCAAGCGTCTTCTCCTGTGCAACAACAGTTTCAAGCGTCTCAGTATTCTGTTCCTTCACCCCAAGCGCCTGCTCAATACCAAGCGTCTACTCAAAGTCTCCCAGCTCCAGTGGTCTCAAAAACACACATTGCAAGGTTAACAAATGAACAAAAGATGAAAACTAATCTTTGTTATAATTGCAGAAAACCAGGCACTACCAGGTAAATTACCCTTATCCAAACGTATCCAAGCCCTCAAGGCAGGATTACTTGGATAGAAACCACTTCAGGAGCAACCTTCGTCAACAAGGCTTGCTAGCAGAATCAGAACCAGCATCTGCACCTGAAGATTTAGAATCATCAGAAGAAAGTAGTGATGATGATGAGCCATTAGATGACTCAGCGCTCATATGTCTCATGGCCAGAGATGATGAAGCGTCTCCTGAGGTAATCAATGAATTATCAATTCCTCTTTCTTATGATGAATTACTTGACAAAGTCAAAGAATACTACAATGAATGTCAAGAAGCTGCCAAAATATATCAAAATGATCTCACTATTATCTCATCACTCACAAGAGATAAAGTAACGCTCAGAGTAGAGTTGCGAGTTCAGCAACAGTGCATTGAGAAAAACCAATCGCTTGAGAGTGAAGTTATTCAATTGAAAGGTGATCTTGATATAATAGTCAAGAGAGAAGCTGATTTGATTGCTAGACTTGCTAAGTCAGGGCAGCTCATCTCATCATTATCAAAAGCTTCTAGACAGCTGGATAATGTGACTGAAGTAACTAGATTATTTGCTGAGAAGATCGGCTTAGGATGCGATAAACTCGGTAAACAACCAAATAAATTTGATGTTACGGCAAACAACAAAGGAAATGGTGTAATCTTTGTTGAAAAAGGTTCACAGGGTCAAACACAAAATGAACCTAGTGACAATGGTAAGAGGACAAATGAGAAAGTCAAAAATAACTCAGGCAAGGGTAAGGCTAAGTTAAAGGATTCACAAAGACGGGTTTATCCAAACGCTCAAAAGGCTAAAGATAAGACTGACAACTGTGAATCAAGCGCTAAGCGTCCAGCACCAAAAGTGCAACCCAAGCCAGTGCCAAGGAAATACCAGCGTCAATATCCAAGACAGTCAAAATCATATTATCGATACTGTGATGATTATGATTATGACTATGATTATGACTATTATTATAATCGCGGATATTATTATACATCCAAACTGCACACACAGCACAATATGAAACCCAAAAAGGCCAGTATTCCTACAATGAAGACGAGGCAAATATGGGTTCCTAAAGTTCTAATTCAAACTAACATGAATACTAATGTTGAAGGACCCAAGCAACAATGGGTACCTAAACAGAAATAGAACTTCCCTTTTGATTGCAGGTACCTAGAGCTAAAGCCGATACATCTGTGTGGTACTTTGATAGTGGATCGTCAAGGAACATGACAGGTTCCAAAGATCTTCTGATCAACTATCAAGCTGCCAATGGTCCTCAGGTTGTATTTGGTGACAACTCCAAAGGTAAAACCAAAGGTATAGGTACTGTGCATAGGGGGAACATCATGATAAGTGATGTTTATTTTGTTGAGGGTCTGAAGCACAATTTATTAAACATAAGTCAATTCTGTGATAAAGGCTTTGAAGTCATATTTTCAAGTGACTATTGCTATATAAACGACGCTAAGACTAAGTCTACTAAACTGAAACGAAAAAGAACTAACAACGCATATTTAGTAGATTGGGGTTCAACACTTGATAACAACCCAACATGTTTTGTTGCTAAAAATGAATCTAAAATGGGTTGGTTATGGCATAGAAAAATGAATCACCTCAACTTGAAGACAATCTCTCAGCTTTTAAGTCAAAATCTTGTAGAGGGATTACCAAATGGACCATTTCACAAGGATCGCCTTTGAAACGCTTGTCAAATGGGTAAACAAGTTAAGTCATCGTTCAAGAGAAAACCTTATCTATCTACTTCTAGAATACTTGAACTACTTCACATGGATTTGTTTGGACCTATTCAAACGATTAGTGTAAGCGGTAAAAAGTATACTTTGGTGATAGCAGACGATTTCTCTAGATTTACTTGAGTGGAATTTCTTTCATCCAAAGATGAGACACATGACAAGTTAACAACGCTTATTCGGCAACTTCAAACATTGAAGAATCTTAAGGTTGCAAGAATAAGAAACGATCACGGTACTGAGTTTACTAACAAGGTTGTTGAGAAGTTTTGTGCAGAAAATGGAATACACCATGAGTATTCAGCTCCCATAACTCCCTAACAAAATGGTGTTGCTGAGTGCCAGAACCGAACGCTTAAGGAAGCCGCTAGGACTATGTTAGCAGAATCCAAGCTTGCTCCTAGATTTTGGGCCGAAGCGATCAACACTGCCTGTTACACTCAAAACCGCTGCATGATCAACAAACAGCATGGAAAAACTCCATATGAACTATGGAAGGGACGTAAGCCAAATGTTCCATACTTTCACGTCTTTGGTTCTAAATGTTTTATCCACAATAATGGATCCCAAAGCCTAAAGACTTTTGATCCTAAAGCAGATGAGAGAATCTTTCTAGGCTACGCCAAAAATGGAAAGAATTTTCGCATTCTCAATAAGATCAAATCGAAGGTTGAGGAATTTATTCATGTTGTTTTTGATGATGCTAATCAAGAGCCGAGTAAGGTTAATTTAAGTGATGTAGGAGTTGAAGATCTATGTCATCAAGCGTCTAAGATTACTATTGATGAAGATACTGATGACAATGATGAGATCTCAGTGCCACCTCCTAAGAATACTCGTGAGATTACTCTAAATTATCATGTAAGAAATGCTGATGATCATGAAGAGAGTGATCATCAAGAGCAAACAAGGAATTGTGAACTTGAAGCGCCTACGCAAGAGGGTGGTCAAGCGTATGATTCTCAAGCCTCTGTTCAACCTCTTAATCCCTTCCAACCAGATAGACTATGGCTACGTGACCATCCACCTGAGCAAATTATTGGAGATATTGGAGCACCAGTTAGAACTAGAGCCGCTACATTCAATGAGGCCATGTTCGCAAGCTTTCTATCTCAAATGGAACCTAAGAAAGTGGATGAAGCGCTAAGTGACCCAAGTTGGATTGAAGCTATGCAAGAAGAGCTCAATCAGTTCGAACGAAATAAGGTTTGGATGCTAGTACCAAGACCAACTCACCAAAGAGTTATTGGAACTAGATGGGTATATAAAAACAAGATGGACGAGAATGGCATTGTTGTAAGAAATAAGGCCAGACTCGTAGCTCAAGGATATTGCCAAGAGGAGGGTATTGACTTTGATGAGACATACGCTCCTGTCGCTCGTCTTGAAGCAATCTGCATGTTTCTAGCATATACAGCGTTTAACAAGTTTACAGTATATCAAATGGACGTAAAGAGTGCCTTCCTGAATGGTAAACTCCAAGAAGAAGTATATGTGGAGCAACCACCAGGATTCATCAACAATCATGGTAAGGGTATGGTTTACAAGCTAGAAAAAGCACTTTACGGGCTTAAGCAAGCACCCCGAGCATGGTATGACACTCTCTCTATCTTTCTTATTGGTAAAGGCTTTTCAAAAGGCAGCGTTGACACAACGTTATTTAAAATTACCAATAACAAAGATATTCTCTTAGTTCAAATTTACGTTGATGATATTATATTTGGTTCTACTAACAAGCGTCTGTGTGAGAAATTTTTGAAAATGTTGCAAGAACAATTTGAAATGAGCATGATGGGTGAATTAACTTTCTTCTTAGGACTACAAGTTAAACAACTCCCTAATGGCATACTTATTAACCAAGCTAAATATACACGAGATATGATTAAGAAATTTGGTATGGATAATGCATCACATTCAAAAATTCCAATGAGTCAAACGCTTAAGTTAGATAAAGATGAAAGTGGAAAGAAAGTTGATATCACTAATTATAGAGGTATCATTGGATCACTTCTCTATCTCACTGCCAGTAGACCTGATATTATGTTTTCGGTATGCATGTGTGCACGATTTCAAGCTGATCCTAAAGAGTCACACTTAATTGCTGCCAAGAAAATCCTTAAATACCTAAAAGGCACACAAAATGTGGGCTTATGGTATCCTAGGGATTCTCCTTTTGAACTAATCTGTTACTCAGATGCAGATTTTGCAGGTTGCAAAATAGATCGTAAAAGCACTAGTGGCACTTGTCAATTCCTAGGTGATAGGTTAGTTTCATGGCATAGCAAGAAACAACACTCCATAGCTACCTCTACAGCCAAAGCTGAGTATGTAGCTGTAGGAAGTTGTTGTGCACAAGTTCTATGGATGAGGCAACAACTCAGAGATTACGGAATAATCTTAGGTCCAACCCCCATTCATTGTGATAACCAAAGCGCTCTAGCCATGACTCAAAACCCTGTTCTTCATTCCAGAACTAAACACATTGACATTAGATACCATTTTCTTCGTGACCATGTTCACAAGAAAGATATCTCCATGCACTTCATTGGAACTGACAAACAATTAGCAGATATCTTTGCCAAAGCACTCAATGAACAACGTTTTCTCACTTTGAGAAGTGAACTAAGTATGATTGATTTAAACGCTTAGTCATCAAGCATCATACTTTATTAGACATATAATTTAGGGGGAATCCACTTGATTTATGTCTAACAACCTTCTTTGAAAAACAAAAATTGGTACAAGTTATCAAATATAGGAGGAACCTTAAAATTGTACTTGAACATAACTGTAAGCGTCAATGATCAAAATTTTCAGATGCATGATCAACAACGCTCAGTATTATCTTTGCATAAAATATTGGACGCTCAAACATAGAAAGGACTTTGACTTTAAGCGTCTATATTACAACAGTTATAATGAATACCAACCAATGGTATCAATTAAGCGTTGAATCAAGTCCAATCAACTCTTAATATAAAAATATAATTTTCTTTACAAGCCATGCATAAAGTTTCCAAACTTCTTTCGAAGTAGTGGGTAGACTCAACAGTCTATTTTGTACTCTACTCGCACGCTTCTATCACATCAAACTGGCGGGTAATCAAAAGTTTCTTTTCAAATGACGGTTCAGAGATAGCACGTGTTTGTGTACGTGTCAGTGTACAAATGAGCGCGTGCTTTACACTCTGAAAATGCCAAACGTTTTAAAAATTTAACTCGGATGTCAAATCTTTATATCTGAGAATTATCAAATGTAACTTCTCTCTATTACACAAAACTCGCGTCCGCAGTTAATGAATTTATGGCTGAGATTCAACAATTGATACACGTGTCTAAATCCTACAGAGACTAGAAAACACAAGTTTCAAAAATTCTTCACTGTATCATTTAAAACACAAATTCTGCAGAATGACAATTCACTTTTACTCAAAACATATCTGCAAAACTTAGTCTCTCTCTCTCAAAGCAAGAAGAAAAATCTCAGTTCATCTCTTTCACAAAAATGGCACCAAAGAAATCATCGTCTACTTCTGCTGAACTTACCATCAAGGTGACTGAAGGCCTTGTTGTCGACTGGAAATTTCTCTATGAACAACCTCAGATCAACTTGACGGACATGATGGACATAGTCGTCAAAGCTGGGCTTAAACCATTCTTGACCCAATACTCTTATATGTTTCCAACTGAAGTTGATACCTTTTGGAAGACTGCTACACTTTCAGAGGACAAGAAGTCTATTTCTTGTCTAATCTCTTTATCCAAGAAGGAGTCTCCAAAGGAATTTCTCTTATCTGCTTCCACCATTGCCAAGAACTTCAATCTTCCCAATGAGGGTGAGGCATTGGATTGTGTTACATTGAAACAGATCAAGGAAGCATGGACAACCATGAGTGCATACGACGATGTGCCCTACACTCAATACTTCGAAAAGAAAGACCTGGTGTCCAAATACCGGCTATTGGCTGATTTCTGTAGCAAGATCATAGAATGCCGAGTGGGAACCTTTGATAAGGTGAACCCTGTACAATTTCAGATGATGACTGCTATACTCCTCAACATCAAAATCAACTGGAGTGAGTACATCTTTGGAAGGTTTCGGGATAGTCTAAGCACTTCGAATAAGCCTTATGGACTTGTTCTAAGCGACCTATTGTACAAATCGAAATGTGTATACTCGTCTGGACTTCCGTTGAATAAGTCCAAGTTGTTGGGAAAAAGGATTCTGAACAATCTGTTCAATCCTCCAAAAATTGGTGGTGCGGCTAAACCACTATCTGAGCGTCTGGAAGTACGTCAAGCGTCCGATAAAGAAGCGGAGTGTCCAGTGGCAGAAGAAGCTGTGAAGCGTCCAGCTGCAACAAAGAAGAGGGCTCCCAGAAAGCCCAAAGTTCAATTTGCCACCTCCTCTCAAAAGGTTGGTGAGGAAACCGATGAGGATGTCGAGGACGAGCTACCTCTCAAAAGAAAGAAGCTGGAAGGGATCATCAAACAAATAGACTTTGCAGAACCAGCTGCTGATCCTCCTGCTCCACCGTCTAAACTCGTTGAAGGAGTCAACATAAAGAAAATCTTCAAGCGTTCCAGGACTAGCAAGCGTCGAATTGCTCCTGAAGAGCCTAAGACTGATGAGCCAAGCGCTCAAGTTGCTGTTGAGCCAAGCGCTCAAGGAATTGCTGTTGAGACTAGCTCTCAGGGTAAGTTTATGTCTTCCCACAGCATTCCTTTTCCTACATCTGTAGAAGATCCTGCTCTTATAGAGGATAGTTCTTGTATTTCAGCTATAGTACCAGCTGCTGCTGAAGCGTCCACAGATATTCTCTTGGATGTTGATTTGACCGAAGTCGCTACTATCGCTAAAGATGTTGCCACAAAAGTTGCTGCAATTGAAGCTGAGGAACCTGCTGCTATAACAGAGGCACACTCAGAAGGTCAGAGCGATGCTGAAGACGTTCCAGTTCCTCGTCACTTCTCCCAACTCGATCCGCTGAAGACAATTGATCATTCAATTAACTTCATGCCCCCAGCGCTCGAAGAAGATTTCATTCCTGCAGGATACAATGAAGAGAGATATATTTCTGCAGCGACTGACGTTGTCCGACTGATTGATTTTGACAATCAAATCAAAGCCGCCATATTCAATGCTGCTCTAACAGAGATAGAGCAGAAGTACTATTTGGTAGTTCAACTGGGAAAGACTCCTCGCCAAATACCGTCTTCTCTTATTCTTCAACAAGACAGACAAGGAGGCAGAACTCCTAGATGTGACGTGGACTTGGCATACTATCTGGATTATGGGCACAGCAAGCCAACCGGGTTCGCTCTAAGGGATTACAGCATTCGTGTGTATGAGCCTCTGCGTCCTAGCTTTCTCAATCCTTCAGAGTCAGTCTTGAACAGAGAAGGCTACACACATTTCCTTCAGACTGCTCATAGCCCTGAAAATCTTGCGTCGGTCCATCCACTTCGTCTGTGGAAGAATAAAGTTGTTCATGCCGGTGAGCGTCTCGAATCGTTGACAGACTTGCTTCAGACTGAAGCTGATGCATATTTTGATAGCGTCTGGAATGCCAACTATCAGCCTGATAGACACAGCTTTGAAGCTATCAGAGACATTCATCTTGAAGGCATTCGCGCTATGGTGACTGCTGGCACAGACTACTGCATAAATGAAGTCAACTGGGTTGAAGCGTATATGGGACATAAATATACTTTCTCAGACTTAGTCCAAGCTCCCCATCTTTTTGGCATAGGCATGCATGACAAGAAGCGTCAGTTCGCCAAGTATTGCCTCAAGCAGCGTCTACAGAGAGTCGGACCTGTTCTCAAGCTCCCAATTGCTAGACATCAAATTGAACAGTGTCTGCGTCAAGAGCTTCACAGATTATCCTCTACTCCTCTTCTGTTCAACGCTCAAGCCTCTTCCAGTGGTACATCTGGTGTATTGTGCTTGAATTTTGCACCAAGCCACTGTGAAGAAAATTTCAATCTGATGGTGAATATTTTAACTCTTGTCTCTCTTTTCGATAAGATCTTCACTGCCAATCTCAGACCTTGGAACGGCTCAGTAATCAGTCCATTCAAAGGATATCCACTGCTTCCTTCAATCCGCAGCGAGGTACTCGATCACTATGAGTTTGTCCTCTCCCTGCTTGAAAGGAATCAAGAGCTGGCTCAAGCAATTTATCCATATCTTGAAGAGTACTATGCTGACTATGTACCTGAACATCGGCGTCCTACGTCTCTTCCCTCCGACTGCTTGATTGGATTTTCCAGACATTACTGTCCAGATTCACTCTTCTCAATTGCTCAAGCGCCGTCCAAAGTCTTCCCAAATCATGTGCTTGATATCATTGGTCCAATGCACATCAGGGCCATTGATAGTCCTCTTCGCACATTCATCTCCGGTACTTGTATTTCTCGAACCAGACTCACTGAACTCTTGGACTCTGCATCCACTTCTTATGCCGAGTTAGCAAGCTGGAACTTCCAATTTGATGACTTTCGTCAACCTGAGTCAACGCTTGAGGAAGTGCCTGCTAAGTCAGCTGAAGCGTTCACGTCTGCAGTTACAAGTATTCCAGCGCCTACTGAAGACCCCGTTCAAACGTCTCTACCAAAGGATATTCCTGACGCTCCTGAACATGTTACTGATGATAGTGCTGAGGATCTTCCCGTTGCTCTTCGAGGTACTGTTTTTGATCCAGCCTATCAAGTTTCATTTGACTCTCTCAAACACTCATCAAGGTTCAAGCGACTGAATCCTCAAGCGGTTCAATCAGATGAGAGTCAATCCTTTGGTCCTTTGCTCAAATCCGTCTTGGAGACTATTAGCGACCACGCTACTCAGAATGCAGAATCTCTCCATTGGATTAAAGACGATCTGGCAAAGATTGAAACTCACGTAATGAGCGCTCAAATTGCTCATATGCGTAGTTCAGCTCAAGCGGCTGTTGGTGAGTGCAAACAAAATTTTCAAGAAATGCATGATGCCACTCACGCAACCCAACTTGCCATGAAAAAAGATCTTGAAAAGCGCCTTGAAACCCTTGAGACCTCTGTCAATGATGCTACCAGCGCCAGGCTTCTCGCTCTGCAGGAACGCTTCGACAAGCGTCTGGATGACATCACAGCTTCTATGTCTCAAATTGCTCATCAGGTCAGTTTACTCACATACCATTTCTTAAAATCTGATGATGGCAATAAGGGGGAAAAGAAGAAGAAAGGAGAAAAGAGGAAAGAGTCTAGTTCAAGAGATGAAGAGCCTCCGTCTCCTAAGCGTCAAGTGCTTCCTTCTCCTTCTACGCTTAGTCTTCCGTCTTGGATAACTGCTCTGAAACAAAGTACATCTGGAGCGCCTAGTAGTACACTAAGGAAACCTCCAAGAGCGTTATATCCAAATCTACCAATACCTATAAGAGCACTGCTTGAACAATTTGACATCCCTCTTCAAAGAACGTCCATTCCAGAACCTACAGATCCAAAAATCTTAGCTGAAGAGAGGAAGATGACTGACTTTATCTAAGCTTTTCGAATCTGCCTAAGGTATATTGGTATTGACCCAATTGACTGGGACAATCATTTTACTGCCTTCAAAAAGAGACAACAAGAAGAGAATAAGCTCATAATCAACAAAGATCATGAAGCAATGATGACCTTGGAAGACAATCTGACTGAAGCTATCCTAGCTGAAATGCCCAAGCGATACAAAGTCAGACCAAGACGTTAAAACTTTCTGATGTTACATTATCTATATTCTTGTCTTTTATTTCTTTATTGTTCAGTTGTAAAAATGCTTGTAATTCTCGATATATATAAAATGCATTGTTTTTAGCTGAAACATCTCGTTGAAGCGTAACTAACTTTAACTAACGTTATCTAATCAAAGCTAACTTTTACTTTTGGCTGTCTAACACTTGAACTATAAAAGAGTAAGTATTGCCATCATCAAAAAGGGGGAAATTGTTAGGAATTTCATGTTAGAAGTTTTGATGATGACAATTAGGATTTTTTGTTAGACCCCAAAAATATGTAAGTTTTATTTTGGTAGAAAAATTTGTATAAGCTTTGAAGCATTAGATTTCTAATAGGCTTATTAGGCTTTGTTTTATTTTATTTTAGATTGATAGGCAAAGTAGTCTTAGGCTGAGCGTCTGATAATTTCTGAGTGAGTTTATCAGTGGTAAAGTTCGAAGACTCAAGCGTCTGATCTCTGAAAGAAGATACAGTCTCCAAGCGTTCAATTGACCAGCTACATCAAGCGTTACTTTATGGGACAGAAGTGATTTCACCTGAATTTATTTCTAAGTCCAGAAGGAGTTTAATGCAAATATTCTTAAAGCATTAAGTACCAACGGGTATTTAATTCAAATGCATTAAATGCTGATAAGAGCATTAAATGTGATAAGCACTTTCAGACGTACGGAGAAGCCACCCTATTGGACTGTCAACTATCTCAGACTGCAGCACCAACTTTTGTGCAACAGATTTTCAGGAAAAAGGACAAAAGTTGTTCACTCGCGAAAGTGAGAGACACGCGCCAGTGCATGTGTCAAACGGACACTTTCTCTAAGAATGCCTATAAATAGAACTTCGACAACAAGCTAAAAGAAGAGAACAATTATCAAGTCGAATTGCTGTTGCATTGAAGTCTCATTCCTTAAATTCTCAGAAAAACCAGAATATTCAAGAAAACATTTGACTTGCTTTTCTTCAAATCCTGAGACAGTCAACAAATATCTCAAATATTCTTTTCAAAGAAACCACTTTCCTACTGAGATATCCCCAAGTTGTTTGAACTTCATCAAAATCAAACAAACCATTTTAGAAAACCCATCCAAGCCTCGCGATCTGTGTGAAGTCGAAGTTGGATACTTGCATTATTTCTTGGTGAAAGAAGCAAGGGGATTGAAGTGATTTGGAGCAGAAATCTGTGTGATCAAGGAGCTCAAGTCATCGACATCCATCTCTCCCTAATTTGTAGAAGATTCTGTGTGATTCTTTGAGAATCATTTTAGTGGATTGCCTCCGAGTGCAAAGGAGAAGAAGGACGTAGTTGGGATTACACCACTCAACGAACCTTACAAACTTTGTGTCATTTACTTTTCAGTCAATTCCTTCATTTATCATATCATTGCATAAGTAAAACACAATCAAAAGCTAAGCAACAAAGAACCTCTTGTGACGCTAAAACTTTCAAAGAGAAGACTCCAAAAATCATTCCGCTGTGCTAACACTGATTAAAAGAACTGAACGCTTAACCTACTTGGTCAAAGTATTCAATTCTTGAAGTCTGAGTTAACTTTATAAAATAGTCTTTATCAAACGCTTCGCCAAAGCACCAATATTTTAAGTGAACGCTTAAGTTAAGCGTTAGACACTTCAAGCGTCTACCTTTTTCAAGCGTCCAAAAACCTTTTGATACGAAATCTTTTCAAGTCGAAAAAGACTTCAGGGTCTATTCAACCCCCCCCCCCTTCTAGACCCTTTCGTATGCCACTTGGGACCAACAAAACCTAATGGATTCATCTAAATTAGTTTTTGATCATGGGAGTGACGGTAATTAATTTAGTTGGGTACTCGTGAAGATCTCGGGAGAGTATTCATGTATTTAAGGAAATTGGGTCTTTAATTTAAGCAAGAATGATAATCCATTGAAAGTCAATAATCCATAGAAATACCTTGATGAAATCTTAATCCCTAGGCTTTTCGTTAATTGATTATTCGTGTTAATTATCTCTGTTTTAATTATTTATAATTAATTCTGCTTTTATTAATTTTTGCTTTTAATTAGTTTAAAAATCACATCTCTTATAATCGATAGTCTAAATAATGGGATAAACTTAGTTTGGTACTTGATAACCTTCCCTGTGGAGACGATCTTACTTTCACTATATTATTTGTTCGATTCCGTGTTGTTACGGACGGTTAACAAATTGGCGATGTTGCCGGGGAAGGCAACAAATTGGCTATATCAATAAAAAGTTAATTCTTATTAATTTAGACACTTTTTTTAAATTTTATTTTTGATTTTTTTATTTTCATTTTCATTTTAATTTTATTTTTATTTTTTATCTGTCTCGCTTTGATCTTAATATTCTTGTTTTAGGTTGAATTTTGGTAGATGCACAAGTGTTCTCTGAGTGCACCTGCTATTGAAATCGATCCAGAACCAGAATGAACTTTTTGAAGAGGCAGACGTTAGCAAAGAGAGCAGCGTAGAATGGCAGACGACGTACAGAGGATTGAACCTGCTGCGCAGAGAACTCTCCGGGATTATGCTACACCAACATATCAGAACTTAACCTCCAGCATAGCGGTTTTCCACCCCGTTCCGTGACGATATATCCAAGGAATTTTCCACCTCGTACTCCGAAGGTACACTTGTGGGGGTTTAGCTTCATCCCGTATCGTTTCATAATTTCGAACGATTTCTTCAAATGCGCAAGATGGTCAACCTCATTTGTACTCTTTACGAGCATATCATCGACGTATACTTCCATCGTTTGCCTATTTTTTCAGCAAACATCATGTTCATGAGTCGTTGGAACATTGCTACGGAGTTACTCAGCCCGAACGACATGGCATTGTAACAATAAACACCTCATGCTGTAATGAAAGAAGTCTTATCACAATCTTCTTTGGCCATCATTATTTGATTAAACCCCTGATATGCTTCCATCATACTTAACAAAGCACAACCTGCAATAGAATCTACCAATAAATCTATATGAGGTAAGGGGTAAGTGTCCCGAGGGCAAATTTTGTTTAAATCAGTAAAATCTGTACACATACGCCACATGTTCCCAGCCTTTGGCACACGAACTACATTAGCAAGCCATTCAGTAAATTGAATTTCATCAACATAGCCTACATCTAGAAGTTTCTTTACTTTCTCTTTGATGATGGCATCTCTATCAGGATCGAAATTCCTTCATTTTTGGTGAACTGGCTTAGCATTCGGATCGATGTTCAAACGATGTACAATGACAGACGGATCAATTCCTTGAAAGTCAGCCGCTTTCCAAGCAAAGATGTCCGAGTTCTTCTTCAAGAACTTTACCAAACTCGCCTCCATCTCCCAATCCAATTGACCTCCAATTCTCGTTGTTTTCTCCGTATCTCCCTCAAAAAGTTGAATTGTCTTGTGTTCGATAGGCTGTACTCGAGTATCCTCCCTCTTCTGCTTTTTATCAAGTTGCCTCATCAAAACTTCTATGTCATGATCAATTAGGTGAACTCTCGTTGCCTCTTTCTTAAGCTTCTTTCCGGCCTCTGGCTTCAGGGAAGTAGTGTAGCATTGACGTGCTTCTAGCTGATTACCACGGACCTCTCCGATTCCATCCCGAGTCTTGAACTTCATCTTGAGATGGGGAGTCGATACAATTGCCCCGAATTTGTTCAGCATCGGCCTACCGACAATCATGTTATAGGAAAATGGAGTGTCCACCACCAAAAATGTGATCCTTATGGTCTTATGCTTCAGCGCCGAGCTTAACGACATATCAAGTTCTACGGACCTTTTTGGCATAATTTAAAAACCAGTGAATCCCATCAACGGAGTATTCACTATTTCAAAGCTATCTTTCCCAAGTCTATTTTTTGCAAAACATCCCAAAAAATAATATCAGCCTAACTACCCGTGTCCAGCAAAATCTTATGTACATCATAGTTTGCCATGTCCATTGTAATGACCATTGGATCATTGTGTGGTACAATCATCCTCTCGAAATCCTGATCATCAAAGGTGATCAAGTGATCAGCTGATCAGCGTGACCTACTGATAAGACACCCAGCGGCTCGGAACAATAATAATTTGAGCGCATCTCCCTGTCATGCCTCTTCCTCGAATTAGACGAATCTCCATCAATAGGATCTCCCGCGATCACATGTATTTCACCGCGGTTTGTGAGATTATGCTCCTGATGCTCTCTCGGTTCCTTATCTTGGAGATTTTCATTTCTCCGCTGGTCATTCCAATGATGACCGTCATTGCGATGACTATTGTCATAGTGACGATTATGATCATTGTATCGATGATTATCATAACGACGATTGTCATCATATCGCTGATATTCATTTTCTCGAGGACTATCATACATTTTATTATCTCGATAGCTTCGTTGATCTCGCTCGTGTGATCTACTTCGAGATCGTCTTACCTCTATTTTGCGGTCGGCCTCTAGGGCTCTTACTTCCGCTAGAGTACGATCAATAAAGTCATTCAAACATTCCAATTTGATCAATCGCTCAATTTCATCTTTTAACTGATAGCAATCCTCAGTGTCATGGCCCTTATCTTTGTGAAACTCACAATACTTGTTAGGATTCTTTTTTGACCCCACACGAAGCGATTTTGGCCATTGAATCGCATTGATATTACGCATTTGAGCGGACAATAGTGCTCTACCTAGAGGGGCATTCAGAGGAGTATACTGGTCGTATTTAGTGTATCGGCGGGGTCGTTCATGGTTTTTATCTAACCTCGATCCCTCGGTCTGATCACTATTATGATCCTTCCGATCCTTTCGATCGTTCATGGCGGAATTTTCATTGTCTTTTGACAGGTTCATCTCTTCTTCATTAATGCACTACTCTTGTACCTGAATTAGTTCCTCCTGGTCCTGTTGAGTATGATGGGAAAGCGCCAATGCTTGGGGCCCCTTCCTTACCGCTAGCAAGAGAAAGGTTACAGTAAGCTCACACATTAGTTCAGGAATCTCAAGAACTTCCTGATTAAAACGATGTACAAAGTCACGTAAGCTTTCCGACAGGCCCTGTTTGAAGTTCAACATCGCAGAGACGAATTTTTTGGCTTTGTTGTAACTTGCAAAATGATTCTTAAACTTGTGAACTAATTGTGTGTATGATACAATTGTCCCTGGCCTCTGACTTGTGAACCAATCTTGCGCTTGGCCTACTAGCATTGTCAAGAACATCTTCGCGTTCACTGCGTTGGTCTGATGATACAAAGTCATAAGCAATTCAAACGAAGTTAAATATGGTTTAGGATCACCTATCCCATCAAATGTTGGTACATTAGGCATTTCGAATGATTTAGGTTGAGCCCTCTCAATATTCGCTCTGAAAATGGTGTGTGCTTGGCCATTAATGCTGACACTGGTACTACATTACCCCTCGGCCGCTCCACCTTTTGACTTGCCATATCCAACCTCTCATACATTTCATCAATTTCTGCCCTAGACAGAATGGGCTTTTCCCTATGATCTTGTATGGGCTGCTTACCTCTGCGAATCTCCGATCGAGCACCAACTTGGATATCGACTTCTTCCTCTGATTGATCTCCCAAGGTCGGCTCACCCCTCTTCTCTCGCCTGGGCGTAGCTCCTTCAGGATCGCGAAACAAACTCTTCGGTGCTAACGGGCTGGATGCATCTGTTGTACGTTTGGGGTGGTGGGCTTGCTTCCATAAACCTTCACAACGCTTCATCGATACGCTCCTGCACCAGCTTATCTAGAGGTCTCTTTGTCATCGTCACCTTTCCCTCACTAGTTCCCTCCAATCCTTCTCGAGGTGATGTTGCACGCTCGTTAGATGATGAACCTTCAATCCGAACATGCTTTTCCCTTTCATTTGCCATTTCTTCAGAATTCAGACTCAACAACCCTCCAGTAGTTTCCCACAGACGGCACCAACTGATGTAGGTCGGAAATTAACCCTCCCCTTACAGTCAGGATGACCTCGTAAAGACGAACTAAAAATAATTAAATAAAGATTATAGACTACTCTCGAAGTATCGAGCTGCCTATGTACCACACCGGGATCGAGTCTAACAGAGTTCCAATTTATAATATAAGTTTCCTATTGTATAGACAATTCATATACGGTTTATCTCAAATTTATATATATGTATATGAGATCGCACTCTTAAGTCTTAGTCTGAATAACGAAGCTATGAGCAAGCTAACAAGTATATTAAATGTTGTTTTCTCTCCCCCTTCTCTTTCATAAATGCGGGTATTTATAGTGTCCATACATACTGGACAAATATTGTTCTGCTAGCTAGAAGTTCTACTAGGATGATGCCATATGTCCTTAAGGAACGGCCAGGATCGTACCTCGTAGGGTCGGGTCATGGGTTGATCTGATCCGAATGGAAAGGAACACGTGGATGTTGTAGTGTTTCGCAATTCTGAGACTCGATAGGGACCTATGACAGAAATACCAAGTCTGCGACCTCATTAGCTCGATTGGCTTGTTATACGTAGGTGTAATAAGATGAATTTTAACGAATCAACGATGTAAAAAAGGTATATTTGAGCGGTACGGCGATGTAAGACTCATATGTGCCCCAACAGCCCAACCCCCCCGCCCCACTTTTTTAGTATATCAGTATGATTTGAGAACCTTTATTAACACATTAAATTAATAAAATTCCAACTTTCATCAAAGCTAAGTAGTAAACTAACGTTGTTGTTTAATATTTTAAACTTCTCTCGTTGATTCAAATATTATTTTCCTTGTTCTGTATCATTACATATTTTATTTAGAATTACTGATACCAGATTACTTTTATATCATCAAGTAGTGACATCATTTATAACTTATAAATTTGTATTAAGACGAGAAAATGATTAAACCATAAATGGTGGGGGTTTTTGGGAGGTTGAGGGGCTAGGGGATGGGAAAGGTTGAAGCGGGGCCGTGAAATAGTTACTCTTTAAATGACCAATTTGCTACATTTCAATTTATTTTATTTTACTTTAACGAGTTAATAATATTTTGTCATTGAACCTTATAGATAGCAATAAATTACTGAAATGAAGGTGGATAAAATTTTCCTCTAACTAGGATTATGTTAATTACATTACTTTTCGACTTGGGAAAATAATTTCGAAAAGATATGATTTTTTTTTTTTTATAACTTAGCCAATGAAATACATAACTAGCTAATTGACGTGAGTAACAACATTGGCTCATTATTGAAGATGATGTCATATTGGCAAGCTCGACAAGAGTAGATACCAAAGAAGATCGATGACAAGAGAATAATGAGAAAATGAAATAAAGAACGAAGTAAAAAATATTAATATTTTAATTTATTTCCAGACCTTTTTAACATATTAACTTTTGTGCATGTTTGAGAAACTATGTAGTCCATTACTTCGTTAGTAAGAGATAAATTACTTATTTAGCTTTCTTTACACAATTAGGTTAATTACATCAATTTTAGTGCATTATAAGATTAAGTAGTGATCTATTATACACGCCACATATTTTTACGCTCAACACATGTTGTTAGTATTTTGTAGATGTGTCTACTTTTTTTTTTTACATAATTTCAACGAAATACTCATCTTATTTCTATAGAGTATCTTAGTCACACGTCTAAAACTTGACATGCATTTGGTATTTTTATAATTTTTTTGTTTCAAAGAAATAATTCTATATATATAAAAATATCCCATGGGGCACGAAGTTTACACTAATTGTTTAGATATCACACGTATATGCTGTTTTAAAATATCTTTTATAATTTTTAGGGAAAATTATTAAAACTCCTCTAAAATAAATTTTTGTATCAAAAAAACTCGTGAAAATATTTTTCAATCCAAAAAGCCCATTCCACCAACTTTTCATTTCAAAGCCCTCAAAATTTAGAATCAATAAATTTATGGATTTAATCACCCTTAGTCTTCTAGATCAAAAATTAATCTATTATAGTTTTGTGTTGAAATTTATTCATTTAGAACTTTTGTATTGCTAATCGATAACTAATTTGATTCTAATCTTAATTTTTTTGATTTTTTAAATCTTTTTAAGAAGTTAAAAAAAATGCATTTTTAGATAATTACCATGTTAAAATAAAAATAAATTATATAAAAATATTTAATATTAAAAAATAAAATTCGTATTATATGATTTATCAATTTGAAAAATTTTAAATTAAAAAAAGCTGATAAAAAGAGATCAATTAATCAATTCTTAACTTAATAAATGAATGGTAATTTAGTCCAAAATATTGTTAATCCTAATTTTTGAGTTTTTTGAAATGAAAAGTTGTAAAATAAATTTTTGAGATTGAAAAATATTTCAGAGGTTTTTGGATACAAAAATTATTTTAAGGGGATTTTAGTAATTTTCCCTAATTTTTACTGGCCATGTTTCGGGTCATGTTGATGACAACATTGTTTGCTTTGAATGGACAAGTGCAAGCACCACACTAAAGATAGCCAATTAAAAGCTAGCGTTGGCAGCTTTAAAATGAACTGATCTACACTTCGACTTCATGGAAAATTCTAACTTAAACTTGGTTGGTTCTGAATTACACTTGCCACGTAGTTGGTCGCGTGCTCACTTTATAAATTATATTTCGATTCAATCGCACCAAGTTCAGGCTAGAATTTTATGTCAATCCATCTAAAAGTTTGGCACTATTTTCATTTGTTTAGTTACATTACACAAATATATGGCAAACAAAGTACTACTAGATCGAGGAGAATTGAAAAAAATAATTGTGAAAATATATCTCTCTCTCCTCATCTCTCTCTAAACCCTAACCTTTTTTTTTCTTCTATTTTTCTTCGTCGACGATGGCTTGGTGAAACAGTCATCTACTTCACCACTGTTACCACCACCATCGTCGGCGGATTGAGTTGGAGCATCATTCTTCAAGTTGTACATCACATCTTCAAATTTGACGAGACGGATATGGATCTAAAAACACATCTCCAAATCTAACGAGACGGATATGGATCTAAAGAGACTGAGACAAACACATCTTTAAATTTATATAGCATTTTAGATATTTCGTTTAGTATTTTATTTTCTCTCTCGTATAACAGTTTGCTTTCTCTCTCGAATGAGAGTTTCATCTTTCCTTAAATAGGAGTTGCATAAGAATTTTCTTGTGTGAGTTTGTGAATTTTTAAGATTTGTTATCTTCAACAACTTGATAGTTGGTGTTTCAGATGTTCTTACTACATCGTTTGAGTCGATATGAATGATATTGTTTAAAGCGTTGTAAACTTTCGATTGAATGATATATAAAACCGATTTTTCTTAAAAAAAGAGTACTACTAGATCAATTAATTAATAGTGTTGAAGTAATATTTGCAATAAATGGGTATACTATGATGTTGCACACATAGCCCTATAATAGCAATGTGATTGAATTGATAAAAATAGTAGAAAGCTATGTAGAAACTAGTGACTAGGGCATATACAGTCTGTTCCCACATTTGCACCTCCAAGCTTCCGGGTAGTACTCGGTAGTGACCCGCATACCGGGCGGAACCGACACATGAACCGGCTTGCACGGCGTGCATCTGCCGCATTTTGATGTACAACGTGGTGGTGCTGACCCCGGCCCGCCTAATAGTCTCCTTGCTCCGCCAATGCTTGGTTTCATGCCTTTGGCCATCTCCAAATTCTTGCTGTTCTCATAAGTCTGCGCCAATTGATAAACCATTCATCTCAAATGATCAATATGAAATCAAATGAAACTAGAAAGAGAAAAACTCATAGAAGTTACTTGATATAGGTAAAATAATCAATTGATTCAGATGCCCTCCACACTTATGGAAAATCACAAAAAGCCCTTAGGATCCGCCTGTTTTGGTTCGGGTCGATCCGACCCAATCTGAGCCTCTAACCCCCGGTCTATGGACCATGGATTATGCCACGTATCCACCCTCCAACCGTACAATACACCATGGGAAAATTTATAAATACTTAGCTCTGTAACACTGATCTTGAGGTATGCTATTCATTGTTGTCCACTATCTATTTAGATTATTCCTGATCTAAATTGTCTTATTGACTTGACTGTCGAATAGTACACACTGAGACGAACTGTAGCTTGGCATTAATGAGTGTTTTCTGGTTTTATGAGTGTTTTTTAGTTTCAGGTAGTTTCCAAACCGAAGTATTTGGATCAACTCTGAACCTAGCTTATACTGAAGAGAATTAACCCTATTATTTCTACCCAAATCAATTTTCAATACTATCAAATTTTATGTCAATCAACCAATTTTTTTTTAGTTCATTTAACCTTATCCAAATATAAAATTTACTATTTCGCAAATATACTAAATTATAATCAATTCCTCAACCTAAAATACTAACATGGGCTGAGGGGTCAGGGGGTTCACGGGACTGGAGCTGACATCGTGTCTCCTCCTCTCGTCACGCTGGTCAAGATTGAAACTGACAAAAAGGACCTTCCTGTTTGCGTTAGAAAACCTAAGGCAAGGCTAGCTAACTTGCGCTTCCAGTACCTGGGAGAGTGGGAAGTGGGAACAGTCCTGAAGGAAGCTTCTCTGTTTCATAGGTTCCTATCTATATGTGGACCATATGATCAAGTGGGTCTGATTACACTACAAAAAATTAATACATTAATGACAAAATGTCAAGTGATAATATAAAAGTTGTCACTAATTGTAAATTTTTAGTGACAAGATTTTTGTTTTGTCACAAGAATAGATTTTACATATTTAATAGTGACAACTGACAAAATTTGCATAAAAGTTGTCACTCTTGATACCTAGTGACAAGAAATTTGTTATCACTATTAACAATTAGTGACATACCTTTAGTGATAACTTAGTGACAATATTTATAGTTGTCACTCTATTTGTGTTGTCACTATACATGTGTCACTAATTATCAATAGTGACAATTTTAAAGAAATTTTTGTCACTAAATTTTTTTTTTGTGACAAACCAAAAATTATTATCACTCATTATATATATCTAGTGACAATTTTAATATTGTCACTTTCAATTTTGTCACTAACATTACTTTTTGTTGTAGTGTTATTTGAATTTACAAACTAAAGGGCCCGTATAACCTGCGCCAAATGCCCCAATAAAAAGGATGATTGTTTTATGGTAGCAATAGCACCATGTTATTTACATGTAACATGTCCCAAAAGCCGAAATTCTATGCTACACTGGAACTATTTTGTATTAAACACAGTTGAATCGAGAGGTACTATTGTAAAAGACACATTAATCATCATAATCCCACGATATATGATGGGCAAAGTCCGTTAGTCTCTGTCTATAATAAAATCATTTGTCCGAAGAGGGATGGTTAGACGCTATATTTGATAGAAAATACCAATTGGCTCACCACAGGATACAAAACAAAGTAATGTGACATCCGTCATACATCTAATCACCTGATGACAATACTGATGGTAACATTAAATATACCCTCTAAAGTTTACTTGTGAGCAACTTAAAACTCGACTTATTTCACCCTTATTTAATACGATTATCATATAAAATGATTATATAGGTTTCTAATATAGAAGAATTCAGCATAGAAAGACCAAATTAAATTTGTGGTTTGTTGCCTTAATAGAGATTTATGACAACAATGTTATCCATTTAGTAAAATTTGGCATGATGATGCGGTAAAGTAAAATAAACATACCGACCATCATCTAACTATTCCAACCTCATTAATTGATTAGAGTAGCACCAAATGGTTAGCATGTTAACATAACCAAAAACTCTATCCCATCCGCATGATGAGGATTATTTTTAGTAGTTATCGAAACTTAAAGTTGTACATGAATTACAATCAGATAATTCGAATAATGTCTGAGATAGTAATAATCACTCCATTAACTGGGCAAATATATATATAGATATATATATATATATATATGTATATGTACACACACATATATACGTCTCACCTGGAAGTAATTATTGTGAGCTTTAAGAGTCGACATGCACCTGAACTCTGCAAAATAACATCAAATTGTTGAGATGTAGACTTAATTTACAGTTCACAATTAATTGGGAACTTATAGAATATTGAAGCTGACCTGAAAGAGTACCTTGTGGGTTGTTATTTGTAGTGTAAATCGCCGCATAAATACATATACGGAAGAAGAAGAAGAACATTATAAGAGAAAATTGATATCTTCTCCAATCCATGATAAATACCAAACAGAAACTAATTAAATAAAATGGTTAAACCCCTGCAGCCGGAATTAAATTCTGATGTATGATCTGGAGCCCCATGCAACAGTTTCAACTTTCAAGGACGAGCACTGAATTATATTCTTTATATATCTAAAAAGTGGGAAGAAGATGAGAATTATTTACGGATATATGATCAAGATGTGTGTGTGTGTTGGGGGGGGGGGGGGGGGGGGGCTATTTTAGGAGTATATAATGAGATGGGGAATGGTATGGTCAATTCCTCAGCATTGCCATGTTTGGTTCTGAGATTGTGTGTTTTTCTTGGCTGTCTCTCTACTATTCCCTTATTAAGTAATCCCCAACAACTCCCTCCTGCACAAATAGTAATCCTTCTTGTTCATGACATGTTATCACTTGGTTACTATTTAGATAGTTTGGTTCTGCGGTTGAGAAATTAAAAAAGAATGTGTTTAGCCTGTACAGGCGATATTATTATTTGAACCTTCTTTTCATACCCGGAACCTTTATGGGTTGTAGAATAGTGTTAAAAAATTATATAAAATCTAATGTATTATCTGTCTTCATATCATTGAATCTATTACAATCTCGCTAGTTTCATCTCCGTTTTGTCAGACTTGAAGTTCGGATATACAACTTGAAAGATAGTACTCCAACTCAACCCACTGACGATGGTGGTAGCAACAGTGGTGATGGAGGCGATTGCTTTACCAAATCATCATTAACGGAGAAGAATAGTAGAAAAAACGATAAGGGTTTTTGAGATAGAAAAAGAGAGAATCGTTTTTTTAACACTCTCTCTTAGCCACATATATTTAAGTCACATCAATATATAAGATCAAAGATGCTAAAGTTATGTTTGATCCTTAGATAAGGATGAGGAAAATACTAAGGAAAATATTTTATTTACTTCACATAATAGTACATTATATTTTAGGAAAAATTGTAAAATTAGTTGTGTAGTTATAGGGGATGGTAAAAATGATCATATATTTTTCTTAACTGCAAAATTGATCTAGTATCTATTAAAGATTCGCGAATTGAGGACACATTTGGTTGAAGAACCTTAATTCGATCGTAGAATAGCACTTGACCAATTCAATTTGGAGTTTTTCAATTTCTGATAAATTTTGCACATATGAACTCAAAAGCTTGCTGACACAAGACTTATCTGACACATGAGATGTTCTATACAAAATATTTTGCCAAGTGGTCTAATCTCAAAATAACAATTGGAAAAAATATATGAAAAATTAATTAAAAATTAATGTTAAATAGAAAATCTAAAAATAAATCAGTTGAGATTTTAAATTAAATTATTAAATAGCTTTAACAAATAAGATACAAAACAAAAAAACAAAACCTCTCTTCTTTCCCCTCCCCTACCACCAACCCTTAAAAAAAAAAAAAAAACTACAGCCCCGTATTGTGATTGGAGAACATTGAAGAAGGAAGAAATTTTTTTACTCTTTAAAAGGAATGGTCAATTATTTTAAACAAGTCAAAGGCGTTTTCACTTATTAAAACATAGAATGAAGGGCAAAGGTTTGCTTCACTTATTAAAACATAGAATGAAGGGCAAAGGCGTGTTTTTTATCTATTCAATTAGGGTTATGTTTTGGGATTTCAGCTAATAAAACGATGATGTCTCGCTTTGTTATTTTAATTAGTTTTAATTGCAAATTAGTTAGGATTAGCTATTGAGTCAGTGAATATGTCAGATGACATTTTTGGCTATATCCGGGGGAAAATTGGATTTTTTATCCTTTAAGTTGGCTTACTTTGAGATTTGGTCCTCTAACTTGTCACCTTGCCAAATTAGTCCTTTATCTTGTTCTTTGTTAACAATTTTTTTTTTGTCCTTTGTAAGATCAATGGCAAATTTGTAATAATCTTTAGATTTAGCAAAATCATTTTCCAAATGATTCAGGCCCAACATGCTTCCGAAAAATATTTAAAGTTTTATAATGTAATACCTTTGGTTGACCGCCTTATCACCGGGTATTCCGAGTCCTTGATTTTACGGATTAAACCAACCACACAACCGCAGCAGATGGTTCGCAGACACCCAACTCCTTCAACAATACACAACACAGTCCAATTTCGTTTCCTACCTTTGGGCATAAAAGGTACTCCAGAATAAAGTTTAATAAACTTTGAAAGACAGAGGTTGAACAACAGCCTTGAATTTTTATTGATGAAATAAAATTATTATTACATAGATATATTCTACTCCGCTATTGGAGGAGAAAACTGGTTAGCCTCTCATGTATGAGAGATGGTTATACTCTTTGGGGAAGTCCCCATACACTCAGAATGAAAATTAAAACTATTTTACAATCTTTTTCTTTCTGGGTTCTTGAATTTTTGAAGAGTAGGAGGGAATGAATGATGCCTTCCTTCTGCTTCTTCCTTTGCCTTTTATTGGCAGACTTCGGACGTCAAACCACGGATTTCAAAACAATATATTGCTGACGTCATTGCTTGTGTCAGTATCTGTCCTAATCCACAGTTGTCGTACAGTGCTTTGTCGGCTTCTTTTTGACTTTTCTTCCGCCGCCCTACGTCAGCACTTTCATCTGTTGCCAGTTATTGTTGTTTTACCCCGACATTTAACCTGTTTTTTTGTCAAAAGTAGTTTTTGGCTTTGTCGGCCATTTGTCTCCTTTTGATTATTGTCTTCTGATGTTATTACTTCCGTCAGTCTTCTGTAATAAATTACAATTATGTCCTTTGACGGACAAAACTTTTCAAATTACATTTTACAGCCAATTATTACATTTTGTTTAGAATTGTAAACTAATTAAGCCTATTTTAGACTTGCTTTTTTTTTTAACTATATCTCGCAAATTTTACCGAGGTTTGTGAAAACCCCTCAGGTATGCTGGTCTTTTACCCTTGTCCTGTTCGGGTTCGGGTCTCTTCTTTGTAACCCTGATTCTTGTTCCAAATAAGGGTTTCTCTTGTACTGCACAACTTGGGCATATATGATTATGTCATTGATCAACATGCATCATGTTGCATGCTTTCTTTCTTGTGCTTTCGGTTGCAGGTAGTTTGTTCTTCCAGATCAGCGTCCGTTCTGTTCAAACAAGTTTTCTGCAAATTCAGTACTCTTTGCTGTCATAGAATTGAGTAGCAAAGATTCATTTATTTTATTTGAAAATTTTTTAAATGGATATTTAACTTTGTCCATCTCGGTGAGACAGACCCAAAATCCCCATGCCCTTCTGGAAGAAATCTCATCTTCACGGATAGAGATTACCAAAGGTGCTTCTTTTGTATTGACCTTCACTCTGTAATAGGCCGCCATGTCTGGTCTCTGTAATTTCATAAAATGGAAAGCCGGATGAGACCCTTTTCCTGCAATTTCTGGAGTTGCTGATATGAACTTTAGTTCCAGAGTATCTCCTCTTTTGAGGTGTGGATTGTTTTGCCATGAATCAAATATGGCTGCACTAATCCAGTCCTGTAATTTGGCAATTTTCGGAAAACTTGGTGACATAGTATGAATTGAACCGAGTGCCCCAAAATCATACCATTCTCGGACCTCTTCTAGGTTTGACCCCTCAAGCATCCACATTCTGGGATATCTCCTTAATGTTTTGATCAAAGATCTACTTAGGTTTATCCCCTTCCTTGATACTAGATTTTCCCATGATTTCTGATACACCTGCTATGATAAATTAATCTCATTAGTATTAACCTTAGAAGTGCCTGTGTGTGGCCTAAGGTTAATCTCTCCCTCTTTTTCCCCAGAGGTGCTGGGTTGACTTGAAACAATAAGAGTTTGCACTTCCGATTATTCAATTGTTTCCTTTTTACCAGAGTCTAGTATTGGACTTGTGCAAAGGGTATTTGAATCTGCCGCTCCGGGTAGCCCCATTCTCTTAACGCAAGTTTCGAGTCCTGCTCTTTCAATTCTCTAGCCAACACTGAGGATGATGCCTTTCGAATTGACTCTTGTAAAGTATCCCATAACACAGTCATGGCATAGATAGATCCCTTCATTGTTTTTTAGACAGTGTCCAAATCAACTCGTTATACATGGCCAGCTGCTTCAGCATTAACTGATAGTTGTCCAAGCCTTTTGTCAAGCTCCTCTAAGTTTTCCCCTGAGATGTCTGTATCTTGTGATGATGGAATTTGCTTCAGATACTTCTATCTCTTGATAGGAAATCTGCAAGAACATTCTCATGAGATTTCACCACAATAATGTCAAAACAAAAATATTGACATTCAGCTTGCCATCTAATAATACGCGCCTTTTCAATTTTTGATTCAAGTTTATTTTTCAAAAAAGCTTTGACATTCATATTATCAACTTTTAAAGTAAATTCTTTAGCTAATAAAAATAAGGGTCATTTCTTAAATGCCTTCCAAACTGCAAAGAATTCTTTTTCATTTATATGCCAGAGTTTGGCTTGTTGTTCAGTGAACAACCCTCTTATATATCTACAAGGTTCTTCCCCTGTAGTTGTCGGTTTCATGAGCACTGCTACCTATCTATAATCATTGGCATCTGTATAGACTACCAAATCATGACTATCTTGTGGTATTACGCAAGTTATTACAAACTTGTTTCAAATCACGAATTCTTTGAGTGTGGATTTCTTCCCACTTCCATTTTGAACTTTCGATTTCCTTTAAAAGTGGCCGAAAATCTTTCCTGTATTTTGCAAGGTCTTTGATGACTATCTCTGCAAAGTTAATAACTCCTAAGAAACTTTTTAGCTGTTTCTTATCTTTTAGAATATCAGGAAAATTGTGAATTTTTTCCACAATATGTTCTTGAAGTTCTATACCTGTTTCATCAATAAGAATATCAAGAAATTCAATCTTATTAACTCTAGTTATTGCTTTCTTCTCAGATAGCACTAATCCTTCTTTAAAACATACATCAGAAAATATCTCAAGATGTTTAATATGTTCATTCATATTTTTTGATGCAATCAAGATATCGTTTATGTAACCAAACTGGCGGTCCCAAGTGGTATACGAAAGGGTTTAGAAAGGGGGGGGGGGGTTGAATAGACCCTGAAGTCTTTTTAGACTTCAAAAATTTCGTATCACTTAAATATTTTGAACGCTTGGAGTACTGAGCGCTTGGGTCAAACGCTTCAGATAGAGTTAACTTAGACTTAGTGATTTTAGCTGTTTACCAAAGTAGGGCAACACTTAGATCGCTTAATCAGGGTTAGCACAGCGGAAATGAGTTTTTAGCGTTCTATTGATTAATCTTAATCGCTGAGTGCTTAGAGTTGTTCTTTTCAATAAAATGAATGATGCAATGAAATAGTGCTAAGACAATAAAGTAAAAGACACAATCTTTGTAAGGTTCACTGGGTGATGTAATCCTAGCTACGTCCTTCTTCTCCTTTTTCACTTGGAGGAATTCACTATGATGATAATCAAAGAATTCACACAGAATCTTCTACACAATAGTAACAGGTGAAAATGATCTTGGGCCCCTTGATCACACAAACTTCAGCACCAATGAAGATCGTCTTCTTCAAGCTTCTCTCACTCAGAAATACTGCCTGAAAGGGTACAACAACTTTTCTCACTCAGATGAAAGGTTGAAGGTTATCTCTAGGGTTTTTTTTGTTTTTGGAAAGATCAAACAACTTGTAATATCTCAAGTGGAATTTGGATTTCTTCTTTAGAAGATGTTTGAGATATTTTGGTGACTGTTTGGAATGTATGTAAAAAGCTTGAAGGTTTTGGCTATGGAGTCAAAGCTTTTTCACAGCAAGAGTATATGAATATTTTTCAATAATAATTTTCTCGCGTGTTTTGTGTTTTTTAGGGTTTTGTTTGGGTGGTATTTATAGGCACTTTCTTGAGATCTGTCCGTTGGACACATATAGGAGCGTGTCATTCACGCGGAGAGTGAATATACCTAAGTTCTGACATTCCTGATAATCTGCTGGGGCCGATTGGACGGGAGCAGTTTTAATCTCTGAAATTCTGACAGTCTGAGTCAAAAAGGTGGCTTGTCCACAAGTCATAGTAGCTTATCACATTTAATGCTCTTATCAGGCATTTAATGCATTTGAATTTATTTCCCGTTGGAGATAAATGTCTGTTGAATGATTGCATTTAAGTCCTTCATGACTTGAGGATTTATTCCAGGTGAATCTTACATCCATCGCTTGAGACAATTTGAGCGCTTGATCCATGTATCCTGAAATAGGTTCCTTTAGCGTTTGACGGACGCTAAGAGACAAATCTTCATCTCTGGTTGACTTCAGACGCTGGTCTTCAACTTCTTCTCTAATAGACTCACCTAGAATTCTACTAGCGATTCAGTTACTAAGACTTAGTCTAAAATCTACAAAGATAAAAATTACAAGCCTAAACAAAATTACAAACTTTCAAACGCTTAAACAATGAAAACATAAACTTACATTTTATTTGGGGTCTAACAATGAATCCTATCTTGTCATCATCAAAACATCTAACATGAAATTTCCTAACACAAACATAAACTCAAAATAATCTTTAAATAAATTATCCATTTTTCGTTGGTATATCTGGGGTGCATTTGCAAGACCCATTGGAAGTACATTCCAGATATATTGTCCTTGTGGAGTAGAGAATGCAGTATACTTTCTAGACTCCTTTTGCCATTTTAATCTGATAAAATCTAGATTTACAGTCAAATTTAGAAAACAGTTTAGCATTTTTAACACAATCAGTTAAGTGTTCTCTACTAGGAATATAGTAACCATCAAATTCGAGTATCTTATTATACCTTGATAGTTGATTACTAATCGATCTTTTCCTCTTTTTACTGCACCGTGGTTTCTAACCAAAGACCCAGGGTTACTATAAGCCGAGACTACAAGTTCAATGAGTTTAAGATTGATATGCTCTTTAATTATTTCTTGCATATCTCTCTTATCCACCATATTCATTTGGATTGGTTTGTATCGAACATACTTATACTTACATTGTTCTTTTACCTTTAGAGTAGCTTCGATCTTGTTTCTGTCCCACCATGCCAAAAGATTCTCATTGAAATTCCCTTGGATAGGTATTTTGATATGTTCGAGAGAAAGCCTACTTTCTTCATCTATATCAAAAAAGGACTTCTTTTCTTGCAAAGTATTCTTAAGAAGGTAAATTCGTTCTTCATCCAGATCTTTAGTCTTAGTTCTTTAAGAAGGTTAATTCCTTCTCTATCCAGATAAGAAACTTCACAATATTCATTATATCCCTGTTATCTAAAAGATAGCAGAGCCTTACCAAATTTACGGTTATCCTGCAAGGATGGGTTGATTTGGCATCATTAACATCACCATGCTTGCTGCGAAAATTGCCTATTAAAATCATTTTCTTGCAACAAAACTTGTATCCCACTACCACAATTAGTAGTAAAAGTGAGCAAGTTTTTGTGAATATCTTGCACATATTTTGCAAAAGTTTGGATAAAATTATTACCCAATAAAATATTTGCTCATGTATCATGAAAGTAAATAGGTGGCATTTTTACCTTAAACCAAGGTGTTCCAAATGCACCTCCAATCATCATTTGTGCTTCTCGTATATCTTTATTGAGTATTAGAATTTTTTGAGAAAAGTCGCTTCCTGCAATAATAGGTAAAGATTCCATAACATTGCTAGGGAAAACACAGGGTTTTGCAGTACAAATCCCTGATCCAGAATCAATATAAGCAACAAAATATTCTGACTTATATTGTTCATATAACATACCAATAGATATGTATATTGAAAATGAGCTAGTCATTTTAAGCTGCCAATATTGAGGCTACTTCTTGTAGCATTTTCAACTCTTCTGGTAAACATGATGATTTACCCATTTCTGATAAATCCTTGATTTATTTTGGAATTCAGGTGAAGCAATCTCCTGTTTTCAAAATTCAATACTTTTCAAAACATAGTATTGTTTGGTTCTATTTCTTTTGAACCAATCGGTTTGTCGATAATATCGATAGTAATAGGGACCAACATCGTGATTTAAAGTAGGATGAACATAAAATAGTTTACACCCCAAACTATGGTGTAAAATATAATGATTATATTCAGCCATAATTTATATCACAAGCGATTGGTTATAGAAAATTGATTTAGTCATTCAACTTTAATAAGATGACCATTAACACAAAATTCTATACCCGCTCCTTTTCTTCCCCAAGGTTTATGATCCTCAAGTAAACTTAATCCCAAGGTAATAATTCCTTGGTCCCGTCTTGCAATACCTGAAACAAATACTTTATGGCCTGCCATTTCCAACATGCCTTCATATTTGTTAATAGTAGGTTGTTGCAAGTAATATAAATCTTCACAAGGAAAGTAATCATCTTTCTTTGTAATATCAAGTATGACTTGCACTTCTTTCCATCTTTCAGGACATCTAATTTTTACATTATTTACCCCAATAACTTGAAGAGTTAAATCTTCAAGTAATTTTTTTCCCTTTAATCTCCTAATCCTTTCTTTTGAAAAGGACATTCTGCTATTAAAATCATTTCTAGAACTTATTGATCGATCCTGAACCGGATAGTCTTGTATTAAAATATCAACACCTCCAATTCTTGGTATTTGAATTGGGTCAGGTGCCATTACTTTAGCAAATTCCTTGAAAATTCTTGAAATTTTAATATACTCTTTCCTTATAAACTAATCAGAATGATGTGTATTGGAAAGTGCATATGCAATTTTATAAGTTATAGAATACGCTCTATTCTTTTCTTTCATAAGATCATTTCTTTTAAAATCTTGATGAAGGTTAGAACCCGACTGAAATCTTGGCCAGCTAGGTTATATGCAATTCTGGGATCAATATCAAATATAAGTTTCCTACCATCGTACCAAGACAACCATATCTTAAGTTATTGATTCTCTTATCGATTATGGATAAATGTAATGGAGAATCAACTCCTTGTTTGAAAGTGGCTATGATTACTACTTCAATAGTTCCTATGTGGATCCATTTCATAATAACAACTACTTATTCTGAGAGTCTACTTAATTCCTCCAGAATTTCTTCTTTTGGAATAAGTTGCTTATCCATCACATTACCAGTTAATTCCATAGGAATTGCAAACTCTCCCGAGCTTACTTTGTATAAGATGTTATGCCTCCGCGATTCAGCTTATTCCACTAACTCTGAAACCATCATATTGTGCAAGGTTAGAGTTTTGCCTCATTATTCTTTTCATGGTTTTATCTGATATAGATGACCTTGAAAAGAATCCCGACATGCTATCCGATGTTTGGAGCTTATCACCCTCGTTGAAATTATTTTGATTCGGTTGAAGATCCATCCGAATTACTTTCTATTTCTTCCCATAGACACTGTCATCTGAGGGAATATTTTCAAATTGGTACCAATTTTTCGTAGAAAACTGCATCTAGAATGTCAGTTGTGGCTTCAAATTGTTTTAATTCACCACCTTTTTGCGGACAATCTGGTGAAATTTGGCCACGAGCTCCACATGTCCAGCAGTTACAATCTTTGAAACTTTCATTTGTCCGTGTATGGCTCGTTTGAAAGTTCGTGTTGTGGTATTTTTTTCGTCGGATTTTTGAGATCATCGGGAAAACACCCTTGTCGGTCCGAATCTCTGGCCAGATTTATAAGATCAGGATTTTGATTTAGACCACCAAGACTTTCTTTTGAAAGAAGAATGCTTTTTATTTTCCCTATAATCGGAGTTACTATATTGCTTTCTCTTCTTTCTGTGCTCAATTGATTCTCCAATAATTGTTGAAAAATCATTGTTATCACAGCAAAGAGGGGGTTTTTTTATTTTTCCTCTCAGCTTCTTCAAGGGATGCTTGATAACACCAGTCCTTTAGTTTGTCTTTTAAGAAAGACATTCGTCTGGCAATTGAATCAAGTTGTCCTTCCGGTACCTTGTAGGATTGGGTTAACATTTCCCTCCAAGGACTGGAAATTTTTGCTAAGAACATAGGTGCCGCAATTTCTGTTTTTTACTTCACTTTGAAACAAGTATTTGCCGAACCAATAGATATATTCGTCTACTGTACAAATATTTCTTAGTTCAATACCATAAAGAGCTTGTGTATACTCTCTGGTTTTCCCAAAATTGCTTTGGTCGAAGTATCTATCTCGATGAAATGCAATTTAATTCGCCTTCCAAATCTTTCTGCAATAGAACTTTTAGATTCACTGGCTAAAACATCTTCCTTGGTTGTCTCCGGGGTATGATCCCATCCGACTTTTACGGATCCTTCCAAGCTTAATTCCATTAATCTAATGAAGTTTTCTTTATCAAGTTCCAGTGTGGTTGCTGCTATTTTTATAGTTGCTACCCATTCATCGATTAGTTTCTCGATGTTTTTGAAATCGATGACATCCAAAATTAAGGATAGTACCATATGGATGCAAGGGTTGTAAAGTCCTTTCCCAAGGTGTATTTTCTGGTACCCTATTTGGATTTCTTACTGGATTTTCTCTAAACGTTGTACCCCCAAGAAAGGGTATAACGTTAGTATGCAAATCTCCACTTTCACGCATCGTTTTATCCGGTGGAGGATTATGTGATGTGGAACTTGCTTTTGGTGGTGGTAAAGCCAGGGTTGATTCATTGGTTTTGACACCAAATCCACAACTGCTAGGTGAGAAAAGGACTTAGCTAGTTCCTGAAGATCATATAGATCTACTCTCTATATATCCATATTAATTTATATTTTTAAGGATATCATGAATTAGATCTTCCTGAGTTTTAGGTTTTGGAATTTTCGTAACCTTACCTTTTTGGTGTATTAGAGATACCTTTCCAAGGGCATCGTTGATCCTTTCTCTATTGGATTTGGATGTCCCTGCTTGTTTTCCTTTTATATCTGCAAGGTCAGTCTTCAGATCTATCATAATTTTACCCAGATCTGGCAAGATCTGCAGTATTTCATCAATCTTTTGGTTCAAACTCTCTATTTTCACAGGTATATGGATTAACCTGTGGCCATAGTCTTGAACCGTCTTTTGGATTTCTCTAAGGTCCTGAGAGAACTTAGAATTATCCACCTCAATCTCCTTCCATAAAATGAAGGATACCAGTTTTTCATAACTACTCGAACTGTTGTCCAGTTGTCCCATACTTGTTTCAATCTCCTCCGTTAGGAAATAGAATAACATATGTAATAATAATATATTTCATCAATAAAACCTAAGGCTCTGATACCATTTTTGAGAAGCGTGTGTATATTTTGCCATTATGAATGCATGTTAGAATTTTTACCAACCTTTAACAAATTAGAGGACTAAAATTACAAACAGTTAAGGAGATAGGGGACATTTTTTGCAATGGGTCAAATGAAAGGACCAAAATTCAAATGAGGCCAATTTAAAGGACCAAAAAACTAATTTTCACTATATCTGGGGATGCAAGAGTCTGTAAACAAGATTGGGAAAAATATCTGGAATCTAAAAATCATTTTGCTACATTTCCTTTTCTTCTTGCATTCATCTTTTTGTTGCATTTTATTTCAATTGTATACTTAATCTGCATTTTTATCTTTTATATTTGTTAATTGCAGGGAAGATCCAATTTGATTCCATAAGTTAAATCATAACAAGTGGTTGTTAGGCTAATGTCCCCAAATGTCACTAGAGGATTAGAGAATGTTATTACATTATTCATTTGTAATTGGTTCGCATTGTATCAATAAAAGACAATTAGTTGTTTACTATTATATTGACATTTATATATTGTAATCATCTATAAGTCCATAAAAACAAGAGTTAACTCTCTAAGGCACAAGAGGAGCTCGATACTTGTGTACTAAAATAGTCTGCAAGTCAATGATTTTCAATTGGGCATTGATAATTATGAAAACTTGTATGATATGAGTTTTGGCGAGAAAGGTGTTCGTCAATCACTAGGAAGTAGTGAAGAACTCACATCATAGGTGCACTGATAGAGATAGTGGCACTCAGACATGACTCTCATCAATTCTGTCACATGAGTTTTCACTATTTGACAGTCAATGACAGAATTGATTAAATTGTAATAGGTGTGTCTGAACTTTAGACTAATGTTATGAAAATCGGACTGGACCGGCCGATCTGACCGGTTAAAACCAGAACCGGCCATCAAACAAGTCCGGTTATGCGAAAAAACCATTCAAGGCTCAAAACCGATCAAAATCGGTCAGAATCGCGGTTCGACCGGTCAGAACCGGTAAAATTGGGTGGTTCTGAGAATAAATGAAATTTAACCTTTTAAAATCTAAAATCTGAAATTAACCCCTTTAAAATCTAAAAATCTGAAATTGGCCCCCCAAATATAGGAAATACATATTTTTTTTCTTTTCATATTTTCATATACATATATATATATAGGAAATATATATTTTTTTTCATATTTTTATATTTTATATATTTAATACTATATTAATTATTAGTTATTGCATAATTATGATATCACCGGTTCGATCCCCGTTGACCCGACAATTGAACCGGTGACCCGTGACCCGGTCACTTTTTCGGTTCGCAATCCGGTCCGATTTTTAGAACACTGCTTTAGACTTAAGGAATCGAGTTGAAGATATAGTTGTGACATTAAGTTTGTCATTAGAGTAGTTAGACCCAATTCACCCTTTGGTGGGGTCAATCTCGAACTGCAATCTAATGGGCAAATAGTAGTCTTAACTGATATCCAAGATGGGATTCGTTCCCTCGAAGGTGAACGAGGAATTATCCTATTCATTTATAAGTAAGTTAGATCTTAAAGTCTTTGGCCAAAGCATTAACTGATCTAGACTTATTATAAATATAGTATAGTGTCAAGTTAGTGAGTTTGACCAAAAACCATGACTCTCAGTTGATCGGGATAAGGAAATGAAGAGTTTATATTCGCACGGTATTTACAATAGGAAAGGTAAAAATGATCCAAGCATTTAATCTTATTTGGGTTACAATATGGACCACTTGACTGGTTAGGTGGGACTCATCAATGGAATCCTCCAATTGTCAAATATAGATGAACTTAAAGAGTCATGCTTAAAAAGAAAAAATCGATAGAAAATATGTAATATTTCTTGTGGTAATATTTTAAGTATTGGATACTTAAAATTAATTAAATGAAATTAATTATTTGAAGAAATAAGTTAATTCATTTGTAATTTAATTAATATGATATTTCTTGAATAAATAAAATTAATTAAATATCCTATCTATTATTTAATTAGATTAATTAATTGGATTGAATTAATTAATTAAATAATGGATTGGACTGAGCTCAAATTGGTGCGCCAAGTGGCACACCAAGCCCTATATGGGGCGGTCACAAGGCGTCCATAATGGGCTAAATTAAGCCCAATGTATTAACTTAAGTGATGTAAATATATCACATTAGCTAATACCTAGGTCACAAGTTATAATTAACACTTGAGACACAAGACAAAATTCCTCTCTCTCCCCTAGCCCTAGCCATCGGTCATAAAGCTAAGCAAGGAGGAGATTTTTTCTGATCAATCTTTTTCCGGCGAGACAATTTAGAGGTACCACTTTTGGACTGCTTGGATTCTCAAGTTTTCAGCTGAAGTTATTCAAGAAGTTGAAGGATTCAAATTTTTGTGATTCACCAACCACTTCACTACAACGGGTAAATTATTGTTTACTCTATCATGTATACGTCTGATAAAACCCCAGGATTGATCCTGTAATGGGAAAATTCAAATAAAATTTTAAAATTCCATTTTCGTTGTGTTTGGTTATTTTTCTCCAATAGCAGTATCAGAGCCAAATCACGGGGTTCGTTGTATGTAATTTATGTGTAAATATGTGATAAAGATGCATGATTTACAGTTTTTATCGATGCATAATTGGATATGTGGATTTCGCTTTTTTTTTGTGTTCTTGAGACTTTTGTTTATTTTTCGTTTGTTAGAAATTAATAAAAGTCGAATTTTATGTCATTTATCTGATGAAAATTAAAAATTGCAAATATCATCTTCGACACGACTGCGTTGTCGTGCGCACACAGACTGGGCCTGTACGCGCACAACAGCCTATAAGCTCACCTGTGCAAGCCCATCGTGCTGAAGCAAGCCCAATTGCATGGCAACTGGGCTGCCGTGCAACCGCACGACTGCCATTGGGCCGCACGGCGAGCCCACCTGTGTGTTTTACAACTCACGTAATGCATCGACCAGACCCGGGTCGACCCATGGGTGACCCGGGTCATTTATTAAATATATATTATTTAGTTTTTGATTAAAATTGGATTTTAATGCAAAAATAAATAATATTATTTATTTAATAAAAGTATTTTTAATTCTATCTAATCTAATGTTAATTAAAGCTAGACTTTGAATTAAATTGGATTTTTTCTATTGTGAAGTTAATTTAAATAAACTTAGAGATTGATATTTGTTAAAATTGAATTTTCGAATAGAATTAAATAAATTTAATTTCTTCTAGAATATAAAAAAGAATAATTGAATTTGGAATTTAATTAGGAATTAACATATATGGTTTTTGTGTGTTAAGTGATACATATCATGTTTGACATGTTATGTGATGCGATACATGATTCATGAACTTAGGCTCGTTTATATTTGTATTTCTTTTCGATGGGTTGTAAAGGCCTTTTTGAGCCTATTTTTATTTTCTATCTAGATTATTTTAGTATAGGTGGCTTATATTGAAATGTAATAATTAGAATTAGAGTAGGCCTAAACGAGAAATTCAAGTCGAGTCGAGGAGATATAAGAAGAAGTGTACTAGGTATCTTGCCCTCCACTGAACTTAGAAGAAATTAAAATGATATTTAATATATAATATCGTCCCTAAGCAATGGGGGTTATATATTTTAATTTTTTTTCTAACTGCATGAATGCCATTAGTCGAAACAAATTTTGCCCCACATACCAGCAAAAGGTTGCAAGGTGAAATTCAATTGTTAGACTAATAGATAGTCAGTGGGTTGAACTTAAATTATTCATAAATCAATAAGATCATTAAAAGGTTGAGATTTGATGAATAATGGACAAAGAGATTGAATCATCCATTTAATGGATTGATGTTGGACATCACTTTAATAGATTAATTAGGCCACATACAAGCAAAATGTTGCAACCTATTGATCTAGTTAAAGAAATCAATCACCACTACGAAGCCTTCCAACAATGACTTTCGAATTCCACAGTGGGAGTGTGGATTTTCGAAAAATATTGTGGGAGCCAGGTTTATTTTGAAAGTCCTTAATTTAAACTTGGAACAACAATTACATTAGAATCTAATAAATCTTTTTACTTTTCTGTAGTTATTTGCTTATTATCGACATTATGACTATCAACTCATTGTCTATACTACTTGAAAAGAACATTTTGACTGGTCCAAACTATATGGACTGATATCCCAGCAGCGCCCGCAAGGACGCGTGCTAGTAACAAAGAAGTAGCGGCTCATGAGAAATAGGTCAAAGACGACTTGCGAGTTCGTGGGTACATGTTGGGCTCAATGACGAATGAGCAGCAAAGATCTCACGACAAAACAGTCTCGGCGAGGGCTATTTTGGCACACCTGGTGGAGCTCTATGGTGTGCAAAGTCGCACTACTCAATATGAGATATCGAAAGAGTTCTTTGGAGCTAAGATGAAAGAAGGTAAAAAAGTTGGGGATCATGCCCTAAAATTGATTTTGAAAATTGAGAGGTTAGTAGCCCTCGACTTCAACATGAACCCGCAACAACAAACTGACCTCATCTTACAGTCACTTCCAGACTTCTTTTCCCTTTGTGGTGAACTTCAACCGCAATAAGATAGAATGCAATTTTGCTGGGTTGATGAACAAGCTATATACTGCACAATCTCAAATGAAGCATAAGGGAAAAGAGGCAGCATTAGTCATCACTTCTAAGCCTAAAAACAACAAAAAGAAGAATAAGACTAAGAAAGCTACTAGCACTCCGGGTCTACAAGGTAAGATAGACAAAGGAAAGGGAAAAGCTCTAAAAGTGATGAAGAGCAAAGGGCCTAAAGATACGGATAGGTGCCTTCACTGCAGTGAGCTAGGCCATTGGAAAAGGGAATGTCCAAACTTTGGCAAAGGTGCAATAGGTATGGAATTTTTTATTTTAGAAACCAATTGTTCTATAACAGTATTTTCCACTTCGTGGATACTTGATTCTGGAGCTAGTCCTCACATTTGTGTAATGAATTAGGATCTGCAGCGAAGTAAAAAGCTGGAAAAAGGAGAGGTGTTGATCAGTGGTGGCAGTGGATAGAGTGTCGCGACTTCTCGCATTGGATCAACTTCTTTATGTTTATCATATGGACATGTTTTAAATTTAGAGGGTGTTTTAGTTATGCCCAATAGTCTTAAGAACATTATTTCAATTTCTATGTTGGTTAGGAGTAATTATGCTTTTAATTTCATTGACTGTACTTACAACATTTTTTTAATGATAATATTGTTGGCACTGCTACTTTAGTCAATGACCTCTATTATTTAAACATGCAAATGAATGTGTTGTAAATGTTATGTCAAAGAAGCTTGGTAGGCAAAGTACTAATCTAAGCTTAAGTGGCATCTTAGACTAGGCCATGCTGGCGAGCAAAAGATACACAAGATGGCAAAAGATGGGTTAATTGACCTATTAGGATCAGATCCCTATCCAACTTGTGAATCTTGCCTCAAAAGAAAAATGGCTAGATCCCCCTTCACCAGGACTTTTGTAAGGGCCACTAAAGTATTAGTACTTGTGCACACCGACGTTTGCGGACCATTTGGAGAAATGGCTCGTGGAGGTTTTCACTATTTCATTACTTTCACTGATGATCATTCAAGGTATGGTCTTGTGTATGCAATAAAATACAAGTCTGAATCATTTGATAAGTTCAAAGAATTTAAGGCTTTAGTAAAAAAAAAAAAAAAAAAACTGGACATCATATAAAAACACTGCGATCAGATCGTGGAGGTGAATATATGAGTGACAAGTTTGATCAGTTCCTAAAGGAACATGGGATAATATTGCAACTCACACCACCAGCGACTCCACAACTAAATGGGGTAGCAGAGCGTAGAAATCGAACGCTTTTGGATATGGTTCGATCTATGCTCAGCTAAACTGATTTCCCCATCTTCTTGTGGGGACATGCTCTCCTTATGGCTGTTTCATATCTTGAATAGATGTCCTTCCAAATCCATTCCTAAGACTCCATATGAGATATGGAGAAATAGAAAACCAAACCTTAAATACATTAGGGTTTGGGGATGCCCTCCTTACATCAAGAAGATAAAGGCAGATAAATTGGAAGCTAGGTCCCTTAAAGGATGTTTCATCGGTGTTCTAGAGGATTCTATAGGATACCTATTCTACATGCAAGATGATCAAAGGATCATAGTTGCACTACAACCGTACTTTCTTGAAGAGGAATTTATTCAAGAAGGTGGTACAGGTAGAAAGATTGTTCTCGATGAACTAGATGAAACACCCAGGGAGACGACTGTTCAAGAAACACATTGAACCTGATGAAACACAACCACCATTTCGAAGATCTGGTAGAGTACCACATCAACTTGATAGGTACTATGGGTACCTACTACAAGAGGAACCGGGTGTCCACACTATAGCAGTGGGAGTTCATGGGGACGACCATTCTACTAATGATCAAGCGATGATGGATATCAATTCTGCAAAGTAGCGAGAAGCTATGCAGGCAGAGATAAACTCAATGCATTCCAACCAGGTATGGGCTCTGGTAGATCGTCCTGAGGGTATTGCACTTATAGGGTGTAAGTTGATCTAAAAGAGGAAGATAGACCCGGATGGAAAAATTGACACATACAAGACAAGGCTTGTAGCAAAAGGTTATAGTCAAAAGGAAGGAATTGACTATTAAGAGACCTTTTCACTTATGGAAATGATCAAGTCGGTTGGAATTCTGCTAGCAATAACTGCACACTTGGATTATGAGATATGGCAGATGGATGTAAAGATGGCTTTTCTGAATAGATTCCTCGAAGAGGATATCTATATGGATCAGCTTAAAGGCTTTGCATCTGGATCTGATATTCATAAGGTGTGTGCAAAATTAAGAGATCCATTTATGGACTTAAGCAAGCCTCTAGGAGTTGGAATCTATGTTTTGACGAAGGTGTCAAAGGATTTGACTTTGTCAAAAATAAAGATGAACCATGTGTTTACAAGACGGTTAGTGGGAGTAAATCACTTTCCTTGTCTTTTATGTGGATGACATTCTACTCATAGGAAATGATGTAGGAATGCTCACATCAGTCAAAAGATGGTTTTCAAATACATTCTCCATGAAAGACTTGGGAGAAGCGACCTATATTCTAGGAATTCGTATCTATGGAGATAGAACAAATAGAATAATAGGACTTTCCCAAAACCTACACTTAGAGAAAGTCCTAAAAATATTTAGGATGGAAGACTCTAAGAAAGGTTTCTTGCCCATGAGACATGAGGTGCACTTTTCAAAGTCTATGTTTTCTCAAAGTGAGGAAGATAGGAAAGAAATGAGTACGGTGCCCTACGCATCTGCAGTGGGCAGTCTGATCTATGCTATGTTATTCACACGGCTTGACATAGCCTATGCAGTAAGCGTGGTGAGTCATTTTTCGGCTAACTCGGGAAGAGAAAACTGGACCACTGTCAAGAATATCCTCAAGTATCTGATGAGAACTAAGGATATGGTCCTAACATATGGACATGGAGATTTAAATGTGGATGGATATACTGACTCAGATTTACAATTTGATGCAGATGATCGAAAATTCACTTCAGGGTTTATACTCACGCTCAATGGTGGAGCGGTAACTTGGAAAAGTTCCAAGCAAAGCACAACCGCTGATTCCACCACTGAAGCATAATACATAGCAGTGTCAGAGGCTGCTAATGAGGGTGTTTGGATTAGGAAGTTTCTTGGAGAGATTCAAGTGGTCCCTAGTATAGAGCTGCCATTGCCACTTTATTGTGACAATAACGGGGCTATTGCACAAGCAAAGGAACCAAGGTTTCACAATAAATCCAAGCACAAAGAGAGGAGATATCACATAATAAGAAAAATCATTGGAACAGGCGAGATAGTTGTTCAGTGAGTAAATTCAGCTGACAACGTCGCTGACCCATTAACTAAGCCTTTGACACATGCAGTGCTAGATCAACATCTCAAAAAGATGGGTTTTAGATACCATAGTGATTGGCATTGAGTACAAGTGGGATATTGTTAGGTTAATGTCCTCAAATGCCACTAGAGGATTAGAGAATGTTAGGACATTATTAATTTGTAATTATTTTGCATTCTATCAATAAAAGGCAATTAGTTATTTACTATTATATTGACATTTATATATTGTAATCATCTATAAGTTCATGAATACAAGAGTAGACTCTCTAAGGCACTAGAGGAGCTTGATACTTGTGTACTAAAATAGTCTACAAGTCAATGATTTTCAATTGGGCATTCGAAATCATGAAAACTTGTATGATATAAGTTTTGACGAGAAAGGTGTCCGTCAATCACTAGGAAGTAGTGAAGAACTCATATCATAGGTGCATGATGAAGATAGTGGCACTGAGACATGACTCGCATCGACATCAACTAATTAACCGATCGACCACATCTTAGGAAGAACTATTTTTTTTAATTTAACATAAATATACTCTACTAAAAGTAGAAATACTAGTGTAGTACCATTTTATACTCCTAAAGTAGCACGACATGTATCACATGGGTTTTCACTCTTTGATAGTCAATGATAGAATTGATTAAGTTGTAATAGGTGTGTCTGAACTTTAGACTTGAGGAATTGAGTTGAAGATATAGTTATGACATTAGGTTTGTCATTAGAGTAGTTAGACCCAATTCACCCTTTGGTGGGGTCAACCTCGAACTGCAACCTAATAGGCAAGTAGTAATCTTAACTGAATCCAAGATGGAATTCGTTCCCTCGAAGGTGAACGAGGAATTATCCTAAGCATTTATAAGTAAGTGAGATCTTAGAGTCTTTGAGCAAAGCACTAACTGATCTCGAATTATTATAAATATAGCTTAGTGTCAGTTAGTGAGTTTGACCAAAAACCATAACTCTCACTTGACTGGGATAAGGGCACGAAGAGTTTATATTCATACGGTATTTACAATAGGAAAGGTAAAAATGATCCAATCATTTAATCTTATTTTGTTACAATATGGACCACTTGACTGGCTAGGTGGGACCCATATTCAATGGAAACCTCCCATTGTCAAATATAGATGAACCTAAAGAGTCACGCTTCATAAGAAGAAATCGATTGAAAATATAGAATATTTCTTGTGGTGATATTTTAAGTTTTGGATACTTAAAATTAATTAAATGAAATTAATTATTTGAAAAAATAAGTTAGTTCATGTATAATTTAATTAATATGTTATTTCTTTAAGAAGTAAAATTAATTAAATATCCTATCTATTATTTAATTAGATTAATTAATTGGATTGAATTAATTAATTAAATAATGCATTTGAATAAGCGCAAATTGGTGCACCAAGTGGCACACCAAGACCTATATGGGATGGCCACTAGGCGTTCATAATGGGCTACATTAAGCCTAAGGTATTAACTTAAGTGATATAAATATATCACATTAGTTAATACCTAGGTCATAAGTTACAATAAACACTTGAGCCACAAGACAAAATTCCTCTCTCTCCCCTAGCCGTAGCCCTAGCCCTAGCCGTCGGTCATAGAGCCAAATGAGGAGGAGATTTTTGCTGATCAAGCTTTTTCCAGCAAGATAATTTAGAGACAGTACTTTTGGACTGCTCGGATTATCAAGATTTCAGCCAGAGTTATTCGCGAAGAAGTTGAAGGATTCGAATTTTTGAGATTCACCATGACACCAACCACTTCACTACAACGAGTAAAGTATTGTTTACTCTATCATACATACGTCTGATAAAACCCCGAGATTAATTCTGTAATGGGAAAATCCAAATAAAATTTTAAAATTCCATTTCCGCTGCGTTTGGTTGTTTTTACCCAACAGTGGTTTCAAGCTACGACTTTTGATTGGCAATAGCTAAGAACAGTTTAAGGTTGGACTCCATTGAAGAACACCTTGTGGAACTTTTGGCAAACCATGACGATAGGGAAGCACATCAACAAGAGGTTAAACAGATCAAGAAAACTCAACTCGAACAAGTGAGATAACTGGAGATATTGAAGAACTCTCAATAAGACACACATAGACAGTTGGATACTATCCTTTTCAGAATGGATGAACTGTTCAAGGATGCGAGGAATTAGAAAGGGAAGGATACTACCACAGATATAACCTCATCATCCCAGAACTTGACACCAATAGCAGGAGTGCAAAATAGAGAACCCGTTAGACTAATCTGAATACTAATCCAGGTAATACTAATCTCAGAGTTCCTAGATCTGATTTTCCAAAATTTGATGGTGAGAACCCTAGGGGTGGAATAGAAGATGTCATAAATATTTTATGATGCATCCCATGTGGACTAACTTTGAGAAAGTGCTAACCTCTGTTGTACATATGGAGAGGGGGCTGATAACTGGTACTTGGATTATGTGGAGGGGAGAGAACACATTAGTTGGATTCATTTCACTGAGATGGTTATGAATAGGTTTTCGTCTTCACAATAGGATAATATAATTGGACAATTTAATAAATTAACTCAAACAGTGTCAATGGGAGAATACCTTGAGAAATTTGAAGAGCTTAAATCTTTCGTGGTTACTATGAACGAATTTTTAACTATGGAGTACTTCATTAAGAGTTTTATGAGTGGACTGGAAAGTGATGTTTCTCAAATGGTAGAATATTGAACCCTCTCACACTAGTACAAGATGTTAACCTAGCTAGGAAACAAGAGGGGTTACTAGATGCTTTAGGTAAGGGGTGGAAAGGAACCTACAAGAAAAACACCATGGCAAGGAACAACTGAAATTGGAAATCAGAAACACCAAATAACAGTAACAACATAAGAAACCTATCACACCTGCAGAGAATAAATATACACCCATTAAAAGACTTACTAATGAGGAAATGAATGAAAGAAGAAGAAACAGACTTTGTTTTAAATGTGATGAGGTTTATACTTTGGGACATAAGTGCACGAGGCTGTTTGTGATCATGGGGAAAGAGTTGTGTGAAATAGAAGAAATAGTTTAGGAAAGTAACCAAGAAAAAACTGAAAAAGAGTTGCACATATCAGTAAATGCTTTGGCTGGACAAGTCACTCATGACACTGTTAAAGTGTCAGGAAAAGTAGGAAAGTCCATTAAATCTATACTAATAGATACAGGGAGTACTCATAGTTTTCTAGGACCCTTCTACTACTAAACAACTTAAATGTACTTTAGAACATACTAACTTTCTTATTGTGATTGTAGCAGATGGAGGCAGGATTGACTGTACCTCCATATGTCCTGACTTTGAGTGGAGTATGGGGGAGGGGGTGCAGATTCACTGAAAATGTTAGGATTCTTAGGCTAGGGGATTGTGACCTGGTAGTGGGGGTAGATTTACTAAGAAAACTTGGACCAATGACTTTTGATTTGAGTCCCAAAAGATTATTTTTGAAAAGGAGGGATCCAAAATTACGCTACAAGGATCACCAACAGAAGCTTCAATCGGTAAATGGAAAATAACTGACCAAGATGTTCAAAAGAAAAGGTAAGGAATTGTTTGGCTGCCTATACATGATATCTCTAGTACACACTAAGGATGAGTTTGAATATGCACAGGAATTACAACCCATATTATACATGTACTCACAAGTTTTTGCAGAGCCAAAGCACTTACCTCCAGTTAGGAGTCATAACCATCAGATCCTTCTTAAAAAGGACAGTAAACCCTTTAAAATGGTTCCCTATAGGTATCCTTTTCTCCAGGGGATAGAAACTGAGAGATTAGTTGAAGAAATGTTGGATAATGGTTTAATACAGAGTAGTATAAGTCCTTTTTCATCTCTAGTGTTACTAGTTAAGAAGGATGGAAGTTGGAGAATTTGTTGATTTCAGGAAGCTAAATTCAATAACAGTAAAAGTTGGATTTCTTATAACTCTGATTAATGATTTACTAGATGAGTTGGGTGGGGCCACTGTGTTCTCTAAGATAGATTTAAAGGCAGGGTATCACCCAATCAGAATGACACCCTCAGATATTCAGAAAATTGCTTTTGTCACTTCATCAGGCCATTATGAATTCAAAGTTATCCTATTTGGCTTAAGTAATGCTCCAACTACTTTTTCAGTCTTTGATGAATGAAGTATTCAGAGAACATCTTAGGGAATTTGTAATAGTCGTCTTTGCTGACATCCTGGTCTACAGTAAATATATTGAATCACATGAACTGCTCTTACAGATTGTCTTGAAAAAACTCTCAGATCACCAACTTTTTGCTAAACAATCTAAGTTTGCTTTTGGCAAGTCAAAAATTAAGTGCTTGGGACATCTGATAAGTGTTGCAGGAGTGGAAGCTAACTCTAGTAAAATTCTATGCATGGTAGATTGGAGACATCCACTGACTTTTAAAGTTTTAAGGGGGTTTTCTTGGGCTTACTGGATACTATAGAAAGTTTATAAGATATTATGGAGTCATTGCTAACCTTTGACTGAGTTGACTAAAAAGGGAAAATTTAAATGAAATGATGCAGTTGAGATTAATTGCACCTGTTTTACAGTTACCAGATTTCTCTAAACCTTTTATTAAAGAAAAATGCTTGTTACTCAGGCATTGGGGCTGTCCTAGCACAAGATAAACACCCAATTACTTTTTTAAGCAAAGCTCGAAGCCCAAAAATTCTTGATTTATCTCCCTGTGAGAAAGAATTTCTTGCAATTTTACTAGCAGTAGAGAAGTGGAGGGCTTATCTCATTGAAGGGCAATTTGTGATTAGGACAGATCAATATAATATGAAATATCTTTTGAAACAAAAAATATCCTCTCCACTCTAGAAAAAATACATGACTAAATTGTTGGGGTATGATTATAGAATTGAATACAAAGAGAGCTCCAACAACAAAGTTGCCGCCTGCATATGCTCTTTCTAGGAGATATCATCTTCCTTCTTAGCTATTACTACTCTCCAACCTGCTTGGATACAAGAACTACAAACTAGTTATGAAGATAACAGGGTGGCTCAATCTATTATCACACAGTGTGTCCTATCTTTTTTTGATGTTTCACAGTATTCTTACTCAGATGGAATTATCAGATTTAAAGGAAGAATTTACATTGGTTCTAATAATTAATTGAGACAAAAAGTTCCTACTTGGTTCCATGAAGAGTTGGAGGTCACACAGGTAAGGATACCTTTCAAAGAGTTCAGTTAGTTTTCTTGTGGCCAGGTCTCAAACATCTTGTACAATCCGTGGTTTCCAATTGTGTGGTTTGTTAACTTTGTAAGCATGAATCAGTGAGACTACTTGGACTGTTACAACCTTTGCAAATCTTAGATAAGCATGGGTTCACACTACTATGGATTTCATTGATTAGCTACCACTCTCTGAAGGTAAAACTGTAGTATTGGTCATTGTAGATAGGTACACCAAATACAGTCATTTCAGTGCATTACATCATTGATACACTACATCACAACTAACTTTAATTTTCCTTGATCATATTTATAAATTACATGGCTTACCTGCTTCTGTGACTACTGACAGAGATAGAATCTTTGTTAGTAGATTTTTGGAAAGATCTATTCTTGCTTTTGGGCATTGAACAATATCTAAGTACAGCTTACCATTCTTGATCACATTTATAAATTACATGGCTTACCTAGTTCTGTGACTACTGATAGAGATAGAATCTTTGTTAGTAGATTTTTGGAAGGATCTATTCTTGCTTTTGGGCATTGAACAATATCTAAGTTCAGCTTACCATCCATAATATAATGGTCAAACTGAACGTGTAATCAATGTCTGAAAACTTATCTCAGGTGTATATGTGGTAACAGTTCAAAGAAATGGTGCTCTTGGTTACGTATGGAGGAATGGTGGTATAATACTAATTATCATACTGCCATAACTCTTACTCCTTTTGAAGCTTTGTATGATTACAAGCCTCCACAGGTTAGCATGGGTCCTTACAAAAGCAGCTCAGTGGTTGGTGTGGAAAAACTTATTCAAGATATGTAACAAATCTAGAAACATTTGAAGATGCAACTACACAAGGCACAACATCGCATGAAGAAAATGGTTGATAAGGGCGGTTCTGAAAGACATTTCCTAGTTGGTGACTTGGTTTACTTGAAGTTAAAGCCCTACATACAACGTTTTATGCACATCAACAAATTCTGGAAGCTCAGTCCAAAGTTTATAGGTCCTTTCAAGGTTATTAAACGCGTTGGTTAAGTGGCTTATCGTCTACAACTTCCTGTTAGCGCAAAGATACATCCAGTGTTCCATGTATCCTTACTCAAGCGCATCTTTTCCACTGAAGCGTCAACATCCAGTATTCCAATTATGGCTAATGATGGGCGTTTCATACTAAAACAGTCTCCATTTTAGCTCGCAGATTAGTCAAATGCAACAACTCACCTATTACTCGACTTCTCATTCAATGATCGCATTTACCCTCATCTGAAGCAACATCGGAGGATTGGCAAAGTATCACTCAACAATTTCCATAGGTTAAGGCTAGGGGTCAAGCCTAAAGATCGGGAGGGAGCAATGTTATGATTGAAGAACATTGAAGAAGGAAGAAACGTTGTTACTCTTTAAAAGGCGCGGTCAATTATTTTAAACAAGTCAAAGGCGCACTTCACTTATTAAAATGCAAAATGAAGGGCAAAGGCGGGTTACGTTATTGTATGTTCAATTAGGGTTAACTTTAGGCATTTTAGCTAATAAAATGATGACGTGTCGCCTTGTAATTTTAATTAGTTTTAATTGCAAATTAGTTAGGATTAGTTATTATGTCATGGAATATGTCAGGCGGCATTTTTGGCTATATCTTGGGAAGCAAGAGTCTGTAAACAAGAATGGAAATAATATCTGGAATCAAAAAATCATTTTGATGCATTTCTTTTCTTCATGCATTCATCTCTTTGCTGCATTTTCTTTCAATTGCATATTTAATCTGCATTTTTATCTTTTAGTTTGGTATATTGCAGGGAAGATCCAATTCGATTCAATAGAATTGAGTTGAATCATAACACCTGAGTCTTGCCCTCCTCCCTACCACTTCACTCCTACATTGCACGTTCTCTAGGTTTCGGACGAGTGGAGTGGTGAAAATTGGAGGTTTTCGCCTGTCAATTCAGAGATTGCAGCAAGAGAGGAGAGAAGATTGGACGAGAGGGCTGGGCAGCGCTTGGGGTCTTGGTAGTGATTGGGGTAGGGCTGGGGCGACAGCTTGGGGGCTGGGAGGTGATATTTTTAGGTTATTTTTTTTTTAATAATTTTTTATTATATTGATTTAAATTTTTGATATTTTTAAAATTAAAATATATGAAAATTGGTTAACAATCGTTTTTTTTATATTAACATTTAAGGTTTGTTTTCCTATTTTCTGACTTGCCTAAGTAAATATAAATGTTAAATCATTTTATCTTTGACAATAAAAATTACTCTTTTTGCTCTATAGGAATTAGTTAATACATCGAAATTGATATCACTTTAAAATATTAATTAATTATTATAATTTTAAATGTAAGATGTTTGTGATTTTGTTCAATTTTTCACATAGCATTTTTCTCTACTTGTTTAAATTATGTAATTTTATAATTTTCTAAATTATATTAGATATATTAAAGCTTTTTAAAAAAATATTTTTGGATCTTTTTAAAGTTTTTTACATTTTTAATATTCTTTTTAAATTTTTTTAGAGATTTCCTTCCATGTCACTATTTTAAATTTAATGAAATTGTTAGAAAATCCATTTTGATACATTTTCTATCCAAATAATGTCAATATGACATCCGATGTGTCAATTTAATCCTACGTAAACAACCATTTGCACTTACATAAGCAAAACCAGTGAAAAATTGAAAAATAAATCCAAATTGAGTTGGTCATCTGCTTGCAAATGACCAGCAGACCAACTACGGTCAAATTTGTCCTCAATTCGCAAGCTTTTTATAGGTGTTGAATCAATTCAAAAAAAATACGGGACCAATTTTATTACTCCTGTAGCTATGGGGTTAATTTTACAATTTTTCCATACATTTATTTTGTAATACTTTCACTTTTCTCCCCACCAAATTTGAGGTACAAACATAGCATAAAGCAAGGACACATAATTTTTTAGCAACAGTTTCACAACTCACAAAAAGGGAAAATACATATATATAGGCCATTCCTTGTTTCCCATCTATCACTTTTGTTTAGATTCCAAAGGCAAAAAGATATAGACAAAAACATTAAAACCAAAATATATACACACACATATATATATAGTCCATGTTTTCTTTCTTTGGTAGGTCAATTTTCTTTGTTATCAGTTTCAAATTATGGCTGTGCTTGTACAGTGTACTTGGAAGTAAATACTACGCATTATTTTCACTGAGATTGATTCATCCCAACCCAACTTTGCAGGATACAGTGCTATATTTGAATCATTAACTTTTAAATGAAACATATTTCCCCTTTTTCTCAATGATGAAGCTGCAAATTTATTTACTACATATGGCCCCCACATATTTCTTATATATAAATATATGTATGTATATATTAAAATACAATCCTTTAGAATATTCAGGTAAGCGCACATGTAAATAATTTTATTGAACTCAATTTGCTATTTAATTTAGCAAAAAAAAAAAAAAGAAAGAAAGAAAGAAAGAAGAAAGAACTAAATTGTGCCGCATACGTAATTATGATATATTTCTCCCATTGAATATCGATAAAAGTAGTTATCAATCTTTATTTAAAATAGCCAAATTTAAGAATTCAAAATAAGACACTTACCAACATAAATTGAATTCAAATAAAATTTAATTTTTATATATGTATTTCTATTATTAATGATAGGTTTTAATCATTTATTTTAAAATGTTTATTTTACTGAGTTCATTAAACATGTGTTATTTTTTAAAATTAAATTAATATGATTTATAATACTCGTAAAAGATTTTTTGATTATATTCATCAAATTGAATAATTTTTTTTTAATTTGCAGATCATAAGTAGATAAGTTAGGTAATGATAGACATACATTTTTCTATGGTTAATATCTACATAATTATATAATTAGTATCCCGTGACAAGACACGGGTTACGGCTAATTATTATATATTACTAAATTTATAAATCTTGTGATAGATATTTTCCAATGAGTCATAAGGAAAATAATTGATTGCTCATTCCTCATATTCTCTGTCAATGAGAAACTTGGTCCCGTGTTCGGTTCCGGCATATACAAATAGTCTTAATAATTGATATGTGGATGGAACACCTTATGGGGAAATAAGGAAAATATAAAAGGAAAACGTACATTGAGGACTTGATTATTGTTTGCCAAAGTTGTCATCGCAAGCGAAACTTAAAGAGGCCAATTTAGTGTATTAATCACAACGAAAATGGGTTATAGAAGAAGAGGAGGGTAAAAAAAAATTATATAAGGAAGTTTTCAATAAAAAAAAATTTCTGTTATTTTCCCCTTCTAATCTTGAACTTTAGCGATGAGCAACAATTTTTCTTTTGTTTAAGGAAAAGCTCGATGTATATGTTTATTTACAGGAGTTGAAAGCTATACAAATGAAAAAGATAAGAATATAACAGAATATTGTCTCGGCTTTTGATAATTTGTTTCTTTCTTTCTTTCTTTGTTTTTGTTTTTGTTTTTGTTTTTGTTTTTTTTTTTTTTTTGACAAGAACTTGGATTTGCTATTGTCGCATTTGTATTTTATTTTTCAAATTTCTTTTAACAATACTCTTGTAAATACAAATAAATACTAATTGAAAGAATTGAATGGAGAACATTCCTAAAAATCTATAAATTGGTTTTGCATAATGCAAGATTGTATAGTTGTTTGTTGATAAATTTAGTTAACTTAGGGGTAATGTCATTATTAGTCCTTCAACTTTACGTTTAGAATCACTTTGGTCCCTCAACTTCTAATTGCGTCGATTGAGTCCCTCAACTCAACAATGTGTTTCAATTTGGTCCCTCTGCCCAATTTTCGGTTAGTTTTGGCCAAAAAGTTGGTCACATGTCATGCACATGTCATGTTTTATTAGTTATGAAATATAGGTTTTGCCCTTTAAGTTGGTCATGTGTGTGTCACATGACCAACTTTCCGGCCAAAATTAATCGGAAATTGATACAAGGGACTACATTGAAACAAATATAGGTTTTGCCCTTTAAGTTGGTCATGTGTGTGTCACATGACCAACTTTCCGGCCAAAATTAATCGGAAATTGATACGAGGGACTACATTGAAACAAATCAAAAATTGATACGAGGGACTACATTGAAACAAATATAGGTTTTGCCCTTTAAGTTGGTCATGTGTGTGTCACATGACCAACTTTCCGGCCAAAATTAATCGGAAATTGATACGAGGGACTACATTGAAACAAAATTAATCGGAAATTTGTTTCAATGTAGTCCCTCGTATCAATTTCCGATTAATTTTGGCCGGAAAGTTGGTCATGTGACACACACATGACCAACAACTTTTTGGCCAAAACTAACCGAAAATTGGGCAGAGGGACCAAATTGAAACACATTGTTGAGTTGAGGGACTCAATCGACGCAATTAGAAGTTGAGGGACCAAAGTGATTCTAAACATAAAGTTGAAGGACTAACAGTGACATTACCCCGTTAACTATATGCAAATAAACTATTTTTCAAATTAAAATTACTTAATAAGGTTTTCAACTAATTATTATTTATTTTTCTTCAACACTATTTTGATTGTAGTGTCACTTTAATAAATGTATGAAACATTACACGACCTATTTGATCACAAAACATATTATGAGTTTTAAGTATATAATTTCTTGCGATCCTTTTGTTTTTGCTTTTAAGGAGTTACTCTTTTCTGCGGAATACTATTTTCTTATGAACATCTACCTGTTGACATGGTACTTTTCTATTTAGACCCACATATTTATCTTCATTAAGATTCAATTTCATGTTCGAAACTGAAGTTTGTCAGACAGGTCTATTCTTTTTCATTGATTTGACTTTTTATTATCGTTCATAAATTTTTAATTAGTAAATAATTACGGATTCATAATTGAGTAGATACATTTTTCTTATATTTCTTGTTTTAAACTTATTTAGCTTCTAGCGAGTTATTTTGCCAAATACTAATTCAGTATAAATTAAGAGTATATTTATCAAATGATTTTCATAAGGTAAAATTATTTAGGCCACACATATTAAACGATAAATTTTTATTCTCTTGTCTTTCCCAAATGAATTGTTTTTTTGTAAGTACGAAATTTGGGTGAAACTCTTATAAATCATTATCAAGTGGTTTTACAAGTTTGTTAATGAAACCTAGCTAAAAATAAGAGTTGAGAGTCCATAAAATTGAATTATATGAGATTTTGGATTTGCTGAGCAAATGGGAGAAGCCACGACCTAAAATGAAAATTCATTGTTATACTTGAATTCTAGGGTTCTCTTTATAAATTTTTCAATTTTTTCCTCCATTTCCCATGTGGGACAGTGGTTGTTACATTATATAAGTATTCAGATGTTGCAAACTTCAGAAAAGCAGATTATTATTTTCGTTATGAATTAATTTATTTCAAACCCTTTCTTGAGTAGATTGTTTTAGAGATGTGCCAATTGAGGTTTAGCTCAAATGACAAATTAAGAATGAAATTTCTTCACATGACTACAGTGTATATTTACAAGGCTTTCGATTGAATATTCACAAGAAATAAGTACAAAATTCTAGTTTCGTGTAAGCTATGACCACAATTACATTTCCTTCTTGTGAATTGGCCTATTACATCGTAGGACTTTTAAACATCAATATTACTTCTCATTTTTCCAAAAAAAAAAAAAAGAATTGTTTTCTTTTGAGCTCCCATTTGACCTGATACAATGGTTGAGATAAGAGTTGAAAAGTAAGGTATATATATTTAATAATTGTAAGAAATTTGTGTATCAATAGGTTATTGCCTTTAAAAGTAGTGTTTGTGAGAGTTGATGGTTCCAAATCAATACTTTAAACGAGTTGGTATTCTATCAAAAAGGACTATACTTTAGCAAGTTGAGTCTCCTTTTAAGACGTGGAGAAAAAGAAATAAGACACTACAGCAAAAAATAATATCAGTGACAAAATTTAAAGTGATAATGTTAAAAATGTCATTAAATATATATAATGAGTGTCAATACAATAAAAAAAATTTAGTGACAAAAGTTTTTTTAGAGTTGTCACTATTGATAATTAGTAACACATATATAATGACAATGCAAATAGCGCTGCTACTATAATTGACGTCGCTAAAGGTATGTAACTAATTGTCAATAATAACAACAATTTTCTTGTCACTAATTATCAAAAGTGACAACTTTCGCTCAAATGTGGTCACTATTAAACATATAAAACCTATTGTTGTAATAAAACAAAATTCTTATCACTCAAAATTTATAATTAGTGACAACTTAAACATTGACACTCAAGATCTTGTTACTAATGCCATATTTTTTTTATTTTTTTTTGTAGTGAGAGTGATAAGTTGAAGATAAATGGAGATTGATGAGTTGAGAAGCTATATTGATTATCTTATAAATACTGTAATATCTTTATCATCAATATATTGCCATAAACTCCATTTATCATTTATTTTGATTAAGGTATTTTCATCCTTCTCTTGTGAATAAATAATATAAAATCATACTTACAAGTACAAATACAAAGAGTGGCACCAATTCGAGCCTGGTTCTTGAAATGTTATGTGCCCACGAACTTGGCTCCTAATTAACTAGGGTTGTGAAATATATCCTTACTCTATTACCATTTTACAATGTAATATCATTGTATTTTTATCCAATAGATCATAATCACACTTCATAATACCTAACTAGATAATAAATAATCTTCTGAGTGGTCTGTTTGCGGATATCTTATATAATAATACTATACCATGAAAATGCGTATTCAAGATTCACTATTGGTGCTTTTAAAGTGGGATAAACCACTTTAAACTATTCCAATTTTCCTATGGGAAATTCTTAACCCGGGTCTTGAACATCAAATGTACGTATAATTTCATATCGACAGTAACATAATTAATATATTATAGTGCGATTATCCGGACCGTTTAATATCGAAAAAATCCGAATATATAATAATTTTCCTTTTCCGACATAAACATTTCTACTAAATGGGAAATAGGGGAATTAAAAGGGTCAATCTCAGAATCTCACACAAAGTAACTAATACAAGAAGACAAGAAAAGAAAATGACATCTTTTGAATTGCAATAGAAAAGGCAAAATCATTATTATGTTGATGCACATGTAGAAATGGAGTACGTATTAAAAGTGTAAAGGATACGTCTGACAGGTCATTGTCAAACCAAATAGCCTAATCTTTTACTTCAAACATCTACATCTATGTCTAACTGTGGCTTCTTCTCAACCAACACTTCTTAAATCTTGTCATCTTAATTTGGTTACAAATAGTACACTTGATACTTTTAATTGATATGTTTCATGAAACTTCTCCATCCAAGAATAAGGCCACATTTGACCAAGACTAGTAAAAATCGAATGTGAATTTGCCACTTGTTTTATAATGCGAACTGGTCACATGAAACACTCGTGACTTGTAGTGTGATTGATTGCAGTTTGATTACATGGCAAGAAATTGTAAGATCGTTTAAAATTAAATTTTTGGTCCCATTAATCTCAAATTGTAAGATCTTTAATCACACATTTTACGAACTCTGCATTTTTAGTTCGACAGCTTGAAATTGCTCCATGTAATAAAAAGAAAAAATAGAAAGAGTATCAACCATTGTGTAGAAAGCCACAATACTTGACATTGTTCTATTTACGATCGTGATGGTTTCTTCTCGTGCAAGTATTTGTTATCCACAACATATCTAAGAATAAACCATGACTCATTATCCTTAGCCAGAGTCTACTACCGGGCGCATGATCTCAAAGACTATGAATCAAACCTTTCTAAATTGTCCATATAATAGATTGAAATAAATAGAATGACCAATATGATATGCACATGAGAATTCACCGACCGAGGTTTTTGTGTGCATATGCATGTATATATCATTTTATCAGTTCTTTTATAATAGTGGACAAAATATTACACTCACAAAATTTAATACCATGATGGTGTAATCATATGATCCTGTTACCTATTATATATTATATATTATTATTATTATTATTATTATTATTATTATTATTATTATATAGAATAATTGAAAATTTATATATTTCTTCAGAAGTAACTTACTATCTTGTTTCTAGACTAATCTATCTACCCCTATTATAAATAATAATTAACCTGAAGTATATTTCAGGGGAGGTAAATGAAAATAAATCCAAATATATATATAAGAACTAGGGTATGAAATGCATACAAATGAAAATTATTGATGAAAATAGATTCATATTTAACAGTAAGTTTTAATTAACATTTTCCTGACAAATCTAAATTATAGAGAAAAGAGATTTTGATACAGTCCATTTGTGCAATATGCTACCCATAATATCAACAAAATTGATATCAACTTGGGTTTGAGTAATTTGCAAAGTAATGAAGCCTTGTCCATCGTAATAAAATTTCATCTCATTTGAATTGGGCCAATTGTAGCTACCCCTCCATGCCTTTGAGCCACCCCCACTTGTTAGAAATTGAAGAGGGCTGGAAAAAAATAAATTGTTTAATTTTCTTTAATCATATATATATAATATATACATATATACATATTATAACAAATTACCTGTCCGAACTACTGATGTGCTCCAAGCAATGATCATGTCCATTTATATAAAGATCAACATTATTTGCCTGCATTTTGATGGATTAGTTTAAGTCTTGTAATATTTCTTTTACACAACAGAAACATAGATTGCACTTCAAACAATAATAAGAACTTCCATTCATAGTTGACATCTCATGTGTATATAATCAATAGAAAACTATATTATTGGTACAAATAATTAGTGGGATGGGATGCCCTAAACTCTAAAGTAAGGAAGAAAATAATATTGGGAATTTAGTAAAATTTTAAAATGGTAAGATATAACATTGCGTTTGCACTAAGATTCTTTTAATAATCTTAATCTTTTTTTTTTTTTTTATCATGCTTACATAGTTTTTTGAGCCTAATAAAAACAACAATCATATCATTGAACTATTTTCAAAATTCATGTGGGAAAAAAGTAATTATTTTAATTTAAGCTTATTATATCGAATAATCCCAAATTTGATTTAAAAATTTAATGTGTCATTAAGTTTTCTAGAGACATTTTAGTTTGGTCATCCAATGATAAAAATCTAGAGAATTAATCCAGGATCTATTTACCTCAAGGATTGGAAGAAGCTTTTGGATAAGTTGTTGAGTATTCCCATGAATTCCAGCGCTTTTAATTGTGTGGTGACCAATAACTATTTTCCATTTTGCTGGCGATTCCTTTAATGCTGACTCCAAATCCTATTACACAACGTAAAACAAGAACATGAAAGCTATATATACATATATATATATATATATGAAATTGTACCATTTTACGTCAATATAATTAAGGGTAAAATGCATAAAATCCGACGTGTTATATTTTAATACAAGGAGTATTTAGCCTATTTCGTTATCACATGGGATTTTTAGCAATTAAAACATAACACAAGGGGCTTTATACATTTTACTGAATATTTAAAAGAATTAATAATAATATTATTTAATTAATGCTTTATATATCACTTTTAAAAGAGTTGAAAGATATTTCTCTCTCGGGAGTACGCCTCTCCAATCGTAGACCTCATCTTCTGGATCCGTAAAGTATTTATCTTCGAAAGGCGTCGTGTCAATGAAAAAGAATTCTGCAATATCTGCTCAAAACAGTGAATTATATAAACTAATTGTACATAATTTTTGAATAGGCATGCCTGTTAACAAAAATATATATATAAAGATGTAAAAATTAGTAATATCTCTTACTCAATTACACACCTGTATTGAGAACATATGATTTCAGGCAAAACCATTTATTATCCCTTTGTTTGAGGGCGTGACTCAATTGTGCTAAGGCGTCACCTCTATAGTCATGGTTCCCCAAAACTGCCAAATTTTGGAGGTAATTTGAAATATCAATCAAAAGTTCCAGTAATTAATTGTAACAAATGATTTGCATATATATTAATATATTGAATGTTAGCAAATTTTATGTAACATTGGAATAATGATCTTTGTGTCTATTGCGTGTGACACATCTAATTATAAATGTTTGTACTGATCATACATGTGGGGTGTTTGTAGGAAATATTAATTATTGGAGGACTTATTTGAATTTATTAATATTTTCATTTAAACTATTTTAAAAGGAATACATTAGATAATAAATAAACACAAATCGATTTTTATAAACATTGTTCAATTACAAGCTTTCAGAGTTTGATATTTCTAACGAGCTTTTTCCCATATAATCTTACTTGGAATAATTATTTGTCTTGATCAAAATTTCCGACAGGACCAAACAATTTATCAGATAGAATAATTAAAAAATCAATTTTATTTTTCAAAAAGTTTAAACAGAAAAATAATCGTATTATAAGTGCTTCAGAGTTACCAGTGTACCACTGCTTCTGCAAGCTGGGAGCTGTGTATATATTTGTAAATGATTGATCAAAAGCTGGATCATTTACATCTGTCAAACCCCTAGGATAGAAGTTATCACCAGTGGAAACTATAAAGTCAACGTCTATCTTCTTTGCAGTGATACCCATCTGTGAAGTATACCAACATTAAAATTATAATATTATTATTGTAAGTTACAGAAAATAAATTCTTAATCAAAATTACAATAGGCGACACATCAAAAGTTTATTTAGAAATATATTATGTGATAAATTTCTATCGATGGGGTACTACTAATTTCCGTGACATTCTTCTAAAAAATTCGCACTTTTAATCTCAAGAGATTGGTCCTATATTCAATTTTGATCTCAATGATTATAAGTATCTCATGTTGCATCCCTAAATTCCCTTAAATTTCACATTTAGCCTCAGATCAAATTCTTGTATACGAGTTAAAGGCAGCAAGCCCATGAGCATACGTGCCTGTTTGTCAATCGTTTGGATGGAAAGAAAACATATATACGTGAATTACACATGAAGAAGAAAACCCCCAAAGAAATTTTATTCCCCCCACTTTATATCAATTTTCCCCGCTTAATAATGAAATAGAATACTATGGAACACTTTTTCCCCACTAAAAATACAGTCACGCAAGCTTCACGTACATGCAACTGATAACTTTTGAAAGAAATATTGACATAGAATTAAATGTGAGAATTTTGGCCGCTTATAGGATGTAATTTATAATATTCATAATAATTGAGATAAAATTGAAAAGAATCAAAATTCGGATGAGAGATACGATTCACTCCCCATTGAACCCCAAGTCGAACAATACATGGTGAAGGTCATAATTATCTAATCTTGATATCTAGGTTGAATCTCACTTAAAACGATAATCTTTGTCTATTTTCTTTTTTTATTTCACTTTGATGTAGATCTTAACAAAAAAGATTAGTAGTTGTAGGTTAATTGTTAATGTACTTATGGTACACTTTAGTTGGACTACATAAATTGCGTGTTTTAGTATGTTTCTTGTTGAAATGAGAAAAATTACCATATCCAAAATTTGACTAAGGTCCGTTAAAAAATAGGTCATGATGTCTCTAGATCATCAGAAAATTGAGGCTCAATACAGACGGGCCGAGTCTCGACCTCAGCCTTGATTGGCCAAGGCATTTTAAACAACTGCAATGTCCAACACTATGTCCTCGACCTCCGGGTCGAGCACTATAGTGTTCGACAACCACAATCCGGGTAGTCGAACACGTGTTCGACCACCACAATCTTGGTCAAACGTTATGTGTTTGGCCCACACTGCAGACTTAACTAAGGACAGTAACAACATGTACAACCACAATGCATTTCCCAGGAAATTTACGCTATGTACTTGTTCAAGTGACAGTTGCACCAATACTAGAAGACCAATTAGGCGAGGGATTACTCACATGCGAGGCATGAACTAAGGAAGATGGAAACTATAAAGAGGACATGAGTGACTCAATATAGAAGACTTTTGGCATTTTGAGAGCTTACCTACACTTGTAATCCGAATTCTAGTGTATTAATAGCAATAAATTTTGTGCCTAATTACTTGTTCATATTTCTCGTTCTTTGAGATTATATTTCGTTTACGATATTTGGCGATATCATTTTGTTGCTACTGTGGAAATTCTCTATGGTTTCAAGAGCAAGAACGGTACTTGAGCATGGACGATTCAAGATATGTAAATGTGGTTGAAGCACCGGTGGAGAATAGAAAGACCACCGCGTGGCCAAAAGAAACACTCAATGAAGGAGCACCAGCAACGACTCCGGAAGAGCATATGCTCCAAATGGCTTAGAGGAACCTCCAACATTTGTTTATGGATTGGGGTTAGCAGTTACTCCTGAAACAACAAGCACCATTTAGGGCCGGACCATTTATTGTTTGGAGGAATCTCGCTATAGCGGCCGTGTACAATAGAGTCCAAGCACATGTCTAGGTTTGGGAGAATATCCCACAATTGTAGTTTAGAGAACAAAATTGTATTAATCTAGGGCCGCTAGCTACGCAATGAGATTCCACATTGAAATGAATTGGAGTCACCATACATGTCGCGGAAAAGAGAAAGACGCACTGCTGCCCATAAGTATTACTTCGGATGAAGCAGAGTGTCAACCACCTGTACATAGGAGCACGAGATCTCTCATCGTCAGTCAAAGGGGTCATTACTACTTAACCCATGAACAATCATTTAAGACAGTGGAAGATTACTTTGAAGGGAGAGAGAGAACAAGAGTGAGGTCAGACTTAGCGCCTATTAGATTTAGGGTGGCCGCACTGCCCACCCTTTTTAAGAAAGAATCACCCTTTCAAGAGATCTTTTTGACTGAGAGGGTATCACAGGGTTTCAAAATCCTAGACCATAATGGATTTGCATGGACAATCAGAAGCTACCAACACTCGTGTTTTTTTTACTACACTCTAGGGAAATGTACAAGCGTGGATTAGAAACTATCGGATAATACAAAGAGGATTAGAAACTATCAAATAGTCCGAAGAGTTCTAAAATAGCTCGGGTCTTTGTTATTACACTCTAAGGAAAAACACAAGAGTGGATTAGAAACTACCGAATAATACGAAGAGGATTAGAAACTATCAAATAGTCCAAAGAGTTCTAAAATAGCTCAAAGATGACTGAGCTTAGCAAGGCATAATGATTCTCGAATAAACATGTGAAATGCTCAAATAGCCTAAATGTTTGAACACGTGCATCACGGTAAATCGAGTTAGACCAAGAGACATGAAATAAATATATTCCCATCTTGGCCCAAATTTCCTAAAGCTGAGGTTGAACAGTGTGGAAATTGAGTGCTCACGTTCGAACCCCAAGCACCAATGTGTCCGACGCTCAATCCAAGGACTCGAACAAGGTGTTTGACCACTAACAAAATTTCGGCTCGAACACGCTGATTAAGAGTCTCAATAATTTTATTCGATTCTTGAATTCGGCCGCCTAAGCCATAAAAGCAAGAGAACAACCAATACTTTTTGTTTTCATATTCAATTGTCACTTAGACATTTTCACAAACACCTAAGATTCATGGAAAAGAAGAAATCAGTATCAACACACATACACATTAAGTAATCTGAAAAGGAGTATCTCACCTCCACCAAGATGATGCTCGTAAAAAAGACAATCGATGCTTGCTATTCTGCTACTCGAACATAATTAAATTCAAACTCCGCCATAGCTCTGCTGCTCGAACAACAGTGCATTCAATCAAGCCCGCTGCTCTAACAAAGAAGGCTCCCTCCTTTGCCAAAGCTCTCTCACCCATGCTCAACCAAAGAAGCTTAAAATTGATCTCGCCCAAACTTTCATTTGAGTACTCTCTCTTTCTTGTGCTCACTCTTTCAAGATTATGAAGAATGAAAAATGAAAAAGGTCGGAAAGAGGCTAGAAGAAGGAAGACCTAATGGAAAAGGCCATAATAACTTAGAGTAAGAAAGTGTATGTAAATTTAATTTGCTTGAAAAAAAATCTATTACATGCAATTTACGAACGAGACATCAAAAATTTGATTATGAATGAGACCAAGGAAGAAATTGATTTGAATAAATCGATTTTCAAAGCTCATCCCTCAAACGAGCTCTGATACTTAAAAATGGGGGGACTAGATGATATGAGAACAATACCCATACCCAAAACTTGATTGAGACCTATTAAAAAATAAGTTATGATGTTACGAGATCATAGAAAAATCGAGGCTCAATTTGACAGGCCCGAGTCTCAACCTTAGCCTTAGTAGGCCGATGCATTTTAATTAACTGCGCATGTGTTCGACCCCCATGATTACTATTTTGGTTGAACACTATGTACAACGAGTGCAACCATGATGCATTTTTCCAAAATTTACGCCACGTTCTAATTCAAGTGTCAACCGCACCAACACGATAAAACCAAATAGGCACGGGATTACTCACGTGCAAGGTAGGAGACTAGGGAAGATGAAGACTATAAATAGAACATGAGTGACTTAGTATAGAGGACTTTTGGCATTTTGAAAACTTACATACACTTATAATTCAAGTCTTGTGCTCTAATAACGATATATCATTTTTTGTACCTAGTTACTTGTTCATATTTCATTTATGATATTTGGCAATATTACCTGTAGTATATATTTTTATGTAACGTTGGGCCAACCCATTTTGATTTGTTGATTCATTTTTCTTTTCTGATCAGTTTTGAGATCCATTATATGAGAACAATGGACAAGAAACGACAATGACTAAAATTCCTCCACATTGTTGGGCGACAAAAGATCAAGTTCTCATTGGACAATTGTGATTAAGTGTTTAGAAAGCTTGTTTGAATTTTTAAGCTCTATTTGTTTGTGTTTTCAGATTGACATTTTTCATTTTCATTCTCATTTTTGGAAATGTTAATTTAAAGTTTGCACCATTTTTCTAACTTAAAATGAACTCATTCTCATTTTTGCTTTCATATTTTCCAATATTACTATTAATTATTTTATCAAATCACAACCACATTTATCTTTCTCTAACTTCTTTTGCTAAAAGGCGTACTTTCAGAAACGGTGTTGGTGTTATGGCAAAAGAAAATACATGATTTCAACCGCATTATTTTTAATGCTCTTCTTGGGCGTCAATTTTGTCAAATTTTCACTTATAAATAAATTTATCAATACAATATTATATAGTACTTTACTTACAACACTATTGACATATTCGTTTTTTTTAACTAGTTCAATCATTAAGTAATAAATTCCAACCATTTTCAGAAACAAAATCAAACATACACGATGAATTATGTAGACTAATCTAGATTGGAATGGGGTCGACGAGTCGAAGCTAAGAAGGAAAACGGGCAAAAAAGGGACCAAAATGGTTGCTAGAGATGACACCACTCGCGTTGGGCAGCGAACGTCGTGGCATCTCGTGGGTACTTTGAAGAAACGCCGCGGCATTCCGGTGATGAACGCCGCAGAGTTCTTCGCAGAAGACATTTTCAGCGAAGGACACTGTTAGGTGTATGCCCTCAATGCCTATGAGGAATTAGATTGAGTAGGACTTAGATAAGTTATTTGTACAAAACGTTTGATGTTTCTATTTATAGAATAAAGGTTTTGATTTTGTTCATATAAATCTAATAACATTTTAATTGTATTGAACAAATTAGTCCAAGAGATTTCAAGATGGACTTTTCACCTCTTATGGATAAGAGGAGGCACTAGAACAGTCCAGTATTTAATCTCTGAAACTGGGAGTTCGTGAGTTAACAAATATTGATTGAGCATTAATATTCAACTCATATGACACCTTCTTTGACAAGGAAGTGCTAGTCGTATACTAATTAGATAGTGGGAGCTGGTGTCATGAATATGATTAATGGAATTAACATATTTGAACTTGACTCGTATTGATCCGATCACAAGGGTATTTACTCTTTGACAGTCAATGATTGAGATTAAGATTGCAATAGTATGTGTGAACTTTAGACCTGAGGAGTCATTTATAACATGCTTGTAGTATTGGATATGTTATCAGAGTAGTTAGACTCGTATCACCTGATAGGTGTGGTCGACCTCGAAGTACGATCCAATAGTGCATTCGATGTTACAAGATAACTTGCCAAAACGGGATTCACCGTCTCGACAGTAAACGAGTATGTGACCTGTACGATCGTAAGTAATTGAAATTATAAGTCTTTGGCCAAAGCATATAAACTATCTCGTGATTGTCACTGAGGGTAGTTTGGTAATTTACATTATTATGATTTTAAGTACAGTATCAAGTTCTATGAGTTTGACTAAACCATGGCTCTTCATTGATCGGGTCACGTCGGTGAAGAGTTTATACACATATGGTATTCGTCGTCAAGGTTCGTGATGACATGATCATCTCGTTTTCAATTGGATTACGATTTGGTTCCACAGTGTTGGTTAGGTGACAACCTTAGGCTGTGTTTGGTTTTATTTTGGAGGGTGTTTTTGGTGAAAATTTTGGTGAAACATTTTATTGGAAGTTGTGTATTTTGATGAAAATATGTTTGGTTTTGTTTTGAAGAATTAATATTTTAATCATTTTTCATGAGAATGTGTTTGGATTAGCTATTTTGAAGTAACATTTGAGTTATTTTTTGGTGAAAATGTGTTTGGTTTTATTTTTAGAGGTAACAAAAATCACGGTAGCAGTCAAATCATGTCAATTTTTGTTTGAAAAAGTTGTTTTAGTGATTAATTGATGATTGAAAAATATATTATAATATAAGTTTGAAATTATTATAATATATATGAATGCTTATTTTATATAATTATATAATTTCTAAAATAATTATTTATTAATATATTATTTTATAAATAAAAAGAAAAAAAAGAAAAAAGAAAAAAAAAGGGGGTTGGGGAACAGTGTCGTCTTCCCCAACCCCCACACACAAAAACACACACACACAACAATACACACACACATGCACACAAACACACACACACGAAAACACACAACAATACGCACGCACACAACAATACACACAAACACACAAAACAATACTCACACACACACACATACACAACAATACACACGAAAACACACACACACACAACAATGCACACGCACAACAATACGCACACACAAAAAACAATACTCACACACACACACGAAAACTAAAGGACAGAGAGAGGGAAGAGAGAGAGAGAGGTAAAAGAGGGAGGAGAGAGAGAAGAGTTGAGGGAGAGAAGACAAAAAAAATTTGGAAAATTTTGGAGATAATATTTGGCCAAACATGTTTTGGGCTGAGTTTTGGTGAAAAACCCAGCCCAAAACAAAACCAAACACAGCCTTATCCTTTGGAATCCTCCCATTTCCAATTGAATCGAGCCTAGAGAGTCGCGTTATGTGAAGAAAATGATTATTTCCTTAAGCTAAGGGTATTTTGGTAAAATCACATTTGATGTGAATTGACTGACAAAATAGATGACATTATTTAATTAAAGATATTTAATTGGATTAAATAATTAATTAAATCATATTAATTCATAAGTTAAATTAATTGGAAATTAATTTATAGGTTGAATTGAATTAATTGGATTATTGAATTGAATTAACTGGATTAATATTTATTAGATTAATGTAATTAGTCAATTACGAATTGGATTGGACTGGGATTTAATTAAGTACACACGGGCTAAGTCAAAACAAAGCCTGAAGCCCATCTAAGAGGCCAATTCGGCCGCCCCTCATAGTAAACCTAATGGGAGTCTTTTACTTGGTATAGGTAATCAGTCAGTGTCAGAACTGCATACACACAAGTCATTATTTTAGAATCTGACACTGAGCCAAAATAAACCTAGAGCATTAGGAAAGACAAATCCCTTCCTCTCCATCTATCTAGCCGCCTTCAATTGTTGCCGAGGAGGAGATCGAGCTTTTCTCAGAGAATTTTTCTTCCACGTGATTATCTAGAGGTAGGAGTCCGGGGCTGCTGCTAATCATTCGAGATTCAATAGACGAAAAAGGTACTCTTGTCAATTGATCTATATACTTAATATCATGAATACCCCCAGATTGGATTCTCGAGTGTGATTCAGATTAAAAAAAAAATGACTAGACCGAATCACAACAGTCGCCGCGTCCCAGCCGGAACGCCGCGATGTTCGAGGCAATTTTCTTGTGCAGCAAGGCATCAAATTTTTGGCAGTTTTTGGGGCTTGTTTGAGAAATGATTTGTGTCCTACTTTGTTTTGAAGTCTTCTAAGTCTCTACATGAGTATATATCGCTTGTATTATGTCTCACATCAACAAATCAATAAAACGTCTAGTTTAAGCTCGTGGAAATAGGCATTCTTGGCTGAACCATATTAAAACTTGTTTATATTATTTCTTGCTTTTCTCTTTACATTTCAAGTATTATGCACATTGATTTCTAAAAACTTGTATCAGAGTCACGGGTTATTGAGATCTGTGTGAATCAATGGCGGCTGAAAATGAAAAAGTGAAGTTAGATAAGTTCGATGGAAAGAATTCTGGATTCTGGAGGATACAAATGGAAGATTATCTGTACCAGAAGAAACTCCATGAACCATTATCGGGAAAGAATCCTGAAAATATGACATACGAGGATTGGGCATTGTTGGATAGACAAGTCGTGGGTGTGATCCGACTCACATTAACTAGAAATATGGCGTTTAATTTCATAAACAAGAAGACTACTGCGGGTTTGATTAAAGCACTATCAAACATGTGTGAGAAGTCGTCTACATCCAACAAAGTTTATCTTATGAGACATTTGTTCAGTTTATGGATGACTGAAGGTGAATCCATGACAAATCATATCAACTAATTCAACATGATCATCACTCAATTGAGTTCGAATGATATTGATTTTGAGGACGAGGCAAAGGCTTTAATTTTATTATCTTATTTTTTGGAGAATTGGAGTGCGACGGTGACTGTAGTGAGCAATTTATCTGGCCAAAAGAAATTGAGAGTTTAGGAGATCCGGAACCTGACTTTGTATAGGATATTCGCCGGAGGAAATAAGAGGAACTCACACCTACTGCTTTAAGTGCTGAAAGTAGAGGGAGAAGTAATCACCAAAATGGTTAGAAAGGTCCGAGGAGATCCAAGTCTAAAGGGAGAGGAAAGTAAAAATTGCGTAAGGAAGCAGAATGTTGTGGTTGCGATAAGAATGGTCATTACATGCGAGATTGCTATGAAAAGTCTGATTAAAATCAATGCCGAGAACATCAGCCTGAGAGAGAATCAAAGGCTAAGAAGTTAAAGCTCATGAATATCGTATGGGGACCGACACCTGTACAGTCAGTTGGAGGGTCCAGATATTATGTCATCTTCATCGACGATTCCACAAGAAATGTATGGGTTTATTTTTTGAAAAATAAATCTTGATGTGTTTTTTACTTTTAAAAGGTGGAAGGCGAAAGTTGAGAATCAAATGGGTCTGAAATTGAAGTGTCTTAGATTGGATAATGGCGGGGAGTATGATATCCAAGAAATCAAGGATTATTATGCTGAGAATGACATCAAGATGATCAAGACTATTATGGGAACACCGCAATAGGATGGTATAGTAGAGAGGATGAACAAAACCTTGAATGAGCGGGCTAGGAGCATGAGAATTCACTTCGGGTGGCCAAGGACTTTTTGGGCGGATGCAGTGAGCACGATGACTTATCTCATCAATCGGGGTCCTTCAGCACCATTGGATTTTAGAATTATGAAAGAGGTTTGGCTTGGAAGGAGATAAATTTATCGCATTTGAAAGCTTTTGGTTGTCTTTCTTATGTGTTGCTTAGTTTTGATGACATGGATAAGCTTGATCCTAAAGCGCAGAAGTGCTTCTTTATTGGTTAGGAGTTAATAGTTTCGTTACAGTTTTTGGGATGATCAAAACAAGAAGGTCATAAGGCATAAAGTTGTCACTTTCAATGAAAAGGTGTTGTATAAGAATAGGCTTGGTGCTGAGGTTGAGAACATTGAGAAACTAAAAGAAGTGTTGGAGTGAGATCACAGTAGATGATGTTGTGGGGAATATTATTGAAGAAAAACTGGAGACACCCTAACCTACTTTGAGGACATCTAGTAGAATTCCAAAATTGAATGTAAGGTACTCCCCATCTCTAAACTATTTACTTTTAACGGATTCGGGTGAACCCGAGTCGTATAAAGAAGCAATGAGTATTAGAGATTCTCTCAAGTGAGAGCTTGCCATGAAATATGAAATGGGCTAGCTTGGGAGAAATAGGACTTGGAGATTGACTAAGTTATCGGAAGGAAAATGGGCACTAAAATTGAAATGCGTATTCCGAGTTGAGAATGAGTCAGATGGTAGTAAAAGGTACAAGGCAAGGTTAGTAGTTAAGGGATTCCAGCAGAAGGAAGAGATTGATTACACAGAGATATTTTCCTAGGTTGTTAAGGAGGTGACCACCATTAGAATGGTTCTAAGTATTGTTGTTGTAGAGGATTTGTATCCTGCACAATTAGATGTAAGACGACGTTCCTTTATAGGGCTTTGCAGGAAGACATGTCTATGGTTCAACTGGAAGGTTTTCAGGTGGCCGGAAAGAAAACCTTGTATGCAAATTAGAAAAAAGTACGTACGAACTTAAGAATGCTCGAAGACAGTGATACAAAAGGTTTGACACGTTTATGGGAGGTAATGATTTTACTCGGTATAAAATGGATCACCGTTGTTACTCTAAAAAGTTTATATTGCTGATGTATGTGGATGATAGGTTAGCTGTATGTTCTAACATGGGGGAAATCAAAAGGCTGAAATAATAATTGTCGATTGAGTTTGAGATGATGGACTTGGGGGATACAAATACAATTCTCGGGATGAGAATTATTCGAGATAAGTTAAGTGGGAGCCTCAAACTGACTCAAGAAAACTACATTTATAAGGTACTTGATAAATTTGCAATCTCAACCCCAAAGTTTAGAATCACTCCATTGGGGGGTCATTTCAGACTGAGTAAGGAGTAATCACCGAAAATTGACGAGGAGTGGGTGGAGATGGCAAATGTTCCTTATGCCTCTTCCACTGAAAGTTTGATGTACGCAATGGTGTCTGCAAGCAGATATAGCTCATACAATGGGAGTTGTGTGCAAGTTTATAGCTAATTCGGGTTTCAGCATTTGGAAGCGGTGAAGTGGGTACTAAGGTATCTAAAAGTTGCATCGTGAATGTGTTTGAACTTTTCATCTAGTAGTGTCACTTTGGAGGGATTTGTGGATGTTGACTTAGGTATTGATCAAGATGGTCGGAAGAGCACCTCGGGCTATGTATACACTTTCGATGGCACAACAATAAGTTGGATGTCAAGATTATAAAAGTGTGTTGCATTTTCTACAATCGAAGTTGAGTGCATTGTTATTTCAGAAGCTGAGAAAGAAATGGTTTGATTGAAGAATTTTCTAAGGGAAATTGACAAGGAATAGAGGGACTGTGCACTTTATAGTGATAGTCAGAGTGCGATTTGTCTTGCCAAGAATTGGGGTTTCATTCGAGGACAAAGCATATTCAGTTGAAGTATCATCACATTCGGGAGATGATTGATGATGAGACTTTGGATTTGAAAAAGATTTTGGATGCGAAGAATCCGGCGAACATGTTGACTAAAGGAGTTACCCATCCCAGAAGCTAAGGCTTTGTATGGCCTCAGTTAGCCTCGAGTTTCTGTGATGAAAAAGCTAGCTTGCACTAGAGAATAGTTTAACGGGGATTGTGGGAAGTATGACAAGAGTTGAGATGATCAGTCTCCAAGTGGGAGATTGATGGGTTATGTAGACTGTCAACATAATTTTACTTTTAACTAACACAATCATTATGTAATAAATTCCAACCATTTTCAGAAACAAAACCAAACATACATGATAAGTTATATAGACCGATCTAGAGGGGGTCGAGGTTGAAGATTCGAAGCTAAGAAAGAAAACGGGCAAAAAACAGACAAAAATGGTCGCTGGAGGCGACGCCACGGCATTTGGCGGCGAACGTCGTGGTGTCTCGTTACTTTGATGAAATTCCGCGGCATTCCGGCGATTTTCTTACTTTGTTTTGAAGTCTCCGTCGTGGTGTCTCTGCGAAGTTCTCGGCAGAGACATTTTCAGTGAGCGCTGCGACGTCCCAACCTGAACGCTGTGATGTTCGAGGCAAATTTCTTACTTTGTTTGGAAGTCTTCTATGTCTCTACATGAGTATATATCCATAGTATTCTCTTGTATTAACAAATCAATAAAAACTGTAGTGTAGGCTTGTGGACATAGGCATTCTTGGCCGAACCTCGTTAAATCTTGTGTCTATTTTTTTTTACTTTTCTCTTTACGTTTAAGTTCTTATGCGCATTGATTACTAACAATACATACTTTTTTTACACAAGAATTAAAAAAAAAACCTCATTCTCCCATAAATTTTAGAGGATGGCGATTGAAATGAAAACACATCCACATAAAGCCTTAGAGATTCAATATTTGGTTTTAGCTTAGCTTGATTATTAAGTGGGTCGAGTTTGGACGAGTGTTAATCGTGTCGAAAATAAGTGAAGCATGAATAGCTCAAACCTTGTATAAATATTTTATTAATTTTTCATTAGTCTAGTAAAGCTCAATTCAAGGTTCATATCTTGTCAAACAGAAACATATATTCAAACTTAGTTTGTTATAATTAACGAATGCAACTCAAAAAGTATTTTAGCGATTGATTTGAAGTCAAGTATCGAGTATTCTATTTGATTTTCAGTCCTAATGATTATAAGGCTTGAAGCTGTGAATACATGCCATTTCATTTCATCCTGCATTTTATTATGGGCATATTGATCAAAATCACAGTATATGTTGTGGGAATTGCGATTTTAGGCGAAGAATCAAATGTATAACATAGAATTTAATGGCCATTTTACTCCTGAGTTGCAAAAAAGGCACCAATTTTTTCCATTGAATAAGAAAATTCAAAAATATAAAACAATTCTAGCAAAATTCAAATTTTTCTGTCATAAAATCCAAAAATTGAAATTGCTCAAAATTAAATAATTAATATGTAAATCCCCCATCACCATTTTGGGCGTCCTTCCAGTGTCGCCTCTTAACTACGGCATTAAAAATGCAATTTAGCCCCATAAAACAAGTGTTATAACGTATATTTACCATCTGATTATTTCATTGAATGTGATCGAACTCAATTTGAATAATATTTTCCTATGTGTGTGAGAGCGAGACTGTTCCTAGTACAATACTTGATTAATTATTATATGGTACATGTTAGTGCAATGTTAATATTAAATTAAGAGCAAAATACACTTTACCCCCTGAACTACAGCCCTTGTAATAAACACCCCTTGAACTGTCAAAAAATACACTTACCCTCTTCTATATTATAGAATTACCTTCATTACCCTTAACGATTATTTTTCTTCTTGTTTTTTCAGTTCCCCACTATTTTTTTTCTTTTTCATAATTTTCTTTTACATGCAAGAGTTAAAATTTACCCACTACATCAATATTAATTACGTAATAATTAAAAGTATCTTTAGTACAACAATTAAATTAATTTGATGACAACATATTATATTAATATTTGAAAAAATTCAACTAATGAATCGCCACAAAATAATTAAATTATTCTAGATAGATATTTATAATCCTTTATGTATATTTAGACAGTATATATGTATCTTTAATACCTAATCCAGTATAACATACATTGGAATTAATTCAGAAATATTGTAGTAAACTAGAGTAATAATATATATATATATATATATATTGTTAGAATATGGCATGTTTGAATTATACTAATTCAGACATATATTATAGTAAATTAGGGTATTAAAAGATATATATATATATATATATATATATATATATATATTGTTGTCAAGATAGACATAAAAGATAAAGTGATTTGGATAATTTAATTTTATGACAATGCGTGACTTAAATTTTGTCAAACATTAGTATAATATGTGTTGTCACCGAGTTAATTTAATGCTAGTGCTAAATATGTTGTCACTTGTTATATTGTGTAAATTTAGCTAATGTATGTAATAAAAGAATTTATTAAAAAGAAAAAAAAGGTGGAGAAATGAAAAAATAAGAAAAATAATAATGGTTAAGGGTATTTAAGACAATTCTACAACATAAGAGGGGGTAAATGTATTTTTTAACAGCTCAAGGGGGTATTTGTTACGAGGGCTATAGTTCAGTGGGGACAAAGTGAATTTTGCCCTTAAATTAATTACCCACAGGAATGCATTTACAAAAAAATTCTCTCTTGTAATAATGATTTGAATTTGAATTACCAACGATTTGCTTAAAAAATACTTTATGAATACATAAAAAATTAAGTGATAACAAATACAGAAATATAGTGGAGATGAAAGTTTTACTTTGTTTTTTCTGAAAATACTAAGTACGTACGTATATAATATAACATTATGTAGATATTTTACTCTTTTTGGATAAAAACAACTATATTATTCAAATTAAATAAAATAAAACACACAAGAACAAAAGATGATATTAATGACAAAATAATAAGTGACAACTCTAAACTTGTCAAAAATAATATGTATTAAGTGATAACTTTTTTATCTTGTCACAAACATGAATTTTTGGTGACAAGAAAATTTTCTTGTCACTTAAACATAAATATTAGTGACAAGAAATTTTCTTGTCACTTAAAAGTGAGTTTTAATGACAATAAATTTTTCTTGTCACCATTAGAAAAATACTTTAATGACAATAAAAAAATTTGTCACTAGGAAACTTATATAGTGACAATATTTTTCTTGTCATAAATAAAATTACACCATTTTGGTTTAGTGTAACAATAGAGTGACAAGAATTGTCTTGTCACTAACAAACTTGCCCAATTTGTTTACAATGACAAGAAGGTTCTTGTCACCCATTATTCATTTCTAGAGTGACAAGAACATTCTTGTCACTAATTACATGTGGAGTCCTAAAGTGACAAGCACTTTTCTCGTCACTCCGACTAGTAGTGGGTCACTACTCATTTCAAATCCATGACCCATTTCAAACCCATGACCCATGGGTATCCTAAATCCCTGACCCATTTCAAATCGTTCTAATTCAAGACCCATTTCAAAGTGGAGAGAAATTTCAACCTAATTCCAAGACTCGTTCTATTCAACAACATTTTATCAAATCGATTTCCAGCAACAATTGCTCCTACATTTTATCAAATCTCAACATTCGATTCTTCAAACAATATTTCTTTAAATTTCTGCTCGATTTTTAGTTTGTTCGGTTCAATTTTTCGGCGCTGATTGATCAAAATTTTCGGCTCGTTTCTGTTCGATTGCTCAAAATTTTCAGCTCGTTTTGGTTCGATTGCTCAATATCGTTTCATTTCGATTGCTCAAACTTTTAGCTCCTTTCAGTTCGATTGATCAAAGTTTCAACTCCTTTCGGTTCGATTGCTCAAAGTTTCATCTCATTTCGGTTCGATTGCTCAAAGTTTGAGCTCAATTTTGTTCAATTGCTCAAAGTTTCAGCTCGATTTCTGTTCGATTGCTCAAAGTTTCAGCGTGATTTATGTTCGATTGCTAGATTCAGCTCAATTTTTCGCTGTTGATTGCTCAATTTTTTGAGCTCGTTTCTCTTCGGTATATCCTCCCCCTTTCTATATAAATCACATGAAAATATATTACATGAAACTTTAGTAGTCGGTTCTTTAGTAATAGCTGAGTTATTTACCTCATTGATTGTGATTTTCAAGTGTGAAATTGATTTAGCTTGCTGTTTAGGTTTGCTTACTCTAGGTTTTAAAGTGTGAAATTGGAATTGATATTACATGTGGAGCTTGCTGTGAAATAGTGTGAAATTATGCACATGCAGTTGCTTTTGCATCTAGAAATTGATCTATGTATAGATTGATGTGGAAAGTTTGTAAGAGTAGTAGTTTTGAGGGTGTTGAGGTTTCTTACAGTTTTGAGTTTAGTATCATTTGTTTGGTTATTGTAATTGATGTTACATTGCATTGGCAATTCTGATTTTGAACTCAATCTTGAATTAGTATATATGTTCTAAGTGTTTTCTAATGTTTATACTAGTTTAATTGAGCCAATCAGGATCTATATACCTGACAAAAACTAAGGTCTAATTTTACTGAGGCTATGTTTTGATTTTGCATCTGATGAAAAGAAATTGTCTAACTCTACTATTTATACTAGTTTAATTTCAGATTTGTTTAGCTTTGCATGCTAATGGATAGAAGTTGGATGCAATTGAATAGATCGGATCCTTCTTTTGGTGAAGAGTGGAGGAGTTCATTAGGTTTGCTTACTCTAGAAAAGTTCCACATGAGAAAATCCCTTGTCCTTGCAATGATTGTAACAATTTTTGTGATCAAACTCAAGAAGTTGTTCGGTATCACTTGTCTATAAATGGAATAAAAAGGAGTTATATTAGGTGGGTATATCATGGGGAAGCTTATGAGGATGATCTAACTGATGAAGGGAACATTGAGGAAAATGTTGAGTCAGATAACTCGGATGATGATTGCAATGTTGATGAGATAAGAGAGATGTTAAATGATATTTTTGATGCTTATTTGGGTGAGAATTAGGATATAGAAGAAACTATAACAACTCCGGGTGCCCCTTTTCCCCTTGGAAGAGCAGATACATTTCTCAAACTTTTAAAAGACTTAGAAGATAAATTGTATAAAGGTTGTGAATCATACTCTATGTTGTCTTTTCTTATAAAGATGTTGCATATAAAAACTATAAGCGGCTGGACAAACAAGTCTTTTGATATGCTCCTTGAGCTCTTAAAAGACGTATTCAGAAGAATGGATGTGGATATTCCTAAGTCATACTACGAGTCCAAAAAGTTGACGTCTGACTTGGGTTTTATGTACGAAAAAATCCATGCTTGTCCAAATGATTGTGTACTCTTTCGAAAAGAATTTAAGGATTATGAGCATTGTCCAAAATGCAAAACATGTAGATGGAAATACGAAAGGTCTAAGAAAATACCTCAAAAGGTCTTACGCTATTTTCCTTTGAAACCTAGACTGCAGAGGTTGTTTGTGAACAAGGATCTTGCTCAAAATATGAGATGGCATAAAGAAGAGAGGGTGCAGGAGGAGAATGCTCTGAGACATCCAACTGATTCTAAAGCTTAGAGAGATTTTGTTGAGAAATATCCATTATTTGCTGATGATGCCCGCAATGTTAGGTTGGGTTTAGCTTCTGATGGATTCAATCCTTTTGGTAGTATGAACACCTCCTACGACATCTGGCCTGTAATTCTTGTACCATATAATCTCCCACCTTGGATGTGCATGAAAGACCCTTTCTTTATGCTTTCGTTGCTTATTCCAGGACCTAAGGGCCCTGGAAATAGCATTGATGTTTACTTACCCCTTATAGATGAATTGAGCGAGTTGTGGAAAACTGGTATTGAGGCTTGTGATGCTTACAAAAAAGAGAATTTTGTGTTACGTGCTGCATTGATGTGGACTATCAATGACTTACTTGCACATAGCTATTTATCTGGATGGATCACATCAGGATACTATGCTTGTCCTATTTGTATGAGTGAGACTACATGTGAACATTTGCCAAATAGTCAAAAGCGTTGCTATATGGGGCATCGTCAGGTTTTGCAAATCAATCACAAATGGCGAGATGAGACGAAGGCATTCGATGGGAAGAAGGATCATAGAAGTGTACCTAAACTATTATCTGGAGTAGAAATTTTGGAGCAATTGAGCACCATTGAACATGCACGATTTGGTAAAGTAATAAAGTCAGTCGAGACAAAAGGCAAAAAAAGAAAAAGAGAAAGAACGAAAAAAGGGTTGGAGAATAAGTCAAATTGGAGGAAAAAAAGTATTTTCTTTGAGTTACCATACTGGGAAACTCTAAAGATGCGACATAATTTGGATGTCATGCATATAGAGAAAAATGTGTGTGATAATGTCCTTGGCACACTAATGAACATTCCTAGAAAAACTAAAGACGGTAAGAGAGCACGTCGAGATTTGATGGAAAAGGGTTTGAAGTCCAATTTGCATCTGCAAGGTGAGGGTGAAGATATGCCTCCGGCTTCTTATACTATATCACATGACGAGAAAAAGATATTGTGTGGATTCTTGAGTTCTATTAGATTTCCAGATGGATTTGCCTCAAATATCTCACGGTGTGTGAAAGAAAAAGAGTGTATGGTCTCTGGCCTTAAAAGCCATGATTGTCATGTTCTTTTACAACGTTTACTTCCGCTTGCAACTCGTGGATATATGCACAAAGAGGTGTATGAAGTATTGCTTGAACTTGGTGATTTTTTCAAAAAGCTATGTTAAAAAACATTGTAGTTGGATGTGTTGGATAGAATGGAAAAGCAAATGGCACTAACCTTGTGCAAACTAGAGCGAATATTTCCACATGCATTTTTCGATGTGATGATACATTTGATGGTTCATTTGGTTAGTGAAGCTAAGACAGCCGGACCAGTTCAGTATCGCTGGATGTTTCCATTTAAAAGGTATACTTGAGCTTTTATTTTATTGATTCAACTACTTTCATGACCAGGACATAATATCTTTTTAGTTGGTCTTTTATCTTTTTCTCTTTCGTTTTTTTTTTGTCTATTTATAGGAAGTTAGGTGTCTTCACAAGATATGTGCGTAACAAGGCTAGACCAGAAGCATCTATTGCAGAACGATACATAGACAATGAGTGTTTGACTTTTTGCTCCATGTACTTGCATAATGTTGAGACAAGATTTAATCGGGTGGAAAGAAATTATGATATAGGTGAACAATTGGGCAATATGTCAGTATTTGCATGCAAAGGGTGTCCATTTGGGGCCCCAACATATAAATAATTGAGTAATGCTGATTGGAAAGCAATTCATCTCTTTGTGTTGAAAAATTGTGAAGAGATTGAAGAATATAGAAGGTAATTCTTTCAAATTTTTTATTCTTGTGTTAACAGTTGATTTTGAATAACTTTATGATTGACAATGATAACAGTTGTTTTTTTTAATTTTTTTATTTATGGTTTTGTAGCGAACATATGTTACAACTTAAGGTTGAAAGTGAACAAAGTGTAGATCAACGCCATGATGTTCATTTTCCAAGCTGGTTTAGGAACCGTGTATGTAACTTTATTTTGACTAGGAAACTACAATATCTGTGTATTCCTGATGTAACTTATAACTTATTTATATCAATGAATAGGTCGAGCTGTTGCGTGCTGAAAGACTTGCTACCGATGAGTTAGTATCTTTGGCCAATGGACCTGACACTCGAGTGAAATACTATAATGGTTGCAATGTTAATGGTTTCAGGTTTCATACCAAAGACCACGAGAGTAATAAGAAAACCCAGAATAGTGGAGAGGTTGTGGACGGAGAGCATAATCAGAAAATAATTGAGTTCTATGGTGTAATTACAGACATTATCGAGGTTGATTATCTACAAGGGAACAAAAGGGTGTTGATCTTCAAATGCAATTAGTGGAATGTCAGTGATAGATTAGGAATCCAAAAGGATAGAGATTTAAACATAACTAGTGTGAATATATGTAAGACTTGGTATGGGGACCAACCGTTTGTTTTGGCAGATCAAGTAAGAAAAGTTTTCTATATAGACGATCTAAAACTAGGAAAAAATTAGCGTATCATGGAGAAGAAACAATCCCGTGGATCTTATGATATACCTAAACAAAAGTATGATCTTGAAGAGCCTTATCAAGATGAAGAAACTGAAGAGCCAGATTACTTTCAAGTCTAAATTTTAGACTATTTTTACCTGAATTATTCAAATCATGTGGTGATAATTGTCAACTACTTTTACTACATTTTATATTCACTTTAAATTCACATTCACATTTCTACTTTGGATTATGACTTGATGTGTTAATGTTAATTTCTATATATATTTCTATTGACTATAGATGGGAGGACCTGGAAGACGTGTTGATCTACATCACTCATCACTCAGAAATAGTAGCGTTGATCTACATTTGCATGAGTCTCAGATATCTAGAACTATAGACAATGTTGATGTTGATGAAGAGATCGTTGTGAACAGTACCAGTACTAGTAGTGGTAAGTTGACATGTAACTTTATCCATTTCCTTTTCTTTTGTCCACCTCTAGAACTATAGACAATGTTGATGTTGATGAAGAGATCGTTATGAATAGTACCAGTACTAGTAGTGGTAAGTTGACATGTGACTTTATCCATTTCCTTTTATTTTGTCCACCTCTTTTTCTTGCTTGAGAAAAATAATTTACTACTATTTTGAAGGTAAGTGTTTATCAAGAGCAGCTATGTGAATGACCAGACCTCTTATTTCATGTCAAATTTGCGAGAAGCTGATTCTTTGACCTTTCCTGAATAAATTATGTGATACTTTATATGTACAAGACATGTAAATTTTAGACCTGAGCATACTCTTCCATACTTTATTGTAAGCAATAATGAATGACCTGAAACAAGCATTAGGAAAGCTCACTGGAGCAAGCACTATCATAAATCTGAACACCTTTTTTTCTTACCAAATACTATACGCTTGTGTAACAACTTTGAACATTTACTACTATTTTAATATTCTTACTATTTAAGCAGGAAAGAAAAAACGAGGAAGAACCCGCAATGTGACACTATCTAATGAAAAGCTTACAGTTGACATACCTGAGGAGGTTAATAGGATTGTTGGTGTGAATAGTCAGTATGCCATAACTGAATCGGGTTGTCTAGCAAGAAGATTTGCACCACTACAAGTGACCAAATGGGGCAGAATTGAAGAGGATAAAAAGCTAGATTGGTTGAGAGATTTCAGAGTACGTTTAGATTTAATTTAATTCATCAATTGATACTTATTGCTGATGTTTTGTTTAAAGTAAATGGTTGATAATATGCAGGGATCTTTTAATTTTGGGGAAAGTGTTCGTTGCAATGGAGTTATTCTTTCTCAAATGAACACACAATATAGAAATTTTCGCCACAAGCTTTATAAGAAATATTTCCTATGAGGTATTACTCCAGCACATATAGATCCTAATGATTGGGAATATCTCTGCACTTATTTTGCTTCCGAAGAATATCAAGTAATTCAACTCACTATATGAAGTATTAACATAATATTAATAAGATGTTCACATCAATTAAATACAACAAACACTTTTTTCATATATGGTTGCTTTTTTGGTGCAGAGAATTAGTAGGCGCAACACAGAAAATTGGGTTGCACAAGACGCGAGACACATTGCCGGTACAAAATCATTTGCTCGAATTTGCCGAGATAGGGCAAGTGCCAATGAATCTTTCTCAATTGAATAAAAAGGGAATGAGTATAATTATTATTTATTTCTATGCATGTCAGTTGAATACGAAAAATTGTGTATAATTGTTCATTTATCTTCTATATTTTGTAGGAAGAGAAGAAAGGCGAGGTTGTTGGCCCAATTGAACTGTATAAACTAACTCGATATAAATGTGAAGAAGGAGCTGAGGAAGGTTATTGGATCAGTGATATTGCAAAAGAGAATCATGTTAGTCTTTGTCTTGTTTGCTTTCATTTAGGGGCACATTGAAATTTTAATTGGTATTAGAATGAATATTTTATTTTTGTTACTTTGTTTGGGGAAATATGAAAATAATTAGTTTATTTTGCAGAGAAAAATGGTGGAGTGTCGAAAAGAAAGAGAAGAAGCAGGTGAAAATCCGGTGGATGAGGAAAAAATTTGTTGTGAAGTTTTGGGATTTAAATCTGGTTATGTTTCTGGTAGAGGGGCTGGCCCAAAACCCAGTACATCACGCAATTATCGAGAAGAGTTGGATGAGGCAAAAATAAATGCTAGGATAGCTCAAGAACAAGTCCTAGTATTTTCTGAACAACTAGAAAACCAAAAAACTGTAATTGAGGATTTGAAAGAAGGTTTAGCTGCAACTCAAAGGGCAATGGTTGAAAGTAAAAAATGTACAACAGAGATGATGTTATTTTTTCAGCAATTACGAAAAACAAGTCACCTTCCAGCTGCATCTTCAAGGTTTAAGTTATGATTGCTCCATTTTTCAACCTTCAAAATTTATTTTTAGCTTCTTTAAGTTAACTTTTTTACTTGTAGGTTTCATGTACCGCCTAACCTTAGCCATCAGAACATTCACACATCTATGCATGAATTTGCTCCAACAAACATCCAAAACTCAAACCATGAATTTGATTCGTATGTTCCTCGTATCTCTTTCTTTATTTTTAAATCTTGATATTTCTTAGTGTTTATTCTATGTCTAAGTACTTTGTAACTTTATTTCAGTTTTGCAAGGGAACCAGAGCTACGACAATTGTTCCAAGAGGTGTCTAGGTATAATATTGAATTACGAGGTTTAAAAATTTTCATATTAAAATTGAAATTTTTCTTATTAAAATTGACCGACTTTCTTTCAATAATTATCTTCTTTAATGTGATGTACGAGCTACTCTGGACCTAATATTTTTCGTAACCAAGGAAGTCGCTAGAAAGAGGTTAGATATTTCTAAGTGTTTTTATTCATGATTGATTTTAGGAGTATTGACAATTAGTCAAACTTGACATTAGAGTATAGAAGAGTGTCCTTGGTGAGTGCATGTTTAGAAGAAAGTGAATCTGCAACCAATACATATATAAGTTGGTCCTATTGCAACATGTCATCTTGTGTTGACAGATACGAGCCTCTAAGCATTTGTAGAATGATTGGTTCAGTTACAAAATAAAGGAGACATTATATGGTTAACTCCAAGATCAAGAGTAGAATGATTGGTAATATGCAGATGGGAGTATGAAATGCTGCAATAAATAAGTGGTATTGTGCTGTAGCTGTACTTAACCTATGCTCTTGTGAGTTCATAACCTATCTTTGAGTTCTCAAAAGGCCACTGATTTACTGTGCAGGGAGAATGAATATGTATTAAAGTTGTTTCTGCTGATTTTTCCAACATAGAATAAAGGTTCTCTCTCTCTTTCTCCGCTGCTCATATTTATTTTTCTTCATTTTTGGTAGAGTTCTCAATCATGATCTTGTTTGTATGAATGTGTTAAGGTTAATAAACTTCCGTAACCTTTTTTTCCTGATAGTTTTGGTGATTTCTATTGAAAATGGAGTTGCTTAATAATTGGTAAAAATGATAGAATTGTAGGAAATAATGAAAGCGAGCTTACAACAAGCCTAGTAATAAAAACCGAAAAAAAACAGGGTATATTGATTACTCTGTTCTGAATGCATTGAGCTTGATACTCATTTCATTTTTTATGTTAATTTTCTTATCAGAATGGATAATAATAGCAAATTTCAAGAACATAATTAGTTGAATTTGAATTATTTAGTCTTATCCCATGTTACCCTGACCTCTTAAGCCTATAATTTTATTTTGATGTCTTATCTATTTTTACATATAATGTTTGTAGTAAAGTTAAATAGATAATTAGCTACTTTACTTCTAAATTTATTTCTCTTATAACATGTGCAGCCTGCAGGTCATATAGAATGATAGAAATTACTATCAGTTTTGGAAAAATCGAAGTCCAAGAAGAAGATGAATGAGACTGGACAAAGTAGATTCGAAGATAGCATTCATAAATATGTTTTAAATTCTTAGTATTTGACTACAATTCAAGTATCAGATTGCATTTATCAAAGATTTTTTGAGATGATATGTAAAGATATTAAATTTGATTATGTTGAAGTGTCATATGAAGTGTTTTCTAAAGTATATTTTAAGGTTATTTTTACTAATAGCTAAATATATTGTGGTTTAATAAAATTGGAGGATTATGGCTTAAGGTATGAGGTGGGATTATGGGAAGAGAGATAGGGGGCTGAGGAAATAACAAAAAAGTTAGTGACAATACGAAGTTGTCACAAAACATGCATATATAGTGACAAGATAATTCTTGTCACTAAATGTGCATGTTGAGTGACACTTAATTCTTGTCACTAAACATGCTTGTTTAGTGACAACATAGTTCTATAGAGTGACAACATTCTCATGTTTTAATGATGACATGTGTTGTCACTATTTATAAGTAAGTTTAGTGACAACTTTAATTTTGTCACTTTTACTATATACTAATGTGACAAGGCTAAATGTTGTCACTCAAAGGAATTAGTGACATGGGTATAATGACAACATTGTGACAACAATTTGTTGTTATTAAATTTAATTTGTGACAAAATTGCAATAATTTGTGACAATGCTAATTGCCACTAATATACCTATTTGTTGCAGTGACAGCTCTCTTAATTAAGTGTCATTTACAATAAAATTTAACCATTCCAAGTATCTAAAATAAAAACTTGAAAGTTTAAACCCCTACCATATAGTTAGTCTTGATTGAAAGCTATGTTTATAAACTCTTATAATTAATCGAAGTTAAGGTCAGTTATGTATGTGCAGCTCCATATGTCCATACATATATGTAACAGAAAATTCTAACTCAGACCCGATTTGGCCGTACCCAAGTGTATTTCACAAGAAGAGTGTATTACACTTGCCATATAATTGGTAAGTTATTTTATAAAATACACATAGGTTTGAACAAGACGGGAGCGGGCTAGAATTTTCCGTATGTAACCTAGCTAGTCTTTAAAAATATACAAATTGACTAGAATATGGATGCGTGTATAAAACTCAGTCATCAGCACCAAGCAGAAACTGAAAAAGAAAGAAATAAAGTGAAATTGAAGAAGATCATAGAACTCTCAACTCTCTCTCCATTTTATATACATATATATATATACACACACACACACACATATATATATATATATAAATATATTTATCATGTAATTAAGGACTTCAATCCAAATGATGTTTATATATGGTAGTTAGAGATGATATATGCATGCAAACATTGGGTTATATATGTTGAAGAAGAAAGATTGTACTACATGTATATATGTATGTATGTTATATGATCATACCTGATAAGCAACTTGAGACTGGTTATAGTTTCCTTTTCTACCCCAATCTCCCACCACCAAAACACTTAGCGACCCATCAGCTTTTATCGGGTGTTCAAAGCGTTGAAGCTCACCGTTGATGACATGATCAATCAACAACACCTCAACAATAATAACAAATATGATCAGCACCAAATGATAATTAATATTCTTCTTGGTACCCATAACACTACACTAACCCCCTGCACTATGTTTGAGTATGTATATGTATTGTGTGTATATATATATATATATATATATTTGCAGGCAGGTTATTTGAGACGTAAGAAAAATACAAGTGATCAGAAGCTTCCTGGAAAGCCAATACTGTTGGCATTATTATTATTCTATAATTATTTTCAGTTCAAACTGGACAGTTGAAGAATGGGTGAAGGGGCCCTGAAAAGAAGAATAAGGAATTATTAATTCAGTTAACAGCTATGCATATTCAACAGATCGAGATTTGGACAACGACTTTAGTTAATTGAGGGAGAGCTACACAAAGATGCACCATGACACAATCGGATAATATTGGGTCCCTTTATGTGTTTTTGGTAGTATTCACGAGACTTTCTTTAAATTAGTTAATTTGTCCTATTCAGGTTATAAAATTATTGTAACTAATAATATATCCAATTCGATCTTAAAATTACAAGTCTAACATTTAGATTAATATATAAATTCATTATTAGAGATAATCTCTATACTTAAAATTGAATAGAAAATCAAACTTGATATCATTAGTTTAGCTGCATGTGTATCACACCTAATCAATTAATTAGAAGAAGAAACAAAACAAATTATTGAGGGCAAAAAAAAAATAAAAAATTGTCCAACATAAATATGGTATTCCTGTTATATATATTCCTCTTAAACAGAAGTAGAACTACAATTAAGTCCATTTATTTATTAAAAAATTGTGGAAATTGGTTAATAAAACTGGAGGTTTATCTAGGCTAACTTTGGTGAATTACTTAATTGAGTCTAGTTAAATTCATTAACATCTCTCCACCAAAGGGTCCGAACACTCTCAAGACAACTAAAAAAATTGGAAAAAACAAAAGAAAAATGAAATCGTCTCCTTTAAATTTTAATAATCAAACTCTTATGTTAACGGATATCCCTGTATCAGAATTTGCTCAGGTTTGGAACTGTTTTGGTACTTCTGCTATTATGGATGAGGATTCGGCGGAGACCGTGAAGCGGTCCCGCCGCACTCAATGAATATCATAGCGTGGAACTGCCAAGGACTGGGGCAGTTCGTCAGCTGGTGGATCTCATTAGGATCCACAATCCCTCTCTTGTCTTCCTTTCGGAGACTAAGTGCAAAGCTGTTGTGTTTGATCGTCTTAAATCGCGGGTTAACATGTTTGGTCTTAGTGTGGATTCAGTGGGTAAAGGTGGGGGGCTTGGTCTTTTGTGGTCTAAAAATATTGATGTTCTGCTTCAATCGTTTTCTAGGTCTCATATTGACGTTAGGGTCTATCCGGGGGCGGGTTCAGAGTCGTGGCGATTCACGGGTTTTTATGGTGACCCGGACAACTCAAAACGCAAAGAGTTTTGGCGTCTTCTTGAACATCTTAGCAACAATTTGTTCTCGCCCTGGTTAGTCGCTGGGGATTTTAACGAAATTCTGAGTCAAGACGAGAAAGTGGCATCGTTACCCAGGCCTCTTTGGCAAATTCGTGACTTTCGTAATGCTCTTGACAACTGTGATCTTCATGATTTGGGTTTTGTGGGGCCAAAACTCACATGGTCCAACAAATGGCCACATCCACGCACTGTTCGGCTTCGGCTGGATAGAGCATGTGGAAACTCGGGTTGGTCGAACCTTTTTTCTAACACTAGAGTCACGAACCTTGATACCATCGCTTCGGACCACCGTCCGATTCTTATCCAGGTGAACCCTCCGGTTATGTCTCATCACCAGCGAAAGAAGCGTCGGTTTCGTTTTGAATCCGTGTGGCTTCGTTCGTCGGATTGTGAGAAAGTTATTCGTGAGTCGTGGCAGGGCGATTCTGTGCATAACCCTATTGATCTTGTGTGGAATAATATTAAATCTTGTAGGATAGGGCTTATGAAGTGGAGTCATAGTTCTATAAGGGGCAATGCACGTCGTATTAAGGTTATTGAGGAGGAAATTTTATCTATTAATGCCGGAAAGATCACTGTCGACTCTAAGGGCCGTGAATCTGCTCTCCGAAAAGAATTAGAAGAGTTACTCTTTAGTGTGGAATCTATCTGGCATCAACGTAGTAGGGCCTTGTGGATGAAAGAGGGAGATCGAAACACCAATTTTTTTCATAATTGCGCCTCAGATCGTCGTAGGATAAACTCTATTACTCGTATTAGGGGCTCGGGGGGTGAGTGGCAGGAGGACCCTGATACTGTTCAAAGAATCATCACGGATTATTTTCGTGATATTTTCACATCCATTAGGCCCTTGGATTCGGATCTTGATGAGGTTCTTGGTGATGTGTCTTCGCGGGTTACACCTACCATGAACGAATCTCTTTGCCGCGAATTCACTCCAGATGAGGTAACAAATGCTATTTCTCTTATGCACCCTCTAAAATCCCTTGGCCCAGATGGAATGTCTCCAATTTTCTATCAAAAGTTTTGGCATGTAATTGGGCATGATGTTATTTCTTGTGTTTTGAATATGCTTAATAAAAAATCTATTCCTCAAAAACTGAATTTTACTCACATTGTTCTTATTCCAAAACGTGAGGATCCGGAAACTGTTGCTCATTTTAGGCCTATTAGTTTATGCAATGTCATCTATAAAATTGCTTCAAAAATGCTAGCTAATAGGCTTAAACCTTTTCTTGATACTATTATATCCGAATCTCAATCTGCTTTTGTCCCAGGTAGACTTATTTCTGATAATATCCTTGTATCTTTCGAGATTAACCATTATTTGAAGAATAAGTCGTGGGGCAAAGAAGGCCATATTGCGCTCAAATTGGACATGAGTAAAGCCTATGATAGAGTTGAGTGCGTTTTCCTTGAGAAAGTTTTGGTAAGATTGGGATTTGGGAGGGGTTTTATTGATCTTATTATGCTTTGTATTTCTACGGTTTCTTATTCTGTCATGCTTACGGGCAACCAATTTAGATTTATTAGGCCACAAAGGGGTATCCGCCAAGACGACCCTTTGTCCCCTTATTTATTCCTATTGGTCGCCGAGGTTCTAAGTTGTTTAATTCAGGCTGCAGAATCCAGAGGAGAGATTGAAGGAGTTGCTATTGCGAGACACGCCCCTCGGGTGTCTCATCTATTATTTGCTGACGATACTATGCTATATGTTCAAGCTTCACCATCGGCTTTACAATCTATTTATCATATTTTAGCTAAGTATGAGAAGGCATCGGGTCAACAAGTGAACTACGAGAAGTCAGGTATTGTGTTTAGCAAAAATGTGCCACAAGAGTCCCGTACTGCTTTGGCTGATATTCTTGGGGTACAGATTCTGGATAAGCATGAGAAGTATCTGGGACTTCCCTCGGTGGTCGGGAAATCAAAAAAGGAGGTATTTGCCTCCATTCATAATCGTATTCAAGGGCGATTATCGGGATGGAATTCGCACTTCCTATCCCAGGCTGGCAAGGAAGTGATGCTTAAGGCTGTTATTCAGGCTATTCCGACGTATAGTATGAGTTGTTTCAAGCTCCCCAACTCGCTGTTATCTGAGATTGAATCAGACATGGCAAGTTTCTGGTGGCACAATCGTCAAACAAAAAAAATTCATTGGCTGGCTTGGAGCAAACTTTGCCGATCTAAGGACTATGGAGGGATTGGTTTTAGAGAGCTCAAGACCTTTAATATGGCTATGTTGGCTAAGCAAGCTTGGCGAATTCTTACAAAGCCGGATTGTTTAATCAGCCCCATCTTTCGGTCTAAGTACTTTTATGAGTCTTCTCTTTTTGAGGCTGAGCTGGGTAGTAAGCCGTCACTTACGTGGAGAGGTATTTGGGAGGCTAGGAATTTGGAGTTTTCCGGTATTCGATGGAGAATTGGTTCTGGGTCACATACTCGTATTTGGACTTCCAAATGGATTCCCCGAACCCCGGATTTCACGGTTAGGACTTATCCGAACACACTACCGATTGATGCTTAGGTGGAGCAACTCATTGATAGAAGTACCGGTTGGTGGGATGGTGTACGGGTTCGAGCTATTTTTAATCTGGAGGATGCGGAGTGTATTCTTTCTATACCGTTAGCGTCAAAGCTCAACCCAGACTCGATTATGTGGCATTACACGCGAAATGGTCAGTTTTGAGTTAGATCGGCGTATCATCTACTACTAGATTCTGTTAGGCGATTGGCACCAAGTACTTCTTCGGCGGCGGTCGGTGCAAGGAGGGGGAAGTGGGACTTTATCTGGAAAGCTAGGATCCCCCCGAAAATTCGACTTCATGCATGGAAATTGTGCATGAACGCTATTTCGACGGGGGAGAACTTGCTCAATCGGAAGATGGATGTGGGAGGGCAGTGTCCTATGTGTGAAGGGGAGCATGAAGATATTATCCACGTACTTTTGGGTTGCCCTTTCTCTAGACAGGTGTGGGCTCTGACAAATATTCCATGGCATATTATCAATTCATGGGAAGGATTAGTGGAGGGATGGTTATGAGGCTTGCACGTTCACTTATCGGGGGAGGAGTTCTGCAAAGTTTTGGTTACATGTTGGTTTCTATGGTTTTTTAGGAATTCGAAACTCATGGACAACAAGGAGCTTTCAGCGGAAAATCTTTTGGAATCGGTGGTTCGATTTATGGGCTCTCATAAAGAGGCGGTTAGTTGTGAACCTATTCGTCCGACTGCGTTGTCTAATATTCGGTGGGAATCACCCAAGTTTGGAGTGATGAAAATCAATTTTGATGGAGCGGTGGATGTGAGGAGAGGAAACGCGGGAATTGGAGTGGTTATTCGAGACTAGAGGGGCTCGTGTGTTGGATGGATGGGCAGATTTTTCAATTTTGCAGCTGAACCTGAGGTTATTGAAGCACTAGCGGCGTTGGAAGGGGTCAAGCTAGCAATTCGGGATGGTTGGCCAGATGTTCAACTGGAAGGGGACTGCCACTCCTTGATCTCGAAGATTCAATCGGCTTCGGTAGATAGATCCCCTATTAGCAATTATATTACTGACATTCTTCGTTTCTCGCATTCGTTTTCTTTTTTTCGTTGTTCTTTTGTTAGACGTTCTGGAAACTCTGTTGCTCATTGTATCGCTAGAGCTGTTCTAGGTGCTCAGGGGCCTGTCCCTGATCTCTCGTCTCTTGCTATTTCTGCTTTGTCATCGGACCTTTCTGTTTCTGATTAATATATGTTACCGATTTCTTCTCAAAAAAAAAATTCAATATCAAATGAATGAAAAACAATTGCTCAAAATGTGTCAATTAAAAAAATAATTTATTGGTGACAAGATGTGATCAGGTGACAAAATCAAAATTATCATGAAAATAACTTTTGAAAGTTTAATAGTGACAAAAATCTTATATAAGTTGAGGCACATTTAAACATAGTATAAGTTTTTATGTGGGTATTAAAACACCAAGGATCCGTTTGGTTGGTGGGTTAGGATTAGGGGGATTTGAATATCACATGGGTTTAAAACCCAAGACTATTGAAACTCACCCCACTATACTTTTGTTTGGGGTACTCTTTTTGGCCCAACAAGATTAATGGGTCAGTTAATTTGTTCTTTGTTTGTTAGGTTGCTTTAGGTGGGTCAGTTTAAAATTTCTAAGACAAAATACTTGAATTATCCTCGTAATTCTTTTTTACCCCTAAATTGCTCTCTTTTATCACAACCGTCACTTTAATCCAACCCCACAAACCATTCCCCACGTCCTTTGCACTTTCACAACCAAGCGCTCCCGACGTTCCATAAACAAGGCGAATTTGAAGTCGAGTTCATTAAGGTAAAACTCCACCTTATTTTGCGATATATTTTTTTTGTTTCATAAGTTTTCTTCCGAACTAGAAAGTGTTTTTTTTTCAAAACCACCTATGTCATGGTGGGGAGATTTTTTAGGTTCCCCTTCCTTCTAAATATATATATAAAAAAATGAATATACAAGTAAAGAGCGAAATCATAAACAAGGAGTGCTAACTACCTTACAAAAAAAATCAAGTATCCACATTTTTCACGAACTCAAACAGGAGTGAAACTCGAAGTACTACAAGCAAAACAAGTTAAGGAAATCTGGAGAATGGGAGGCCCTCCTTATCAACTCGAATGAGATCTAAAGCTTCTTGAGGAATCTGACTCGGCTCATAGATGATGGACTGCTTAGACGAGCACGCTTCATTGGCAAAGAAATCAGCAACCTCGTTACTTTCTCTTGTTAGAAAATTATTTCCTTGTATATGTCATTCCTTTATTATATTAGTCTTTATTTATTCTAGGTTTCCTTATTATTTCTTACTTTGTAACACTCCATAAACATTACGTTCTATTGAATAATACACAAGGGAGATTATTCAACATGGTATCAAGCTTAACCTTATAAATTTTTTCTCCTTCCACCTCATCAGGCCTCTCTTTCGCATTCGTCACGCCGCCTCCACCAGCCGCCGCCACTCTCTCTCTATCTCTCCACCCTCTAAGATGTTGGCTTTCGCCCTCAAAGCATAATTCTCCACTCCATAAAGCCTTTCTCTCGTTTCGATATACTCTTCTTCTCCAAGGTACGTTCATTTTTCATTTTGCATCCTTTTTTATTTCTTGTTATTTTGATTCGTATTTCGATTATCCCATCATGTTTACTACTGATGAATCCACTACCCAACAAACCCTACCCAATATTCCCCCCGCCGACGTTGCCAAATCCACCCCTCTTTATCCCGCGCTTCATGCCGAAAATATTTTTCAATCCTTTGGTTTTAAATTATCCGACCAAGATTCCAACTATAAGTTGTGATGAGCTATGTTTCTCGATGTGTGTTGTAGTTTCTATGTCATTGATCATCTTACTAGAAAATCAAAACCTAAAAGTGAAATTGATGATGACTAGTTCGCTCTCGATTCTATGATAAAACGTTGGTTTTACTCCATCGTCGATATTAAATTTTTGAAAAACCTAAATCTTGAATCTTCTACCTCTAGTGATGTTTGGTTTGCGATTGAAGATACTTTTCGAAACGATAAAACTTCACGTTCTCTCCAAATCAACGAACATTATCAAAATTTTCGTAAAGGTTCCCTCTCTATATCCCAATACTGTCAGGAGATGAAATCTCTATCTGATACTTTAGCCGACCTATATGCTCCAATATCGGATCAAGACTTCATTCTACAACTTTTGCAAGGCCTCCCTAAGTCGTACTTACCTCTTATCACCGTTATCACCACTAAAAGTCCCCTGCCCTCGTTTAGTGAAATTCGAAATATGCTATTAATCCAAGAATCCCGTGAAAGTCGTTTTCAAATACCACCCTCCCCAATCGAGTCCTCCACTGCCCTTTTATCTCAAAACCAAAATAATCGAAATAATAGGGGTAGAGGACATAATGCAAGACGAAACTCAGGCTGCGGAGGGGGGCTACTCCAGCGGGAATTACAACTCGGGCAATAAGCTGAACTCACATACGAATTTTACCAACTCTGGCTCTTCTTCGTCTTCGGGAATCTCACTTCAGTATGTTCAGAATACACCATCTGGGCCACACATTCTTGGTCCCTTTCAGCCGCTAGCTGGACCTCAATCTGGCTCCTTCACAGCTCAACAGATTGCTCTTTCACAGTGGTTGCCTCTGTCTCCATCTTCATAACTCGGGCCCCTACCTAAACCTGGCACTCCATCTTCTATCATGGCCTTCTTCAAGAACTCCTTCAGTGCAATCTCCCTCTCCATCCGTGCACTCCTCTGCTGCTCCGACCGACTTGTCTTAATTATTTCAGACTATGACTCTTCAACAGCCTGATGAAAATTAGTACATGGATACAGGTGCAACTTCTCACATGACTCCTCATTCAGGTAACTAACATAATATTGTACCTTGTGCATTTTCTAAGTCTATTGTTGTGGGCAATGGTGCTAATTTTCTGGTTCAATCCACTGGGTCCTCTTTTATTCCCTCTTCCTCTCGCCTTCTTCACCTTCAAAATATTCTTGTTTCTCCTCGTTTAGTTAAAAATCTTATTTCTGTGTGTCAACTCACTCTCGATAATAACTGTTCAATTGGATTTAACCTTTTTGATTTTTCTTTGAAGGATCTTAACTCTGGCGACCTTCTTTTTTTGAGTGATAGCGATGGCGATCTCTATCCTGTTCGTGCTTCCTCAACCGATGCCCCCTCCATATCTATCCTTCATGTTTTGCACTCCATCTGGCATCGCCGTCTCGGTCACCCGACTGTCTCTATCTTCAAGTTTCTTTGTTCTAGGAATTTTATTAATTGTAATAAATCTGAAACTAGCTCTTTATGTCGTGTGTGTTAGTTTGGAAAACATCGTTGTTTACCTTTTTCTAGGTCTGAGCCTGTTCGTAGTGGTTTATTTGATCTTGTTCATTCTGATTTGTGGACCTCGCCAATTCCTAGTTTAAATTATATTTTATTTTTAGATGATTATTCTCATCTTTTGTGGGTGTTTCCTTTACATATAAGTTTGATATTTTTAAAGTGTTTTTAAATATTTCCACTTATGTTCAAACCCAATTTCAGCATGTTATCAAAAATCTTCAATGTGATCATTGTGGTGAGCTTGACAATAAACAATTTCATGACTATTTTGCTCAAAAAGGCATCAATTTTTTATTTTCATGTCCCCACACCTCCCAACAAAATGGAAAAGTGGAAAGAACGATCCAATCAGTGAACAATATCATTTGAACCCTTTTTTTCAGGCTCATCTCCCTCCCTCTTTTTGGGTCGAAGCTCTGAACATGGTTGTTCGTCTTCTTAACATTCTCCCTACCATGACCCTTTCCTATCGCACGTCGTTTGAATTACTTTATAATGTTTCTCCCTCTTCTTCTCATCTTCTTATTGTCAGCTACCTCTGCTATCCTAATATTTCTTCCACTGCTCCTCACAAAATCGAGCATCGCTTGGCTCCTTATCTATTTCTCGAGTATCCCTCACATCATAAAGGCTATCGATGTCTAGACCTGTCCACTCAGAAGGTTATTATCTCTCGACATGTCTAGTTTGATGAAGACATCTTTCCCTATCCTTCTTTCTTTTCTCCTCCTCCGTCACCCACTTATGATTTTCTATCTTCCGATGATGATTTTTCTTCTCTTCTCCGCCAACCGACATCTCTCTCTCCTCACATGGATATCTTACCCATGACTTATCTTTGCCCGCCCCTGTGGCTGCTTCATCTTCGCCCGATACCACCTCTCGTGGTCCTCTCAGTCTTCCACCGGGATTCACCACTAATTCATCTCCTTCTTCTTCTCCTTTGGGTCCTCACCACCAAATGATAACTCGCTCCAAAGCCGGTGTCTTTAAACCTCGTACTCTTCTCAATCTCTCTGCTTCTTCCTCCTCGGATCTCTCGCCTCTTCCTCATTTACATGTTCAAGCTCTCTCTGACTCTAATTAGAAAGACGCAATGATCTCTTAGCTCTCAGCTCTTCATGCAAATGGTATATGGAAACTTGTCCCGTCCCCTTCAAATGTTAATCTTGTAGGCTCTAAATGGATTTTTTGTCACAAACTTCGTTCAGATGGAACTCTGGAACGGTACAAGGCTCGTCTAGTCACTCAGGGCTACACTCAATGTCCTGGCATCAACTATGATGACACTTTTAGTCTGTTCATCAAACCCGCTACTATTCGTACTGTTCTCAGGATTGCCACTTCTCTTTCCTGGCCTATCCATCAATTCAATGTGAAAAATGATCATACTTCGTGTTGTATTAATACATACTATTGATTCTATATAACCATATTTCGGATTCAATTTATGCATACTACCGATTCTAGGTAACAATACTTCATGTTGTATTAACACATACTACCAATTCCAGGTAACAATAATGCCACAATACTTCCATTTAACTGTCACAATATTTCCTATGTATTGTACGAACACTTTTATTTAACTGTCACACCACTTCCTCTGTATTGTACCAATACTTTCAGTTAAATGTCACAATACTTTCTATACATTGTACCAATACTTCAATCGGTAGTATGTGGTTGTTAGGGTTGAGAATTACGTGTTTTATAATCCTTTATTTTTATGATTTTCATTTAATTAAGCATGATTTTATACCACATATGTGTGTAATCTATCTATTTTGAGTATTCAGGTATAAATCATAACAAGAAAGGAAAAAGGATGAAGAAACAGTAAAAGAAGGAATTTCGGAGTAAAGAGCAAAAGGTTTATGTTGATCACGCACGAACGCCAGAGGATTAACGTTAGAACGTGAGAAGGAGTTTACGCATGAACACCAGAAGATTAACGTTCGAACGTGAGAAGGAGTTTACGCACGGATGCTGGAAGATTTACGGTCGGACGTGGATGTCAGGTAGAACAGTTTTGGAAATTTCTAAATTCTAAACCTAAAAGGATTATCCCAATCTTAAATTTATAAATACCAGATATTTAGTAGGTTTGAGAGGTGAATTTTTGAGAAGAAAAAACAGAGATACAATAGAGTTTTATTTTACTTTATTTTATATACAAGTTTTAGAGTTAGATTAGTTGATAGTTGATAGTTGAAGTTGAAGAATACATCTTGTGGAAGAGCAAGAGACGAAGATCCATAGGAGGTTTTTGTTCTTTGTTCTTTACTTCCATGAATTCTTTAGTTAGTTTTTCCATTATGAATAGCTAAATTTGTAGACTAAGGCCATGCTTAGGCCGAATTATGATTTTTGAGTTATAAAAAGTATTCTTCATATAAATGATTTATATTGCTTTGTGTTTTAATCTTGTTCTTAATGTTCATATGTTTGGCCAACATATGTAAGATTTTATGCTTAATTTATATGTTCAGAAAAATGTAAATTAAGGTGCGAAAAGGATTAATAACATCTTCTAAGATTGCTACACCTAATCTAGCATATGTTATCAAGACAGAGGGATCGAATTGATAATAATCTTAAGAAATTTTCCATCTTAGCAATATTTATCTTAAATACGAGAATACCTATATAATAAGAATTGATTAATTTGTGTCGACGCATGTGTCTTAATTGCTTTTTATCTATTGTTCTTCGCATATCTTTAATTATTGTCTTAATCATAAGTTTATAATTCTTTTATTTTCAAGTTACAAGTTGCTTAGTGTAATTTACTGTTTTTGCTAAAACACAAGTCTCTGTGGGGTCGACATTCCAAACTTGATTGTCCACTTTATTACTACACACGATCACTCCTCTTGCTGTTAAATGTACTAGTGGGTTTTCATGCATCAGTGGTAATACAACGCAAAGTATTACATAGAACTAGTAGTATGCATAAATTGGACACGAAGTATGGTTATATAGAATCGGTAGTATGTATTAATACAACACGAGTATTGTTACATAGAACCGGTAGTATGCATAAATTGAACATGAAGTATGGTTATGTACAATCGGTAGTATGTATTAATACAACACGAAGTATGGTTACATAGAATCGGTAGTATGTGTTAATACCACACGAAGTTTTATTACCTGGAATCAGTAGTATGTATTAATACAACACGAACTATTGTTAACTAGAATCGGTATGTGTTAATACAACACTATCTATTGTTTCCTAGAATCGTTAGTATGTATAACTGAACATGAAGTATGATTACATAGAATTGGTAGTATGTATAAACTAAACACGAAGTATGATTACATAGAATCGGTAGTATGTATAACTATAACATGGAGTATGTAGGCATATAATATGCCTACATACTTCCTGTTATATTAGTACATATTTCATGAATTATATGAATCTTACTTCATCTTTTATGTATTAAAATACATGACGCTCTTAAGTTCGATACATTGTGTCTAATTGTTGATTTAATGAATATTATGCTCCAAATATATTGTTTAATACGACTTCATGGCAAGTATACTCATGTGCATAAATATTCAAATCTACCAACTCATGCACATGTATTCAAGAGATCAATAGTAGTAGAGTAGATAAAAAATTGAGTTTCGTAACTCTTGTTCACTATAGTGTTGTTTATCAAAATATGATGCAACCTATACACTACAAGCATACTACTTCATAATATCAAGTTCTAATGCCATTAAATGAAGAAAGATGACAAAATCCACAATTCCTTGAATATAACTGTGATAGTTTAGGGTTTAGGGGTTTAGCACATGTAAAGACATAATGAAGTACTATTAACCGGAGCACACTCGGTTCGTGTGCGAATTAACAACCACCTATAATACACAGAAAATCCCGTGTAATATACTTGACATTGTTGTAATTTTTAATTCTTGCACAATTGAAACTTCAAATTGTACATTTACATTTCTTTTTAATGCATATACAATTTCTTGCCTAGTAAGAAATTTTGAATCTAAATCGAATAATAACCATACATTCATTAAGCTAATAATCTTCTTAAAGACGTGAAGAAATGTTTAGAAATTCATGTCCTGGTTATGGGTAACATTTCAACGTTCAAAATACTCCAATTCCGAATATTTTTTTATCAAGAAACATTTATCCCACAATAGTTGAACTCCAAATTAGAAGGAAAAAAAAGATGTAGGAAGAAATAGAGAGGCATTGACAGAGGAAATACTATATCGCAAAGTAAAGATTCAAACCTATATTTGCATTTCCTCCCCTAAATTTGTCATTATCAGCACTATTACATATAGTCTATTACATATAGTACCAAAGCTGCCAAAGACCCTGTTGCTCGTACAACCATCTGTGGCATTTGGGTGGAGTTACCATCTTGGAGTAGATGTCTTAAGAAACAACAATTGTTCTGCTACATCCCATTAAATGAGGCCTCTAATTATTATGTAGGTGATCATCGCTGATGTCAGATATTAATCTTTTTCTAAGCATAGCAGCAACGATTTGAGAATTTTTGGGAGGGGTAATAAATCCAATTATGTGGTTGCATTGCATGTGCAGTAAAAGTAAGTGGGTAAAACATGGAAGTTACCACGTTTTCAGCAAGTATTATTGCTGAAGAGAACTGCAAGAAGAAACCGACTACAGTTTGAAGGTTTCACTTTACCATTTTGCCTTTTTGATTCTTACACAATTCATTGGGAGAGAGAGTTATTTTTGGGAATATACATTTGGTAAACCAAGCAGTTACTCTAAGGCCCACATTTTTAATAAATAGTATAGATGGTGTAATACATAATGAAGTTTGTTATGCAGTTTGATGCTTTGTGTTGGACTCAAGAGTATCCCATGCTTAATATATAATGACGTATCGTTACAGTACAAAGGCAGTATTTTTACAGTTAGTCAAAAGTATTATTATAAGGGAAGTGGTGTCAGTTAAAAGGAAGTATTGGTACAATATAGAGGAAGTAATTTGACAGTTAAATGGAAGTATTTGTACAATACAGAGGAAGTAGTGTGACAATTAAATGGAGGTATTGATACTATAAAGAGGAAATAGTATGACAGATACAGAGGAAGTAGTGTGACAATTAAATGGAAGTATTGGTACAATACAAAGGAAGTATTGTGACTGTTAAGTTGAAGTATTGGTACAATGCAGAGGAGGTAGTGTGACAGTTAACTGGAAGTATTCGTACAATACATAAGAAGTATTGTAACAGTTAAATAGAAATATTGGTATAATACAGAGGAAGTATTGTGACAGCTAAATGAAGTATTAGTGCAACACAGAGGAAGTAGTGTGCCAGTTAAATCAAAGTATTGGTACAATACAGAGAAAGTATTATGACAGTTAAATAGAGGTATTGGTACAATATAAAGGAAGTAGTGTGACAATTAAGTGGAAGTATAGATACAATACAAAGGAAGTATTGCGACGGTTAAATGAAAGTATTGGTACAATATAGAGGAAGTAGTGTGACAGTTAAATACTACAACTAGGATGAAGTATTATTAAAACTTAAATATGTTGGAATATTGGTACATTGTACGGAAAGTATGAGTTAATAGAATGCGTAGTATCTATATATGTAACCGATAGTATTACTACAACTAAGATGAAGTATTGCTAAAACTTTAAATATCTTGATGTATAGGTACATTGTACGGTAATTATGGGTTAATAGAATACGTAGTATTTATACATATGATCCGTAGTATTACTTCAACTACGACGAAGTATTATTAGATTTAAATACATTAAAGCATGTGTACGTTATATAGGAAGTATGGGTTAATTGAATACGTAGTATCTGTACATGTAATCGGTAGTATTACTACAACTAACACGAAATATTGTTAAAATGTTAAGGCACGTAAAACTGTTAATACATTATAGTCGACGTTTGAATAATAAAATGTTTAATACTAGATGTTTATTCATAATATTTCATATATTTTCGAAAAGCTCTATGTGCCAACTTTGAAATAAAAAAATGGTTTATGATTCCAATCATCCTACAATGCATTATAGACTTTCTCGTGAAGTCGCGCAAAATTGTTGAGAAATTTTAGTTTATGTTTGAAGAAAAATCTGATTTATACTATATATTTATTGATAACATGTCATATATTTTCAGAAATCTCTATGTGTGTAATTTGAAAAGCAAAAAACAGATTATGATTCCGGGCATTCTACAGTACGTTATGGAATTCTCGTGAAGTCGTGCAAAACTATCGTTAAATTTTGCCTTATGTTTGAAGATAAAATTATTTCATACTAAATGTTTTTTGATAATGTGTCATATATTTTAAGAAAGCTCTATGTGCGTACTTTGAAAGTAAGAAAATGGTTAATGATTCTGAGCATGATAAGAGTTATTTTTACGTAGTTTTGGGCCCTTTATGTTAATATTTTAGGGTCATTTATAGCATGATTTTTGTCACTTATGCGTTGGGTGATTTCAGGCTTTAAACGGATGTACACGAAGAAAAGGGTGAAATACAACGTATAGAACGAATTCAGGCCAGGTTGTCTGGCATGACCGTGCCCAAGCATCTGTTCTACCATGTCCAGGCGCCAGCTGAAGGAGAAAACAAGCATCATCACGCAGTACGACGCCTAGGTGCCATCTAACCCATGCCTAGGTGCTGATCCACCCGCGCCTAGGCACCTAGTCAGCTTATTCCCCAAGCCAGGTCTGCCACGTAGACAGCGCCTAGGCGCCATCCTACTCGCGCTTGGGCGCCCCTGTAACCTTTTTTCAAAAGTATAAAGGCCAAAAATCAATAAGAAGAAGGGGGTTCAAATTCTAAGGCATTTTTGGGGATTTCTTGGGATTGGGACTAATACGAGAGCAAAAAGGAGGATTAGCTAGAGATTGAAGCCTTCAACCCAGATTCGTCATCAATCAAGCATTAGGGAGTTGATTATCGTTTTCTTTACATTTTTGTCTATGATTATGTATATGACTACATTAGATTCTCTTATGCCTTTGATTATGAGCTAAGCTTGTAAAACTAAGGCCATGTGAAGGCTAATTTGTGATTTATTCTTATAATAGATGATTGTTTGAATCAATTCTTGTATTGCTATGTGTTGTGAATTTGTGATTATGCTTCTTACATGTGCATGTCACCATATGTTTGATTAATTACCTAGATTAATGTTTTGAGAAAAACTTAAGCTAGGGTCCAAGAAATTCACAACATCACCGACCAAATAAGAATTGCCCTAGACATAGGTAGAGATTCCTGGGTGAAGTAAGCCAAGTTTAGTCGAGGAATTTCTAATCCTTAATGTGTGCTTCATAATTAGATTCCCAAGTAGACATATTTCGGGGACCGTTATTTAGGCATGGGATATCTATCGCGAGACATCGGGTGGTTATTATCATAGGATCTTCCACCATAGCAACATAGGTCTAATGATTCAATGAGATTCTTTATAAGGTTAACAGATTCAAGTCAACCTCGCATGTGCCTTAGTTACCTTTAATACTTGAGTTTCAATCGTTTGCTTGTCCTCGCTTTTGTTCTTCGCACGTTTATTCGAATTTACTCTTTACTTTAGTTGTATATTTCATTACGAATCTTAAACTAAAATCTAAGTCCTTGTGGTTCGACAACCCGGACTTAGTCAGCTTTTATTACTATACACGACTAGTGCACTTGCTATCAAAGCACGTTAGCTATTAGTGTGTCATGTTTTTGGCACCGTTGTCGGGGACTTGTTTATTTTAGTTTTTAATTTTCATTTACGCTTTCATAATTTTTAGTTATTCATTTATTTCTTGCTTTTCTTTTCTTTTTTTTTTTAGTCTAATTTTGTTTCTTTGGTTTACTTGATAGGCTTGTTCTTGTTGCATGAGCTGCCCCTCCAACGAGCCTCTATTGGATTTTGAGCCCAAAATCGAATGTACTCTCAGGGATAGTCGACGAATTCGAGAGATGACGGACAATCTCTATTCAAACCCGAATGAACGTTTCACGAATATGAATCTACCGGAGAATAGAGAGTGGCTACAAGGCATTCTCAAAGTTATACAACCGCCTTCTCCTCAACCATTTTCGTCGATCTACAGTAGTCTACTATCGAGGGTCCACACTATACCGGGTCCCGTGGTTCTACCCAACTTCTATGCACCCAATTCTCACATCTTGTCTCATTTATTTAGCATGGTGCAAGGTGAACCATTCTATGGCGAACCTCACGAATCATCTCATGAACACTTGGAGACTTTAGATGATGCCCTCTTAACTATCCAATTCCACCTAAGGGATCTAGATGCAATCTATCTTACAATCATTCACTTCTACTTAAGGAAAAGATGACCAAGTGGTACAAATCTCTACCTCATCAATCCATCATGACTTGGGGTAAATTAGTGGATGCCTTCTTGAACAAATTCTTTCCACCTTCTAAGATCAACGAGCTCCGGAGCAACATCAAGGGGTTTAGGAAAAGAAAAGATGAATCCTTAGTCGAGACGTGGGCCCGATATAAAAGCATTCTTAGGAAATGCCTGTACCAGAACTTTGGATTGAATGAGCAAGTGTTACATTTTTATGATGGAGTTCGATCACGCATTTGAAATAGGCTTAATGCAGGTCCGGGCGGCTATCTTCTCAGTTTGGATTGCCAAAGTGTATGAGACAAGATTGAGCAACTAGCTCGGGAAGATGAGCTCTATCTCGATGATAAAGAGGGTAGTTCTACCTTTGGAACCAATGGTTGGCGATGTAAACTATGTTGGAAATGCCAACCGACCTCGAGTGAACTTTCATGTGCTCAATTTTTTTCCAAAAAGGCCAAATCCGGCACACAATGCACAACTTGGTATTTATCAAGCACCTAAGCCTCCATCTAACACCAACCAAGATCCAAGGCAAGGTAATTTTCATGCACATGGGCAAGTTAGGCCTCCTACAACCGATGAACGCCTTGATGCACATGTTAAGAAGTCGGATGAATCCTTCAACGACCTTTGAAACATAATGAGAGACATGTGTATAGAAATAAAAGATATAGAGATGCACATGGGACAATTGTCAACCGCGGTAGATGGGAGAACCCCAGGAATTTTGCCAATCAACACGGAGAAGAATCCTAAGGAGCAATGTCATGCGGTTGCCTTAAGGAGTGGAAAATAATTGAAAAAAATGATGATATGGCATGCAGTACGGTGCCTAGGCGCCACTCAGATGGCACCTAGGCGCTAACCACTCCCCTTCAAGAAGATATGGTACATACTGCGGTTCCCGAACGCCAAACTGACCTCGCCCAGGCGCCATCCTCACCGTGCCTAGGCGCCATTACCTGCTTCTCCCGCTTCTATCTCTTCATTTTCGAATCCCGCTCCACCCATCGAGATACGTCTTTCTTTCCCAATGTCACAGAAAAAGAAGGAGATGGATCAATGCTTCCTTAGGGTCTTAGCTATTCTTCATGAGGTTCGAATCAACATTCCCTTCATCGACGCAATTTTGCAAATGCCCAACTACATCAAATTCTTTAAGGACATCTTGTCCAACAAGCAAAAATGGGAAGAAAATGAGATGGTATGTCTAACCGAGGAGTGCTCAGCCATCTTACTCAACAAATTGTCTCGCAAGCTCAAGGACCCAGGGAGTCTTACTATTTTGTGCACCATTTGCCATCTCACTTTCGAAAAAGTCCTTTATGATTCAGGAGCTAGCATTAATCTTCTCCCTTACTCTATCTTCAAGAAGCTTGTCCTCGGGAATCCTAAACTAATGTCTATGTCTTTGCAATTAGCGAATTGATCAATCAAGAACCCAAAGGGGATCATTGAAGATGTGATGGTGTAAGTCGAAAAATCCTATTTCCCGGTTGACTTCGTGGTGCTTGAGATGCAAGAAGACGTTGAAGTGCCTTTGATCCTAGGAAGACCTTTCCTAGCCACAAGTAAAGCGATCCTTGATGTCGCCACTGTAAGCTTACTTTACATGTGGGTGAGGAGAAAGTCATTTTTGATGTATACCAAGTGCTTAAACACCCTTGTGACCCCGAATCTTGTTTACACATCGATGCATTTGACGCTTTGATTTGTGACAATTTCAAGTACACATGATAGATAACCCACTAGAGGTGTGTCTTATGCAATCTATGAATGTTGATTCAGAAAGTGAAGACCAATTGGGAGCCGTGTTTAGCTTGGAGAAGTATCCTCCTTCCCATGCTATGGGGTTTGAAAAGCTAGATAGATCACCTTCAGCTCCATCTCGCCCATCCATTGAAGAAGCCCCTACTCTTGTACTTAAACCCTTGCATTCACATCTTAAGTAAGTGTTCTTAAATGACAATGAGACCTTGCCACTAATTATCTCATCTTCTCTAACAGGGGCACAAGATGATCAACTCATGAAGGTGTTGAGGGCCAACAAAAAAGGCTTTTGGGTGGAAGATTGCGAATATTAAAGGCATTAGCCCAACGATATACATGCACAAGATACTAATGGAGGATTCCGCTAAGCCTACAAGACAACCACAACGGAGGTCAAAGCCATAAATTCAAGAGGTAGTAAAGAAAGAGATCATTAAGTTCCTCAACTCAGGTATAACCTACCCTATCTCTGATAGTGCATGGGTAAGCCCCACTCAAGTAGTCCCGAAAAAAGGTGGCATAACCGTGATTGAAAATGCTAATAATGAATTAATCCCTACACGAATGCTTACCGGTTGGCGAGTGTGCATAGACTATCATAAGTTAAATGACACCAGTCGTAAGGACCATTTTCCCCTCCCATTCATTGATCAAATGCTTGAAAGGTTAGCCAGGCATAATTTCTATTGTTTTCTAGATGGATATTCCGACTATAACCAAATTTCCAGAGCCCTGAGGATCAAGAGAAAACTACTTTCGCTTGTCCCTATGAAACTTTTGATTATAAACGGATGCCATTTGGATTATGCAATATCCCGGCCACCTTTCAAAGTTGCATGATGGCGATTTTCCACGATATAGTTAAAGATTTCCTTGAAATTTTTATGGATGGTTTTCCCATTTTTGGAACATCATTTGATGCATGACTTGATCATTTAACACGTGTTCTAAAATGTTGTGAGGACACGAACCTTGTTTTGAATTGGAAAAAATGTTATTTTATGGTCCGGGAAAGGATTGTGCTTGGCCACAAAATCTCTCGAAAGGGGATTGAAGTAGATCAAGCCAAGGTGGAGGCTATTGAGAAGCTTCCCCCTCCCACATCAGTAAAAGCCGCGAGGAGCTTCCTTAGCCATGCCGGTTTTAATAGGCGTTTTATTTTGAATTTTTCAAAACTTGCAAAACTGTTGTCTAATCTACTTGTCAAAGATGCACCTTTTGACTTTGATTCTGCTTGTTTACAGGACTTCATCACTCTCAAGGAGCGATTGATATCCACCCCCATTATGGCACGATTCTTAAGAACCCAACGGGCCCTTTCCGAAAGAGCAAAGTTGAAAAAGCGGTGAATCAGGAGCCTTCCTTTTGAGCTTATGTGCGGCGCTAGTGACTCGGCGGTGGGTGCGGTACTTGGACAAAGAAAAGAGAAGGTATTCCGCACTATCTTTTATGCTAGTAAGACTTTGAATGATGCACAATTGAATTATGGCACAACCGAAAAAGAATTGGTAGCTATAGTGTTTGCGTTTGATGAATTCCATGCATACCTTGTCTTAAACAAAGTAATTATTTGCACTGATCACTCTATACTTAAGTTCTTACTTGCTAAGAGGGATGCTAAACCTAGACTCATTAGATGGATTATACTTCTTCAAAAATTTGATCTTGAAATTAAAGATAAGAAATGAGTGGAAAATGTAGTCGTCGATCATTTGTCTAGGTTAGAGGCCCTTATTTCCGAGTGCTTGCATGATAAACCAATTGGAGAGGAGTTTCCCAATGAACAATTATATGCTGTAATTCACAATGACACTCCTTGGTATGCCAGTTTTGCCAACTATATTGTCACAGGACTTCTCTCCCTGGATATTACTTTTCATGAAAAAAAGATATCATTATTTAATGTTAAGCAATATTTGTGGTATGAACCATATTTGTTTAAGATTTGTGCAGATGGCCTCATTCGACGTTGTGTACCCGAAGTAGAAATAGCATCAATTTTGGCTCATTGTCACGATATGTCGGTAGGTGGCCACTTTGGGTCTTCTAAAACGGTTGCTAAAGTCCTTCAATCAAGTTTCTTCTAGCCTACGCATTTTAAAGATGCATTTCATTATGTCTAATCATGTGATTGATGCCAAAGAACCGGTAACATTTCTAAACAACATGAAATGCCTTTGAATAGTATGCCTGAGTGTGAATTATTTGATGTTTGGGGTATTGATTTCATGGGACCTTTCACTAGCTCTTGTTCTAATAAATATATTCTTGTTGCTGTTGATTATGTATCCAAATGGGTTGAAGCCGAGGTCTACCAACTAATGATGCTGGGGTGGTAATTATGTTTTTAAAGAAACACATTTTCACTCGTTTTGGCACCCCTAGAGCAATCATTAGTGATGGCGGCACCCACTTTTGCAACAAGCAATTTGAGCATTTATTGAACAAGTATGGTGTAAAACACAAAATCTCGATCCCTTATCATCCTCAAACTAGTGGTCAAGTCGAAGTGTCCAATAGGGAAATTAAATGAATTCTCGAGAAAACGGTCAATGCATCTATAAAAGATTGGTCCTTAAAGCTAGATGATACATTGTGGGCATATAGGACCGCGTTCAAGACCACCATTGGCATATCCCTTTATCACATCGTCTTTGGCAAAGCATGTCATTTACCAGTTGAACTTGAGCATCGTGCTTTTTCGGCTATAAAATTTCTTAACTGTGATGCCAAACTTGTAGGTACCAATCGGTTGCTCCAATTGCATGAACTTAAGGAATGACGCCATAACGCTTATGAGAATGCCAAGTTGTACAAGGAACGCACGAAATTTAGGTATTATGACAAGCATATTATCCCCCCGAGAGTTTCACGAGAGAGAGAGGGTTTTACTCTACAACTCTCACCTCTGACTTTTTCCTGGGAAACTTAAGTCACGATGGTCGGGACCATTCCTCGTGTCTCATGTCTATTCATCAGGTGCCATCGAGCTTACAACGAGAAAACATTCATGACCAATGCCCAGCGGTTAAAGCACTATGCCGGGATTGATAGGCCAAAGGACAAAGTGTCCATCTTACATCGGGACCCCCCATGATTCATCATTTCAAAGTCGAGCTAACGACTATAAATAAGTGTTTCTTGCGAGGCAACCCAAACTCTTTTATTTTTTGTATTTTCGTGGCTTTAGTCTAGTTTGCTTTGTTTTCCTCGTTTTTGTTTTTGTTCGTTTGCGTTTAAGCCTTTTTCATTTTATTTTTTTTTTGCAGGAAATGGACTTCAACTCAGCCATGCCCCGCGCCCAGGCGTCACCAACACCAAGCCTGGGCGTCGTCTCACCCTATTGGGGCCAAACGCTCCATGTATCTCAAGCATAGGTGTCACATGCCCCGCGCCCCTGCGTCAATGTTGTCACGCCCAGGTGCCACGAGAAGCTTAACAGCCCTTTTGCTTCGCAGACCGGCGCCCAAGCACCACAGATGCCACGCCTAGGTGCCAATACCCACCGCGCCCAGGTGCCCTAATTCTCACGCCCAGGCGCCGCTTGAAGCTCAAGAGACCAATTGCTTCGCAGACCTGTGTCTAGATGCCCCACAGGTGACGCCTAGGCGCGAATCACTCCTTGCCCGAGCGCCACTATCGCGCGCCTAGGTGCCGCAGCAAGTATAAATGTCCCATTTTAGTCAACCTCGGTCAAAAATTTGTATCCCCTCCCCAAATTACAGTTATGTGGCTCTTTTCTCTCATTTTCTGCCGTTAACTTCATCATGTTCCAGCGGAAAGCAAGTCGCTACCACTATTTCCACCATCGGGCTCTATTTTTCGACGATTTACTTGGTTTTTCACCAAAAGGTAAGTGATTGGCTTGACCCTACTTTCTCATTTTCATACCTACAGGCCATGTGGGGCTCTATATTTTGTGATTTGTGGTAGTCTGTTGTTAGTTTGGTTCAAACTTTGTCGTGATTTGTGGTTGAGAAGTCGATTGTTGGGTAAAAAGTGAAGTTTTGAGGTTTTGTTGGCTAAAGTGAAAAATTGTGCATTGCTTGAATCGAAAGTTTGGGGGATTTTTGTCGAGCACTTGGTACGTCCAGTAACGTCGTTATGTCACCAAATTTTTACTAGAAATGGGCAAAAAGGCTACCTCATCAAAGGCAAGCAAAAGGCCGGAGAAGGTTCTTCAAGATCCCCCAACCTACACTTGGGATAAATACGTCGGGATTGGCTTCGTGCTTTTCACACCTAGAGGTTGAACTCATCTATCACGCTCTCCACAATCGGGTTCTCATCAAGGAAAAACCCTTCGATATCAGTGCTAGGCCATCTTTGCAAGACTTTATCGATTTTCACAATCTAGGGTATTTTTTTTGGGTCCTTGGTGGCCATTCGAGTCCCATGGGTTCAAGAGTTCTTCAATGTCGGGGCTTATGCAGACATTATGAACAAAAAGGGATGGCGGGAAAGTACAGTTGAATTTCGGGATAAACGGGTAGAATATGATGCTATTGCCCTCAGTGAGTGCTTCAGGATGGTAATCCCGCAAATTTGCAAGTACCAAGCTCTAAAAAAGGCCGACGTAACATTCACCGTGTGTTTAGCAGAGGTTATGGGGGTAATAGCTTGGGAAGGAACGGTATGGCTGGACCAGGAGGCTCACCTACCCCATCGTTTCTTACTCCCCGAAGATGCCTACTAGCTAGATTTTATTCGACACATCTCATCCCGAGCACCAATAGGTTGGAGGTGAGCAAGGAATGGGGTTTCCTGATTTACTCCATCACGACTAAGAAGACTGTTGATTTCATGGGATTGATTCACCGGTCTTTGTTGGGGCACATCCGAAAGATGGGTATCGAGTTTACTCCTCTTATCGACTTGAAGAAGGACAAGAAGAGAGGTGGCAAGTCCTCCGACATGAAGAAGAACCCTTTCATCTTCCCATATTTTATTACTGCTCTGTGTTCGACAGCCCACATTGAGCCCTACGCAACCAAGAGTACAGAGCCTACCTGAGCACCCCTCCCATTCCGTGATACCGCCGCTCCAACCCCCCTGCCTCTTTCCAAAAGGCCTCGGCCTTCTTCTTCCCAGGGAACAGGGTCCAGCCGCACCACCTCGCATGGCGTGGATGCTCTTTGGGCCGATATGGACCAGTTGAGCACTGGTTTTGATCAGAGGATGGATAAGGTGGAGGCGATTATTAGAGTCAAGCATGCTTACTCACGCTAGCTCCTTCTTGAGCAGGATGTTTTTCTTGGTCGGGGTCCATTTGATTATTCTGAGCCGCCGACTTTTTTGCCATTTACAACTCCTCAGCCCGATGATCTCTTTGATGTGGGTGCCTTGGCAGGTGATGATGACAATGAGCCCGATGGGGGTGACGATGATGATGATGTGGACGCCTTGTTTGACTACTAAGCGTTGTTTCTTAGTTTGTTTTTCTTGTCTTTCTTTTTGGATTTGTTATGTTTTGTTGTTTTTAAACGCTTTTTCTATTCGTGTATTAGAATGTTTGGACATGTATTGATATATTCATAGTTTATTCAACTATATGAAGTGCTTAATGTTTTGTATTGTTAGTATTGTTTCACTTTGTAGTTGTATGAAGTAGCATTAGGCTCTCGTTGGCCAAAGTCGCTGTAGACCAACCTTGGACGGAACTACTTTCGCTGACTCGCAGTTTACTTTTCTACGTCCTGCATGGTTAAGTGTTCTTTCCTCCACTTTTCTTCGAACATTGGGGACAATGTTTGTTTTAAAGTTTGGGGATGGGATATCATTTGATCCATGATTGTCGTGCATACTTGTGTTGTTACATTTATGTCTAAGTTTGGGGGTGATTAGCTTCTACTTGCAAAATTGTGCTAAATTGTTTGAGTTTTCGAGCATAGAAAAAAGATTGTCTAGGATTTTAACCTTTCAATTGACGCATTAAGATTGATTAGCATGAGACAATGTCATGATTTCTTGATCAATTTGGACTTTAATGGACTGTACATATCTTTCCTTTGCTCATGGGACCCTAAATGAGATTAGATTTTCCTTAGATAATTCACAATTGCACATAAGTCGAGGGAAGAGGAGTTGAGTGGATAACCATTTTGAAACACTTAAAGACATTTTCCCAGAAATGTTAACCTAGATTTTTCACAAGTGTTATGAGTTGAGAAGTTGACTTTGTATGCTTAATAATAATGAACGAGGTTAAAAATTGGTATGACTTAAAAAGTCAGGCTAATATGTAGCGGAGGCGATAAGCAACATGCCTACATACTGTACTATTATTCTAATTTGAGCTAAGCTCAAGCAAGTAAAAGTTTAAATGGAATAAGGATCTAGTTTTGCTCTGTGGCCTTTGACACTCGAGTGATTAAGCACGTAGGAGTGTCTCTACACTTAATACCCTAAAGTCGTCTGGTTTGGGAGTTATTGGCTCAAAGCTTGCTACAAAGGTGTCATAGAAAGCCTAAGGGAACCTAACACATGGTCTAGCCTCTAGTTATCTTAGTTGAAAGTTTCATGAGTTTAAATTCTAATTTGTATAAAGTGATGAAATTGAAATGGCTATGAAGTTTTCTTCAATTCTTGTACCTTGTGACTAATCGAAAGTTAATAGATATGGGATTAATGTCTGAAAAGTGGTAAGAATGCCACTTGACTATAATACCTTAGACTTGTTATCACTACACCCTTTGGAGGTCTTTTTGAGTTAAGGCGTAACATGATCAAGTATTTTATGTGTATACATGTAATATTGAGCTTTAAAGGATGAATTATGTCATTGTTTTACTATTAATCATTTTGATTTGTGTTGGTTGGGCAGGGTGAAAATCCTTCGATTTTGTGGGTATATCATATGCAAACCCTCACGAAACTATAACTCGTCCTTTGAAGTAACTCAAAGGTTCAAAGGCTTGTTGCACATGCTAAGTACAACCGTTCACTCCACGAAAGTGAGTGAGTTAGTTTCCCTTTATTCTTTTTTCCCCTTGTTTGATGATGATCTTGTATCTTATAGCTCTTATTGCTCGAGGTTGAGCAATTGATAAGTTTGGAGGGGTTTGAAAAAAGTCATTTTTATGTAGTTTTGGGCGCTCTATGTTAATATTTTAGGGTAGTTTATAGCATGATGTCTGTCACTCGTGCGGTTAATCTGTGCGTTGAGTGATTTCAGGCTTTAAACGGATGTACACAAAGAAAAGGGTGAAAGACGAAGTATAGAATGAATTCAGGCCAGGTTGTTTCACATGACCACGCCTAGGCGCCAGTTCCACCACGCCCAGGCACCAGCTAAAGAATAAAACAAGCACCATCACGTAGTACGTCGCCTAGGCGCCATCTTACCCACGCTTAGGCGCCGATCCACCCAGGCCCGAGAGGCATATCCACCGCGCCTAGGCACCAATTAGCTTATTCCCAAAGCCAGATTTGCCACGTAGACGGCACGTAGGCTCCATCCTACTCACGTCTGGGCCCCTTGTAACCGTTTTTCAAAAGTATAAAGGCCAAAATTCAGCAAGAAGAAGGGGGTTCAAATTCTAAGGCATTTTTAGGGATTTCTTGGGATTGGGACCAGCTTATCATCAATTTTAAGAGAGCAAGAAGGAGGATTAGCTAGAGATTGAAGACTTTAACCCGGATTCATCATCAATCATGCATTAGGGAATTTTTAGTCGTTTTCATTACATTTTTGTCTATGATTATGTATATGACTACATTACATTCTCTTATGCCTTTGATTATGAGCTAATCTTGTAAAACTAGGGCCTTGTGAAGGCCAATTTGTGATTTATTCTTATAATAGATGATTGTTTGAATCAATCCTTGCATTGCTATGTGTTGTGAATTTGTGATTATGCTTCTTACATGTGCTTGATCACCATATGTTTGATTAATTGCCTAGATTAATGTTTTGAGAAAGACTTAAACTAGGGTGCAAGAAATTCACAACATCTCCGACCAAATAGGAATTGCCCTAGACATAGGTAGAGATTCTCGAGTGAAGTAAGTCGACTTTAGTCAAGGAAGTTCTAATCCTTAATGCATGCATGATAATTGGATTCCCAAGTAGACATATTTCGGGGACCGTTATTTAGGCATAGGATATCTATTGCGACACATCGGGTAGTTATTATCATAGGTTCTTCCACCATAGCAACATAGGTTTAATGATTCAACGAGATTCTTTATAAGGATAACAGATCAAATTCAGCCTCGCATGTGCCTTAGTTACCTTTCATACTTGAGTTCCAATCATTGCTTGTCCTCGTTTTGTTCTTTGCACATTTATTTGAATTTACTCTTTACTTTAGTTGTTTATTTCATTACGAATCCTAACTAAAATCGAAGTCCTTGTGGTTCGACAACCCGGACTTAGTCCGCTTTTATTACTATACAGGACAAGTGCACTTGCTATCAAAGCACGTTAGCTATTAGTGTTGGGAAGCGTTATTCAAAATATGTAGCAGATAAAAAATTTATTCGATTCCCGAGCCATGGATCTATTTAGGTTTTTTGTTGATTTTAAACGAAGAACGAGATAGAACAATTTACCTCTTGAAGCATGCTCGTTATCATGTTTATGAGAATTGCAACACTTGAGTTCCTACCTCTAGATTGTCACGCGAAGATGATGATCCTCAAAAGCTCCAACCTCCTCTCCTAGCAACGGGGCGGAGGCCTAGGTGTTATGAGAGGGAGAGGGCATTTTATTTTTACTGTTTTTCTCTGAGAAAACCTAACTTCAAGTTGTAAGTGTTAAAGTGATTAAGTTGGTAATGAATTAATGACCAAGGCATTAAATAAAAATCATGTCACTTGTTCACCAAGTCGGGCCGGCCGTTCGGGCCTAGTGGGATGGCTTTATTGGGCTCATCCAATGCATAGTCCAATGTTGAGTAATTTAATTAATTAATCCAAGTCCAATCCAATTAGACAATTAATTAAATACTTCAAATGAATTAAACTATTAACATTGATTAAATAAATATATTTAACTCATACTATTAAATATATATTTATTAAATCAACACATCCCAGACAATCAGTAGTTTCACATCCATATAAAATTACCGAAATACTCTTTTTGCAGTAAAACCATTTAATCTCATCTTCATATAGTGCGACTCTCTAGGCTCGTCTTTATTAGCATTGGGAGGATTCCAAGGATATAGTTATCACCAAGCGAGTCCCGTGAAGCTATACCGAAACCCAATCAAGCGCGAGATGAATAGTCTTCATGAACCTTTTAAGTTACAAACACCATATGCCCATACACTCTTCAGATGCAACCCGATCAAGTAAGAGTCATGGAATGTCAAACTCATAGAACTTGATATTGTACTTAATAATCATACTGATGTGAAAATACCGAACTGCCCTTTGTATCCAATACGTGTCAATTATATTTGCTTTGGCTAAAGACTTTAATTCCACAACACCTATGATCATACCGGTTGCTTTTCATTTACTTTCAAGATAGTGAATCCCCTATTGGCAGTCAACTTTCCATTATCAAACACACCAATTGAATCGTAATTCGAGATCGACCCCACCAACGGATGATTGGGCCTAACTACTCTAATAACTTATTCAATGGTACGAGCAAAATGTAAATGACTCCTCAGGTCTAAAGCTCACTCCTACTATTGTAACAGATAATCCTGAACATTGACTGTCACTGAGTAAAAACCCATGTGATCAGATTACAACAAGTTGTGTTCGAATATGTTAACTTTGTTAACAATATCCATGACACCAGCTCCCACTATCCAATCAGTGTAAGACTAGCACTCCTTATCAAAGCAAGCATCATACGTGTTGAATCTTAATACCCAATTAAGATTCCTTAACTCATGAACCATATTATAAGATCGAGCACTTAACTCCACCAGTGCCTCCACACTATCAAATAAGTGGTGGTGAGTACATCTCAATCTTAAGGACTTGTTTGTTCAATACAGTTAATGCCACATAGTTTTACATGAACAGAAATCCATTGCCTTTATATAAATGTTCGTACAATATAAATCAGTGTCGTACTTAAATCTAATTCCTCATTGACCTTGAGGGCACACACCTAACAATCTCCCACTTGCACTCAAAGCCAATCGCTATGGTATCTTATACCTATCTTCTACAGATGTCGCTTTAGCACCACCTTTGATAATGGCTTAGTAAGTGGGCCAGCCACTTCGTGAGCTGAGGCTATTTTCTGGACTGCAATATTGCCTTAATCCAACAATTTCTCGAATAACTTCTCTCTGTGTGTTTAGATTTTTTGTGAGACCTCGGTTCCTTATCTTGTGCGTTAGCTCCATTGTTGTCACACTGTAGTAACAATGGAATTTCCATGCTAAGAACCTCTTGAAGTTCATTTATGAACTTGTCAATCCAAACAACTAGTTTGGCAGCATCAAAGGTCACCATACATTTAACCACAATTGTGGACTTAGCAGTTGTGCTTTTCTTTGGAATCTATTCCAAGATATTGCCCCACCATTTAGAGGAAATACAAACTCATAAGTGGATTTTCTGATCATCATTCTCAGATTCAAAATCCAAAACTATGTAATTGCTCACTTTTAGTTCTCCATGTTCATACATTCTTGGTTTTTCTCAAGTACCATAGAATATTTTTCATCGCATTCCAATGCTTCTCTCCTAGATTAGCTTGAAACCTACTTACTTCGCTAAACGCGCAAGCAAGATCCCACCTCGTGCATAACATTGCCAACATGAGACATTCTACTTCTAAGGCATAGACCATGCCATACATCTCTCTTTGATCTTCTCATAGAGTTAGAGAGATGAGGTCTATGTTTCATAGGCAAGAGACCTATCCTAGAGTTTATCCATCAACCATTGAATTGTGACAATCAATAGGCAGAGGGCTTGAGAGAGTCCTATTACCATTTTCGTTCTATAGGTGAAAATCCAAAGGATACATGTATCTTGTTACAAGTCTTTGATGGGAAGAGTGCTTGAGATTCTTGTCTTGACCCTATTCAATGAGTTGCTATAATATCAAGAATATTAACTTCCTCCCACTGACCTTCTTGTAGACACACAGTTTGTCTTCATTCTTGATAACATTGTGTCATTTAGAGTGAAAGTTACAACTATGGGGCGTCCATTTAGTTCTATAAATAGACCTATGCAGCTACTACACGTTATGAGAATTGGACTTAGATATGAAGCTTTTTGGGCAGTTCTATTTGGACATCCTTCTAAAGGAATCCAAGATGAACGAACCTTTACATCAATCTCTCAGATTCCACCATTCAAGTGTGCTACTATCGAAAGCCCAATTCTGATGAATTTGATTATTACTGGGAGAAAAAATGGTTTCCTCATAGTTAATGCCCTTATATTGACTATGCCATTTTTTGCCATCAACTTGGCCAAGCCAATCCAACTAATCAATCCATTCCCACTTTCATAGTATTACATCATCTCCCATTGTCCAGGCCCACCATCGCTTGGTTACGAGTAGAAAAATCATATTCATGGCTTCCTTCAGCTACAACAGCAGATTACCATATGTTTCAGGCGGCTAAGATACCCTACCAGACTATTGCATTGGTGGTTGTGTCTTATTATGCTTGATTTGAATAGATTTTGTTTTTTCTCACAATCATCTTTCTACTACATCTTAGTTTTCTCGAATGATCTAATCTTAGAGAAATCGGGCCTTTTAAAGCCACGATGATTCTTCAATCATTGCATCGGTGAAAGAGATCTTCTAGAGATTCACTGGGTTACCAACTAAACATTTGTTTCTCAAAGAAACAACCTCCAAACATTTTACCTTTGTACTTCTTCAACTTATGTCAGGTATTTTCATACCCTCGTTTATTGAAATACAATGCGTTCCTAGAATTTCATCAAATGTGGAATGTCGGGAACGAATTTGGAGGGACATATATCCAAATGAGATACACTTCATCGAACCATGAAATTTCTAGCATAGGACCAACATTGTCCAACATAGTCTTGTTCTCACATGAAACTACCCTATTCGACTTGTGGATTTGCTGGAAGTGTCAATTGTGAATCTATTCCATGTTCTTTCTAAAGAACAAGTTAAACCAGGTGATCACAAACGCCAGTATGCAAAACTATAAAACTTGATTGGTCTCTCAATATTTTCCCCGTAAAGGCATACCAAATTTTTTTACTGGTTTGTTCCAAGCATAATACGTTCTCACAGTACATTTATTCCGGATACTCGGATTCGCATAAACAATTTAGCAAAGAAGTATAGTTGCCCGATTTATTTCAAAAATAAATGCTAGCTCAAATATTATCAAACTTAAAGAAGCATTATTTAATGACCAAGTCAGAAAAACAACTATCTTATTTCCATTTGGTAAAATCAAACCAATCATCCATCACATGTCTAGAATTATCAAAAGGAACTGAGGCCAATCTCAAATGACTAGTTTCATTTCCGACTACCTCTCGTCCTACGAGCTTTGCACTTGTTTCTAGCACTAGGTCTAAGAAGTCAGACATAGAACATTGGCTTTCCAAGAGCAAAGTTCTATTTCCCAGTGTGCCTCGTACCATAGCCCAACTCACTGACCCATCTATTGGGACATAAGTAATGCTTGCAACAAGAAATACTATCTAATGATTTGTTATTTTAGGTCACTTGGAACATTCTCAAGCAAAAGAACTAAAAGTCATTTTTAAAGAGAGTTATATAATGCAGAAAATGAGCCCATTCACGATTAGTTGCTTTATATTGTAAGTAAGTTAAGGACTTGTATAATTACTTGTCTCCCACTACATTTCTCAATTATTGTACTCCCACTGCACTAATCAGAAACCTCGTTGGATGGGTTTCGTAGTGAGTGATTGAGGTCCTCAATGACCTAGATGAGTTGTAACCTTTTTCAATATATGGCCCGTCTAGTCACTGAAGTGGTGCCTAGCACCAATTAGTTAAACTGATGTCTCAATCTCTTCGGCTCATGAATCACTTAACCGCAACCTTTTTTGATACATAGGTGGTGATCCATCTGAGTCAATTCCCATCAACTCATATCAGTCTAACAATTTAATCTCACCTTGCAACCTTTTTCGATATAGGGGCGAAATTCGCTTCGACCGAAGGCATCAAATGCACTAAAGAAGGTCAAGCACACATCCTAATATATAACCCCCTAATACCGGGGCGATGCTATATATAAAATGCAGCCATCTCTTTCTAAAGCTTAGTGGAGAGCCAGGATATCAATCCTTTACTTACTCAGCATTTTTAGTGGGGGATATTTATAACATAGTTATGTTACTTTGTTATTTAGTCTTACTTTGCACATTAATTTCTTTCAGAGCATTTAAGAAAATATAATAATTAGAAAACGCCTAGCAATTCTAACAACATACACTCATATGGACTTTATCTAGATCAGCTCGAGCCAACGAGCCAATCGGGGAGGGATTCTATATATTACAAGAGCTTTCACCTATACAGAAAATCTAATCTTCGGGCTCTAAGCTTTCTGTGGAACCACCATGCTCCATTGGGCCTTTCTTAATTTAATACGAAAAAAGGGCCTATATAAGTTTTTAATAAAACAAAGATACTATTGGGGAAAAATCACCAAACGCAGCGGAAAACGGAATTTAAAAAATTTATGATTTTTCCCCAATACCGGATCAATCCCGGGGTTAATTCACACGTATGTACAATAGGGATTTAACATAATTACCCTTTTCGTGAAGTGGTTGACAAATCCTACGAATTTGACTTCTTTAATTCTTCGCAAAAAATCTCCGGCTAAAAGATATTTGATCCAAGCAGTCCAAGTGTGCTGCCTCTAAATCATCTCGCCAGAATGACATGATGAAAAAAACTTCCTCCTTCTTCTACAGTAGGCTAGGAGAGAGAAAGGGGAGAGGAATTTTTCTTGTGGTGTTTGTAATACAACTTATGACCTAGGCTTTTGACTAATGTGATATTTATATTACTTAAGTCATTGCACTGGACTCAAACTAAGCCCATTAGTTACTCCTAGTGGCCGCCCCTTATAGGGCTTATTGTGCCACATGGTGTATTAATTTTGTGCTTAGTTTATTCTATTAATTAATTAATTAACTTAATTCAATTAAATAATATATAACTCATTTAATTAATTTAATTCTCCAAGAAATATTATTAATTAAATCATAAAAAAATTAACTAATTTCTCCAAGAAATATTATTAATTAAATCATAAATAAATTAACTTATTTCTTCAAATAATTAATTCTATTTATTTAATTTTAAGTATCCAATACTTAAAATCTTTCCACAAGAAATATTCCATTTTTCATCAAATTTTTCCTTTTTAAGCGTGACTATTTAGGTTCATCTATATTTGGCAATGGGAGGATTCCATTGAATATGGGTCCTACCTAGCCAGTCAAGTGGTCCATATTTTAACCCAAATAAGATGAAATGATTAGATCATTATTAACCTGTCCTTTGTAAATACCGTGTGAATATAAACTCTTCGTTTCTTTATCCCGATCAAGTGAGAGTCATGGTTTTTAGTCAAACTCACTAACTTGATACTATGTTTTATTTATAATAAGCTTAGATCATTTAATGCTTTGGCCAAAGACTTTAGGATCTAGCTTACTTATAAATGTATAGGATAATTCCTCGTTCACTTACGAGGGAACGAATCCCATCTTGGATATCAGTTAAAACTACTACTTGCCCATTAGATTGCAGTTCGAGGTTGAACCCACCAAAGGTTGAATTGGGCCTAACTACTCTAGTGACGAACCTAATGTCACAAGCATATCTTCAACTCGATTCCTCAAGTCTAAAGTTCAGACACACCAATTACAATTAATCAATTCTGTCATTGATTGTCAAACAGTGAAAACCCATGTGACAGAATTGATGCGAGTCATGTATGAGTGCCACTATCTCCATCTGTGTACCTATGATATGAATCCTTCACTACTTCCTAATGATTGACGGGCATCTTTCTCGTCAAAGATTCATATCATACAAGTCTTCATGATTTCCAACGCCCAATTGGAAATCATTGACTTGCAGACTATTTTAGTACACAAGTATCAAACCCCTCTAGTTCCTTAGAGAGTTTACTCTTGTGTTCATGGACCTATAGTTGATTTACAATAAATAAATGCCAATTCGAAAGTAAACAACTAATTGCCTTTTTTTTTATTGATAATAAACAATATCAAATTAATAATGTCCTTATATTTACTAATCCTCTAGTGGCATTTGAGGACATATCTTTGGGCCAATACAACCCAAATAATTGAAATAAAACTAAAACTCTAAGTCCATATGAGGTGTCACCATCACATAATTAAAGGGAGCACGTAAAACAATTAAACACATACGTGATGATCATATTAAATCTTATTTAATAAATAATTAAATCCAATTTAAGTATTCACGAGAATAAATTAAATTTATTTCGACTCCTTTAATCAAATTAAAGTAGACTATATCAAATACATCATATTCAAAGATTAAATCCAATTTAATCCAAGCAACATTAAATCCAATTTAAGTGGGATCGAAAAACTAACTCATAGAAATCGAAACTAATTAAAGCAAATTAAGTTCACACAATTCTCATGGGCTTATAAGATTAAGTCCAATTTAATCTAAGTCCAATTTTATTTTATTTCATTTGAAAATTAAATTTAATTTAATCTACACAAGAGGATTAAACCAAATTTAATCCCTGCAGAAATTTTTGTTTTTGAAGAAAAATCGGTCTTATATATCATTCAATCAAAAGTTTACAATGCCTAGAACAATACAATTCATATCGACTCAAACGATGTAGTAAGAACATTTGAAATGCCAACTATCAAGTTCTTGAAGATAACAAATCTTAAGAACTCACAAACGAGCACAAGAAAATTCTTGTGCAACTCCTATTCAAGGAGAGATGAAACTCTCATTCAAGAGAGAAAGCAAACTCTCATACGAAAGAGAAAATAAAATATTAAACAAAATATCTAAACTGCTATATTAACACTTATGGATCACCCGTCTTCATCTCGTCATCTGTCTCTGTCTCTTTAGATTCATATCTGTCTCGTCAGATTTGAAGATGTGATGTACAACTTGAAGAAGGGTGCTCCAAACCAACCCTTCAACGATGGTGGTAATAGTGGTGAAGTAGACGACTGCTTCACCAAGCCATCGCCGACGGAGGAAAATAGAAAAAAAAAGGAAGGTTAGGGTTTAGAGAGAGATGGGGAGAGATCTTGGAGTATATGATTTGGCATAAATTTGACTTGTCTACATCCTTGCAGAAATTTTCAAATCCATAAGAAGAATACAATCTAATTTAATTCATGGTGAAATTAATTTTAACTCGATTTCTAAGGCTTAAAAGATTAGAACTTATTTAATCTTTTATCAAAATAAAGTCTAACAATATTTCTATGAAAGATTGACTATAGTGTATGCACTAAATGAGGATATGGATAGGAAATCCTTATGAAAGGAGTTAAATGATATGAATTTTTTGGGATAATTTCATATTGTACCCTTGTGAAATTCGAAACCTACACACATCCCCCCTGTGTTCAAAAAATAGTCCGAACTGCCCTTATGTTTTTCAAAACCCTGCATGAAACCCTAACCCTGCTTCAAATACACTACGCGTGAATGCTACCTTCCGCGGATTTAACACAGATTGGGGGTTTCGTGCAGGGTTTTGAAAATCATAGGGTTATTTTAGGCTATATTTTTAACACAGGGGGGATGTGTGCTGGTTTCATGTTTCACAGGGGTATGATATGCAATTATCCCAAATTTTTCAGAGCCATAGCTTTTGTTGGGGGACTGGAATGCCACCATTTTCTCACATGAGAAGTTAAGAAGTGATGGTAGTTTTGATGGAGGAAATGTAGATATGATGGAGTGTTTAGATAGGCTGGGTCTAGTTGATATTCCTTTCACAGGGAGGTTTTATACTTGGAATAATCAACACAGTCAAGACAATAGAACTTACTATAAGTTGGATAGAATCTTGGCAAATGGGGAATGGTTTCTGCAATATGATGGGTTTGCAGCCAAATTTCTTGAAAATGATGTCTCAGATTACCGCCCCATGATCATGAGTATCAAAGAATTACAGTTGGGATTCCGTCCTTTTAAATTTCTGAATGGATGGAGATTTCACCCAGAGTTTTGAACTATAGTCAGAGAAGGATGGGAAAAGGGACAGAGAGGGTGCCCTATGTATAGACTCATACAGAAGTGTAAAGGGATAAAAGCCAGATTGAAAGTGCTACACAAAGGACCATATTCTAACATTTCAGTTAGGGTCCAGCAAGCTAGGGAAAAGTCAGGGAAGAGTTACACTTAAAGCCTCTAGATGCAAATCTGATTCAACAGGAGGCCAGAGAATTGAGAAGTCTTATAAGAATGGACACTGAAACCCTCAGACAAAAAGCAAAAGTGGAGTTCTATATAAATGGAGATGAGTGCAATAAATATTTTTTTTACTAGAATTGAAGCAAAGAAAGCACAAGGAATAATCCAAAGTATTAAGAATGGTGCAAGGGGATGCTATAAGATCCAGAGGATATCAAACAGGAAGTACTCTTGTTCTATCAGAATCTAATTGGCTCAGAAAGTCCAGCTAGCACAAAAAGTAGTGAACCAGAGTTATATTTTACATAAGCAGGAGGAAATGGACATTCTTAAAAGACCAGTTACAATGGAGGAGGTAAAAGATGTTATGTTCTCAATGCCAAAAGATAAAAGCCCTGGACCAGATAGTTTCAATTCATGCTTCTATAGGAGAACTTGGTCTATTATAGGAGAGGAGGACTTCAAGGCAGTGATGGACTATTTTGAAAGGGGGAGGCTCTTGACTGAGATCAATAATACTCTGCTCCACCTGATTCCCAAATGCAATGTGCCAGAAACAGTAAGTGATTTTAGACCCATAGCTTACTGTTCAGTTATTTACAAAGTCATTTCTAAATTGATATGCAATAGAATCAAGGGTGTGCTGCCTCTGTTGGTTGACCAAGCACAAGATGCTTTTGTACAGAGTAGGACAATTGTTGATAATGTTGTGCTTTGTCATGAACTGGTGAGAGGTTATCAAAGAAAAGGGATCTTACCTAGAGTAGTCATGAAGGTGGATATAAAGAAGGCATATGATACGGTTAGCTAGAAGTTTTTGGAGAAAATTTTGTTGGCTTATGGATTTCCAATAGAATTCACTAAGATGATAATGATGTGTGTGACAACTGCTAAGTTTTCCATCATGATGAATGGAACTGTGTTTGGCTATTTTAAAAGGAAGAGGAGGTTGCGACAAGGGGACCCAATGTCCCCTTATTTATTTGTGCTAGTAATGGACTACCTCACCAAGAGTTTTAAAATGATGCATAAAGATCCTGATTTCAAGTTTCATCCGAAATGCAAGAGGGTTGGGCTTGTAAACTTATGTTTTATAGATGACTTGATGATGTTGTTAGAGTGTATGCCCTCAAATGCCATAAAGAGGATAGATTTATAGGGCATTGACTTGTAACTAAACAATATCTTTTCATTATATATAAGGCATTATCTTGTTGTTTTCTTATAGGCATTTGTAAGGTGTTAATAAACAACGTAAAGTCTTTGATAATGAGGCAAACCTTCTATTTTCTATGGGATAGGAAGAATGGCACTAGAAGGGTTTGAGCCTTATTATCTAAATAGGGTTCGCAAGTCTAAGAGAGTATTGACTGGACATCAATACAGGACAAGGACTTGTATGATGTAAGTTTTGACAAAGAAAGTGTCAGTCGAACACATAGGGGAATGATAGTGGGAACTTATGTCATAGACATATCAGTTAGACTGATATTTTTTAACACGACTCGCATCGGTTCACCTTAGTTTTCACACACTGACAGTCAATGATGAAACTGATAAGTTGTGATAGGTACGCGTGAACCTTAGACCTGAGGAATCAAGTTGAAAATGTACTTGTGACATCAAGTCTATCATAAGAGTAGTTAGATCCAATTCACCCTTTGGTGGGATAGACCTCGAAGTGCGACTTGATGGGCAAGTAGCAGTCTTAACTGATTAGCAAAATGAGATTTATTCTCTCATAAGTGAATGAGCTAAATATCCTATATAGTCATGAATGAGTGAGTTTAAAAATTTTTGGCCAAAGCATAAAGAGATACTCATGTTAGACATGAAGATATACTCATTGACCTCGATTCATTATGAGCTAAGCATATGGTCAAGTCATGTGACTCTCACTTGACTGAGATATAAGAATAAAAGGTTTATACTCGTACGGTATTCACGGTGTATAAGGTTTGGAATGATCCTATTCATTTGTTCTCAATTGGGATATGATGTGAGCCACGTGACTTGCTAGGTGTTACTCACATCCTTTTGGTTTCCTCCCAATTGCCTTTTGGGATGAACCTAAAGAGTCGCGCTTAAAGGACATGCAAAAGGAAAAATCATGGAAAAGACTTGAGAGAATTTTTTCGATATTGAATATCGTGATTAATTAATTAATCATTAGTTAGATGATTTTATTAATTAATTAAGTTAATGAATTAATTAATTCCTTAGAGGAATTTAATTATAAAATTAACATGGATTTAATTGATTATTTAATTAATTAATTTATTGGATAAATAATATTAATTATTTTATTAATTAAATAGCAAAATAGGACTAAGTCCCGAAGCTTGAAAAGCCTTAAAGTCGATTAGTAGCCTAGGTTATTGTTTTCTATTATAGTATAAATATACTAGTTAATGAAAAATAACAAGTGATTAAGTCATAACTTTCTCTCCAAGTCAAAAACACTCCAACCTCTCTCATTCTCTCTAGCCGTCCTCCAAGAAAAGAAAAGAGGGATTTTTCGCTTTTGACTCTAGCGTGGCAATTTAGAGACAGCGACAAATTTGTTGTTCAAGAAGGGATTGCAAAGTTGGTTCAGAATTCAACATACGCGAAGAACGGTAATTGAATTCGAGACCCAATTTAAATATGTGAAATCGAGATGAGCCACATGGGAGATTTTTCTTTCCGCTGCATTTTTTTATGTTTTAAAATCCCAACAGTGGTATCAGAGCCAATCTTTGATTTTCGTGTTTAATTGATTACGTGATTATGTGATTTTCACGTTTTTGAAGCATGTTTTGAATATGTTTTTTGTGATAGTAATCCATGATTTTTCTGCGTTTAATTCATGTATGTTTTAGTATGATGACTTTGAATTGAAAAATCTAATTTTTGTGAGAATCGGGTCAGAAAAACCCCGCGACGAGCGCAACGGGAACAACGCGCGCAGTCTGCGCGCCCAAACAGCGCACGTTGTGCGCGCAGCGGGTGGCCTGTGCTTCTCGCACGGCGCCAGGCCACCCTGGCCGCACGCTGGGCCTTAGTGGCCCCGGGTCCATAACCCGGGTCCTAATGGGTCGGGTTGTTTTTCTTCGGGTCCAATTTTTAAAATAAATAGGTTTTGGACTATTTTAATTATTCGGGTGAGTCAAAAGGATGATGACCCAGATTTAATTAAATAAACCTAAATTATTTTTAATTAAAAATACGAATTTTTCAAGAAATTAGTTTTGGGCCTAATTAATTGAATTTAAATATGTCAATGGTTGGTAATTTATATTTGATGAAATCGAGCCCAAATTATTTTTATTGAATATTATTTATTTAAATAAAATAATTAATTAATGATTCTTGGAGGATTTTTTAATTAAGTTATTTATTGAGAAAGTTAATTAGTTTGACTAATTAATTATTAACTTAATCACCAACATAAATTTTTTAAATAACGCGAGCATGTATTATGTGATGGTGACATTTATTCATGGGCTTAGGTTGCTTTCTTTTGATTGTATTTCTTTTGATGAGTTGTAGGGGCTGAATTTGAGCCCGTTTATTTTATTTCTAGAATTATGTATAGGTTGTTAATTTAATCTCATGTAATAGATAGAAATAGAATAGGCCTTCAAGAAGAGATCAATCCAAAAGAAGAGGAGCTTGGAGCCCAAGAAGATTAGCTAGGCTTTTCTTTTAATATTATGATGGCCCATTGGCTTGTGCCCTCTAGATAAAGCCCATGGATAAATGTGTTGATTTATTGCTTTCGATGTTGATTTATTGCTTTCGATGTATGTTCATTAGTTGTAAGAAGCATGTATGTTATCAATATGCGCTATATAAATATAATAATGTGCAAAGTGAGACTTAGATAAATGTTTAGAACATGAATTCTCTCAATTAAAAATTATACTAAGTTAGTAAGGGTGCTAGGCATCCTTTCCCTCCACTAAACTTAATAGAGTTTAGATTTAAACCTAGTATATGGTATCTTCCCAGTAAGTGGGGGTCATATATCAAGATTTAATTCTAAAATTTTATTAAGTGCATTAGATGCCTTAATCGAGACATATTTCACCCCAAATATCGTTAAAGGGTTGCAAGGTGAAATTCAAATGTTAGATTATGAGGAGTTAGTGGGAATAAACTTAGATAGTCCACAAAGCCTATAAATCGTTAAAGGGTTGCGATTTTTGTGGGTAATGGGAAAAATAAGATTAGACCGTCTATTGGATAGATTGATGTTGGACATCACTTTAATTAAGTAATGGACCAAATATCGTTAAAGGGTTCTCATCCATTATATTAATTAAAGAACTCAATCCCCAATGCGAAGCTATAAACAACGATCACTTCCGTTTTTCACAGTGGGAGTGTGAATCTCAAAAAATGCAGTGGGAGCCAAGTGATAAGTCGAAGTCCTTGATTTTAAACTTGGTTTAGTTACATACGTCTAATTAAGTCTGATTTATTTTCTGCAGTTATTTGATTTATCTCTCTCAAATCTAAAAATGTCTCCCAAACCACTGTCAAAATTAATGGAGAACACGATTCTCACTGGTCCAAATTACATAGAGTGGCTCACAAAGCTGAGGATGGTCCTTAGCAGTGAATCCATAGACTATGTACTGAAAGTTGTTCGTCCTCCCATACCCAGAAAAGACGAGGATGATGAAGTTTGCCTGGCCCGTTGGGATTGGTGTTGTGACAATCATAAAGCAAGAGTGTACATCTTAAGCACCATGTGCATTGAGTTACAGAGGTCTTATGATAAGATGGATAATGCAAGAGACATTATCCTACACTTGGATGAGTTGTTTGGAGAACGCGGTAGGACTGCTAGATATTTCATATCAAGAGATCTCTTCCGAACTAAGATGACTGAAGGAGAGGATGTTGGAGAACGCATTTTCAAAATGATGACCATGATAGAAAAACTAAAATCTTTAAACTTCTACATGGACCTGCATCTCCAAGTTAACCTCATCCTACAGTCGCTCCCTGATTCGTTCTATTACTTCGTCATAAATTTTGACATGAATGACATTGAGGGTTCATTAGCTAGGCTTCTAGAAAAACTCAAAGTTGCTCAAAAACAAATGAGGGCGGATAGATGGAACAATCAGATGGCAATTACTTTTCCTAATCCATTGGATGGAAAAAGGAATAATAATAACCATCTTGAAGAGGGAGCATCCAGCACGACTTGCAACAAATCACAACGGAGGAGGAATAAGAGGGCTAGAAACCAGGACATATGTTTGTGCTGCGGTGAGCTAGGCTACTGGAGAAGAGACTGTCCTAACAAACGAGCAAAAGGTAAAGAACTTTATGTTTTTGAAACCAATTGCTCTATTAGCATATTTTTCTCTTCATGGATTCTTGATTCAGGAGCTAATACTCATGTGTGTTGTGTGAATCAGAATTGGGAAAGAAGTAGGAAACTGAGCACTGATCAGGTGAAGATCAGAGTAGGCTGGCAAAGCGTCGCAGCTACTAGAATTGGATCTACCTCATTATTTCTTAATTCTGGTCATTTACTATTTCTGGATAATGTTTTACTTTTGCCCAATGGGCTAAAAAACATTGTTTCAATTCCCGTTTTAGTTAAACTTGGTTATACCTTCCGTTTTATTGATGACCATTGCAATATTTATTATGGTAATAAATTAGTAGACTTTGCTTCTTTAGTAAATGGATTGTATTACCTTAATGTCCAGAATGAGTGTTATGTGAATACTATACAAAGGAAACGTAGTAGGCTTGGAATAAACCAAAGATTGATCTGGCATCTTAGATTAGGCCATGTCGGCGAACATAAAATTCACAAAATGGAGAAAGATGGACTAATTGGTCCATTGGGATTGGATCCCTATCCTACTTGTGAATCTTGTCTCAAAGGCAAGATGGCTAGATCCCCCTTCACAGGGACTTTTGAAAGAGCCCCACAAATCTTAGGTTTAGTGCATACTGATGTTTGTGGACCATTTGGAGAAATGGCTCGAAGAGGTTTCCTTTACTTCATCACATTCGCTGATGACAATTCAAGATATAGTCTAGTGTACCTGATGAGGCATAAGTCTGAATCCATTGAAAAGTTCAAGGAATTCAAGGCTTTAGTGGAAAATCAAACTGGTCATATATAAAAAACTCTTCGATCTGATCAAAGAGGAGAATATATGAGCGACAAGTTTGATATATACCTTAGAGAGAAAGGTATAGTATTACAGCTCACACCTCCAGTGACACCACAGTTAAATGGAGTAGCAGAACGAAGGAATCGAACCCTGTTGGACATGGTTCGCTCCATGCTCAGCTACACTGACTTATCCTTTTCACTGTGGGGCCATGCGCTACTTACAGCTGTATACATTTTAAATAGATGTCGGTCCAAATCCGTTCCTAAGACTCCATATGAGATATGGAGAAATCGGAAACCAAGTCTTAATCACATCAAGATTTGGGGATGTCCGGCTTATGTCAAAAGACTAAAGTGGACAAGTTGGAGGCTAGATCCTTGAAAGGGTATTTCGTTGGATATCCTAAGGATTCAATGGGATACCTCTTTTACCTGCACGATGATCAAAGGATCATTGTAGCTTTATAAGCCCACTTTCTTGAAGATGAGTTTATTCAAGAAGGAAGAACGGGTAGAAAGATTGTTCTCGAAGAACAAAATGAAACTCTAGTGGATACATCTACACAGGAAGTGAGAACCGAACCTTCTGTAACACAACCACAACCGCAAAGATCAAGTAGAGTACCTCAACTGCCTGAAAGGTACGAATATCTAGTACAGAGGGAGCTGGATCTTCATTCTTATTAGAAGAGGGTCATGGAGATGATCCCTCCACTTATGATCAAGCAATGATGGATGTGGATGCTACTATATGGCGTGAAGCTATGCAAACTAAGATCGATTCGATGCATGCAAACCAAGTCTAGAAACTTGTAAACCAACCTGAGGGGGTAAAACCAATCGGATGTAAATGGATTTACAAGAGAAAGATTGGTGTTGATGGCAAGGTTGACACCTACAAAGCCAAACTAGTGGCGAAAGGGCATAGTCAAAAAGAAGGAATTGACTACCAAGAAACCTTTTCACCAGAGCTATGATCAAATCAACAAGGATTCTACTTGCAATAGCGGCACACCTAGACTATGAAATATGGCAAATAGATCTCAAGACTGCTTTCCTAAATGTATTCCTAGAAGAGGATATCTATATGGAACAGCCTAAAGGTTTTATTTCCAAGGACCATATTCATAAGGTGTATAAACTTGAGAGCTCCATCTATGGACTTAATCAATCATCTCGTAGCTGGAATCTGCGTTTTGATGAGGCTGTCAAATGATTTGACTTCATTAAGAATGAAGACGAGCCATGTGTTTACAAGAAGGTTAGTGGGAGCAAGATGACATTTCTTATGTTATATGTATATGACATATTACTCATAGCGAATGATATATGAATGCTCACCACTGTTAAGAAGTGGCTTTCGAGTACTTTCTCCATGAAAGACTTGGGAGAGGCAACTTATATTCTAGGGATTCGAATCTATAGAGATCGAACAAATAGAATGATAGGCTCTCTCGAGCCCTTTACTTAGAAAAGGTCCTAAAGAGATATAGGATGGAGGATTCTAAGAAAGGGTTTCTACCAATGAGGCATGGGATACATCTCTCGAAATTTATGTGTCCTCAAAGTGAGGAAGATAGAAAAGAGATTAGCATTGTACCCTATGCATCTGTTGTGGGTAGCCTGATGTACGTAATATTGTGTACAAGAACTGACATAGCTTATGCAGTAAGCGTTGTTAGTTGATTTCAGGCAAACCCTGGCAAGGAACATTGGATAGCTGTGAAGAATATCCTAAAGTATCTGAAGAGAACTAAGAATATGATTCTCATCTATGGGAATGGTGACCTGAGAGTGGACGGGTACACCGACTCGGATTCAATCAGACGTCGATGACCGGAAATCCACCTCAGGATTCATATTCACCCTCAATGATGGGGTGGTGACTTGGAAAAGTTCCAAGAAAAGCACAACCGCGGACTCCATAACTGAGGCTGAATACATAGTTGCCTCTGAGGCAGCTAAAGAGGTTGTTTGGCTTAGGAAGTTCATAGAAGAACTTCAAGTGGTTCCTAGCACAAAGCTCTCGTTACCACTTTACTGTGACAACACCGGAGCAATAGCGCATGCAAAGGAACCTAGGTCTCACAACAAGTCCAAACACATCGAGAGGAGATATCACATCATAAGAGAGATCAATGCACAAGGAGAAATATATGTTCAGAAAATAGCCTCAGCTAACAATGTCGCTGATCCATTGACCAAGTCATTGGCATAGCTGGTGCTAGAAAAACATCTCGAGGGGATGGGTATTAAGTACCATAGCAAATGACATTGAGTGCAAGTGGGAGATTGTTAGAGTGTATGCCCTCAAATGCCATAAAAAGGATAGATTTATAGGGCGTTGACTTGTAACTAAACAATATCTTTCGTTATATATAAGGCACTATCTTGTTGTTTTCTTATAGGCATTTGTAAGGTGTTAATAAACAAGTAAAGTCCTTGATAATGAGGCAAACCTTCTACTTTTTATGGGATAGGAAGATTGGCATTAGAAGGGTTTGAACCTTATTATCTAAATACAGTTCGCAAGTCTAAGAGAGTATTGACTGGACATCAATATAGGACAAGGACTTGTATGATGTAAGTTTTGACAAAGAAAGTGTCAGTCGAACACTATGGGAATGATAGTGGGAACTTATGTCATAGACATATCAGTTAGACTGATATGTTCGAACACGACTCGCATCGGTTTCATCACATGGGTTTTCACTCACTGAAAGTCAATGATGAAACTGATAAGTTGTGATAGGTACGCATGAACCTTAGACCTGAGGAATCAAGTTGAAGATGTACTTGTGACATCAAGCCTGTCATCAGAGTAGTTAGATCCAATTCACCCTTTGGTGGGATCGACCTCGAAGTGCGACTTGATGGGCAAGTAGCAGTCTTAATTGATTAGCAAAATGGGATTTATTCTCTCATAAGTGAATGAGCTAAATATCCTATGCAGTCATGAATAAGTGAGGTTAAAAGTTTTTAGCGAAAGCATAAAGAGATACTCATGTTAGACATAAAGGTATACTCATTGACCTAGATTCATTATGAGCTAAGCATATGGTCAAGTCATGTGAGTTTGACTAAAACCATGACTCTCACTTGACTGGGATATAATAATAAAAGGTTTATACTCGTATAGTATTCACAGCGTATAAGGTTTGGAATGATCCTATTCATTCGTTCTCAATTGGGATATGATGTGAGCCACGTGACTCGCTAGGTATTACTTACATTCTTTTGGTTTCCTCCCAATTGCCTTTTGAGACGAATCTAAAGAGTCGTGCTTAAAGGAATTGTAAAAGGAAAGATCATGGAAAAGACTTGAGAGAATTTTTTCGGTATTAGATATCGTGATTAATTAATTAATCATTAGATGATTTTATTAATTAATTAAGTTAATAAATTAATTAATTCCTTAGAGGAATTTAATTATAAACATGGATTTAATTGATTATTTAATTAATTTATTTATTGGATAAATAATATTAATTATTTAATTAATTAAATAGCAAAATAGGACTAAAGTCCAAAGGCTTCAAAAGCCTTAAAGTGGATTAGCAGCCTAGGTTATTGTTTTCTATTGTAGTATAAATATACTACTTAGTGAAAAAATAACAAGTGATTAAGTCATAACTTTCTCTCCAAGTCAAAAACACTCCAACCTCTCTCTCTATCGGTAGCCCTCCTCCAAGAGAAGAAAAGAAGGATTTTTCGCTTTTGACTCCGGCGTGGCAACTTAGAGACTGCGACGAATTTGCTGTTTAAGGAGGGATTGCAAAGCTGGTTCAGAATTCAACATACGCAAAGAACGGTAATTGAATTCGAAACCCAATTTAAATATGTGAAATCGAGATGTGCCACATGGGAGATTTTTCTTTCCACTGCATTTTTTTATGTTTTAAAATCCCAACAGATGTTTTGTAAGGGGGATGTCAAGTCAGTCTGCAAAATCATGGAAACGTTTGAAGTGTTCTCTGAAATATCTGGTCTACAAGATAATATTTCTAAGAGCCAAATCATTTGTGGTGGAGTTAGAGAGGTGGTTAGAACAATTACTTGAAAAAATAGGGTACAGAGAGGGTGATATGCTAATGAGGTACTTGGGGGTACCACTAATTGCCTCTAGAATCACAGTGAAAACGTGTCAATCCCTTATAGACAAAATTATGAAAAGGATAACTTGCGGGACTGCTAAATACTTGTCTTTTGAAAGAAGAATTTTACTTATCAGAGTTGTTCTTTTTGGTGTCCAGATGTACTGGAGCCAAATCTTTCCTTTACCAATCACAGTGATTAATGAAATTGAACGATTATGTAGAGTTTATCTATGGAGTGGTAAGGCTTCGGGGAGGTATCAGGCTTCTGTAAGTTGGAGAGATATTTGTCTGCCTAAGCCTGAAGGTGGGTTAGGACTGCTTGATTTGGGTAAATGGAACATAGCATCTATTTTTAAGCACATATGGAACACAGCAAAGAAAGAAGATTCTTTGTGGGTTCATTGGGTTCATGCCTATTAACTTAAAACAGGTAGCATGTGGTCACATGAAGTGGAGAGAGGGCAGATTCACAATCAAAAGAGCTTACTTGCATATTATGGAGCACTTTGATGATGTTAAGTGGAAAACCATGGTCTGGGGTAAAGGACCAAGTGCTTGACACAGGTTTATTATGTGGTTAGCATGTTTGAATAGACTACAAACACGGGATCGACTGAAGACATGGGCACACATTGCAAATACTGCATGTGTATAGTGCGGCAAAGAAGATGAAAGCATGGACCACATATACTTTGAGTGTGAGTTCACTGAGGAAGTCCAGGAGAGATGTTGGGCAAGGCTGGATAATGACTGCAGGAAGAAGAAGAAATGGGAAGATGTGGTGGATTGGTGTACAAAAATTAGCAAGAAGAACGAAGTTGAGCTATAAAAAGTGTGCTCTGTTTGCGTCCATTGTGTATACAATTTGGTTAGAGGGGAACAGAAGAATCTTTATACATGATCATTGTAATGTTCAAAGTTTAGTGGCCAAAATATGGGGGGTTATAAAATGTAAATATGAGTCAGAGTAAAACAGGGTTTGCCGGGTATGCTGTAATGTTCTGAGTTAAATGAAAAACGCTTATTCATTCCAAAAAAAATATTTCTATGAATGATTAAAACTTATTTTGTCTATGCGAAATAAAGTTAAACTTTATCTCTTAGTCTAACTTAATCAAGTTCAAAATAAATTTAATCTATTTTGACTTCTTTAATTAAATCTAATTTAATTAAAGTGAGACTATATCCAATAGAGTCTCTATGGTTGAGAAAACCAAAAATATAAGCAATGAAGTCTAATTTAATTCCTAGTATCATTAAATTCAATTTAAGTGTAAATCCAATATGCATAATCAAAATCAAATCCAATATATTTTGATAGGTTAGTTAAATTCAATTTGATCAAGAATAAAATCAAGTCCAACTTATTTTATTCATGACTAAATATAATTTAATAAAAAAAGTAATTAAATCAAATTTCATTACTAGAGAAGATCAAATTTTTATTTAACTAAAGGGTATTTGAATCCAATTTAATTAAAAAAAATTAATTTATATACCTTTTAATTAGGAGATTAAGTCTTAATTTACTTTATTAAATTTAATTTATTTTGATAGGCTACTTAAAATTTAATTTGATCAAGAATAAAATCATGTCTAACTTATTTTATTCATATGACTAAATACAATTTAATCAAAGTGTAATTAAATCAAATTTGATTACAAGAGAAGATCAAATTTCTAAATTAACTAAGGGGTATTTAAATCTAATTTAACTTTAAAACAAATCTAATTTATATACCCTTTGGCCTAAGAAAATAAATTTAATTTAAATAAATTAAATCGAATTTAACTTGAAATCCGAAATGAAAAAGGGCCATGAATTAATCCAAATGGGGCAACCACATATATTGGGTCAAACCCAATACATATTAATTAATACGTTGGGCTCTAGCCCAACGATCCTTTAATTAATTCACTGGGCCCAAGCCCAGAGTTACATTAATAAACTCGCTGGGCTCAAGCCCAACGATTATTTAATAACTTGTTGGGCTCAAGCCCAACGTCTGGTTAGCCATAAGCCCAGCGCTGAATTAATTCTTGTGCTGGGCCGAGCACAACACACTGATCGTGTTGCCCTATGGGCAACACTTATCAACACGCCATCGTCGTTGCAGCGTCAGGCGTTGTGACGACGGCTTATCAACAAATGACGCACGCCGGCTCTTATAGCGCCACCATCATGTTGTCCGAATCAGCGCGCACTCGTCGACGGGCAATCGCCACCCCTTTCAGCGGCGAATGGAATCAGACGGTGGCGCATCTATTACCGCTGTCAATGAGGTGTGAAGCGCCCCCTTGGCCTAGTTGATCGCTGTTGTGCAAACAACAACCAACAATGGTTGCTTTCACACAGCCTTGTTTCTTCTCGTCAGCGGCGGCGGCGGCCCCTTACCTCATCCCTTTTTTTCGATTTTCGGATTTTTGATCCAATCAAAAATTAATTTCAGACTTAACAAATTCACCTAAAAAATAATTTAAATTTTTTTATCCATATTACATGATTCTGAATCATACAATTACACATCAAACATGAATATCAAATAAACATATGAACGCGCATACAAAAATCAGTGAAGCCATAAATTTGGCTCTGATACCACTGTTGGGAATCGTTATTCAAATATACAGCTGATAAAATTTTTATTCAATTCCCAAGCCATGGATCAATTTTGGCTTTTTGTTGATTTTAAATGAAGAACGAGATAGAACAATTTACCTCTTGAAGCGTGTTCGTTATCATGTTCATGAGAATATCAACCCGTGAGTTCCTACCTCTAGTTGTCACGCGAAGATGATGATCTTTAAAAGCTCCAACCTCCTCTCCTAGCAACGGGGTACGGCTAGGTGTTATGAGAGGGAGAGGGTATTTTTTTTTTACTGTTCTCTCTAAGAAAACCTAACTCCAAGTTACAGGTGTTAAAGTGATTAAGTTGGTAATGATTTAATGACCAAGGAATTATATGACAACCCTGTGACTTGTTCACCAAGTCGAGCTGACCGTTCGAGCCTAGTGAGATGGGTTTATTGGGCTTATCCAATACATAGTCCAATGTTGAGTAATTTAATTAATTAATCTAAGCCCAATCCAATTAGACAATTAATTAAATACTTATTCTTTTAATTAATAGCATATATTAATTCCAAATTAATTCAACTGTTAATATTGATTAAATAAATATATTTAACTCATACCATTAAATATATATTCATTAAATCAACACATCCCACGCGATCAGTGGTTTCACATCCATGTGAAATTACAGAAATACCCTTTTTGCAGTAAAAACATTTTATCCGATCATCTTTATAAAGCGCGACTCTCTAGGCTCGTCTCGATTAGCATTAGGAGGATTCCAAGAATATAGTTATCACCAAGTAAGTCCCGTGAAGCTATACCGAAACTCAATCAAGCCGAGATGAATATGTCATCACGAACTTTTGAGTTACAAACACCGTATGCATATAAACTCTTCACTGACGCAATCCAATCAAGTAAGAGTGATGGAATGTCAAACTCATAGAACTTGAAACTGAACTAAATAATCATACTGATGTGAAATTATCGAACTACCCTTCGTATCCAATACGTGTAAGTTATATTTGCTTTGGCCAAAGACTTTAATTCCACAACACCTATGATCGTACAGGTTACTTCTCCTTTAATTTTGAGATACTGAATCCCCTATTGGCAATCAACTTCTCATTATCAAACACACCAATTGAATCATACTTCGAGGTCGACCCCACCTACGGGTGATTGGGCCTAACTGCTCTAATAACTTATTCAATGGTACGAGCACAATGTAAATGACTTCTCAGGTCTAAAGCTCACTCATACTATTATAACAGGTAATCCTGATCATTGACTGTCACTGAGTAAAAACGCATGTGATCAGATTACAACGAGTCATGTTCGAATATGTTAACTTCGTTAACCATATCCATAACACCAGCTCCCACTATCCAATCAGTGTAAGATTAGCACTCCTTGTCAAAGCAAGTGTCCTACGAGTTGAATCTTAATGCCCAATTAAGATTTCTTAACTCACGAACCATATTATAAGATCAAGCACTTTACTCCAACAGTGCCTCCCCACTATCAAATAAGTGGTGGTGAGTACACCTCAATCTTAGGGACTTGTTTGTTTAATACAGTTAATGCCACATAGTTTTACATGAACAAAACTCCATTGCCTTTATGTAAATGTTCGTACAATATAAATCAGTGCCCTACTTAAATCTAATTTCTCATTGGCATTATGGGCACACACCTAACAATTAGCGTGTCAGAGCATCCTACAATGCATTATAAACTTTTTCGTGAAGTTGCGAAAAACTATCAATATATTTTAGCTAACGTTTGAAGAAAAAATTGTTTAATACTAGATATTTCCTGATAATGTTTAATTTCGGTTTGGAAAGTTCTATGTGTCTACTTTAAAAGGCAAAAAATAATTTATGATTACGAGCATCCTACTATGCGTTATGGACATTCTTGTGAAGTCGCGCAAAACTATCGATACATTTTAGCTTGCGTTTGTAGACAAAACTGCTTTCTCCTAGACGTTTTTTGGTAATGTGTCAAACATTTTCAAAAAACCCTATGTGTCTACTTTCAAAGAAAAAAACAGTTTATGATTCCGAGTATCCTAAAGAATTTCTCGTAAAATTGTCCAAAACTGTCGAAAATACTTCTGTTATACACTAAATATACTTCATACATGGCTTATGCGTACTGTCAGTCATTGTACATATGAAATATTAAAAAAAATTACCCGAAATATAGGCAATATGGAACTCGATTTGTTCATTTCGTCATGGAGGACAAGATGGTATCAACTTTGAACACCTCCAATCACCAAAAAAGCCTATATAATCAGATTTTATGTGAAAGGAGAGAGGAAATGAATAAGTGGAAGAACATGATTTTAAAATGGAAAGGGCAGGGGATGGGAGGAAATGAAAATAGAAAAGAAAAATAAAAAAGAAAAAGATATGGCATTATTTAATTATTTGGGTAAAATGGGGTAGTTGAGTCTTTTTACAAGAATTAGGGAGTGAATCCAAATTATTAATTAAAGAGGGAGTGCAGTGTACTAAATTATGAGGAGGGGCGTGAATGCAAAGTTGGATTATTAATTAGGGATTTATCCCTAAGAAATCGATAAAAAACACTGCGTTAATGTAAATTTGGCCCCCCAACAACTAATTCTCGAATCTGTTCCTGTCTCAAATAAGTTGTCAAAGACTTATAAACACTTAACAGACAAATCAAAAAACCCAAACATACTTTTCCGAGTTAATAAGATGGAGCATTTATAAACTCTACAAATATTTTTATCAATTGTGTAAGAATTTAGAATTTATAAGTTTTTTGATATAATTTTAGTGAAATTACACCCTCTAAAAATATATTTACCCAAAGCAAATAGCGAAAAGACGAGTATCTTTCTCCCGCAAAATAACAAACAGGACCACCTCTGAGATTTGAAATTAAAAAATTCCGCGGCCCCTTTTCTCTGTGTCGCGCACCATTCCCCAGTACAGATTCCCTCCTGTTTTTTTTTTTTTCCTCAAAAAAATAATAACACGCCAGCCCCCATCAAACGACGCCGTTTGCTGCTCCCTCTCACACACACACACACTAGAATGAGTGTACTGTTTTTGTGTCAGAGAGCATGAATGAAAGTGGTGTAGCAGCACTCAAAAATCTCAAATCTTCACTACACGGCGTCGTATTGCACCACCCCACTCTTCCTCCCCATTGGAACCCTACTCATTTCTGTACTTCCATTTTTACTGACCTTTAAAAATGGTTGTTGGAAGGTGAAAACGGCGTCGTTCTGCACAGTGTTTGGCCTTCTGCTGTAAGCCATTCTTCAACTTTTGGTGAATCTACAAAATCTTGCGATTATTCTTATTGTTTTAACTACTTTTGGTCGTAAAAGAGTTGATTATATTCGTGTAATTGATTTATTATGTTCGTCTTCTTGTTTAAATTAATAATATTCTCCTTTAATGAACCTTTAAGTCCCTTAAATTGCGGAGGAGTTACCTCAAAACCCTTATAAACCCATTTGTTTTTAAGCCCGGGAATAATGCTACTTTGAATCCTTGCTTTAGTTATAACCTACTTGTTGGATTCAGAGTCAGTTTAAGAAGTTGATTTTAAAATTAGATCTTGAATTTACTGCGATTTTTGGCGAATGGGTTTCGAATCGGATAGGCAGGGATTGGAATTTATGGCTACTTCTAAACCCCTTAAGCCCCCTTCGAATAATATTTCGGATATCGTTTCGAAATTCGCCAAAGTCTGTAAACTTAGGTCCATAGGTGTCTTTAATACACCTGAAATCACAGACAATAGCCACATCCACCAGTTCGTTTCCCGTGCGCCATTGTTAGCTGAAGAAAGTAGCAGTGATGCTACTGAGGATTCGGAGATTGATGCCACGAAAGTTTATCCGCAGCCCGGTGAGGTGGATAAGAATGGGAGTGTTGAATGTGGCCATATGGAGATCTCGAAACTGTTTGACACACTTTCGGGTTTGAAATTAGCGTATGTTGAGCTCCAAGAAGCTCATATTCCGTACGATCCTGAGAAAATTAGAGCTGCTGATGAAGAGGTGGTGTCTCGGCTAGAATCTCTTTGCAAGATCAAGAAGGCTTATAAGGAGATGCTACTGAAGGAAGTTGATTCTGTTTCTGCATGTCCCGCTCTTTTGCTTGCAGAAATTCAGGTTCAGGAGAGGACGTTAGAGAAGTTGAAATCTCGAGCCAAAATTAAGGACAAAGAGGTGATGAATTTTCGGCGAGAGCTTCAGGTGTTGGAGATGAGGAATAAAAAATTGGCTGAAGAAATTAGGGAGAGAGAGAAAGAAAGTTTTAAGGTTTTAAATCAATGTTCTTATGAAAATGTTGTGATGGCAGTTGGAAAGGCAATTCACGATTTTGCAAAACCGTTAATTGCCCTAATGAAAGTTTCAGGTTGGGATCTTGACCAGGCTGCTAATGCAATACAAGAATCTGTTGTGTATGTGAAGAGGTCGCACAAAAAGTATGCATTTGAAGCCTACGTCGCCCGAAGAATGTTTCATGGGTTTTCACCACAATCTTGTATTTTGGAGAATGTAATGAAATTGGATGATCCCATTGATGCTTTGATAGAAGATCCGCAATCTAGTTTTGCCAAATTTTGCAGAACAAAGTATCTCTTAGTAGTTCATCCCAATATGGAAGCATCATTTTTTGGTAATTTGGACCATAGGACGTTTGTGGCTAATGGGATTCATCCAGATACCCCGTTTTATCGTGCATTCGTCAGAATGGCAAGATGGGTTTGGTATTTGCAAGGATTTACTGCTTTTAATGAGCCTAAAGCTGAAATATTTGGAGTTAAGCAAGGAAGTGTATTCTCAGATGTTTGTATGGAGGTTCCAGAGGAGCTCAAAGAATATAAGGCTTTATTGGATAAAGGCCAAGAAAGATACAAAGTCGAATTCATGATCATGCCTGGCTTTAAGCTAGGGGAGACATTGATTAGGTCTCAGGTATACGTCTCTAAGGGATGATTCTCAAACGGCATGCCGCACATTAGAGGAGCAGAAGAGGTATTAATTTTGAAAACTGTTGATCATTTGCTTTTCGATTATACATTCATAACAGTAGATTTAGCTTGCTGTTATGCTATAACCAATGTACGTTCTATGTGCCTGTACGGTAAGTGTAATATCTATAAAAAATAAATCCATATCGTTGTAATTAAATTATCTGGTACACTTTCGATATGTAAATATTAAGAACTTTGTTTGATTATGCAATACTTTTTTCCAATCTTGAAGTCTTTACCTTATTTATGGGATATTGACAAACTTAGAGATTCAGCATCTAGTTTGCACTCCACCTGAGTATTAGCGTCTTTGCCAATAATTTAGGCAGTGTTATACTTCAATTTTATCTTCATATTGATGAGATTATGGAATGATAAGCCGTTTGGTGATAACTGATGTCCATTATAGTAAATTATTTGCTTCATTTTAGAGGTCGACACGAGAAAGTAGCTCTAATTATGTATATATGTGTGTGTGTTTATGTATTTATGTATTTATGTTCGGTGCTGAAACAAAAGGTTTATTTAATCAAAGAAATACTCATTTTACAGTTTAGAGAAGAAAAACCAGACTGATACAGTAACCAAATCTATCTCAGAAGTCCCTTTGGTGTTTCACTATCATTCTCACAACTATTGGAAAACAAATCTTTGCATAGCTCCCCATAGAACCGGCACACCATATCAACAAACACAGGCGACCTTAGATTCTTCCAGCAGTAGAGAAGCTCTTCAACGTCCACCAAATCTCTCATTTTCCCTTCTTCCACAATCATCTGTATCAAATACTTCTCAAAGCTCCTACACGAATCTTCCACATCATCTTGATCTTCTGAAACATCATCTTTAGTGACTTTATTCATTCTAATGTATGCTGGTGTGAGGGGCGATGGGTGTGGCACTTTATGATGCCCTGCATCAGAAAAGCTCTTGAGCTCCGTCACTCGGTCCATATCTCTTGTTCTTCTTAGTGAATGTAAAACAGAGAGAATTTTTGGGAGACGGCCCTCGTGAGTGGTGTGGATGAGTTTAGGTTTACGGTGGCGACGAAATCTGAGAAATTTTATGAAGAGTGGTTTGTGGAGTTTGAATTTGAAGAGGTGAAATAGCTTCCATGGTTTGAAAAGCTTGCATTGGATGGAAGATAGTTTTTTTAACTTCATTTTTGTGATGATTGAGGGATGAGTGTTGTTGAAGAAATGAGGAAGGATGTTGGTTATTTGATTATTCTAACAATATATATATATATATATATATATATATAGAGAGAGAGAGAGAGAGAGAGAGAGAGAGAGAGGTTGGCTTGAGACTCTCATAAGTCTCTCCTATTTAAAGCCTAAAGTAAAGGGTTAGAGAGTATCATTAAGTGTGGAACTCACGTCTGGTCCCTTTGAGAAAGTGCCATACCATTAATGAAAATTCTCAGTCGTCTTATATAGTAGTTGCCCACAACTTGAGCCCATAAAGCCCTCGGCAATTTGAATCATCTATCTTAATTTGTTATTTTATCAAATATTAAGTGTTTAAATTTATTTTTTTTACAATATACACTTTGATTATGGATGCTACATATTTGTCGTGCATACGTGAAATGAAAAATTAGTTATGACAAAAATTGAAATAGAGGATCCCAAATGTTCTATTAATATGGGTGTCTTAATTTATGCTTTTGTATGACTTAACATTATGTTTGATTGGAAAGGAATCAAAGGTGGAAGAGAAATGGAAATACAAGTAGATGTATAACAGAAAATTACTTGCTTGATTACAGAGAATAGGTGGAGAGAAACTGGGAAGGATAAGCACAAATTCCACGCCCAATTTTATTTCCATTCGAAGTTGGGTAGAAAAAGTGAAAACTTATGGCCAAAAAAGAAACACAAACTCAGAAAAAAAAACAAAAAAAAATTAATTAAAATTAAAGAAAGAAAAAAGAGTAGTCTCTTCAATACTTATTTTCATTTTCCTTTCTCCATTTTGAACCAAACAAAGCCTTAGCATAATGTACACGTATTCATACATACATGTATAGATGTTGTTTATGCATACACATAAAATTGCGCACATCAGGATTCCTAGTGAGCCTCACTTTCTAGTTATACCTTTTTAACTCTTCTAAATATTGTTATTTTGCTTTCTAATCATGTTATGAATGAGTACGATATGTTCTCTTTTATCTATTTTCATTTTTGGCGTTTCCAGAGGCTATCTTTTTTGTGTTTAATTGATTTATACATGAAAAATAAAATATATGTGGATAAGTTACGCAAGTTTTTGGAGTTATAGGTTAGAATATTGACGATATTGCTATTACAGAGTACGTGTGCAATAGGCATGAAAAAACATGTAAAAAGGAAATATATGTATATTATCTTTAAAACTTAAAATAGTACTATAATATCATATTGTAATTAAAAAAGTAGTAGTTATTTGTGATTGTACCTATGTTAGTCTTATATGGGAAAATTGCATAAGACCCCCTGTGATATGTAAAACCTGCGCCAAACTCCCCTGTGTTAATTTTTTTGCGAATCGCCCCCTTGTATTATTTTTTATTCTGCATATTTCCCCTTTTTCGATTTTTTTTGGTGTTTTTTTCCATCATATTCTAGATCCAACCCAAATTAAATTATTTAACTATTGTAAGCATGTTTGGGGCAAAAATGCATTTGGATTGACATTTATGATGGAAAAAAACACAAAAAAAAACCAAAAAAGGGAAAATATGCAGAATAAAGAATAATACAAGGGAGTGATTCGCAAAAAAAATTAACACAGGGGGTTTGGCGCAGGTTTCGCATATTACAGGGGGGTCTTATGCAATTTTCCCGTCTTATATTGAAGAGTGGTTAGTGGTAGGACTCACTGTATAGTTTTTAGTTATTAAACAAGGTAGCTCGAAAAATTAAAATTAAAAAAAGAAGATGTTCATTTTATGTAAAAGTGGATAGATAGTCATATTTTCTATGTTTTAAAATAGTAGAAAATAAGAAGATGACTTTTGAAAACATAGGCATAGAAGGCCTCGTCTCACATCTTTTAATAATTAATTGGTCTTGGAATCACTTGGTTATATGTGGTTTAAACTTTAAACAAAGCCAACCCATATTAAACTAATAAAATCGATTTATAACAACAAAACACTCCCCACGAAACTATCCTCGTATTAAATAAGAATCTGCCGACTCGAGCAGGTTATTTAATAAGAGGACAGAATACGCCTTTCTTTAAAATAATAAAATAAAATCTGCCCCCTCAACTTCCATTTAGATTGCACTGTTTACACTAAATTTATATCATATCAATAATTACGGTACTTATAATTAAAACCAACATTAGATATTTTGAGACCGACACCATCAGTATTGGACGGAAACCTTGCCATCAATACCGACACATGTGGAAACTTTTCTTTGGAGTTTCGATTTTTTGGATCGCAAGATCAAGTCTTTCATACATTTCATGAATCTCAGCTCTGGATAAAATTGGCTTTGTTCTACAATCTTCTCCATGCTCCCACTCTTTTCGCTAATCCACTATTTTCTTAGGTTTTATCTAGCTTGTACTTCGTCTTCACTCCGATTGTTTAGATCTATGCTCACATTATGACCCTCCTCATACTGGCAAGGTCTCTCTACGTACTTTGGCTCTTGTTCTATAAGAGCCGTCAAGGTATATATGGTCTCATTAATTGACGTTCTGCTACAAAATCTCCCAATAATTGCTCTCTCCCTTCCTCATTTTCCTATCCAGCTCTTCTTGGCCCTTGGGTCTTACTAGTCAGTAGTCACACATGCACCTGTTGTGGCTCCTCTCCTGTTACAATTTGAAGTTTTAAAACCTCAAAATCAACTTTATTTTATCATTATAATTTTGTAACATTCTTTGACCATAACCTCCGTATTCATTTTTGTACTATTAATTTGTAGGTTACATCTTACATTCTACACTATAAATAGGTCCTAGGTCTAGTTAGAAATCACAACATAAACATACATCATCTTGCATTTTTATATTTTCTATATACTATTGGGCAACTAGGATAAGGTCTTGTTCTCAAAGTTTTCTTGTGAACGTGCTCACAAAGAGAACACTGGCGTGGCCTTCTTGGGTTTTATTTTGAGGTGGTGATAAGCCAACAGTACCAGCATGAGGGGAGGCCATCACGATCTTAGGATAGCGTCAAGTGACGTGACTCCTACATGCCAGCCGTTTCTTACTTTCTTATGCTTTTAAATTATATTATTTGTGCGTTTTATTTATTATATTAAAATCTGAGAATTGACATTATTTTAATTGCATGAAAATTGAAAATATTTACAACACCTCCCTCGGTGATGATTGAGGGACTGCAGATGATTCCTCAAATTGCACTTGATTGTCCTTCCGATTTGCATACTCCATCTTCCTCAGTAGCTTTCCGTAGCAATACTTAGTAGTTTATCACAAACGACACCAACTAATTCAGACCGTTTTCATTATGGTCGAATTAATTTGGTCTGGGCTTCGCCGTACACACAAACCAAGTAATATTATGTCGAGATTGCACATGCTCAACTACCAAACAATTTATTTAGTTACTTGAGGATCAAGTCTAACGCAATTTAATTAATTAGTAAATATATCAAACTATAGGGCCGTGTATATACGATTGTCAAAGTGACCCAAATCTATAAGGGTAAAGTACTAAGTCTAATAGTCAAGGTATAAATGAAGAATACGAGGCTTGCTTAGAAGAATTGAGAGTAATCCCAAATTAGCTACGAAAGGGGGAATCCATAAATTCCTTCAAGGTGTGCGGAAGAATGACCTACACGTGGTTCGTGAGGATGATGCCATGTAGACCTTATGAATGGTTGTGATGGTGGGCCAAGTGATCGATCAGGGTCGAACCAACCAGTTATGATATATACATGAATCTTGTAGTTAGTGTGTAATATTGATGTTTTGTAAGGACCTTCATGCAAATACAGGAAGATGCAGGAGACCATTATGCAATTATATTTTCTTCTAGTTTATACCAAGGGTTTCCCCCAACCAGACGCCCGAGACTAATCCCTTCGAGACAAAGAGATCACTGAAGTGGGTTTTATCTCTCCTAACAAAGTCTTTTCCATACACACGGCCAGTGGTCGAACTTTGAACAACATATTTAAGGAACCCAACTATCTACCAACTGTGCTGGAATTTGTTGGTATTATGCAATTAGATATTGTATTCTAAAATAGTGAGACTAAAAATAACAAACAAGACAGCCCATTGAATTTGCGTAAACAGACTTACATTTTTGTCCGGGCCCAAAAATAAGCCCAAGAACTTGTTGGATTGTGCGTTCGGACACAATTGAAAATCAACAGCTAAAATTATAAATCTCTAGCATAACATTTATAGATTATGGCCAATGGTTGCAAAGCGATATGCAATTAAAGCTGCCCTTAATCAAATAATCAGTGCCAATGTCCTTGCTGAATCAGTAAAAATTGCTTAGAATTTTGGATTCCAAATACACTAGGAAAATAAAACCAGAAACTAAAACTTGTGACAATTTTAATTTTGATCGAAGCTTGGCCCAAAGTTAGTCTCGCGCTGCAATTGGATGGTTTATGTTATTGCGTGCATAAAATCATTTCAATCCAATCCACTCGTTGTAACTATGCCGATTCCCTCATAAATAGTCAATTTTAATTTTTATGAACAATAACAATTTTATATTTTTGAAGCCTCCCACTTTTGAGTTTAATAAGGGGTCCATTGATTAGTATTCGTCTCACTAGCAAACTGGCCATTCTATATAAATACACCATGTAACCGTATATGTTCATATATATACACATATACATGTAAAGCGCTACAAAAAATTAAGATATTAGCGACAAAATGTCAAGTGACAATATCAAAATTGTCATTAATTATAAATTTTTAATGACAAGAATTTTTATTTTGTCACAAGAATATGTTTTACATGTTTATTAGTGATAATATTTGGATAAAAATTGCATCTTGATAATTAGTGACAAGAAAATTGTTATCACTATTGACAATTAATGACACATGTATAGTGACAACTTAGTGACGATAATTATAGTTGTCCATCTTGTATTGACACTATACATGTATCACTAATTGTTAATAATGATAACTTTAAAAAAACCCTTGTCACTAATAATACTTATTGTGACATAGCAAAAATTATAATTGTCATTAATTATGTATATTTAGTGACAATTTGAATATTGTCAATTCAAATTTTGTCACTATTATTACTTTTTGTTATAGTGGCAGTCACAGACGTAGAATTTTAAGTATTTTTTGTTTATTTTTTTGATATTTTTTTTTAGGATTTAGGATAGTCGAAAAAGTCCAGTCCATACAAATAAGAATCTAGCTGTTGTTTAGCATTTATTTTCATTTAATTAGCTATTTAGTAATTTATCATTATTATTATATATTTAAGTTTCAACTCCAAATAAGTTGAGTTCTGTACAAATATAATTAAACTTTACAGACACCGTTAATCCACCACCGATAAAATGAATGAATCGGACCAATTCAAATAGCTCAGTTTGAAAATATAATTATTCAATTTCGAGTTAATTTTCTTTGCCAACCAAATCATATAGCCAGGACCAGACACAATTTTCAACATAAAATTCTCTGAACCCAATGTCATGCACCCTAATCTAGGGTCATTCTATGCTATGGTCTCGGTCTAGTTTACACCATTTGATCCCCCAACAGGGGGCATTTACTTAAATGCCCCTTAATCCAATGATGTATACTAGACCAAGACCAATGGTCTGGGTCTAGCATAGAATTTACCCCCTAATTTGGGATCCTGTTTTGTGCATGTACAATTTATACATATATAGGAGGCTTAACGAGAAAATTTCATGTTATAACTTAAATACGATCTAGGTGAGGTTGTGAGTGGTATTATAATATGTTGATATCTTCAATATAACTATAAGATCATTAATTCAAATTCTAGTAAATGTGTGATTTATCTATTTTCATATTAGTTAGTTTAGTTGATTGGTAATTGCTTGTAGTTATTAATCATTAATTGTTGATGACTAGATATTCATGAGAAATATAATAATATGTGCACCTGTTTCACTCATAAAAAAACAAAGAAAAAAAAAAGAGAGGATAATAACATTATGAATTAAAAAAACAATATCATTATGTGTAATTTAACGACTTAGAATTCCGGTTAATTAATAACCGAATAAGTAACATTCACGAGCATTGTAAGGGTCGTACATTTGACCTAGCACGCGAGTGATTCAATTAACTTTAAAAAGTTGAAAAGGTGCAGTAGCATCCATCATTAATTAATTCTTGATCATGGATGTTAGGAATTAGGAAAAATAAACAGCTCTTCTTAGACATTAATTAGGCCTTTTTCTCATTGTCCATTATAACTTCTCAATAATAACAAATAGGGATGCCTTTTTAACGACAAAATCAGAGACGATCCTGGTAAATCATTGCGGAATTTTTAATATAAGCGGCTGATTATTGGCAAGGTAGAACTTGATCAAATAGCAAATTTTTGAGACTTCAAAATTCTATAATATAAACTTTGTGTTCAACTCACACCTGATCCATTTTATAAACACAAACATTTTTCTTTTTGAAGGGAACATGTTATAAACGTTTGTGAAGTGCGTATGAGAAATAGAATACGAGAATTTAAATAGAAGAAACTTGACTGATTTTAGCGAGCTACCTACAAATTTGATTATTTGTCGAAGTTCATATTTTCTTTTGCCTTTTTTTGTCGATTTTCACCCATGATTATTCATAACACAATAGGACATTGATATTTTAATGTGCTGAACTTGATCATCTCAAATTAATGAAATTTGATTCATTATCTTAAGCTACCAAATAAGAAAATTAATAAAGTAATTTCTTCTGTATATCCCCCCGTCTATCATGGCAATCCTCTCGTGTCTTTCTTTACACTCAATCGACGTAATAAACATTTCCTCTTTTCCCGGAAATAGAATATTTATATCTGAATATGTCAATATATATATCGCTTCCACACCTTTAGTCATTTAGATTAAATTGGCCATGTGAACCTTCGGACCTAGTTTAGTTCTGCTAATTAACTTATCATGTGTTTCATAATTCTGCTAATATAATTTGAAATCTCGTACGAAATCCACATGAGGCTCTTCTAGAGAAAATTTTCACATGAGTTTTTTCTATGAAATTAGCATAACTAACTATTATGTCATAGGCAAGTGATTAATTTGGTTCAGAATTTAATGAGGTGGACTGAATATGCATTAACTTTTAAATTGTGGTGCTAAATATACAAATACCGTAAAACTTGGGATAATGTGTTTTTTTTTTGGTAAATAAAATGGAAATTGGGACAATGTGTTGAATGGGACTAATAATATTCCTTTTAATAAAAGATTAAATTTCACACTTTCTTCATGAAACTAGTATAACCCACAAAACATTTTAAATTGCAAAACTTGTCAATTCATGCCTGTGTCGTACGTTCTTAAAGTGTGTTAGAATATTTGCTGCAAACACGTACAAGAAAGTAAACTACTTAGACATTTTTAAGAATTTTCAAAACTCAAAATCCTAAAATAACTACATTATGGTATTTACGGTCATCAACTCAGAATTCCAAAACAACCATATAAATTATAGAAAGTATTCTTCCCCGATCCATCATATATAATTGCAATCATACTGAATTTAGAGTTTAGTTACCAAAAAACAAAAGAGAATTTAGAGTTTGAGAAGTAGGGATAAATTAAATAAAGGGATCTTCGTTGATCCATCATATATAACTGCAATTATACTATATTTAGAGTTTATTTACCAAAAAACAAGAGAGAATTTTGAGTTTGAGAATCCCCTAAAAATAATTGGATAAAATAAAAGGTAAACCGCAAATTCTTCTTCAACCTATAGCTAGGCCTCTAAGTACTTTGCCCGATATTAAAGATTTCACTCAACACCCCAACTTTTGAATTTTTTGTAGGATATCACTTAAGTCCATTCCAGCAGAAGATTTCACTGAAGATTCTTATATACTTTGAAATGTGTGCATTTTCCCCTATAACCTTAAAAAAAATTGCATTTTAACCATCAAATCCTTATTTTTGTTGAAAAAAGTGGAATATTTTACTAAAATATTGTCATATAATAATTTCTTGCGTTGCATATTGACGTGATATCAAACTTTCATTATATATTGAGATTCCAATACTTCAAAAATTACTATTATTGTTATTTTTACTAAATATGTATACACGTATGATAATCATATAGTTTATACTTAATTGCATGATCAAATGGTAAAACACCTATTTTTTAAGGCTAGGAGTACGGGGCAAAGTGCACGTTTGTTTAAGTAAGGGGTAACTGCACAAATCTCAAAGTATCTAAAAATATTCGACAAAATATTCTATCATAAACTAAATGGAATCAGAGAGTATCTTGCCAAGAAAAAAAATATATGAATAGTTGAAGAGTCAAATACTACCTTTTTTCGAATAAAAGCAAAGTACAAAATACCTAGTACGTTTGAGGAACCTGCATTTTACAGTTAAATAAAAGAAGGAAAAATTCTATTTTTGGTTCTATATGTTTGGCCTTTTCATAAACTAAATGGAATCAGAAAATATCTTGCCAAAACAAAAAAAAATATATGAATAGTTGAAGAGTCAAATACTACCTTTTTTCGAATAAAAGCAAAGTACAAAATACCTAGTACGTTTGAGGAATCTACATTTTACAGTTAAATAAACGAAGGGGAAATTCTATTTTTGGTTCTATGGCCTTTTTTGATTTTGGTTCCATTCGTTACGACATTTTCACATTATATCCCATAACTATCAAATTTTCTCACATTTGGTCTCATTGAAGGATTTCGTCCAATTTTTAACGGTCAACTCCGTTAGTCAACATTTTGACAGGTTTTTTGAGGAGATTTCGTGCATGAGTAACTTTCAAATTTTCTCACATTTGATCCCATTGAAGGATTTCGTCCAATACTTAACGGACAACTGCGTTAGTCAACATTTTGACCGGTTTTTTGAGGAGATTTCATGCATGAGTGACACGTGACATTGAATAGAAACATTGTGATATTAAATATAATCCGTATGTGAGTGCATTCATGCACGAATTCGGTCAAAATGTTGACTAACGAAGTTGACCGTTAAGTATTGGACGGAAACCTTGACCAAATGTGAGAAAAATTGAAAGTTATGGGGTATAATGTGAGAATCTCGTAATGAATGAGACTAAAATAAAAAAAAGGACAAAGTGATGGGATCTAAATTGCAATTTTTCCAAAAATAAAATAAAATTAACTTGTAGTTACTAAAGGAGGGCCAGGTAACAAACGGCTCATTCCGTGCTACCCAAGTGGGTATGTACTCAAGTGCATTTTAAATCGTTGAATCATCCATAATGATGTCATCATTCTACTTTATGACATCATCATGTATACATCCAATGGTTGATAAATAAATATATTCGGGTACTACCCACTTTGGTGACATGAAATAAACCGGTAACAAACCTGGCCTCTTGTAGCCATGGTTCGCCGGAACGCCGCTTTCGCGGCCGGAACGGGAACGGCCCCCGCCGTTCCAAAATTCCCGGTCATCTCGTTTTTGTATATGGACCGCGCCGGAACGGCCGAAAAACGGCGATACGACCGAGATGCGGTTTTGTAGCGGCCGTTTCGGCGTTTTCTCGGCTATGGAACTGCTGGAACGGTGGTATGCCGGCCGGCGACAGAAAACTAAGATTGGAGCTCGAACAACGAATTCCAGCACGAAGACTTGCCCTCTTCGTTTAATTTTAGGCGGGCTAATAGGGTCGACTTGGGGGCGAGATGTCGTGCTGATATGGAGATCATTGCGGATGATGCTAAGAAAGAAATGAGGAGAATCGGGAGGAGCTTTGAAGGGTATGCCATTGTAGAAGAATTCTTGAAGTGGTTGTAGATGTATGTGAGAATGAAGACTAGTAAGAGGAAACTAAGGTAGGGCCCATTTCTCCTGTTTCTAGAATAGTTAATCTGGAATTAATTTCTGTGTAATGGATAATTTTTCATGCATTCTGTAAATTTTATAATTAATGGAAATTTTTTATTTAATAAATTTTATGTAATAAATCTCACATTCATAAACTAGTAAGGTGATATTGACTCAAATTCAAATACTTTTATGCGCAAAAAAAATCTCGTAGTAATACAAATTACAAGAATTATATAATTTTATTTCAGAATTATTAGCCTTTGTTGTTCAAAATCTTTTAATTAAGCAAGATAAACCTTCAATACAATATTTATTAATTATAAAATTTTTTAAGATTTTTTTTTTATAATTTTTGAGCAATTTAAGCCAAAAAATTGTGGAACGTCCGCGACTGTTCCGCGATAGTACCATGGAACTGAAACGGTGGCCTCCGCGACGAATACTGCGACCGTTACTGCGAAACATGCATGTAGCCTCCAAGTTCCAACTTGCTTTGATGCATGCCAATGTTCCCTTGAGGGCCCCCTCATCTTCTTCTTTTCTTTCCTTTTAGGATAGCACATCATTCTTCTCTCCCATTCCCACCTTTTAATATTAATTAAAATAATCATCGTATCTATATTTCATTAAACAAATTAAAGCTGAAATCATACAGCAAAACCCTGTCATAATCTGTCAGGCTGTCTCCCAACTTTTCACTATATATATATATATAAATCTCCTTATAAATATATCAAAATCATTCCCTTCACAACTTCACAAATTATACAGAAGTTGTAATAAATTTCTTCATCAATGGGGAATTACAAATTCAGATTATCAGCTATGATGCCAAATGCATGGTTTTACAAGCTCAAAGACATGAGCAAATCAAAAAACCAAAACCCCATCAACAAAAAATTGTCCTCACAATTACCACAAAACCCCAGAAAATCATTCTACAATTCACCAAAAAATTCAAAAGCTTCTGACACTCATTTTCCTCACATTGATCTTCCTCCAAGAAAATCATCATCCAAGAAAAGAACAAAGAGAAAAACAATTTACATGCCATCTCCAAGAAAAATCTCTGCTTCTATTTCATCCAATTATGATTCCATTTTCCAGGGAACTGGAAATCCAGGTTTTTCTTCTTCTTCGTCTTCTTCACCTGATCATCAGATTTTTCTCGAGTCTCTATCATCGTCTGAATTCGAGTATAACTTTGACGATCATTCTTATGATCACAATCATGAATCAATTAATGAAGGGCTCTCGTCCGAATTCGACTACTCTTGCAGCTGCAAATTAAGTTCTTCAGCTACCGATATCATCTTCGACATGAATGAGGTTTCATACGAAACCCTAAACGCTGACAGGTCAGCAGAATTCAACATGGTATCAGAGCCAGAACTTCGTCCCATATTGACTAAGCCCACAAAACAACAAAAACCACCCAAATTCAAGAAAGAAAATATCATTAAACCAAAGAAAACAGCCCGAAAATCGGTCTCTCGCTCCGGGGGAGTGAGGATTCGGGGGAATTCGCCTAAACTTGTGAGCAAAAAAAATGAAATCAGGAAAAGTGTGAAAGGTGGGAAAAAGGGATTGCTTTACTCGGAGAGTTTTGCAATAGTGAAGGCATCTTTTGATCCTGAAATGGATTTCAGGGAATCAATGATGGAAATGATAGTGGAGAATAATATCAGGGCGTCTAAGGATTTGGAAGAACTTCTTGCTTGTTACCTTTCTTTGAATTCAAATCAGTATCATGATTTGATTATCAAGGCTTTTGAGCAAATCTGGTTTAACATGCCTGATTAAATTACCCCATTTTTAATTAGTTTAAAAAAATAAATCATTATCTTGTGTGATTCAAGAAATGTAATTAATTACTTGTAGAACAAAAAACTATAACTAGTATTTATTTTTGACATTTTTATGATGTTTTTCTCATGATTTTTCACTGTATTTAATGGTTGTTTTACTTGCTTATGATGTCATCAAAGTACAATTTGTATAGCAGAACAGAATATTAATGTTATGATCTTGCCTATTATTATATAGACAGTGAGAATCTTTGCACAAAATTGAAGTGTTTAATATTTTCTAGTTAGGTCATGTATTATTATTATTTATGTGGTGAGACTCATACAGCATTCATTATGTATGAGATAAGTATTCCGATACATTAAGTCCGAGACTCATAAAAGTTACCTGTTAATTAATTATTTAGAAAATGTATAATCTATCTTTAAATAAGAATTTTATACTTGCCTTGTTCTTGCCATTTGATTTTGCCTTTTTGAATTTGATTTTAAATGTTTGATATAAGTCTAAATAAGGATGTCCACAATTGTTACATAGTGCAAACACAAGAATTTTGGAGATAAGGCAAAGGGTAGGCCTAAGTAAAGCCACTTTTGAGTTGTCCAAAATGAAGTTTAATCATATTGCTGAAGGGACTTTAGCTGTTTATGCAGAAAAAAATGGACCCCTTTCTAATTATTAATTTCAGTGAGTTTTTGTATTGTATTTTTCATCATCTTTAGCATGCTAGAAATCATTAACATTGCCCATACTCCATATTGAGATTGGGGAAAGCATAGGATTACCAGAACAATCATGCCACTTTTAAGGATAAAAGTCATACATGCACTTGATGTCTAAAGATTGGGGTTGAAAAATAAGAAATTATTTGAAATTCCACACAAAGTTAGACGGTTAAAATTTCATTTGAGCTCAATTTTGTTAAGCACTACTCGAAGTCGAATGCTTCTTTTCTTTTTCTTCTTTGACATGTCTCAAAATTATTCAACTCTAGATCGAAAATTTCTTGCTCAGACCTAGTCTGATTAAACTCAATAAATCATATAGAAAGTGTAACTCTCTATCTCTCTTTTTGAAGTTTAAATCTATCACATAACAAGTCTAATTCACTCACGTATTGTGAATAATTTAAATTCGACTGAAGTGCATCCAAACTAGAATTTTCTCAGGCTCAAATTGACAACCTAAAAAATGAAGAAGTTTATATAGAAAGATCAAAATTAATTAGAATCGATTCAATTGAAATTCACTGGAACTTGATTGGTTTTAATATATATATATGCTCAAGCAAATTTGAAATTTATAAGGAATTTAAAAAAATCTTAAAAAGTACTGCCCTGATTAAATAGCATATTATTTCCCATTTTCTTATTTTTCAAAAAAAAAATTTCCTGTCAAAATTTAAATAGTTTGACACCTTCTAATTATATCCCTAAAAACGTCACAGTGGACATTTTCTAAGAAAACCTCAAATATTCTTGAAAAATGGGCTTGATTGGTATTTCACTAAAATTTTATCAAGAAAATAACTTTTTTTACTATTCATGATTTCACAGCCCACCTAACAACCAAAAACCCTTATCTACCAATATCTCAATATACGCATCAAAATAATCACATATTTTAATTCAAATGTAATGCGCAAAATAAAATTCATTTTTCTATTTTTGAATGTGTTAATCGATAAATTTAACTTAAATATTTATATATGTTCTTATATATAAAAAACCAATCCGCACCAATTTTTCACAATAAAACAAACTTTTCTTAAAAAAAATATAATACACTACACCTAATCATTGACCTTTTTCTTTTTAATAAAAAATAACTCAACCAAACACACTTTTACCACTATTTCTCTACTCTAGAGAAATTGACTCATATTTTATCCTTTTGAGAAATGCGAAAATAAAATTAACATTCCATCCAATTGGGGCTACGTCTGCTCTACTCGATCTAATTACACTCTTTATATTTCGGTGTATCACAAAATTACAAAACTGCGCAAGTGTTCTTCATATCTTGAATAAATAAATAGGAAAATTATACTAGATGTTTGTTGAGAAAGTGATTGAATCTGTTGGGTGTAGTGAGTCAAAATCCTGAGCAGGAACCTCAGATTCTGGAGCTGATTTGGATTTTGTCTGTGTCATGAAAATATGACAAAAATTAACAATAATATTGTTAACGTGTAAACAAAAGAGAATGAGAAGTTGTTAGGGGACTCTAAACAAACTTAATCACCACCGAACCGATTGCCATTCTCACAAGCCATATCATCACTCAATTTCTGTTAAGCTCTGCCATGAAACAAGCGCAATTTGCCCAATCATTGGCACAAATCACATTTTTGTTCTCATCTCTTGCATTAGATTTGGATTTTAATTTTGAGGTAAATGCAGACACCCCAACCTATGGGGTGATGTGCTCTTTGCCCCCCAATGTATGGGGTGATATACACTTTGCCCCCCAGCCTTTTAATCCGACACTCTCACCTTTGGTGAATGTTGCATTTAACCCCCTGAGACCTGATCCGGAAGAATCTTAGGGAATATCCCGACGGATGTAAGGGTAAAATCATTGCTCTGAGGGCAAAGTGCTACAAACCGCATAGGATAGGGGTTTGTTTGCTTTGATCTTAAATTTTTTGCATTTTTTAAATTCAAATACTCATAATTTATCAAAAAGAAAAATAAAATCAGAAAAATATCAAAAAAAATTAAAAAAACTAAAGAAAATGCAGAAATAGAAAAAATCGGAATATTTGAAAAAATAAAAAATTTAGGGAAAAAAATAATCAAAAAAGGCTAATAAATCTCTGAAAAATAAACAAAAAATTAGAAGAAAAGAAATTCAAAATTCAAAAGTCCAGAAACATGAAAATAAATAAGAAAAAATCGAAAAAAAATTAATAAAAACATGAAATTTCTTCTTTTTTTTCTATTTTACTTTTATTTTTCTATTTTTTCTTAAAAAATTTTTTAAAAATTAGTTGAAATTTCTTTTTCATTTGACTTCTTTTTGAAATTTTCAAAATTTTAATGATTTTTTCTGAATTTTTCCTTTCTTTCTGTGTTTTTATTTTCAAATTTATTTTGATGTTTTGGAAATTTTTTTTGTCTATTTTCTTTTTGAAAAATTAAAAATATTTGAATTTTCAAATGCAAGAAATTATAGATCAAAGCAGACAACCCCATATCCTATGCGGTTTGTAGCACTTTGCCCCTTGAGTGGCAATTTTACCGTTGCATGCGCCAGAATATTCCCTTATATGCCGCCGGATTTGGTGTGTGGGGGTTAAGTGCACACTCCTGAAATGTTAGGATCTCGAGTGCACCTTTCAAAAGGTTAGGAGGCAAGGTGCCATCACCGCAGAGATGGGAGGGTGTCTGCATTTATCTAGGAATTTCTAGAGTCAGATCAAACAAGAGAGTAAAGGATTGAAGTTAAAGTATTGGAGTTGAAAAGATAGAACGGAGTTGAAGTGGACTTCAACGACGCAACCCAAATGATACCCACAGCAAATTGGTCCCTGACCTTTGATCTCATTAACCTTAAATTATATGGCTCCGTATGGTTGTGTTTTCGGAAATGAATTCTGAGTTTTTTTTTGGGAATGTGTATTACAGAAATTCATGTGAAAATGTTGACTCAATTTGTTTGTTTGAATGTATTTTTAGAATTTGATTGAAAGTAGTGTAGATGTGATATAAAAGTTGATTTTTATTAGGATTTGATATATGAAATGATTGAGTTGGTTATGAATGTGATGATGATGAGGGAAAAGATATTAAAATAATATATTTTTTTAATAATGTTATGAGTTGGTAATAAAGAAATATGTATATATGTGTGTGTGTATATATACATATACACACACATAATATAATATATAGAGCTATTACCGCTAATCATCCCCCATGTCACGCAAAAGTGTCACTTTAGTCCCTCTTGTGAAAAAATTATCACTTTCATCCCTCATGTCCATAATTTGTACCCAAATGGTCTTTTTTTCGACATTCCGACCAGATTTTTTCGGCTTCCCACGCGAAAATAGGGCTATTCATGCATATATCATGCGTGTCTTCACGAAAAAATTTATAACTCATTGTAGAAAGCTCGGATTCATAAACCGCTGTGCGCGTTTTCATGAGAAAATTCAGAGCTCATTGTAGAAAGCTCGGATTTATGAACCGTTTTCTTCCCATGAAACTAGACACATAGGGCTATCTATGCATATATCGAACATAAGTAGGTGACGTCTATAACAAAGCAGTTTTGTATTAAAAAATTAGCTAAAAATCTGTCAACTGTGCGCATCTTCACGAGAAAATTCATAACTCATTGTAGAAAGCTCGGATTCATGAACCGTTTTCTTCACATGAAAGTAGACACATAGGTCTATCCACGCATATATCGCACATAATCAGGAGACATCTAGAACAAAACAGTTTTGTATTAAAAAGTTAGCTAAAAAATTAGCTAAGCATCATTTCCGACAGATTTTTAGCTAATTTTTTAATACAAAACTGCTGTGTTCTAGACGTCTTCTGATTATGTACGATATATGCGTGGATATCCCTATGTGTCTAGTTTCATGAGGAAAAAACGGTTCATGAATCCGAGCTTTCTACAATGAGTTATGAATTTTCTCGTGAGGATAGCTCTATTTTTGCGTGGGAAGCCGGAAAATCTGGTCGGAATTTAAAAAAAAAAGACCATCTGGGTACAAATTATGGACATGAGGAATGAAAGTGATAATTTTTTCACAAGAGGGGCTAAAGTGAAACTTTTGCGTGACATGGGGGATGATTATCATTAATAGCTCTAATATATATTATACAAATAGAATTAAAAGACAAAAAAAAAAAAAAAAAGAGGCAGCCAGACAGTGGAGGGCGTTCATGGGTTTGGGTGGGGGGGCGGGTATGGGTTTGGGGGGTGGGGGACCCTTCATTTTTAGTTTTTTTTTTGTCACCTGTTCATTTCTTTTTAGCTTTAGATTTTTATCCTTTTTCCATTTCGTGTTTTCGTTTCAATTTTATATTTTAAAAGTTCAAGAAAATTGAATCTTGCTCGTCTATATTTATAATAGTTGGTGTAATTATACGGTTCGCATTGGACAAATATAAAAATAGAATGTGGTTCATATATGCAATATTTTATCAAATGTGTAAATATGATTGAAGCATAAGTAGTTCTATATTTTTTTTTCCATTTACATATAATATTTTATTTCCAATTTGATTGAGGCAAATTTATTTCAATCTTCTTATAATGAGATACTATGATGTTACAAAAAATCTTTGCTCGAGCTCGAGCCGAGAAATTTGGTGAGACTCGGCTCGTGGGCAACCCTATTAAATACCACGTTAGTACCAAAATGAAATAATTGAGATTCAGTCAGTATTTAATTGAATATTGAGAAGCACAAAAAGTATAATTTAAAATCCAATAAACAGCAAACGAAATTATTAAAATGAAATTATAAATCACACAATATTGTATATACTTTTGGTAAAACCATGGCCAATTAAGTCTCAATTCAAGTATACATATTATTAAATATATATGAAATATTAAATATTAAATCACACAATATTTTTTTTTCAAATTATATATTATTAAATATTATTTAATAATAATAATTGAAATATTTGAAAAATTGAATAAGAATTTTTATTATATAAAATATGAAAAAGTAAGAAAGATAATTAGTTAGATAGTGGGATAGTGTAATTAATGATAAAATATTGTGAAATGATTGGTTGTTATATAGGGGAATGTGTAGTGTATTTAGAATTTGACCATTTTCTATTGAATTTGGCTTGGATTGTGTATTTTCATTTTTTGGTGATCCAAAAAATAAAAATATTTCCTAAATACACAACCATACATAGCCTATATGTCTCAATGAAGTGTTTTAAATTGAGAAAATAGCATATACCCTCCAAATTATTAGGTGATGTGCACTTTGCCCCCCAAACTATTAAAAGTTGCAGTCAACACCCTAAATTATCATATATGTGCACTTTGCCCCCTCGGTCAGCTTCGGGCAGCACACAGGGGGCAAAGTGCTACAAACCGCATAGGTGAGGGGGAAAAGCGCACATCTCCAGATTTTTTTATTTTTTTAAAATTTTACTAATTTTTTTTTAAATTTTTTTTTTTTTATACTTTTTCAATTTTTTTTTATTTTCATGTTTTCGAATTTTTGAATTGTCTCTTTTGTGTTTAGAAAATTATGAATATTTGAATTTATACTTCTTTTCACTGTTTTATTATTTATTTTCATGTTTTATTTTTATTTTTCTTATTTTTATATTTGAAAATTATTTATTTCAAACCTAGAAATAATATTTCAAGAAAAATCCAAATAAATCCCAATATGCATGATTTAAATTGAACGATAAATGGGTAAAAATTTTCCCGAAGTTGACCGAGGGAGGTTAAGTTAATATTAAGAATATTTGAATTTAAAAAAAGAAAAGAAAATAGAAGATACCCCCAACCTATGAGGTGATGTGCGCTTTGCCCCCTCACTTATGCGGTTTGTAGCACTTTACCCCTGTGTGCTGTCCGAAGCTGACCGAGGGGGCAAAGTGCACATATATGATAGTTTAGGGTGTTGAATGCAACTTTTAATAGTTTGAGTGGCAAAGCGCACATCACCTCATAGTTTGGGGGGTATCTGCTATTTTCTCTTTTAAATTTTTGAGTTAAAAATCAAACTTTGGGTCGCGGGACGTTAGGCACGGTGGAATGCCAAAAAAATTAAAACATGCATAAAATCAAAGTTCTAGCATCTTGTTGTCGGTTCAACATCGATTATGTACTACCTAAAGAAGGCTGAAAATGGGTATTGTTCTTTTGGATTAAATCAAATATGATCCGGCAAGCTAGAGTGGAACTCACCCCTTAACCCGAACCCCAAAAAGGTTCTCCTTCAAGAGCATCAATAGTTAATTATTTGACAAAATAAGCTAATTAATTTCTCATTGGAATCTTACTACTTCAATTAGGTTAATTAATTGTCCTACTAATTGGTTAATTTGATAAATCAAGTCAATTAACAAAAAATTCTTAATTGATTAATATATTAGTTTATTCTGATCCGACCATCAGATTTATATCTTCTACGAAGAATTCTACTTTGACTGATTGTATATGACAAACTTAGGTTCAACAAAAAAACTAGTAGTAAGCTCACAACTCCGTTGTGATTTCAGCAACCCAATAATTGTAAGATTGAGACTCTAAGTAATTAAATAATCTTGAATTAATTCTGTTAATTCCATGAAACTATTAATTGCGGTTCATGTAAATTAACGTTTCATGAATACTTGGAAGAGAAAATAGCAGATACCTCCCTAAATTATTAGGTGATGTGCACTTTGCCCCCAAACTATTAAAAGTTGCATTCAACACCCTAAATTATCATATATGTGCATTTTGCCCCCTCGATCAGCTTCAGGCAGCACACAGGGGACAAAGTGCAACAAACCGCATAGGTGAGGGGGTAATGTGCTTAGTTCTTAATTTTCTTGCATTTTTTAATTTTTTTAAATTCAAATATTCTTATTATTTTTTTTATTTTTTTCAAATTTCTCATGTTTTCTTATTACTTTTCTATTTTTTAATGAATTTAGTTGAATTTTTTTTCGGAAATTTTTTATTTTTGACCGAATCTGCCCGAAGCTGACCGAGGGGGCAAAGTGCACATATATGATAGTTTAGGGTGTTGAGTGCAACTTTTAATAGTTTGGGGGGGCAAAGCGCACATCATCTCATAGTTTGGGGAGGGGGTATCTGCTTTTCTCAACCTGGAAATCAGTGAAGTAGCAAATAATTTTTTTTATAATTGTTATATAATTACTATCCTTCCATTAGTTCTCCCAATCAGGACTAAGGTATGAAATATCCGTCTAATCTTTAATAAGCTAATAACTATGATTTCACAAAGTAATCTTTACTTTTCCTTTTTGACGATTGACTTTATGGACATTATCGACACAAATTAAAAACTCGAGGACTAATTTGACATTAAGGTTAAAACTTGGGGACTAAGATGAAATTTAACATGGTAAATACCTAATTTTTTAAATCTATTAATTAAATAGGAAAAGTACAAGAATGCCCTTTAATTCTTGAAAATTCATGCTAGAGATTGGTGGGAGTAAATTGAGATAAATTAAAGAGAAAATAGCAGATACCCCTCAACCTATGAGTTGATGTGCACTTTGCCCTCCAACCTATTAAAAGTTGCACTTAACACCCTAACCTATCATATATGTGCACTTAGCCCTCTCGATCAGCTTCGGGCAGCACACAGGGGGCAAAGTGCTACAAACCCGTAGGTGAGGGGGCAAAGCGCACATCACTTCATAGGTTGGGGGTATCTGTTATTTTCTTTTTCTTTTTTAAATTCAAATATTCTTAATATTAACTTAACCCCCCTCGGTCAGCTTCGGAATTTTTTTTACCCATTCATCGTTCAATTTAAATCATGCATATTGAGATTTATTTGGATTTCTCGTGAAATATTATTTCTAGGTTTGAAATAAATAATTTTCAAATATGAGGTGATATGCGCTTTGTCCCCTCACCTATGCGGTTTGTAGCGCTTTGGTCCCTGTGTGCTACCCGAAGCTGATCGAGGGGGTTAATTGTACATATATGATAGGTTAAGGTGTTAAGTGCAACTTTTAATAGGTTGGGGGGCAAAGTGCATATCACCTCATAGGTTGGGGGGGGGGGGGGTTATCTTCTATATTCTCCAAATTAAAACTCGATAACTACTTTGAAACTAAAAGTTTAAAATTTAGGGACTAAAATGCATTTCACCCACACATCGGTGAAAATAGTGAGGTTAGCGCTGCGACTTCGATAGCCAACGCTACAGTGGTGGAGAACAAGAAGCCTACCCCCAACCTCATGCCATGGTGTTAGAATGCGATCATTACTTTCAGATTCCTCAATTTAGTCTGAACGTTTGTTGAATATTCTCTGGTTAAGACACAAAGTAATGTTACAGGAACATTTGGACAATAAGAGAATATAGGGAAAATTACAACAAAAATCTTAAAATTAATTTTTATTTTCAAAATCCAGGATAATATTTTTCAGTCCAAAATACCCATTCCATCAACTGTTCATTAAAAAAAGGGATAATAGCAGACACTCCCCTCAGTTATGGGGTGATGTACACTTTGCCCCCTCACTTATCATAAAATGTGCACTTCACCCCCTCGGGCAGTTCGAGCAGATTCGTGCACCACACTTATCATAAAAATTGGATTTTTGCCCCCTGACTTATGTGTCTCTGTAGCACTTTGCCCCCTGACTTATGTGTTTTTATAGCATTTTGCCATTTCACTTATGTGTTTAGTAGCACTTTGCCCTTGCCCGAGGGGGTGAAGTGCACATTTTATAATAAGTGAGGGGGCAAAGTGCACATTTCAATAAGTTAGGGGGCCAAATGCACATCACCTCATAACTGAGGGGGGTGTCTACCATTATCCCTTAAAAAAACTCAAAAATTAAAGGTTAATAATTTTTTGACTCAATTACTCTTGATTTTTATATTAGGATTTAACCAACTTCTCTACTATATTAATATCTAGTTATAAATTTTTTGTTGATAACTATTATTAATTACCATATTAATTTCAAATTCATCTTTTAAAAAAGAGAAAATAGTAGATACCCTAAATTATTAGGTGATGTGCACTTTGCCCCCCAAACTATTAAAAGTTGCAGTCAACACCCTAAACTATCATATATGTGCACTTTGCTCCCTCGGTCAGCTTCGGGCAGCACACAGGGGGTAAAGTGCTACAAACCGCATAGGTGAGGGGGCAAAGTGCACATCCCCAGATTTTTTTATTTTTAAAAATTTTTACTAATTTTTTTATTTTTTAAATTTTTTATTTTTAAATTTTTTTCATTTTTTTTATTTATTAGAAATAATATTTCAAGAAAAATCCAAATAAATCCCAATATGCATGATTTAAATTGAACGATGAATGGGTAAGATTTTCCCGAAACTGACCGAGGGGGGTTAAGTTAATATTAAGAATATTTGAATTTAAAAAAAAGAAGAGAAAATCGCAGATACCCCTCAACCTATGAGGTGATGTGCGCTTTGCCCCCTCACCTATGCAGTTTGTAGCACTTTGCCCCCTGTGTGCTGCCCGAAGCTGATCGAGGGGGCAAAGTGCACATATATGATAGTTTAGGATGTTGAGTGCAACTTTTAATAGTTTGGGGGGCAAAGCGCACATCACCTCATAGTTTGGGGGGGGGGGGAATCTGCTATTTTCTCTTTAAAAAATAATAATTTTTTTTAGGTTAATTAACATGCTAAACTTTAAGAGAATATATAAAATACTTTATTTCTGAAGATTAAAGAAGTAAAATCCTCACGTCGCGGGCTCGTTGGACGTGAAGCGTGCCTCCAAACCCATTTAGCATAACCTTGAATTGGACATGTTTAATAATGAATATCTATTGTTACACTTGAGTTCCTAGGCCTTTGTTTATAAATCATTCCATTTTCTTAAATTTTTCCCATGTGGGAAGCACAACAGAGGGGTTTACAATCACCCATCCTTTAAAACGTAACGTCCTCGTCGCATTGTGACTCATTTCAAGACCCTTCATTAGGCGTTGGGACTCTAGTGATGGCTCCCACAGGTTCAAGAGGTGACTCTCACATGCGTAGTGATATTGTTAGGTGCCCGGCAAGCCATTTGTTTTGGACTCTGCCATCTTAAATATAAAACACTATGACAGTTTTGTTCTAAATATATTGAATATTTCTTTATGGTATGCTTCTTTATTGTTATAACTAATGTTAGTATAGATAAAGATCCCTTGGATTACATATGGTTAGGGGAGCGATCGGGATACATATGGAATGCTCTCAAAGACCGTAATCCTAAATACTATTCCAAGTCATAGAGGCTATGAGATGTGGGATATCACTGGCCTCGTCAAGACTTGTTCACGCATGTAACTCTCCCAAGAGGTCGACGCGTTCCATTGTTGATGGCTTGTATGGCAATACATGTATGAAGATTCATACTTTGGTTATGGAATTGAATGGCCCTGCTGAAGGACTCCTATTTGGTGCTGTCGAACATGGAGTCCTTGGGTTTTGTAGTGTCAGATTAATCCTTAGATCTAAGATGTCATTTGGAAAGGATACTATCCATTATGCTTTGATATGCACGTGCACTCCAGGAGAGTCATACGGCGTGTATGTTGAGTATAGTCTGATAGTGCAGCGAAACAAATGGTAGTCGAAGAAGGATTCATCCAGGGTCACGAATACCCGGTATTTCCTATGTTGTTGCGAGAATATAAATGATCATTAAAAGCCTTTGATCAAAGCGATTGTCTTTTGAGAGGGATTGGTGGTCCCGTATTAGAAGATTGAATCATTAGATGTTACAACACAGTAATAGTTTCTAAGGTTATTAAGGTTCGACCGTCGCCATACCCTAGACCATAGACGGGAAACTGTTGAAGGGATTCTACTCACATAACGATCGTAACTCGGATAGGTTTGCTTTTCAACGTTGAGATCTATGAAGTCGTGGCGACGTTGCTAGACATCGAACCACGACCAATAGGTGCCTTGGAGTAATTTGGTGAAATTAATCCAAAGTCTAGTTAATTATTTCGAATAATTAATCTAGCTTGAGGGGACTTATTGCTAGCTTGTCAACGAGCCTGAGTGGTCACACACATAATTTAGTGTAGAACCTATTGGCTTGTTAATTCATTGTGAACTAATGGAGGGATTAATTAATTGGACTTAATTAATCAAGAAAATGAATTAATTTAATGGGATTAATTAATGATCCTATAATTTAATAGTAAAATATTAAATTGGGAAGGACTAATTAATTAATAAAGAGAAAGAAAATAAAATAAAATATATATATATATATATATAGACATGTGCATGTGTAGCGTGTATATGTGTATGTGTGGATATGGTGGAAAGATTTATCTTGCTCACCAAGTTTGTAAATATATATATATATATTAATTAATTAATATCCTATAAATATATTTAATAGGATCTTTAATTGGTTAAGGTAACTAATTAACAAGGAAGGATCCTATTTGATATATGTTAGAATATTAAGAGATATGGTAATATCTAATTAGTTGAAAAGAGTCCAACCATTTAAGGAGAGAGAATAAAAGAAAAATAAAAAATATATATATATGAATATACACATACACGCCTCTCCCTAATTTTTAGGGAGAGATAGGCGTTTGTGTGTAGGGTTTTACCCTAAATGGACTCTCTCTCTATATATATGTGTGTGTGTGTGTGTGTGTTCCAGCTCTTTTAAAAATAATGGAGGATTTTGATAAAAACAATACAAGTCCTTTTTCTCTCCCAATTTTTCTTTCACATTATTTTTTCAAACTCATTTGTTGAGTGCGAAGAACACTAAAATAATTCCAAACCTTTTTTTCTCAAAAAGTCAAGATTTGATATTTTCCTTACTAGCACTGGTGGAGATAATTGAGGGTACGAGCTAGGGTGTGGATACATCTCAGAGGCGCAACACTTGGGGCGCTAGGGTAAATCCAAATTCGAAGACTGTAGCAGGGAGTAGCTTAAAAAGACATAGCTGCTTTAAGGTTTATAAGAGGTAAACACGAGTAAACCTTCTTCTAGGTAGTTTTGAATCCGATGGTACCATGTCGACGTAGCCCTAATTTCGGGGATACCACTTTAATTTTTTAAATTATATGTTTTCCGCTGTGTTGGTGTCCCCGAGGATTGTATTGATCCCAACAGTGGTCTCAGAGCCAAGGTTTAGACATGGCTCAGATTCTTTTTGTGTTTATATGCTTTAAAATTAGTTTTATTGCATATTGAAATTGGTTGGATTTTCTATTTAATTTTAGGATCCGTTGATTTGAAGTTAATCTGAAAATCGAAGGGCTACGTTTTTATGTTTTGTTTTTAAAAAAATAAAAAGGGGGGAGGGTCTCCGTCGCACGGGTAGCTTTGCCGGAACACCGCCGCAGCTGCGTGACGGAGATGGGCAGTCACCGCGAACATCAACGTGCTGTTCACTGCGTGCACACGCCATAAGCAGCGCTTCGCTGCTCGGCCACGCTCCGTCGCGGACGACAGGGCACGACGGCAATTGTCGGGCCGCCTAAAGTGCGTGTTTTAACTTAGGGATCGAAATGTAATTTCAAATGTTTTTCGTTATAATTGCGTTTTAGGCCTTAGGTCTTTTTTGCAATTAACTTAAAAGCGCAACCCTAATTTGTGATTTTAAAAAATTGGGTTTTTGAATCTCAAATTAAAATAATTTTAAGTTTGTTCTAGGGAATTTCAAAATTGGAAAGGTTTTATTTAATTTTGAAAACTGAAATAAGATGGAATTTTATTAGTTTTCAGAATTGGATGAAATTAGGTTATTGGAAAATCTTTTTAGATTAATTGGAAAAGTATGACTTTTTCATGTGAAGTTTCTAAAATTGGTTTTTAGAAATTAGAGTCTTTGGATCCATTAATTAATTTGAGTATCCTTAATTAAAGACGGTGAATATTAATTCATATTTGCACGATAGCATATTTATGTGATTATGTGGTGATCCGGGTCGAGCCATAGACTAGTCGTTATTTTGATCTGAGGCCTGAGTGCCATGTTTTTCTTTTATTGTAAATGAGAGGTAAAAGTTTCTTTAAATAGAAGACGAAGATGGAGACATTCAAGCTTATGGAGTTTGAAGACCTTAATGTAGGGTCCGGGTCCTTAGATTGGATAGGTCAACACCTTGATGGCTCGAGGTGTTTAGGTTTTGGCTTGACTAAGATCACATTTACCGCTTTATGCATGATTGCTTATTTTCTTATGTTATGTATGTTGTGCATGTCTGCATAATCACCTAAGAAAGATAAGTAATTGAAACGTTTGAAACCTTGTTTTTGAAAAACCCCTTTATCCATATTAAGTCCTTAAATGGAAAAATCGGTGGCCCGGAAGCCCCTTGATTAGGTCCAGTGCCTTCCATCATTAGATGTGAGAGGGAATAGTGTGGCTTGTCATCATTGTCTCACGAGTCGTGGAATGGTGGCAAGTTAAGTGTACCAATCTCACAACTAGGCCTTCTACTATGACAGATAGTCATATTAGAAGTGCACACGGATCTCAGTTTCACTAAGGAGTCGTCCATGAGTCATGGGACCACTTGGCTACTATTATGCTGTGAGAATTTGATGGGTCGGACTTAAACACAGATTAGTGTACTGTTGCATCGTGTTCTTGGAACGTACATTAAATGTGAGGCAAACATATCGAGAGCCACCTGGATGTGGATGGGGCCGTCGTGCATGTTCAAATGTTATCGCCCATTATCTCACGAGTCGTGGAATGAGGTTGGGACATTTGACGCTCGAGCCCACAGGAAATGGTTGAATTTCCCACCTTTTGTCAATTGGAGTGACGGATTTCATAAAGTTAGTGGAGCACACATGTATATTTAAAATTCCTTAATTGCATGTGAATATATGTTAGAACTGAATGCTAATGATCATTTTTTATTTTATTGCATTTTACACAGTAATATCACAGATATCGTTTATGCAAGTTTAAGAGTTTTGGCTAAAAACAAGTTTGATGGCTTGAATTATGCCCTCTGGCGTAAATTTCTAGATATCTACCTCAAGGGTGAGAAACTTGATTACATAATCAAAGGAGAAATCCCACCTAAGCCCAAGCCTGCAACTCGTGCTCATACTTTGGAGTACTTGACGAAGCAGATTGATGACGAGGCTTATGTTCGACATTTCATATTATCTATGATGTCGGATGATCTGATTAAGATATATGAAAATATCAAACAAGCTAAGGACATCATCAAAGATATTGAGGATACGTTTGGAAAGGAAACACCAAAGGGTGATTACCCTCATTTCCATGGAATGGAACACTTGAGCAAGGATTGTCCTCCTGCCTTCAAAAGCCACAACGAAGGTGTGTTTATTGTTGAGGTTAATTTTTCTATTAACCATGATTCTTGGGTGTTTGACACCGGCTGTGGTACTCACCTTTGCAATGATTTGCAGATGTTGTCTAGAAGCAGAGAGCTGGATGACGGGGACATGGTGCTGAGAATGGCTAATGGAGAGTCTGTCGCTACGAAGGCTATTGGAAACGTCGTTTTAGTTCTTGAGGATACTAGTAGGTTTACTTTGAAGGATGTTTATTATGTTCCTAGATTGATTAAGAACCTAATTTTTATTTCTGTTTTGGACAAGGAAGGTTTTTCTTTTAATATAAATAATGGTTTTTGTTCAATGGTTTTGGGTTCTAAATTAATCATAAGAGCATGTATGTATAACAACCTTTATGTTTACCCACATACTAATTCTCTTGCAATTTAACCAATAAACATAGGAAAGCATAAATCTAATGATCTGCCAATGCACAAATCTGGCATGGTAGACTTGGTCATGCATATAGGGATATGATGCGCAAGTTGTCAAGTTTCCTCAAGCTTGATGAAGAAGAGGAACTACCGACTTGTGAATCTTGTCTGAAAGGTAAAATGACAAAGTCACCATTTGGAGGCCAAATGGAATGTGCTAAGGATTTGCTTGAGTTCATTCACACAGATGTGTGTGGACCGCTCAGTGTCAATGCATTGGGGAACTTTTCTTACTTCATAACCTTTACCGACAATTATTCTAGGTATGGTTATTTGTATCTTCTTAGATTCAAATCTAAGGCCTTTAAAAAGTTCAAGGAATTCAGAAATGAAGTAGAAAAACAAATTGGCAAAAGTATTAAAACTCTTCGATCTGATCGAGGAGGAGAATACTTGTCCGATGAGCTCTTGGATTATTTGAAAGAGAATGGGATTCTCTCTAAGTGGACGCCGCCTGGAACGCCACAATTAAATGGTGTATCTGAGCAAAAAAACTGCACTTTGATGAACATGGTCCGGTTAATGATGTTGTCCATAGATTTACCTACGTTCTTCTGGGGCTATGCCCTGGAGACGATGACTTATCAATTAAATAGATTACCGTCAAAAAGTGTTCCTGAAGTGTCGTATAAGATGTGGCACGGAAAACCACCCTCATACAAGTACCTAAGACTATGGGGATGTGCTGCTCATGTCAAGCAGCTAGTGGGAGAAAAGTTAGATTCAAGATCTATCTTATGTAGGTTTATGGGTTACCCTAAGGAATCCCATGGGTACTACTTCTATCACACCTTGGAACAAAAGGTAATTGTTTCAAGGAACGATGTGTTTCTGGATAAACAACTCTTCAGTTGGAGCATAGATAGAGTGATAGAACTTGAGGAAACTCAAGAGACACAAACACCACTGGCAGTGAATGAAGAGCATGTTTAAATGAACCACAATCTGTAAGTACACATATTCCACCTCCAAGGAGATCCAAAAGGATCCCGAGATAGCCTGAGAGGTACTATGGTCTCTTGCTGAAAAGCAAGAAGGAGAGCCTCCTATTGGATGAAGATCCAATGTCCTAAAATGAGGCAATGTTCGACAAAGATTCAGGAAAATGGTCTGAAGCTATGGAATCTGTATGTACTTTAACATGGTTTGGACCTTGGTAGACCCACCACCTGACATTAAGGCCATTGGTTGTAAGTGGGTATACAAACGCAAGTTAGGAGTAGATGGAAAGGTTACCACCTTTAAGGCTCGCTTAATGGCGAAGGGTTATACTCAAAGGCAAGGAATTGGCTATGAGGAAACTTTTTCACTAGTCGCGATGACCAAGTCAATTAGGATTCTATTGTCCATATCTGCCTATGTCTATTATGAGATTTGGTCGATGGATGTGAAAATGGCTTTCCTTAATGGAAACATTGATGAGGAAATCTACATGGAACAGCCAGAGGGCTTCACATCCAGTGGGAGCGAGAACAAAATGTGCAAGCTACAAAGATCCATTTATGGATTGAAGCAAGCTTCCCGAAGTTGGAATTTGAGGTTTGATGAAGCTGTAAAGGAATATGACTACATCAAGAATGGTTATGAACCATGTGTGTACAAACAAGTTAGTGGTAGAGCTATAAGATTTTTGATACTCTACGTTGATGACAGAAGGGTTGGTTGTTGACCCAATTTTCAATGAAAGATATAAGAAAAGCATCCTCCGTTCTTGGTATGAAGATACACTGAGAAAGGAAAAGTAGATTGCTAGGACTTTCCCAATCTAAGTACATAGAACGAATCTTGAATAGATTTAGTATGGGAGATTCTAAAAGAGGATTTCTTCCAGCTAGGCATGGAATCCCTCTTTCTAAATCTATGTCCCCAAGGACACCCGAAGAAAGAGAGAGAATGTCAAAGATTCCCTATGCTTCGGCAGTAGGTAGCATTATATATGTTATGCTATGTACTAAACCGGATATGGCTTATGCACTTAGTGTGGCAAGCCGGTTCCAGTTAAATCTAGGGGAATACCATTGGATTGCCATGAAAATGATCCTAAAGTACTTAAGGCGTACTCAAGATTTCTTTCTGGTATACGGCGGAGGAAAATTAGAACTAGAGTGCTACACGGATTCTATTTTTTAGTCGGACGTAGACGATCTTAAATCAATATCTAGATATGTGTTTATACTCAATGATGGAGCTATAAGCTAGAAGAGCTCTAAGCAGGAGATGATGGCTGAATCCACCACGGAAGCTGAGTATGTAGCTGTTGCTGAAGCGGCAAAGAAAGCTATTTGGATGAGGAACTTTATCCATGAATTGGGGGTAGTTCCCTCCATTGTTAATCCGGTGATCCTGTACTGTGATAACAATGGATCTATAGCTTTATCAAAAGAGCCTAGGTCTCACCAAAGATCCAAACATATTCTTAGATGATATCATCTCATCAAAGAGATAGTGGAAATAGGCGACGTTAGAGTAGAACGAGTCGACTCTGCGGAAAACGTAGTAGACCCCTTCACTAAAGCTCTGAGTCAAAGTGTATTTGAAAAAACATCTAGAAATGATGGGACTAAAGTGCAAGGGCAACTGGCTCTAGGGCAAGTGGGAGATTGATAATGTTAGGTGTCTGGCGAGCCATTTATTTTGGGCTCTGCCATCTTAAATGTAAAACACTATGACAGTCTTGCTTTAAATATATTTAATATTTATTTATGTATGCTTCTTTATTGTTATAACTAGTGTTTGTACAGATAAAGATCCCATGGATTACATATGGCTAGGAGAGCGGTCGAGACACATATGGATGATCTCAAAGATCGTAATCCTAAATATTGTTTCAAGTTATAGAGATTGTGAGATGTGGGATATCACTGACCTCGTTAATACTTGTTCATGCATGTAACTCTCCCAAGAGTTAGACGCATTTCATTGCCGATGACTTTTTTGGCAATACATGTATGAAGATTCAAACTTTGATTATGGAATTGAACGGCCCCTATGAAGGACTCTTATTTGGTGCTGTCGAACATGGAGTCTTTCGGTTTTGTAGTATGAGATTAATCCTTAGACCTAAGATGTCATTTGGAAAGGGTACTATCCACTATGCTTTGATATGCACGTGCACTCTAAGAGAGTCATACGACTTGTATGTTGGGTATAGTCTGATAGTGCAGTGGAACAAATGGCATTCGGAGATGGATTCATCCAGGGTCACGAGTACCCGGTATTTCCTATGTTGTTGCGAGAATCTAAATGATCGTTAAAAGCCTTTGATCAAAGCGATTGTCTTCTGAGAGGGATTGGTGGTCCCGGATCAGAAGATTGGATCATTAGATATCACAACACAGGCATAGTTTCTAAGGTTATTAGGGTTCGACCGTCGCCATACCCTGACCATAGATGGGAAGCTGATGAAGGGATTGTACTCACATAAAGATCGTAACTCAGATAAGTTTGCTTTTCATCGTCGACATCTAGGAAGTCGTGGCGACGTTGCTAGACATCGAACCACGACCAATAGGTGCCTTGGATTAACTTGGTGAACTTAATCCAAGGTCTAGTTAATTATTTAGAATAATTAATCTAGCCCGAGGGGACTTATTGCTAGCTTGTCAACGAGCCTGAGGGGTCACACACATAATTTAGTGTAGTACCTATTGGCTAGTTAATTCATTGTGAATTAATGGAGGGATTAATTAATTAGATTTAATTAATCAAGAAAAGAAATTAATTTAATGGGATTAATTAATGGTCCTATAATTTAATAGTAAAATATTAAATTGGGAAGGACTAAATAACTAATAAAGAGAAATAAAATAAAATAGAATAATATATATATACATGTGCACGTGTGGCGTGTATATGTGGATTCGATGGAAAGATTTATCTTGCTCACCAAGTTTGTAAAGATATATATATATATATATATTAATATCCTATAAATATATTTAGTAAGATCTTTAATTGGTTAAGGTAACTAATTAACAAGGAAGGATCCTATTTGACATATGTTAGGATATTAAGAGATATGGTAATATCTAGTTAGTTGAAAAGAGTCCAACTATTTAAGGAGAGGGAATAAAAGAAGAAGGAATATATATATATATATGACTATACACATACACGTCTCTCCCTAATTTTTAGGGAGAGATAGGCGTGTGTGTAGGGTTTTTACCCTAGGTGGACTATATATATGTGTGTGTGTGTGTGTGTTCAACCTCTTTTGAAAATAATGAAGGATTTTGATAAAAACAATACAAGTTTTTTTTCTCTTATTCTCTCCCAATTTTTCTTTCACATTATTTCTTCAAACTCATGTGTTGAGTGCGAAGAACACTAAAATAATTCCGAATCCTTTTTCCTCAAAAAGCAAGATTGGATATTATCCTTGATAGCACTAGTGGTGATAATTGAAGGTACGAGCTAGAGTGTGGATACATCTCATAGGTGCAACGCTTGGGGCCCTAGGACAAATCTAAATTCGAAAACTGTAGCAGGGAGTAGTTTAAAAAGATGTTGTTTCTTTATGGTCTACAAGAGTTAAACACGAGTAAACCTTCTTCTAGAATAGTTTTGAATCCGATGGTACCATGTCGACCTAGCCCTAATTTCGGGGATACCGCTTTAATTTTTTAAATTATATGTTTTTCGCTGCACCAGTGTCCTCGAGGGTTGTACCGATCCGAACACGTAGCACTTTGCTTCGTAGGTACAAGAGGTGTGTCCTACAACGTGTAACACCTTGCATCGTGTAGCACTTGGCTCCTGAAATTCTAGCTGGAAAACTGCTCTGATACCATTTGTCATGCCCCGGGCTCCAGGTCCATTAGACGCGAAGCATGCCTTCAAATTCATTGAGCGTAACCTTGAGTTGAATATTTAAATACGACCCAAAATGAATATCCATTGTTACACATTTACACTTACACTTGAGTTCATTGACCGTTGTTTATAAATAATTCCAATTGCTCAACAGAGGGGCCTCACAAAAATTCTTATTGGATATTTTTATCAAACTAAGTAATCAAAAAAAGAAAAAATCTTTAAGATAAAAAGAACCAATTGGTTAACACTTCACCTAAAAAACAAAAATTATTTTGGTAAAAAACAATTAACCTTAATTATAGGGGTTTTTTCGAATGGAAAGTTGGAGGAATCAGTATTTTAAATTGAAAAATATTTTCATGATTGTTTTGTATATAAAAATTATTTTAGGATATTTTTAGTACTTTTCTAAAGAACTTATTTGATGGAAATTTTACTTTTTCTAGTGGTCCTTTATCGTTTTCTTAGTAAAATATCGTGAAATTTCATCACAGACAGTTTATGATGTCAGGAATAACACGTAGATTGTCTCTAGCAAAGTAAGGAGCAACTACTAAAACAAAGGATAAACTCTCGTAAGAAGATAGTTAACTTTAAAGCTTGAGATTGACACTCTCCTTGGAGAGAAAATCAAAATAATTACTTAATAGCTAAAACAAAATAAAGTCGAGAAGTCACACTCTGCAAGAAAAAAAGAAAGTAGGGACATAATGAGAGAGAGAGGGAAGGCAACGACGCCATCGATAAAAGTGGAGAAGAGATATGTCAGTGGGAGGAGTACTGGTGTGTGTGGGTAGCAATTAGAGGATAGGTCGTGAGGGGTGTAATGTTGGCCGATGGGAACCCCCTTCCCAAGAACGAATGTAAATACTTAAAGTCCCGAAAAGGAGAGAGTTAGTAGTGTTTATGAGGTCGCATTCATATACTCCTAGTTCTAGAACACCGGTTCTTTATGTTCTTTATCACTTTATTAGTCTAAAAAATAATGTTCTTTTAACTTTTTGTAGAAAATATGAACAATCTTAAACTTTAACCATCATCTCAAAATTGTAGTCTCTTATGGCTATAGTGAAAAATGCAACATAATAATATGAAAATTGGTATAGTTGAGACATGGGTTTCCCGATTTTCTTAACACAATAACGTCCCCTCCTGTTGGTGGTGGTGGGATACAGAATTTTCTCCTAAGATATAGCGACTATCACCTTAGAATTAGGACCACTCCAAAATTATAAGTCTAGCAAACAAAGGTACTGGATTTGTTAAGAAGGCATATGATACAATTAGTTGGGCCTTCCTTCAGAAAATACTTTTGGCTTATGGTTTCCCCACTGAATTTGTTGAACTAATTATGATGTATATATCTAGTACAAAATTCTCCATCATGATTCAGGGTTCTGTGTCTGGGAACTTCAAGGGGAAAAGTGGATTGAGGCAAGGGGACCTTATTTCCCCCTATCTTTTTGTAATAGTGATGGACTACCTATCCAGAAGCTTTAAATTGTTACATAAAGATGCTGGATTTCACTTCCACCCCAAGAGTAGGAGAGTGGGCCTCATAAACATGTGCTTTGCTGATGACTTAATGATGTTTTGTAAGGGAGATGTGCAATCTGTGACTAAGGTCAGAGATGTTTTTGAACAGTTTTCAACAGTTTCAGACTATAAGCAAACTTGCATAAAAGTCAATTAATTTGTGGAGGGCATGGAAAGGCAGAAAAGATAGCATTATTGTAGGCCACAAGTTTCATTGAGGGGAAAATGCCAATGAGATACTTGGGGGTCCCACTTATCTCATCAAGATTGACAGTAAAGAGTTTCCAACCACTGATTAAAAGCATCATGCATAGGATCACATCTTGGACAAAAAAGTATTTATCTTTTGCAAGTAGAATTTTATTGATTAAAGTTGTATTGTTTGGCATTCAGATATAGTGTAGTCAAATGTTTCCCCTCCCCCTTATTGTAGTGCATACAATCGAATGAATGTTTAGATTATTTTTGTGAAGTAGGAAAGCTAGTGGTAAATGTGTTGCAGTTGTGAAATGGGAATAGGTCTACCTCCCTAAAAAGGAAGGAGGGGCTTGGCATCATTTCGATTGGGCAGTGGAACATGGCTACTATATTCAAACATATTTGGAATATAGAAACCAAGAAATATTTCCTTTGGATTAAATGGGTGCACTCTTATTACCTGAAGATTGAGAATGTATGTACAATACAAATCAAGAGTGCTGACTCTTGGTTTTGGAAAAGGTTGCATGGAATAAGGGATACATTCCTTGTTGTTGTGGATGTGACTTACAACAAATAGAGGGATGGAAAGTTTAGTATCAACAATTCATATGGGCAGGTGATAGAGCATGTTGATGTGGTAGATTGGAGGAAAATTATTTGGGGAAGCAGGTCTTTTCCCAAGATGTAGTATTGATCTTTGGATGGATTTGATAAATAGGTTAAAAACCAAAGATATGATGAAGGTGTGGTTGAATATAGATGACCTTAACTGTATCTTGTGTAACAAGGAGGAGGATTCAAGAGATTACCTCTTTTTCAGGTGTGAATATGCAAGAGAAGTTTTGCAGCAAAGTTGGTTGAGGTTAAAGATGTAATGCATGAAAGTAGAATGGACTGTTGTAATTCAGTGGGGTAGTTATGTTACCAAATGAAAAAAAGATTTGAGCAGAAAGAAAAGAGCTCTGTTCGCAACAGCTATGTACTTCATTTGACTGAAGAGAAATCATAGATTGCTTACACAGGAGAGGGAAATGTTACTAAATTTATAGAGAGAATTTGGGATGTGATTACTTGTAAATTGTTTGGTCATTAGACACCAAGTATGCCTGGAAATGATGTAAAGTGTTTTGGTTAAATGAAAAGCTTAACAGTCCCCAAAAAAAGAAAGGCTACTGCTAGAATCTCAATTATGAGACAAAACACTCTTTAATATACTCAAATTAGTACTTAAAGAGAGAAAGAGAGAAGAGATTATGAAGTGAATACTTAGGTGTGTGAAATCCGAAATTAAGAGGTCCTATTTATAGAGAATCAAAAGTTGGGGGCTAAAAAGATAACTTTTTGCCTTTTGCAAAACAACCTCAGAATGGTGAAAAGGCGCATTTTCAACCCAGAAAAGCACTGTTTCGGTGTGAACGGGTGCACTGTCAGCTAGTCCACACGGATTTCTGGTGTACTACACCAGTTCGATCGTGGCCATTGATCGAAAGGTTGTGATTAATCATCGCAACTGATTGATCAAATAATAAATCTACTAAAATTTTATATAAAAAGATAACCATGGGCAGACCAGACCGGACCGAGGGTATGAGGAATTAATAGTTTGGGCCAAAGGCCAAATGCACCCTCTTTCCAAAAAAATGGATGACCCAACGGTCAAACCATACTCTCACACTTGTGATATATAAACATATATATATATATATATATATATATATATCCACCTTGAACAAAAGTTGGATTTCCATATTTCCACCAATTCAAATGTCAATATTTAACAATTAATTTCTCATTTATCCGAAATTAGAATTAAGAAATTCAAAATGTGCAATAATTCATCCGAATTTAGAATTGAGAAATATCTACTTGGAATGTATTTTCATAATATGCAATAATATTATACTTTCGAGCATCAAGCACTCTCGAAAATTTCCACCTAAAGTGTGACAAACACACACTTAATGAGCTAGATTTCAAACAATGCCCCACATGAATGAAAAATAATGCACATGCAGACGCTACAAGAGTTTAGGCGAAAAACTATTACATCAAAGAAGGTAGCTTATGCCGTTGAACCTTTCTTAGTGAGATATCATTAGATTCACTATGGTACTTAATGGACGTGATATCTTGAATTGGTCAGTCATTTTTTTGAACCAGGATAATGATTTTCACACAATAGTTTCTCTACAGTTCTTATTCATAGTTAGGTCCATTTTGGCCGTAAAACACCATCTTAGATCATATATTGAAGTGGCCCTCAGTTCTCACTTACGTAAGTGATCTTCTACAAGGAGCACCCTGTCATACCCCACTTTATCACGTCACATGCTCAGACTCGTTAAAAGTTTTAAAATTTAGCCTCAGCTACGCTCTGCAGGTTGCACTTGTACAACATAGGAATGGGTTGGAGTAATTAAAACTCGCAAGTGCACTTGAACTTTCATAACTATGTTCTCCTATTGAACTAAGATCTTGGGATATCCACCCCATCAAGGTTAGGTTTTTGTTATGTCCATTCTTAATATGTAGGCTTTAAGCCTATTCCCCTCGTTGAGCTTTCAACTTGCTCTACAATATTTTCCTCTGACTTTACTTAGTCTATGGAATTTATTCCACCACAGATCAGTTGTTAAATGGTAATGTATTTTCGACATATATGTTTTGACTTACCATTGTACACACTATTCTGTGTGCTTCCAATTTCTGATTGACTATCACAGTATATCAATATTGAAGACACGGGTTTTGTCCAACACGGAATGTCTTCTAAGAAATTTCAAAGTCAAGCTTCTTCACTAGCTTTGTTCAAAGCTATTAACTCCGATTCCATTTTTGATCGGGCTATACACATTTGCGTAGAAGACTTCCACAACACGGCTCCTCCACCTATGGTAAAGACATAACCAATAGTGGATTTGAAATCGTTTGTATCACATATCCAATTAGCATCACTGTATCCTTCCAATACAATAGGATATCTCGTATAATGTAATTCTTAATTCACAGAGTATTTTAGATATCTTAGAATTCTAGTCAACACCATCCAGTGGGTTTGACTTGGATTACTCATATATCTACTCAGTTCACTAACCGAGTAGGCAATATCAAGACATGTACAATTTGCGATATACATCAAACTGCTTTTTATGTGTGAATACTCGAGTTGTGAGACAGGCTCACCATAGTTATTTTCTAACGTAAAACTAGTATCCACATGTGTCTTAATAGGGGGGTTTTTCATACGCATTAAACTTTCTAAGTACATACCCTATATTGTGAGACTAGGATAAGACAATTTGCTTGGAAGACGTAGAGATTTTGATCCCTAATATGACGTCAGCTTTGACCATATCTTTCATGTTGAAATTCCTTTTCAACATGCCTTTAGTATTCATGATTATATCATGATTACTTCCCGTTATCAACATGTCATCTACATAAAGACTAACGATGACAAATTCATTTTAAGTGTGTTTTATATAGACACCCTTGTCACATTCGTTGATCTTGAAATCATTTGATAACATTGTATTGTCAAACTTTTCATGTCATTGTTCTTTGTTTTATTGCCCAAAGGTGACATACCCCTCAGGTTGTTCCATTTAGACTTCTTCACCTAATTCTCCTTTTAGAAACGCAATCTTAACATCCATTTGATGTATCTCAAGGTTATGCAAAGCATCAATAAAATGAGAACTCTTATGGATATTATTTTTGATATCAGAGAATAAGTATGAAAATAATCAAGGCACTCAGTTTGTCGGTATCCTTTTGCTACCAAACGAACCTTGTACTTATTGATAATTCCTCCAGCCTTATATTTACACTTCATAATCCACTTATAACCTAATGGTTTACTACCTTTGGGAGATCTACTAACTCCTAGGTGTGATTCTACATAATTGATTGAATTTCACTATTAATAGCTTCTTTCCAGAGCGACACATTTGGACTTGATAAAGTTTCTGGTGGTCCCAAGTGGCATATGAAAGGGTCTAGAAGGGGGGGTTGAATAGACCCTCAAGTCTTTTTCGACTTCAAAAATTTCGTATCACTTTTAAAAGTTTGAACGCTTGGTGAGCAAAGCACTAGGTCAGACGCTAAAGATAAGATAACTTAGACTAAGTGATTTCAGAGGTTACCAAGGTAGGGCAATGCTTAAATCTCTTAATCAAGGTTAGCACAGCAGAATTGATTTTAATGCTTAGCGTTCTTTTAGCCAAATAGTCGCTTAACCGTTTTAAAGCCTTTTTTAAAGCTATGATGTAAATAGTAAAGTAGAGAAATAAAACAGTAAATAACACAAGATATGCAAGGTTCACTGGGTGATGTAATCCTAACTACATCCTTCTTCTCCTTTACACTCGGAGAAAATCTACTAAGATGATAATTGAAGGATCACACAGAGGCTTCTATAAAATAGAGGATAAGGAAGATGATCTTGAGCTCCTTGATCACACAGACTTCAGCTCCAATGAAGATCTTCTTCAACAAGCTTCTCTCACACAGAAATGATGCTTGTAAGTCAACAACTTTCTCACATAGATAAGCAAAGGGGTGTGGTCCAGTGGTCCACAAGGAATTCGCAATGAGAACCCACCGGGTTTGAAACTCAGGAGAAGGGGATGGGGGGATTACTCCTATATCCTCCTCTGGGGGACCCTGCGCTTATTGAGCCTGTCGCCTATGGGTAACCTAGGGCAGATTACCCCCATACGTGGTTTGCGAGCTATTGCATATGGGCAGGTTTGCTCTGCTGGGTGATTGGCGAAGATTTACCCTGTGATTTCCAAAAAAAAAAAACTTTCTCACACAGATGAAAGAGGTTGAGGGTTATCATCGCAGGTTTGTTTGATTTTTAGAAGTTCAAACAACTTGGGATATCTCAATAGGAGTGTAGGGTTTTTCTATGAAGATGTTTGAGATATCGGTGACTGTCTTAGGAATATTTGAAAAACTTGAAGGATTTTGTCTATGGAGTTTATAAGCTTTTCTTGAGAATATTTCAGTAAAGTTTTTGACCTTTTTCGTGTGTATGTTCATATATTTTAGGGTTTGCTGAGGGGAGGTATTTATAGGCATTTTCTTGGGATTTATCCGTTGGACACATGCAAGCTCATGCCTCTCGCGTAGCGAGTGAGTAGTACCTTTTTCTGACATTCCTAAAATCCTACTGCACCGATTGGATGTGGCAGATTTGAACCCTGAAACTCTGACAATCTAAGCCAAAAGGGTGGCTTGCTCCGTATGCAATTCATCCTTATCACATTTAATGCTCTTATCAAGCATTTAATGTATTGGAATTTATTTCCTGTTGCAAATAAATGCCCATTGAATGATTGTATTTAAGTCTTTAATGACTTCCGAATTAATTTCAGGTGAATCTAATCATTTGATCACTTTGATGGATTTGAGCGCTTGATTCATAACTCCTGAAATGTCCTTAGCCATTGCCAAGCGCTTAAGACAAAATCTTCATCTTCACTTGGCTTAAGACGCTAATCTTCAACTTCATCTCTGACAGACTCACCTAGAATTCTATTAGTGACTCGGTATCCAATACTTAGTCTAAAATCTACAAAGATAAAAATTACAAGCCTCGTCTAAAAATTATAACTCGATAAATTTGTTAAACACTTAAACATATTCTAAGAAAGATAAACTTACATAATAACATAAATCCTATCTTGTCATCATCAAAACATCTAACATGAAATTTCCTAACAGTTTCTTTAATAGTGCTTGGTTCATTATTTCGCCATATAGGTCAAAAAATCAAGACCAAACAATTTTGCAGCATTTGTACTTTTACTATGATGTGGTTCTTCATCAATTGATTTGTACCACTCGTAGATTCACGAGGTCTTTTGGAAGAGCTTGTTTCGCTTCTTTCCTAGCATGGAAATATATTCTCGAAAAAGATAGGATTTCTCGAACCCATGATTGTTCCTTCATGCATATCATAAATCTCTAACTTATGCACGAGAAACTTGTAGGCATTATTGTTAAGTGCATAACCAATAAATTTGTTATTAATCGGTTTTAGGTCGTATTTTTACTTGTTCGAGGTGAGGTACTTCTTCCTTTGCCAAACACCCCCACTCTTTTAAATATCTGTATGAAGGCTTAGATCTATCCACATTTCGTCTGGAGTTTCATTCCTATTTCTATGAGGAATTTTATTAGAATATAGTTTGGCGAGAGAATTGCTTCCCCCCCCCCTCCCCACACCACATATTATGAGGTAAACCATAGTTTATAAGCAACACATTCATCATCTCCTTGAGAGTACAATTTTTGGTTTCAACAAATCCATTAGATTGAGGTGAATAAGTTGTCGTAGTTTGATGAATTACTCCATGACTTGAACAAAATTCTTCAAATAGTAAGCCATATTCTCTACCTCTATCACTTTGGATAACCTTTATCCGTTTTTCTAGTTGATTTTTAGCTTCACTCTTATAATGAGTGAAAGCTTCTACTTCTTCGCCTTTACTTCTAAGTAAGTAGATATAGCAATATCTTGTGCAATCATCGATGAATGTAATAAAGTACTTTTTTCCACATCTAGTTTGCACAAACTTTAAATTAGAAATGACACTGTAAATAAGTTCTAGAGGTGCAGTGTTCCTTTCATAAATTGTATGGAATGTTGTTTTCACTAGCTTTGCTTCAACACAAATCTCACATTTATGTTGATCATTAATTTGAAAAGATGGTAATAAATTCAACTTAACAAGTCTTTTTATAGTATTAAAATTAATATGTCATAGTCTAACATGCCAAAAATTTGAATACTTAAGCAAGTAAGAAGATTTATTCTTTCTATATTCATATTTTCCAAGGCCACGAAGGATTATCATTACATTCATCTTGAAAATGCCCTTATCTAGGTAACCTTTTCCTGCAAAATGCTCACTCTGAGTGAGTGCTCCTCTATTAGTTTCAAAAGCTAACTTAAACCCTCCCTTAACTAATGCAGCTTTTGAGAATGAATTCTTGTGAATATCAGTACATGCATCACATCCACTAAGGTTAGCTCTTTTTCCGAGGTCATTTTCCACTCTACCTAGCCCAACAACTGGCAATGTGGCAGAGTTTTCCAAGTAGAGCTTTCTTCTACTGATCGGAGGGTACCTCGGGAAAATCTCCTTATCTAAGCAAATGTGTCGAGTAGCTCCTGTGTCGACAAATTATTCCTTTGGGATCAACCATGTTGCACTTGAATACAACAACACTTAGATCAATCTCAGAAAGATCGACATTGTTGGGTTAGGTGATCCTCGGGGTGACTAACTCAGCGGAAAATTAAATTTTTTACACTAAACGATAGCTTAAATGTAAAACACCCCGACACATATCTAATCGGATTGATTAATTCATAAACATAAATAAAAGCGAAACAAAAATACCAATAGTGAATTTTGGTTACGTTTGGATGTTTATCAACCTGCTACAAGCTCCACGAATTTGTTGACTTTTCGTATCTCCGGGTAGAGCACTTCAATCGTCGCGCCTCTAAGAATAGTCCACACCTCCTCGAATTTTCAATCGTCCTATTTCCGGTGCTAGCTAATAGAACAAATCTAAAACTTAACTATCTAGGCTTTGTAAAAAGGTGAGGAATATTTGATGTAAGTAATTGAGCTCCACACACGAGCAAAATTACACCTTGGATAATAAGGCTAGGGGCGGATTTTGTGAGAAAACGAGGAACAAAGTTTTTCTTCCTTTTTCTCTTGTGATGGCCAATTTTTCTAAAAAAAATAACAAGTGTGTTTTTCTCTTGCTTGATCACATATATATAGATATAGAATCCAAGACCTAATAGAGTTAGAAATAATGAAATAACTTGATCTCCAAGATATATTATTATTTTTATTTAGGATTCTTCCATCATATATAATAAATAATAATATACATATTTATACATACATATAACACGCCTAGCGTGTAATATATATATATATATATATATATTACTATTTTATATGTATATCCAATATACATATTATCCTTTAAGAAATAGAATTAGTTACCAAGTAACTTATCTTTCCTTGATTGCATAAGTCAACCAATGACTTACCTTTGATCAAGTAATTGAGGAAGGAAATAATTCCTCTTCCCTTCACCTCTCATCACACGTCCCCTAGCAAGCCTTGGAGTCCAAGTTTTAATCTCTTGATTTAATTTTTGACTCTAATTAATTAATTACAAAGAATCCAATTCTTTTAATTAATTTTCAATTATCCATATCATTTATTTAACTTGAGTCTAACTCAATTAAATAAACTACTTGGACTATATAAAGTCCAATAATTAATTAATCCAATAATATTAATTAAATAGTATTCACTAATTAATTTATATTCCTAATTAGGAAAGTACCATACTTTCCCAATTTCTTCAATTTTCTCAAATTGATTAATTCACACCTTAAGCGGAAACTCTGTGGAGTTTGTGTGTGACCTCTTAGGCTCGATCATGCACTAGTAGTAGGTACACTTTCCCAAAGTGCTAGTGTACTTTCTAAAAATAGAAATACGAGATTAAATAAAACCTTATTTAATCAAGTCTTAAATTAGTCACCATACTAATTCAAGACACCTACAAATCATGGTTACTGTCTAGCAACGAGCCATGAAGACCTAGAGAAAATCGATTTAAGTAAAGATACGCCTTTAATAATCATGATCCTTGCAAAAGTAAGATCCTTCCATCATGATCTCCCGATTGAGTATAGGGTATTGGTCCAGTCGAAACCCTAATAAAAACTCAATAGCTATGTTTTGCATTTACAGTACAGTTGACTTTGACCTTCTAAACGAGGAAACCCTATTCCTCTTTAGAAATCTTACTTTGGCCAAAGATTTCCGTAGTCAACTTACCTTGTAAACATAGGAGATATACTGATACATATATCAAAGAGGGATCCCATCTTGATTCTCACGTATCTCTATACATGATCAGATCACACCCTGAATACCCATATGGTGTTCTTATGAGATCATGAGCAGTCGAAAGTGTGATGGATCATATACAAGATATCCAATGGAATCTTAGGTCCATGAGGATTACTCTTATACTACATGATCGTCGGAAGTTCCAAATTCGACTGGGATTCCTTTTAAGGAACTTCCACGGGTTTGTTCAGTTTACCTACATCTAATATGAACCCTTATACACACATTGGTTTTCACCGTGCCTTTACCTATGGAACGAGGTACACTCCCCAGAGTATGTATCATACAAGCAAGTCTTTCCCCCTGATCTCGACAAACCTATTCATGACTTAGAACATTGTTTAAGGATCACAACCTTAGAGTCGTATTCCATCATCTCCATTTTCGATGCTCGATGATGTCCCATAGTTCTGTGTGACCCTAAGGGACTTTATTCTATCATATGCAAGACATAAAACAAGAATAAAGAATGCCATAATAAATCCACTTTATTTATAAGGTAAAGATTATATATAGAGTTTATCTATTACAAGATTTGCATCCAAGTAAATTGGTGCGTCGGGCATCTACTCTATCAGACATGGACTCTTTTATGAGCTTGACTCTGGACTTTTCCTTGGTTCGAATCTTTCTTTTTCGCCTCCCTACTGTCTCAGGCCATATAGTTTGGTTTCCCACAGTTGTGGTAATTCCCGATGAACTTGCATTTCTTTTCCTTTCCTTTTGGCTTGCCAGAGTGCTTCGCTTTTTGTTAGCACTTGACTCTGTTAGGTTAGTCATGAGAGGTGGTGAGGGCTTGTGAGACTTCTTGTCAGTTGAACGGTTGTCCTCTTCAATCCTCACCCCTATGATTAGGTCTTTGAGCCTCATCTCCTTGCATTTATTCTTAAGAAAATTCTTGAAGTCTTTCCAACCCGGTTGCAGCTTTTCAATGATAGCAGCTACTTGGAAGGACTCGCTCAACATCATGTCCTTAGCATGAATTTCGTGCAAGAATATCTATAGCTCTTGGACTTGGTCGATGACTGTCTTTTAATTCACCATCTTGAAGTCCAAGAGCTTCCCAAAAACAAATTTCTTTAGGCCACCATCTTCGGTCCGATCTGTACTATCCAATGACTCCCACAGAGCCCTTGCAATTCGGCAAGCACTATACACAATATAAAGTGTGCCATCTAGCCCATTCAGTATGTAGTTCTTGCATAGAAAGTCACAATTAATCCATGCATCATAAGCACCTTTTAGTTGGCCGTCAATTTTATCCTCGTTAACTGAAGGAGCACTCTCTATCAAAAACCTGGCCAAGTTCAATGTGGTTAGGTAGAATAGTATTTTTTGTTGCCACCTTTTGAAATCAACCCCCCTGAACTTTTTGGGTTTCTCTGCATGAGCCGGAACATGGGGGTAGAGTCGGTGCCACAGGGGGCAATGACAACAACAGCCGGTGTAGCCGGCGGTGGTGGAGGTGTCGTAGGTGGTGAACCATTTGACAATGGTGGAATATTTGGTGGTGGCATGTTGAAACCTCCATTATACATTTTTCACATAGGAATATTGTGTTAAGTTTGTAGTGAAAAATGCAACAGAATGAGGCTATGGAAATTGGTATAATCGAGGCACGGCTGACTTATTTCCTTAACACAATAACTCCCCGCTCTTGGTAGTGATGGTATGGAGTTTGTATCCCAAGATACAATGACTATCGCCTTAGAATTCGAACCACTCCAAAATTCTAAGTCAAGCGAACAAGGCTACTGCTAGAACTCTCGATTATGAGACATGACACTCTTTAATGTACTCCAATTAGCATTTGAAAGAGAGAAAGAGAGAAGAGATTATGAAGTGAATACTTCGGTGTGTCATATCCGAAACTATGAGGTCCTATTTATAGAGAACCAAAGGTTGGTGGCTGAAAAGATGTAACTTTTTGGCTTTTGCAAAACAGTCCTAGAATGTGTGGAAAGGCGCCTTTTCACCCAATAGAAGCACTGTTTTGCTGCGAACGGGTTCACAACGCATCCGTTCGGTCAACTGGTCAACTCAGACTTCTGGTGTACTATACTCGTTTATTCGTGGCCATCAATCGAAAGGTTGTGATTCACCATCGTAATTGATTGATCAAATAAGATATCAAACGGTCCAAAATTAAATATGTGAGTAATAATTAACTCAAATAATTAATTTAATTAAACTTTATCTAAACAGATATATACATGCAAACTGACCCACTACCCATGACAGGGACCAAGCTCGGTCCACCAGACCGCAAGTATGAGGAATTAAGAATTTGGGACAAAACCCAAATGCATAGGTCCTCCCTCTTTTCAATAAATTGGATGACCCAATGCTCAAAGCATACTCTCACACTTGTGATTTATAAATCCACACATATATCCATCTTGAACCAATGTGGGATTTCCACATTTCCACCAATTCAAATGTCAATCGTTGACACCTAATTTTTCGTTCATCTGAAATTCAAATTGAAAAATTCAAAACGATGTCAATATCTACTTGAAATTTAGTTTCTTAATATACAATAATATTACACTTTTGAGCAACAGGCATTTTCGAATTTTTCCACTAAAGTGTGTCAAAACACATACTTTAAGGAGCTAGATTTCCAACAATAGCAACAAAAAGATCCATTTAAGTGACTTAAAAAACCATTTTACCACAAATATATCCATTTACATATACTTGTCTTATAGGATAAATTATGATTATGAGTTGCTTTCTTACCAAAAGAAGATTATTGAGTATTACCAAACAAAAAAAGTAACTCTAATACAATAAAAGTGTAAAGTAAAAAACATATAAAATAGGTACTTGAACAATAAATGTCTCCTGTTATAGTATGAAACATTATTTTCGGACTAATAAAAATATAAAGATGGACATGTTTTAAAGAACAGACAGAGCACATGATTAGTTATAGCTCTAAAATATTATACTTGGAATAAATTTTAGATTAAGAAAGAGAAAGAGCGAAGGGCCTTTAATAAAAGGTTGAACATCATGATTGGGGTAGGATCCCACACGAAAGTTTCAGACATAAAAGTTAATCGACATGTAAAATTAAAATAATTCCTATGTTAGCATGTCTGGTGACCAAATTACAAATTGACATAGCATGCTATAACATATAATGACTTTCATAAAATAAAACGAAATAAGCGATTAGCTTAATATATATGCTACACTAATCAAATTAATGATGACTTTATATGCCTACCTTAATGGGTTTTTACTCGATTGATGAGGGTAGTTTTGAAATACGGATTGAATTATATCTCAGAGTATACTTGTTAGGTAAGTTGTGATTTTACACAATTTTAACTGTGGATTTAAATGTCCTTCGTATCTCAATTATGCAATATTATTGGCTTAAATTATAATCTTCTTATAAAGATATGAATTTAATATTTTGAATTACTCAAATTTAGTATCAAATGAATGGGAATTAGTTGTTAAGTGTGTCACTTTAAATGTGTAATATAGATGAAGTTGGTGTAGAAACTCATTAAATGGGTATACCATATTGAAAGAAAATTAATCTAGAATTGGATTGTTAAATCCATGCCTTGGATGAATGTGTTGGCCCTTGGGCAATCCAAGTTTATGGGAAGATAGAGGATCTACGTCGTTGTTATGTTTAACCCCTCACACATCCGAGGTCCAAGGGAATAGACTAGGGGCTAGATGCTTGAGGCCTGGACCTCGATCGTGGATTCTGGGCTTAGGCCTAGCCCAATTGAGATATATCTTTTTGGAGAAAATTAATTAATTCTAATATAATTATTCTTTCTGGAAAAAAATTGATCGTTAGATTCTAGATCAAGGATTTTTTGCAATCAAATCATCACAATCATATGATCGCAGTCGTCAATCATATATGGGCATGGTGCATTTGTCACTGGCACAAACCTTTTCGAAAATGTTGAAAACTTTTAGGGCCAAACTGTGAATTTCGGAAAGCTGCGAGCATGGGTTTTTAGCCCAATATTGCAACTTTTGGGCTGGTTTACGCATACCGGAAAGTTGCATCTTTTTGGCCCACAACTTTTCTCAATAAATAAGACCCTTCATAATCCGTTTTTTTAATCCCGACATACAATCTCTTCTCTCTTTTTGCTTTTGAGTTCCAATTTGAGAATTAAAACCATACTTACATAGTCTTCTCATAAATGAGACGACTATGTATAGTGGTACTCTCTAACAAACATATTTCTTCGATATGTTTTAAATTTTATAGTGGTACTAACTTGAAATGGTGTCGTTGTATTTTGGGAAACGATTTGCCAATTTTGTGAACGCTGGGAGGGGGGCAATATTTTATTTAAAAAAAGGTCTTAAACTCATACCTCGTCAAAATTATTGTTACTTTAATCATTTTTCACCAACGATTCTAACGTTTTGGAACTTTTTTTATTTTATAAAAAGATGATACATTAAATACTAGTAGCGATTATATTTGACGCATGAGGGGAAGATCAACAACACTATCTTGGTCTTGCATCGCAACTCGAGCTATGTAATGATTAGTAATTTGGTTAGCTAATCGTTTAGCAAAAGATCTTATAACAAAAGAAAAATGACTAAAAGAGCAACTTATTATCATAAATCGAATGATCATGGTGGTCTCAAATGGCATACGAAAGGGTCTAGAGGGGGGAGGGAGGTTGAATAGACCCTGAAGTCATTTTCGACTTCAAAAATTTGTATCACTTTTAAAAGATTTGAACGCTTAGAAAGCTGAGCACTTGGGTCAGGCGCTTCAGTAAAGATAACTTAGACTTAGAGATTTTAGCAGTTTACCAAAGTAGGGTAATGCTTAAATCTCTTAATCAGGGTTAGCACAACAAAAATGATTTTAGGGCTTTAGCGTTCGTTTTGGTTAAATAATCGCTTAGCAGTTTAACTTGTCTTTTTCAGAATAAATAAGAGAATATAAAACAAGACAATAATAAAAGTAAATAACCCAAGAAATTGTAAGGTTCACTGGGTGATGTAATCCCAACTACGTCCTTCTTCTCCTTTTTCACTTGGAGGGAATTTACTAAGTTGATTATCAAAGAATCACACAGAATCTTCTACAAAATAGTAAAGAGGTGAAAGATGATCTCGGGCTCCTTGATCACACAGATTTCAGCATTAATGAAGATCTTCTTCTACAAGCTTCTCTCACTCAGAAATACTGCCTGTAAGGGGTTCAACAGCTTTCTCACTCAGATGAAAGGTTGAGGGTTTTGTCACACAGATTTTGTTTGTTTTTGGAAAGATCAAACAACTTGGAATATCTCAGTAAGAATTTAGGTTTCTTCTTTGGAAGATGTTTGAGATATTTGTGACTGTCTGGAATGTATGTAAAAAGCTTGAAATGTTTTGGCTATGGAGTTTCTAAGCTTTTCTTGAGAATGAGTTTCAGCAAAGTTTTCACTTTCTTGTGTATGTACTTATGTATCACTGTGATTAGGGTTTGCTAGAATGAGGTATTTATAGGCAATTCTTGGGATCTGTTCGTTGGACACATATGAGCGCGTGTTCTTCACGCGGCACGTGAATCAGCCTTTTCTCTGACATTCCTGAAATCCTGCTGGTTTTGATTGGACGGAAGCATACTTGAACTCTGAAATTCTGACCGTCTAGTCAAAAGGTGGCTTGTCCACAAGTCATAATAGCTTATCACATTTAATGCTCTTATCAGGCATTTAATGCATTTGAATTTATTTCTCGTTGGAAATAAATGTCCGTTGAATGATTGCATTTAAGTCCTTCATGACTTGAGGATTTATTTCAAGTGAATCTGATACTGATCGCTAGAGTGCTTTGAGAGTGATCCATGAATCCTGAAATAGTCCTTTAGCATTTGATAGTCGCTAAGAACAAATCTTCATCTTCTTTTGACTTCAAACACTGATCTTCAACTTTATCTCTAATAGACTCACCTAGAATTCTATTAGTGATTCGGTATCTAATACTTAGTCTAAAATCTATAAAGATAAAAATTACAAGCCTAATTAATATTACAAACTTTCAAACGCTTATACATAACTTCTACGAAAATATAAACTTACATTCTTTTTGGGGTCTAACATAAAATCCTATCTTGTCATCATAAAAACATCTAATATGAAATTTCCTAACAGATCTATACTAAGAAGTCTCAATCAAGGGATCCAATATTATGATTAAACTCTAGACAGTCACTTCCAAAGATGGTATGGCCCCAACCCCTTTGATCAGGCACAATTTAGTTTTGGTCTTGTGTATATCGATAGGAATAAAAAACAGTCTTGTAAGTATAACAACCTCAATTTTGGTCTTATATGTATCATGGGGAAACAAAAATAGTCCTACAAATATAACAACATCAATATTGGTCATGTATATATAGGTAAACAGGGAAAATTACATTTTTATTCCTGTAATTTTGCCTCATTTCACTTTTCGTCTTGTCCATTATGGGAATCTCAATTTACGTCCTGTAACTTTCTTAAAATCTCAATTTTAGTCATGCCGTCAAGTTTGAACGCCAAGTGTCACGTGCATTGTCCCTGTGCTATCAATCAACTGAGTTGGAGGGAAAATTGTAGACTGAGCTATTAGGGAGGGAAAATAGGCGGGAAATTTTACTTATAAAGAGGGGAAATGAGACTTTGGGGTCAATTTATCTAGGGTTCTTTCTTTCTTCAAATTGAAGGTCATGTTCTCCAAATTTCAGTTTTCCATGGCATTTTCAAAGAAGAATTTTTGGCCAAATATGTGGCAAATTAGGGATCTTGATGACTTCATGGGAGGACGAGGACTCCGGCAGAAGGTTCCATGGGTGCCTTGAGATTGTAGGTAGCTGCCGGTTTCGGCTTTGGAAAGACCTTCCAATGTGCTATAGGAGAACGATGGTGATATGCAAGCTCCATAATCGATGTGAGAAATACGAGGAAGAGATTTCTGAATTAATGGTCATGGTCGAATTTCTGTCTGAAAAGATAAAGGAATTGCAGCAGAGGGAGAAGAGGATGAAGGTTTTAGTAATGTGCTTGGTTGCTTGCATGTTTGTTATTTTCTTATTTTCGATGTGAGGATGTGTAACTCACTATAGGGTGCTCTTATTGGATTGTGTGGAACTTAGGTTAGTTTGTCTTGTTAATGGTGGGGTCTTGGTTTAAGTATGTAAGCTATGTTAATGAAGGCTTAGTTTCGTTTAAGTTTGTAAGAGTTGTTATTGTTAATGGTTTATTGAAACTTTCCTTTTCAGTAATGTTTTCTTTCATTGACATACATAATATAATGACATAAACAATGAACAATGACACAAAAAAGAACAATGAAAATAAGTCAATTCATCCAACACCTGCTGCACATTTGTTCCATCTAACACAAGCTGTAATTTTATAGCAAAAAAGAACTACTATACATCCAAATTTCAATCCAAACCACAAAAAACTTGATTCCATTCAAAACAAGTTTTAAACAACTACAATATCAGACAACATCATATTGTCAATTCAAGTTCAATTTACTGTCCAAAAATCATACAACTACAATACCAAAAAAAAATTCAAGTTTACTGCAAAAAAAATCACACTATCAATTCAAGTTTATTTTTTTCCTTGATTTGCTAGATCTTCAGCCATTCTTTTACCCATTGCAGATGTTAGATTCTTCATGGTCACAAATTTCTTGCCATCCTTTTATATAAATTTAATGGGCGGTAGTAGAGGCTTCTTCTTCTTGGTTGTCATAAAACACAAACTCTTGGGTGATCTGGTGCAAATGTTGATTTTTTCGATCCTAACACCAAGTGATTGTCTTGGAGGTCGGGGTTACATGGATGAGCTTGTACCAACTTGAGGTGTCTGAATTGGTGATTACCCTGGTGGCCTGAACGGTGGTTGGACTGGTGGCATGAATGGTGGTTGGACTGATGGCATCGTTGGTGGTCTTGCATTCTTCTTTGAAACTAAACTTGCTTCCATTGGTCTTTTACCTTTACTTACGTGCAAAGTTAGAAATAAGAAATTGAAAATGGTCAAGTTAGTGATAAAAAAAAAATAGAAATATGGTGAAACTTAGTGGTATATAAAACATATTGGTTAGTTAGTTCTTGTTTCAAGCACAATAGATCGTGCAACATCTTGTTTGCTCTTAGTTTTCTGACCCTACAAAATCATTCCAAATTTTTGAAGTAAAATACACAAATCATTGAACTTGAACTTAAAAAAAATAAAATTACTTACTTCAAAATTGGTTCTTGATCTAGTCACAAGCACATTAGATGTTTGAGGGTGCTTCTTTGCTCCCAGTTTTCAAGCGCTGGACAATCATTTAATATTAAAGTCGCCTAACACAAAATCATTGAACTTGAACTTATAAAAAATTAAAGGAAAAATTACACTCAGACCCCCTCACTTATATTGTAATTACACAAACTCGCCCTCACTTTTTGAGAGTTACAACGACCTCCCCTGGATCTAGTTTTAGATTACATAGGCACCCCCTGTCAATATTTTCAGTCTAAAAATTGATAGTGTTAGGAATTTCATGTTAGATGTTTTGATGATGACAAGATAGGATTTCTTGTTAGACCCCAAAAGAATGTAAGTTTACACTTTCATAGAATATATGTATAAATGTTTGAAAGTTTGTTAGTTTGTTTGGCTTGTAATTTTTATCTTTGTAGATTTTAGACTAAGTGATAGATACTATGTCGCTAATAGAATTTTAGGTGAGTCTATTAAAGATGAAGTTGAAGATCAGCGTCTGAAGTTAGAAGAAGATGAAGATTTGTCTTAAGCGTTCGTCAAGCGCTTAAGAGTCTATTTCAGGAGTTATGAATCAAGCGTTCAAGAGAATGTTCTTAGCACCCAGCTAACGCTAAAGGACTATCCAAGGAGTGTTGATTCAAGCGCTCAGCGACTGATCTCAGTGACTGATATCAGCGACTGATCTCAGTGACTGATCTCAGCGACTGATATCAGCGACTGATCTCAGCAACTAATCTCAGTGACTGATCACAGCGACTCAAGCGCTCAGCGACTCAAGCGATCAGCGACTCAAGCACTCAGCGAATCAAGTCAGCGACTCAAGCGTCCAGCTTTCAGATTCACCTGAAATATATCCTCAAGTTGTCAATGGTCATTTATTTCCAATGGAAATAAATTCAAAGTGCATTAAATGCAAACAAGACAGTATGACTTGTGGACAAGCCACCTTTGTTGACTAGACTGTCAGCTTTTCAACCTGCTCCAGTCCAATAGGAATCAGCAGAAATTAAGGAATGTCAGAAAAGGGACTATTTGAAACTCCGCGTGAGGTACACGCGCCTGAATTGTGTCCAACGGACAATTTCCAAGAAACCCTATAAATAGTTCCCTTCAGCAAATTCAAAAAGAGAGAGAGAAGGTGCGAAGAGCCAAAACTTTGCTGAAATAATTTGAGAGAAAAAGCTTCCAAACTCCATAGCCAATTGGAGTTCAAGAAAGTTAATTCTTTCAACAAGCAGTATTTTTGTGTAAGAGAAGCTTGTTGAAGAAGATCTTTCTTGAAGCTCCAATATCCTTTAAAGCTTCTCAAATACATTCCAGACAGTCACCCGATATCTCAAACATCTTCCAAGAAGAACCCTAAACTATTATTGAGATATCCCAAGTTGTTTGAACTTCCCAACATCAAAACAAACCTGTTATAATAAACCCTCAACACCTTTCATCTGAGTGAGAAAGATTGTTGACTTTCACAAGCAGTATTTTTGAGTAAGAGAAGCTTGTTGAAGAAGGTCTTTATTGGAGCTGAAGTTTGTGTGATCAAAGAGCTCAAGGCCATCTTGGAGAAGATCTTTATTGGAGCTGAAATCTGTGTGATCAAGGAGCTCGAGATCGTCTTTCCAGAAGTAGAGGATTGAAGTGGCTTGTAGCAGAAATCTGTGTGACCAAGAAGCTCAAGTCATCCACATTCATCTCTTCCTGTTTCCCTATTTTGTAGAAGTCTCTGTGTGACTCTTCGAGAATCAATTTAGTGGATTGCCTCCGAGTGCAAAGGAGAAGAAGGACGTAGCTGGGATTACACCACCCAGTGAACCTTACAAATATCTTGTGTCATTTTACTGTTTTAATACTTTGCTCTACATTTGCATATTATCTTGAAAAAGGCTTTAAAACAATTAAGCGACTATCTTGGTGAAAAAGAGAACGCTAAGCTTTCAAAATAAGCTTCAGCGTTTGACAAAGCGCTGAGCACTTCTAAGCGTTCAAAATGATCTAAAAGGAAAGCAACTAAAGAAAAACTTTTGTAACTCTAAAACATTTTCAAGAGAAGACTTTAAAATACTTCCGCTGTGCTAACCCTGATTAAGCGACTGAGACATTACTGTTAGGAATTTCATGTTAGATGTTTTGATGATGACAAGATAGGATTTCATGTTAGACCCCAAAAGAATGTAAGTTTATACTTTCATAGAAAACTTGTATAAGCATTTGAAAGTTTGTTAGTTTGTTAGGCTTGTAATTTTTATCTTTATAGATTTTAGACTAAGTATTTAATACCAAGTCACTGATAGAATTCTGAGTGAGTCTATCAAGGATGAAGTTGAAGATCAGCGTCTGAAGTCAAGAGAAGATAAAGATTTGCTTTGAGCGTCTGTCAAACGCTAAGGAATTATTTCAGGAATCTGTTCAAGCGCTACTATTCAAGTGAACAGTAATCAAGCGTCTTCGGAATAGTGTTATTGTTCAAGCGATCACTATTCAAACGATACTATTCAAGTGAACAGTAGTCAAGCATCTTCGGAATAGTGTTACTGCTCAAGCGATCACTATTCAAACGCTTACTATTCAAGTGAACAGTAGTCAAGCGTCTTCGGAATAGTGTTGTTGTTTAAGCGATCACTATTCAAACGCTTACTATTCAAGCGCCCACTATTCAAGCGCTCGCTATTCAAACACTTACTATTCAAGCGCTCACTATTCAAACGCTTACTATTCATGCGACCACTATTCAAGTGAATAGTGTTACTGTTCAAGCGATCACTATTCAAGCGAACAGCGTTCAGATTTTCCTGAAGATAAAAACCCAAGTTATCAAAGACTGAAATGCAATCACCAACGGATATTTATTTCCAACGGGAAATAAATTCAAAATGCATTAAATGCTTGATAAGTGCATTAAAAGCAAACAAGACAGTATGACTTGTGGACAAGCCACCTTTGTTGACTAGACTGTCAGCTTTTCAGAATTCAAACCTGCTCCTGTCCAATAGGAATCAACAGAAATTAAGGAATGTCAGAAAAGGGACTATTTGAAGCTCCGCGTGAGGTACACACGCCTGACTTGTGTCCAACGGACAAATCCCAAAATTCTCTATAAATAGTACCCTTCAGCTATCTCTGTGTGAGTGTAAAAAAAAAAGACGTAAATGTGAAAGAGAGCTGAGAAATAATTTGAGAGAAAAGCTTGCAAACCCCATAGCCAAAATCCTTCAAGCTTCTCAAATACATTCCAGACAGTCAGTCACCCGATATCTCAAACATCTTCCAAGAAGAACCCCACACTATTATTGAGATATCCCAAGTTGTTTGAACTTCCCAACATCAAACAAACCTGTTACAATAAACCCTCAACACCTTTCATCTGAGTGAGAAAGATTGTTGATTTCCACAAGCAGTATTTTTGAGTAAGAGAAGCTTGTTGAAGAAAGGTCTTTATTGGAGCTGAAGTCTGTGTGATCAAGGAGCTCAAGGCCATCTTGGAGAAGATCTTTATTGGAGCTGAAATCTGTGTGATCAAGGAGCTCGAGATCGTCTTCACCTCTCTCCCTAATTTGTAGAAGATTCTGTGTGATTCTTTGAGAATCATTTTAGTGGATTTCCTCCGAGTAAAAAGGAGAAGAAGGACGTAGTTGGGATTACACCACCCAACGAACCTTACAAATATTTTATGTCATTTACTATTTTATTGCTTTACATTACACTGTCATATTATATCTTGAAAAGGCATTTAAAACTAATAAGCGACTAATTGGTTAAAAGGAACGCTAAGCTATAAAAACATTTCCGCTGTGCTAACCCTGATTAAGTGATTGAAACGTTACCCTACTTTGATAATTGTTGAAATCATTAAGTCTAAGTTATCTTTTCTCAAGCGTTCAAATTTCTAAAGTGATACGAAAATTTTGTGAAGTCGAAAAAGACTTCAGGGTCTATTCAATCCCCCCCTTCTAGACCCTTTCGTATGCCACTTGGGACCACCAATTACCCTACTTTGGTAGTAGTTGAAATCACTAAGTCTAAGTTAACTTTATCAAACCAGTCTTCAAGTAAGCGACTAGTCAAGCGCTTACACTTGTAAGCGACTAGTCAAGCGATTACTATCCTTAAGCGTTCAAAAGAGATTTTAATATGAAACTTTTTGAAGTCGAAAAAGACTTCAGGGTCTATTCAACTCACCCTTCTAGACCCTTTCGTATGTCATTGTGGGACCAACAGATAGCGTCATCAAATAACTTTTTAAATATCCTCATTTTACCCTTGGTCAAACCTGGACCAATATACTAACTTTTCAGGGGGTGTCAATATAATATTTAGACCTGAAAAAAAATGAAAAGTCAATTATGGTTTCTTTAAGAGTGCTTGGTCCATTATGGGAAATGATATAACAGAAGCAGAACTGGAATTCTTTCAAAATGGTAAGATGCTTACTCAGTTAAATTGCACATTACTAGCCTTAATCCCAAAGGTGGACCAACCCCAGTTGGCAAGTGAATTTAGACCCATAGCATGCTGCTCTACAATCTACAAATGTATTTCAAAGCTAATGACTAAGAGACTGGCAGCAGTTTCACCAATGTTGGTTGCTGAAAATCAAGGGGCTTTTATAAAAGGGAGATTAATTTGTGATAATGTGATGCTGGGACAGGAGCTAATTAGACCGTATAATAGAAAGCAAGCCTCTCCTAGATGTCTAATGAAGATAGACATTAGGAAGGCTTATGATTCAGTTGAATGGGAATACTTGAGAGAGTTGTTAGAAGGTATGAACTTCCCTAAAAAATTCACAGAATGGATAATGGTATGTGTGTCAACAGTATCCTTCTCCTTTGTTTTGAATGGTAAAATTCATGGTTACTTCAAAGGGCAAAGAGGAATCAGGCAGGGAGACCCAATTTCTCCCCCCCTCTTTGTACTTGTAATGGAATATTTAACTAGAAGCTTGAAGTTGGCAGCCCTCCAGCCCTCTTTTAGATATCACCCCACTTGCAAGCAGTTAAGCTTGATAAATTTGTGTTTTGCTGATGATTTGTTGATATTTTGCAAAGCAAATGGACCTTCTGTGCAGTTGCTATGGGATGCTTTCAGGAGTTTTTCGGAGACAATAGGGTTATATGCTAACCAATCAAAATCCAATATCTTTGTAAGGGGAACACCTCAGATAACAAAGCAGGAGCTTGTACAGATCACTGGATTCAGTGAAGGGTCTTTCCCAATGAGATATTTAGGAGTCCCCATGTCACCTACAAAGTGGACCAAAATGGATTGTTTCACACTTGTGGAAAAGATAACCTTGAGACTACAATGCTGGGCAACAAGACATCTGTCTTATGCAGGCAGAGTCCAACTCATAAATGCAGTTCTCTTCTCTATGTATGTTTGTTAGTCTACCATGTTTATCCTACCTCAATCAGTTGTTAAGATGGTAGAAATGAAATGTAGAGACTTCCTATGGGGATCATCAGAACAAGGGAGGAAAATGGCACTTATAAGCTGGGAGAAGATATGTAACAAGAAGAAGGCTGGGGGCTTGAATATAAAGAAGTGTGGAGTGTGGAACAAAGCAGCAGTGGGCAAGCATGTATGGGATATTGCTCACAAGAAAGATACTCTCTGGGTCAAGTGGGTGAATGCAGTGTATTTAAAAGGAGTTGAATACTGGGATTATATACCTCCAAATGATAGCAGCTGGGCTTGGAAAAAATTAGAAAAGGTGAAAAGAACACTTAGAAATGGGTTTCAGCACAACAAATGGCTCTCTACACCGAATGGAAGGTACACAATACAAAGTGGATATGAATGGCTTCAGAATGATCAGGTAAGGTTCAGGCAGCATGGTATTGTTTGGAGTAAATTGAATATCCCAAAACATTCCTTCACATTATGGTTAGTGGTGCATAAGGTAATACAAACTCGAGTGAGACTAAGCAAGTTTATGCAAATTGCTGATTGCTCTTGTGTTCTGTGTGGTGATACTGATCAAAATAAGAGTGTGAACCATTTATTCTTTGAATGTGATTGGACTAGGAACATCTTGCAAAGGCTGATGCAATGGCTAGAAATAAACAATTGGGAGTTTAAGTTTAACAGGTGGCAGAATTGGATGCTTTATGCTTTTCGAGCATGGAAATTCAAACAAAAGGTGGTGGCTGCTGGAATGGCAGGAGTGATATATAGTATCTGGAGAGAGAAGAACAATAGGATATTCAACTATGTGGAGTCTACTGTTGAGTCTTGTTTTAACAGCCTCAAGAAAGACTTGAAACTACGAAATTTAGGATGCTTGAATAGGAACCTAACACATAGAGATAGAAGTTATGGTGATAGGATTTTGGTTTAGTTTTATGTGTGACACTTCTGATGTATAGTGATTGTTTTGTTTGAGGGCATATTGATTACTGTAGTTGGGTAATTGATATGTGCCTTTTTGTTTGTTTTATACTGAGTTTAGTGCGTATACAATTGAATGTTCACCTAAAAAAAATAAACAAAAACTCAATCATTTTAATTAATATAATATTTCTTTAAATAAAAACTCAATCATTTTAATTAATGTAATATTTCTTTAAATAAAAACTCAATCATTTTAATTTATTAATTTAATTTAATAAAAAATAATCACTCTTGTAAGTTATTACGTATATATATATTTTATTTAAGATAATCTCATCAAAAAAAGGATGATATTGTTAGGAATTTCATGTTAGATATTTTGATGATGATAATTAGGAGTTTATATTAGACCCCAAAATATGTAAGTTTAATTTTAATAGAAATCATGTATAGGCTTTAAAGCGTTAGATTTGTAATAGGCTTTATAAGTTTCGTTCTGTTTTATTCTAGATTGTTAGGTTAAGAAGTCTTAGACTAAGCGTCTGATGAATTCTGAGTGAGCTTGTTAGTAGTTAAGTTTGAAGACTCAAGCGCCTGAAGTCTGAATGAAGATGAAGTTTCCAAGCGTCTATATATCTAACTATATAAAGCGTTACCTTTTTAGGCGGAAGCAAATTCAAGAATGGATAAGCGTCTAACAATGATGGATTCCACCTGAATTTATTTTCAAGTCCAAAAGGAGTTTAATGCAAATATTCTCGGTGCATTAAATGCCAACGGGCATTTAATTCAAATACATTAAATGCTGATAAGAGCATTAAATGTGATAAGCACTTTCAGACGTACGGAGAAGCCATCCTATTGGACTCTCGCTTCGTGAAACTTCCAATTTGATGACTTTCGTCAAGCGGAGTCTGTGATTGAGGAAAAACCTGCTAAGTTAGTTGAAGCGTCTATACCCTCCGAAGTTGGAAATATTCCAGTGTCTGCTGACGAACCCGTTCAAGCGTCTCAACCAGAGGATACCCCTGACGCTCCTGAACTTGTTATTGTTGATACTGCTGAGGATCTTCAAACTGATGTACGAGGTACAATTTTTAATCCTGCATATCAAGCTCCCCTTGACTCACTCAAGCATACATCCAGATTCAAGCAACCGGCTCCTCAAGCGGCTCTATCGGATATGGGTCAAGCGTTTGGACCTTTGCTGAAATCTGTCTTAGAGGAGATGAGCAATCAAGCTACTCAGAATGAAGAATCACTTCACTGGATTAAGACAGATCTAGCAAAGATTGAGTCTCAAATCATGAACGCTCAAATCGGTCATATGAAAGGTTCTGCGCAAGCGGCTGTGGATGAGTGTCGTAGAGACTTTCAAGAGATGAATGATGCTACCAACGCTAAGCTTCTAGCAATGCATGAATACTTCGATGAGCGTTTTAATGATGTTACAGCTTCATTGTCTCAGATTGCCTCTCAAGTTAGTCTACTCACAGAACATTTTCTGAAGGCTGCTGATGGCAATAAGGGGGAAGAGAAATGAACAGGAGAGAAGGAAAGAGCCTCTAGTTCAAGAGCTCAAGATCCTCCTCCTCCGCCGAAGCGTCAACAATTATCTATTCTCTCTGCGTCAAGACTCCCATCTTGGATACCTGCTTATAGAGTAAGTGATTCTGCTAGAGCGCCTACTAGAACGCTAAGAGAACCTCCACTAGCACGATATCCAAATCTACCAATACCTTCTAGAGCACGCCTTGAACAGTTTGACATTCCTCTTCAAAGATCATCTATTACAGAACCTACAGATCCAAGAATCTTAGCTGAAAAGAGGCAGTTGACTGACTTCAACCGAGCTTTCTGAATTTGCTTAAGGTATATGGGTATTGACCTGACTGAATGGGAAAGACACTTTGTAGCTTTCAAGAAGAGACAAAAGGAAGAAAATAAGCTCATAATCAACAAAGATCATGAAGTCATGATAACTTTGGAAGATAGCCTAACTGAACTATTCGAGCTGAAATGCCCAAGCGTTACATAGTTAGAATAAGTCGTTAAGACTTCTAGATTTGCATTATCTATATTCTTGTCTCTTATGTAATTTTTTGTTTAGTTGTAAAATGCTTGTAATCATTGCCATATATAAAATGCATTTTTTAGCTGAAACAACTCGTTGAAGCGTAACTAACTTGAATTAACCTTATCTAACCAAAGCTAACTTTTATTTTGGTTGTTTAACTCTTGAACTATAAAAGAGTAAGTATTGTCATCATCAAAAGGGGCGGAATTGTTAGGAATTTCATGTTAGATGTTTTGATGATGACAATTAGGAGTTTATGTTAGACCCCAAAATATGTAAGTTTGATTTTAATAGAAATCATGTATAGGCTTTGAAGCGTTAGATTTGTAATAGGCTTTATAGGCTTCGTTCTGTTTTATTCTAGATTGTTAGGTTAAGAAGTCTTAGACTAAGCGTCTGATGAATTCTGAGTGAGCTTGTTAGTAGTTAAGTTTGAAGACTCAAGAGCCTAAAGTCTGAATGAAGATGAAGTTTCCAAGCGTCTAAATATCCAGCTATATCAAGCATTACCCTTTTAGGCGGAAGCAAATTCAAGAATGGATAAGCGTCTATCAATGATGGATTCCACCTGAATTTATTTCCAAGTCCAAAAGGAGTTTAATGCAAATATTCTCGGTGCATTAAATGCCAACGGGCATTTAATTCAAATACATTAAATGCTGATAAGAGCATTAAATGTGATAAGCACTTTCAGACGTACGGAGAAGCCACCCTATTGGACTGTCAACTTTTCACAGACTGCAGCACCAACTTTTGTGCAGCAAATTTTCAGGAAAAAGAACAAAAGTTGTTCACTCGCGGAAGTGAGAGACAAACGCCTGTGCATCTGTCAAACGGACACTTTTTTCAAGAATGTCTATAAATAGGACTTGAACAACAAGCCAAAAACATCGACAATTCCAAGCCAAATTGCTGTTGCATTGAAGTCTCATTCCTTAAACTCTCAGAAAAGCCAGAATATTCAAGCAAACATTCTCCTTGCTTTTCTTCAAATTCCTGAGACAGTCAACCAATATCTCAAACATTCTTTTCGAAGAAATCCACACTACTATTGAGATATTCACAAGTTGTTTGAACTTCATCAAAATCAAACAAACCGTTTAGAAAAACCCCATCCAAGCCTCGCAATCTGTGTGAAGTCGAAGTTGGATACTTGCATTATTTCTCGGTGAAAGAAGCAAGGGGATAGAAGTGATTTGGAGCAGAAATCTGTGTGATCAAGGAGCTCAAGTCTTCGACATCCATCTCTCCCTAATTTGTAGAAGTTTATGTGCGATTCTTTGAAAACCATCTTAATGAATTGCCTCCAAGTGTTCGAGGAGAAGAAGGACGTAGTTGGGATTATGTTAGGAATTTCATGTTAGATGTTTTGATGATGACAAAATAGGATTTCATGTTAGACCCCAAAAGAATGTAAGTTTACACTTTCATAGAATATATGTATAAGCGTTTGAAAGTTTGTTAGTTTGTTTGGCTTGTAATTTTTATCTTTATAGATTTTAGACTAAGTGATAGATACTATGTCGCTAATAGAATTCTAGGTGAGTCTATTAGAGATGAAGTTGAAGATCAACGTCTGAAGTCAGAAGAAGATGAAGATTTGTCTTAAGCGTTCGTCAAGCGCTTAAGAGTCTACTTCAGGATTTAGGATTCAAGCGCTACTATTCAAGTGAACAGTATCCAAGCGTCTTCAGAATAGTGATACTATTCACGCATCACATTTCAAGCGCTCAGCGACTGATCTCAGTGACTGATATCAGCGACTGATCTCAGCGACTGATCGCAGCGACTCAAGTCAGCAACTCAAGCGTCCAGCTTTCAGATTCACCTGAAGGATTAAACCCAAGTTATCAAGGACTTAAATGCAATCACCAACGGTCATTTATTTCCAAGCGGGAAATAAATTCAAAGTGCATTAAATGCGACAAGACTTTCTGACTTGTGGACAAGCCACCTTTTGACTAGACTGTCAGCTTTTCAACCTGCTCCTGTCCAATCGGATTCAGCAAAAATTAAGGAATGTCAGAAAAGGGAATATTTGCGCTCAATTGTGTCCAACAGACAATTTTCAAGAAACCCTATAAATAGTTCCCCTCAGCAAATTTAGAGAGAGTGAATGTGCGAAGAGCCAAAACTTTGCTGATATAATTTGAGAGAAAAAGCTTCCAAACTCCATAGCCAATTGGAATTCAAGAAAGTTAATTCTTTCAACAAGCAGTATTTTTGTGTAAGAGAAGCTTGTTGAAGAAGATCTTTCTTGAAGCTCCAATATCCTTTAAAGCTTCTCAAATACATTCCAGACAGTCACCCGATATCTCAAACATCTTCCAAGAAGAACCCTAAACTATTATTGAGATATCCCAAGTTGTTTGAACTTCCCAACATCAAACAAACCAGTTACAATAAACCCTCAACACCTTTCATCTGAGTGAGAAAGATTGTTGACTTCCACAAGCAGTATTTTTTAGTAAGAGAAGCTTGTTGAAGAAGGTCTTTATTGGAGCTGAAGTCTGTGTGATCAAGGAGCTCAAGACCATCTTGGAGAAGATCTTTATTGGAGATGAAATCTGTGTGATCAAGTAGCTCGAGATCGTCTTTCCAGAAGTAGAGGATTGAAGTGGCTTGTAGCAGAAATCTGTGTGACCAAAGAGCTCAAGTCATCCACATCCATCTCTTCCTGTTTCCCTATTTTGTAGAAGTCTCTGTGTGACTCTTCGAGAATCAATTTAGTGGATTGCCTCCGAGTGCAAAGGAGAAGAAGGACGTAGCTGGGATTACACCACCCAGTGAACCTTACAATTTCTTGTGTCACTTTACTGTTTTAATGATTTACATTGCATTTGCATATTATCTTGAAAAAGGCTTTAAAACAGTTAAGCGACTATCTTGGTGAAAAAGAGAACGCTAAGCTTTCAAAATAAGCTTCAGCGCTTGACAAAGCGCTAAGCACTTCTAAGCGTTCAAAATGATTTAAAAGGAAAGCAACTAAAGAAAAACTTTTGTAACGCTAAAACATTTTCAAGAGAAGACTTTAAAATACTTCCGCTGTGCTAATCCTGATTAAGCGATTGAAACATTACCCTACTTTGGTAATAGTTGAAATCACTAAGTCTAAGTTAACTTTATCAAAACAGTCTTCGAGTAAGCGACTAGTCAAGCGCCTACACTTGTAAGCGACTATTCAAGCGATTACTATCCTTAAGCGTTCAAAAGAGATTTTAATACGAAACTTTTTGAAGTCGAAAAAGATTTCAGGGTCTATTCAACCCCCCTCCCCCTTCTAGACCCTTTCGTATGCCATTGTGGGACCAACATATTACACCACCCAACGAACCTCACAAATATCTTGCTCTTTACTTTACAGTCATTCTTCATTTTATTATATCTTTGTATAAAACTGTTAAGTAAAACTCAAGAGAACACTAAGCAACTAAAACATTTTTCTTGTGACGCTAAAGCTTTCAAAAAAGAGGACTCTAAAATTATTCCGTTGTGCTAACGCTGATTAAAGAACTGAACGCTTAAACCTATTTGGTTAAAGTATTCTAATCTTAAAGTCTAAGTTAACTTTCTAAAGCAGTCTTCATCAGACGCTTGGCCTAAGCGTCTATATTTGAAGTAAACGCTTAGTGAAGCGTCTACATTTCAAGCGTCCAAAATATTTTAATACGAATTACTTTGAAGTTGAAAAAAACTTCAGGTTCTATTCAACCCCCCCCCCCCCTTCTAGACCCTTTTGTATGCCACTTGGGACCAACAAGTGGTATCAGAGCGGTTAAAGTTGAATTTTGTTTAAAATTTCCAAGCGTAACTGCTTGTTTAGATCCCGTTTTCAAAATCTAGTTTCTTTCCGTTTGTCTTTCATGGCATTTTCTAAAGTTCCTAAGTGACTGAGTTAAACTATGACTCATGGAAGGTCAAAGCTTTTACGTATCTTTGTTCATGTGATGACGAAATGTGCGATATTATTTCAAATGGACCAATACAAATTCTAAAGGTTATTACCAGAGCGCCTGGAGCCACAGAAGAGACTCCAGATGGCTATGTTGAGAAGCCTAAACAAGAATGGTCCACTGATGAACGTTGAAGAGCAAATCTGGACAATGATGGTCATAATGCTTTGTATACAGCTATTGGTGACAACGAAAATTTATTCAACAAAGTTAAATCATGTAATACCACTAAAGAAATCTGGGATATGTTGGCTATAATCTGTGGTGGTTCAGCTCAGATTAAAGAGAACAAGCTTTCTATTGCCAAGGAAAGATTTAACAGTTTTAAGATGTTACCTAACAAGACCCTAGAGCAATTAGACATAAGATTTACAGCTCTTGTTACGGAACATACGTCGTTGGGAATGAATTTGCAAAACAGAGAAATGGTGGTTAAGATTTTCAGAAGTCTACCTAGTAGATTTTTTATGAAGACAACCGCAATGAGAGAATCTAATATGTTGGATCTTTTGAATCCAGAAGACGCCTTTTCAGAACTCAAGGCATTTGAGTTTGAGTTAAATTTAGCTAGTGATGTTGTGAGTAGTCCAGTAATTGAGTCTGGAGCGCTCGTGGAATCAATCAAGGGTAAATCGGGTAATAAGGTAAAAGGTTCAGCTATCAGTGAGGATAAGGAACTAGCACTTCTAAATAGATTCAGAAAGTTCTTGAGATATGAAAAGAAAGGAAATAGTCCTAAGCATCAAGGACACAGTTCATATCAAGCGCCTGCTCCACTATATCAACAGGTTCAAGCTCCTCAGTATTCTGTTCCTACATCCCAAGCGCCTGTTCAGTACCAAGCGTCTGCTCAAAACCTCTCAGTGCCAGTGGTCTCAAAACCACAAAATGCAAGATTAACAAATGAACAAAAGATGAAAACTAATCTTTGTTATAACTGTAGGAAACCAGGGCACTACCAGGTAAATTGTCCTTATCCAAACGTATCTAATCCCTCAAGGCAGGATTACTTGGATAGAAACCAATTCATGAGTAACCTTCGTCAACAAGGTTTGCTAGCGGAATCGGAACAGACATCCGCACCTGAAGATTTGGAGTCTTCAGAAGAGAGTAGTGATGATGATGAGCCAGTGGATGACTCAGCGCTTATTTGTCTCACGGCCAGAGATGATGAAGCTTCTCCTGAGGTACCTAGAGCTAAAGCCAATATATCTGTTTGGTACTTCGATAGTGGATCGTCAAGGCACATGACTGGTTCCAAAGATCTTCTGATCAACTATCGAGCTGCCAATGGTCCTCAGGTTGTATTTGAGGTACTGTGCATAGGGGGAACATCATGATAAGTGATATTTATTATGTTGAGGGTCTAAAGCACAATTTATTGAGCATAAGTCAATTTTGTGATAAACGCTTTGAAGTCATATTCTCAAGTGACTGTTGCTATATAAATGACGCTAAGACTAAGTCTACTAAATTGAAAGGTAAAAGAACAAACAATGTATATTTGGTAGATTGGGGTTCAACACTTGATAACAACCCAACTTGTTTTGTTGCTAAAAATGAATCTAAAACGGGTTGGTTATAGCATAGAAAAATGAATCACCTCAATTTTAAGACAATCTCTCAGCTTATAAATCTAAATCTTGTAGAGGGACCCTTTCACAAGGATCGCCTTTGTGACGCTTGTCAAATGGGCTAACAAGTCAAATCATCCTTCAAGAGAAAACCTCATCTATCTACCTCTAGAATACTTGAACTACTTCACATGGATCTCTTTGGACCCGTTCAAACTATCAGTGTGAGTGGTAAAAAGTATACTTTGGTGATAGTGGATGATTTCTCTCAATTCACTTGGGTGGAATTCCTTTCATCCAAAGATGAAACATGTGACAAGTTAACAATGCTTATTCGGCAACTTCAAACATTGAAAAATCTTAAAGATGCAAGAATAAGAAGCGATCACGGTATTGAGTTTACTAACAAGGTTGTTGAGAAGTTTTGTGCAGAGAATGGAATATATCATGAGTATTCAGCTCCCAAAACTCCCCAACAGAATGGTGTTGCTGAGCGCCGGAACAGAACGCTCAAGGAAGCTGCTAGGACAATGTTAGCAGAGTCCAAGCTTGCTCCTAGGTTTTGGGCCGAAGCGATCAATACTGCTTGTTACACTCAAAACCATTGCATGATCAACAAACAGGATGGGAAAACTCCATATGAACTCTGGAAGGGATGTAAGCCAAATGTTTCATACTTTCATGTGTTTGGTTCTAAATGTTTTATACATAATAATGGATCCCAAAGCCTAAAGACATTTGATCCTAAAGCGGATGAGGGAATCTTTCTAGGCTACGCCAAGAATGGAAATAATTTTCGCATCTTAAACAAGATCAAATCGAAGGTTGAAGAATCTATTCATGTTGTTTTTGATGATGCTAATGAAGAACCGAGTAAGGTTAATATGAATGATATAGGAGTTGAAGATCTATGTCATCAAGCGTCTAAGATTACCATTGATGATGATAGTGAAGACGATGATGAGATCTCAGTGCCACTTCCTAAGATTACTCGTGAGGATATTTCGGATAACAATGCAAGATCTACTGATCATTGATAGGAGTCATTTTTACGTGTTTTTAAGCCCCTTTCCGTTTATGTTTTAGGTTCATTTATCGCTTGATTCTTTCCACATGTGCATTTAATTCGTGTATTAAGTGATTTCAGACCTTAAATGGATACAATCGAAGAACGGGCTGAAAAACGACGTATAAAACAAGTTTAGACCAAGATGCTTCACACCTCCACGACCAAACAAGCAAGAAATAAGTTGGAGTTAGCCAAGATCATGTTTTAGTACCATTTCCGCACACCTGGGCGCCAAATCAGAAACAATCTCCACGTTGGAACGCCATTTGGATAACTTTAGAGACCGAATTTGATGAAGTGTCCTTCTACAAAGTTTTAGATCTATGTGTTATATTTACATGGGGACTTGAATCATCCAATTCTGAGGTCTGTGGAGAAGTTTATGAATAAAACACTATCCCTGCGCTGGAAAACACGAAAGTGGCAGCTCCCATTCTTAGTAGGTGGAAAACAAGAGAATGGTAGTTCAGATTCTTGGTAGGAGGAAAGTAAGAGAATGGTAGGTGGAAAATAAGAGAATGGTAGTTCACATTCTTGGTAGATGGAAAGCAAGAGAATGGTAGGTGGAAAGAAAAGAGAATGGAAGCACATGTTCTTGGTTGGTGAATTTTTTTGGCTATAAAAGGAGGATTGGATGACATCCTACAAACAGACTTGAAAACACATTCCCCATTGGGGGAGCCTAAACACATCCTATCATCATCTTCATCATCCTTAGATTAGTTATGAAGATTATCAAGAACCTTTGAAGGTGAAGAAATCAAGAAGTATGGAAGAGATGAAGATCGAAGTTCAACCATCAAAAATACGAGGGAGTTTCTTAGATTTAGATTTGTTTTTGTCTATGAATATGAATCTTAATTTAAGTTCCTATCTTTTATCTTACATGATGAAATAGATTCTTCGAACTAAGGCCATGTTGAGGCTAAATTATGATAATTGAGTTATAAATTGTGTTTTTCATATTAATTCTATTGTTGTTTTGTGTTTTGATCTTGTTTGAATGCATCATATGCTTAGCTACCATATGCATGATTTATTGCTTAAATTATTCGTTCGAGAGAAGGTAATTTAAGGTGCAAAGAGGATCATCACATAATCCGTAAAAAATAGGGAATTGCCCCTAGAGATAGGTAGAGATTCCCGGGTGCAGTTAGCCTGATTAATCCGGGGAAATTCTAGAACTTGAATGTATGATTGTTGGTTAGATTCTCGGATAGACATATCTAGAGAACCATCAATTAATCATAGGATTATTACAGCCGAGACATCGGGTAGTAATTATTTAAGGTTTTTTCCACCAAAGCAACATTAGTCTAATAATATGAGAACATGTTTATAATGAAAATTGATTAATTTATGCCAACACATGTGTTTTAGTTGCTCTCTTCCATAGCTATCTTGATTTCGACATCTTGTTTCTTATATCTTACTTCCATCATGAAGAAAGTGATCATCGAGAGCAAACAAGGATTGATGAACTTGAAGCGCCTACGCAAGAGGGAAGTCAAGCGTCTGATCGTCAAGCGCCTGCTCAACCTCTTAACCCATTCCAACCAGACAGACTATGGCTGCGTGATCATCCACCTGAGTAGATTATTGGAGATATTGAGCACCTGCTAGGACTAGAGCCGCTACATTTAATGAGGCTATGTTCGCAAGCTTTCTATCTCAAATGGAACCTAAGAAAGTGGATGAAGCGCTAAGTGATCCAAGTTGGATTGAGCTATGCAAGAAGAGCTAAATCAATTTGAGCGTAGTAAGGTTTGGACGCTAGTACCAAAATCAACTCACCAAGGAGTTATTGGAACTAGATGGGTATATAGAAACAAGATGGATGAGAATGGCATTGTGATAAGGAACAAGGCTAGACTCGTTGCTCAAGGATATTGTCAAGAAGAGGGAATTGACTTTGATGAGACATATGCTCTTGTCACCCGTCTTGAAGCAATTCGTATGTTTCTAGCGTATGCAGCGTTCAACAAATTTACAGTGTATTGAATGGACGTGAAGAGTGCTTTCCTGAATGGTAAACTCCAAGAAAAAGTATATGTGGAGCAAACACCGGGATTCATCAACAACCATGGTAAGGGTATGATTTACAAGCTAGACAAAGCACTTTATGGGCTTAAGCAAGCACCCCGACCATGGTATGACACTCTCTCTATCTTTCTTATTGGCAAAGGCTTTTCAAAAGGCAGCGTTGATACTACGTTATTTAAAATTACCAATGATGAAGATATTCTCTTAGTCCAAATTTATGTTGATGATATTATATTTAGCTCTACTAATAAGCGTCTGTGTGAGAAATTTTCAAAAATGATGCAAGAACAATTTGAAATGAGCATGATGGGTGAATTAACTTTCTTCTTAGGATTACAAGTTAAACAACTCCCTAATGGCATATTTATTAACCAAGCTAAATATACAAGAGATATGATTAAGAAATTTGGTATGGAAAATGCATCATATTCAAAAATTCCAATGAGTCAAAGATGAAAGTGGAAAGAATATTGATATCACTAATTATAGAGGTATCATTGGATCACTTCTTTATCTTACTGCTAGTAGACCTGATATTATGTTTTCGGTATGCATGTGTGCACGGTTTCAAGCCGATCCTAAAGAGTCACACCTAATTGCTGCTAAAAAGATCCTTAAATACCTAAAAGGCACACCAAATGTGGGCTTATGGTATCCTAGGGACTCTCCTTTTGAACTAATTGGTTACTCAGATGCAGATTTTGCAGGCTGTAAAATAGATATAAGCCCTTCACTGATGTACCCCGATCAAGTGAGAGTCATGGAATATGTCAAACTCACATAACTCGATGCTATGCTATGAATCATAGTAACATAAAATGACACAACTGCCCTCTGTGTCCCACACGAGTCAATTCTATTGCTTTGGCCAAAGACTTTCCATTTCAGTTACCTATGATCGCATAGGGTATCTACTCGTTTACTTTCGAGACAGTGAATCCCTTCTTGGCAATCACTTCACAACTGCTACTTGCCCATTGAGATCGCACTTCGAGGTCTGCCCCACCAACGGGTGAATTGGGCCTAACTACTCTAGTAACAGATCCAACGTCACAAGCACATCGTGATAGTGAATCCTCAAGTCAAAGGCTCACGCATACTATCAAAGTCAGTAATCCAATCATTGACAGTCACTGAGTAAAAACCCATGTGATCGGATTACTGTGAGTCGTGTTCGAATACATCAATTCCATTAATGTATGTATGACACAAACTCCCACTATCCCATAGTGTTCGACTAGCACTGTTTGTCAGAGCATGTGTCATACAAGTCTATTTAAATCTTAATGCCCAATTAAGATTCTTTGACTTGCGAACCCTTTTAAGTGTTCAAGCACCAAGTCCTTCCAGTGCCCTTCTCCTCATCCCATAAGGAGTGGAAGACTTGCCTTGAGACACATGGACTAATTATTTGTTCATTACTTATAAATGCCATGAAGGTTTACATGAACAAAAGATAACGCCTTTCTATATTTATGATTAGGTGTATAATACAACTAAGTGCCCTACTTAATCTAATTCCTCATTGGCATATGAGGGCACATTCCTCATAGATGTCCTCCTCGAGGAATCTACTTAGGAATGTGGTCTTCGTATCCATCTTCCAGATTTCACTGTCTAGGTGTGTTGCTATGGCAAGCAGGATTCTTATGGATTTGATCATGACTAGAGTCAAAAGGGCTTTCTCATAGTCAATGCCCTCCTTTTGACTATACCCTTTTACCATTAGTCTGGCCTCGCCATTCGTACCAATCTTTCTCTTGTAGATCCACTCGTATCTGATGGGTACAATACCGTCGAGTGATCTATCAAAGTCTAGAATTGGTTCGAAGAAATCAAATTCATATCCTCTTCCATAATTTCACACCATCTAGTAGAGTCCATACACCATCGTTTGGTCATAGGTAGAGGGATCATATCCATGGTTTCCTTCTACTACAACATATACACTATGCTTATCTTGTAGCAGATAACCATATCTCTCAGGCGGCTGAGATACTCTACCTGACCAAATCATTGGTGGTTGTGTCATAATGGGCTTGTTTTATGTTTCTTGAATAGTAGTTCTCAATGCACTTTCATTTTGTTCTTGAAGGACAATCTTTCTACTAGCTCCATTTTCTTAATCGAATTTAGAGAAAGTGATCCTCTAAGGATATGATGATCCTCTATCATCATCTAAGTAAAAGACGTATCCCGTAGAATCTTCGGGATAACGTACAAAATGTCCTTTTAAAGACTTAGCCTCCAGCTTCTCTACCTTTGTCCCTTTTCACATAGGTAGGGTATCCCCATATCCTGACGTGTTTTAAGACTAGGCTTCCTATTGCACCATATCTCATATGATGTCTTTAGAAAAGAAGACATCTATTCAAGAATTACCTATGAGCAACGCATAATCGACGTTGAATTTGGGTAATCCTATGCAGCTTAGCGTAGAATGAATCATGTCCAACATTGTTCAGTTCTTACTTACTATTACCCTATTCAACTTTGTTATTGCTGGAAGTGTTAGCCATCAAACCATGTCATGTTCTCTTAAGAACGTGTTGAACAGGGCATTCATATACTTGCACTATGATCCAATAGTAGTGTCTTTCTATGATGCCATGTTCGCCACCATGTACGTTAGTATGCACTAAACCTTTTAAAATTTGAGTGGCCCTTTCAGTATTTCCCGTTGAAGGGAGTCATCTTGCCCATGTGATAAGATGCTTACGTTTGGATAGGGATCTGATCCCATTGGGCATGTACTCCCATGTTTCTCCTAACATATGTATCTTATACTCCCAAGGCATGACCTAATCTTAGGCGTCATACAATTTTTGGTTTACTCCAAGCATACTACTTACTCCAGTCAAGGTGTTCACTATACATTTATTCCGGACATTCAATTATTGTAAATAATTTAGTAAGGATGCATTGTCCCCACATTTATTTCTAAAATAAATGTAAGTTATTACCAAACTTAAAGAAGCACCTTCTCTTGACCAAGTCAAGACTAAAGATTATGTTCTTACTTCCATTGGGTAAACCAAACAGTCATCCAAAACTACTACATGTCTAGAAGTTTTTAATATAATGGAGGTGGATCCTATATGGATAACCATGACACTATGTCTGGTTCCAACATTGATCACATCTTGTCCTTCCAGCTTTCTACTACTTTCTATATTCTGATTCCTTACTTTAATCGTGAGCAGTAGCTCTGGAATACAGAATATTAGAAATGAAGATAAGTGGTCATAGAACATTAGTTTCTAAAACCTAAAGTTTTATACCCAGTGCGTCTCATAAAAGAGCCCGACTCGTCGTCCTTGGACACGAGGAATGCTTGCTTCAAGCACATATATCAATGACTTTAAACTGAGGACTATCCTCTAGCTTCTTAGCCATTTGATGAATTTGGCCAGTAAGCACAATTTTTCTCGAACAAATAACGGGTTGATATTCTAATAAGAGAGATAAAGAAATACAAAAAATTACCAGATTCAATTAGTTCATTGTTATTATACCCAAGCAAAATTAGGACTTTTAATTTTGACTTGGCTCCCACTACGTTTTTCGAATCACTGCACTACCACTGCAATAATTAAAAATCTCGTTGGACAAATTTCGTAGCGAGTGATTGAGTTCTTCAATGATTCCAATGAATTGCAACCTTTTTTGATATATGGCTCATTGAATCTTTGAAGTGGCGTTCCACGCCAACCAGTCCAACTGATGGTTCAATCTTACTTTAGCTCAAGGATCACTTGACCACAACCTTTTTCGATATATAAATGGTGATCCATCTGAGTCAATACCCATCAACTCCTATCAATCTAACAATTGAATTTTGCCTTGCAACCTTTTTCGATATATGGGGCAAAATTTGCTTCGACTGAAGGCATCTAATGCACTAAAGAGAATCAAGAATCATGTCTTAATGCATAACCCCCTTATTCCGGGACGACGCCATACACCAGACATGACCTCGTTTCTCTAAAGTTTGATCAAGAGCCAGGATATCAAATATCCTTTACTTACTCAGTATTTAAATTTTTGGGAGAATTTGAATATTGTGAAAAGGGTCTCACTTTGCACATTAGTAAGTTTAGCGCAGGTATATCAAATATAAAGCGTAGTAAATCCTAGAAGTACTACCAACACACTTATCCATGGACTTATCTAGATTAGCCCAAGCCAATGGGCCAATCAAAAGGGGAGGGGCCTATCTATTACATAAAGCTTCCACCTACACAGGAATCTAATTCCGGCTCCAAGCTCCAAGTGGGTCGACCAAGCTCCTCTGGGCTTATCTCTAATAAATACAAAGAAAAGCCTATACAGAAATCTAAGCATAAATTAAAGATACAAACTGGGAGACTCAAACTGGCCCAATACAACTCACATAAAACAAAAACAAGCCCTAGGTCCATGGACAGTGTCACCCTTCACATAAAACAAGCACATAACGAGATATAAGAATATATGTGATGATAATATAAATCTAATTTATTAATAATTAAATCCATTTAATTATTACCAAATTAAATCTAATTTAATTTTGATACGAAGATTAAATTTAGTTTAATCAAAGAAAAATTAAATCCAATTTCCAATTCAATCATATAATTAAATCCAATTCAATTTTAGTAAATTTTATTTTAATATTGATGAAAAGAATAAATCTAATTTAATTATAGAAAAATTAAATCTAATTTGATTTTGATGGAAAAATTAAGTCCAATTTAATCAAAGTAAAACTAAGTCCAACTTAATTTTAACGTGAAGATTAAATCTAATTTAATCAAAGTAAAATTAAATCTAATTTAATTTATGACAATATTAAACTAAATTTACTAAACTTAAATCCAATTTTAAGTTAGTCAAATCCAATTCAAGTAAGTTAAATCCAATTTAATTTAAAGAATTAAATCCAATTTAATTTAATTGTAACAAATTAAATCCAATTTAATCAAAGAATTAAATCTAATTTAATTATAATAAAATTACAACTAGTTTAATTTAAAACGAAGATTTTAATTTAAGAGGGACCCGTATTTAATCCAAAAGACTAGCCAAAAAGTATTGGGTCAAACCCTATGCATATTCAAGTTTCTGGTGGGCCAAGCCCAGCTCTTTTTTTTTAGTCCGGTGGGCTAAGCCCAGCACACTTTTAGTGCAATGGGTCGAGTCCTTTAACTCTCAGCACACAAACTAATTTTATGTTCTGTTGGGTCGAGCCCAATCGCATTAAGTTAATGTGAGTTGGGCCTGGCTCAACACACACATTAATTGGGCCCGCTAGGATTAGATTTAAATTGTGTTGGGTTGAGCCCACCACAATATATAATTGTGTAGGGCCCCGCCCAACTCCACTGAACTCGTGCCCGCTAGGGCAGAAGGGATCTCTCCGCCGTCATCGCGGCGGCTCGCCCTCCGCCGTGCCTCGCCGGAAGTGTTGGAGGTTCCTAGGCCACAATAATGACGCCAGCTTCTCCGACGTCGAACGGCATACGGAGGCGCTCACAGCGCCGTCACAACACGTTGAAAATTCGCCCGTTTGCAGCGACGAATAGAAGGTCACATTTCAGGCGACCTCAGGCGACGAACAGCGAATTTACCGGCGGCGATGTTAGCACCGCTCAACTCGACAGAGAGTGGCGCGTTTAGCGCCGCCTTCAGCAAGACGTGGCGGCGCGTTTATCGCCGCCTAACTCCACCGAGACAACAGAGTTGCTGTGCGCACCTTGCGCACAGCAGATTTGCTGGTTGGGCGTCGCCGTCGTGCCTCACGGCGGTGGTCCGGTCAATTCCGGGTCAAACCCGATTCGTTTTCGTTCTTCAGTTTTCAATCCAATCAAATGAATTTCAGAGTTCATTACCCATTCAAACATGATTCCAATCACAAGTTTTCAAAATTATTAATCCATTCAAAATTGATTCTAAATCAATAACAACACAGCAATTACATCGAATAACAATTAAACATGTAAAACCACATATATAAAATCAATGAAGCCACAAATTTGGCTCTGATACCACTGTTGGGAATTGATACACGAAAAATGCAGCGGAATAAAATTTGGATTCCCGAAGCCATGGATCAATTTGGGCTCTCGTTGATTTTAAACAATAACAATAAATACGCGAAAAGATTGATTAACCTCGTTGTTGCGTATTTCGTTTCTTGATCTACCATCTACAACAATAATTTTCAGGACTCCTGCCTCTAGATAAACACCCGCGGAATTCGCTGAAAATCTTCCTTCTCCATCTCCAAATGGCGGCTAGAAGAGAAGAAGAGAGAGTGAATATTTTCTCTCTACTCTACTGTGTAATTTTGGTGGCAACTCAGAATCTCTTAACCTAAGTCTAAGTGTTGGAGGATTTAAATAGAATCCTCCTACTTAGACCTACGTTACACGTCTCATAGGCCCATGTGGACGCCGAAATGGGGTAAGTTGGCTCAGTCAACTTAGTCCATTTTAATTTAATTACATTTCATATTTAGTCCAATTAAATATGTATGTGATTAAATTAATATTTAATTCAACCAAATTTATTTAACCCAGTTAAATAAATATTCAAATTAAATATTCAAACTAATGTATTAATTTAATGTTCCATTGTTTAATCCAATTAAATAATTAATTAATTAATTCGTCCACTCAATTCATTTGTCCATCTAATGACAATTACCAAAATGCCCCTCCAAGTACTCAAAGTGATTTTCCGCTCATTCCTATTAGCGCGACTCTCTAGGTTTGTCTTGATTGGCAATGGGAGGATACCAAATGATGTGGGTGACACTTAGCCAGCCCCGTGGCCCCACATCGTAGCCCAACCAAGTACGAAATGACTATGTCACTGCGAACCTCTTGACTATGAATTCCATATGAGTATAAGCCCTTCACTGATGTACCCCGATCGAGTGAGAGTCATGGAATATGTCAAACTCACATAACTCGATGATATGCTATGAATCATAGTAATTTGAAATGAGACAACTGCCCTCTGTGTCCCACACGAGTCAGTTCTATTGCTTTGGCCAAAGACTTTCCATTTCAGTTACTTATGATCGCATAGGGTATCTACTCGTTTACTTTCGAGATAGTGAATCCCTTCTTGGCAATCACTTCACAACTGCTACTTGCCCATTGGGATCTCACTTCGAGGTCGGCCCCACCAACGGGTGAATTGGGCCTAACTACTCTAGTAACAGATCCAACGTCACAAGCACATCGTGATAATGAATCCTCAAGTCAAAGGCTCACGCATACTATCATAGTCAGTAATTCAATCATTGACAGTCACTGAGTAAAAATCTATGTGATCGGATTACTGCGAGTCATGTTCGAATACATCAATTCCATTAACGTATCTATGACACAAACTCCCACAATCCCATAGTGTTCAACTAGCACTGTTTGTTAGAGCATGTGTCATACAAGTCTATTTAAATCTTAATGCCTAATTAAGATGCTTTGACTTGCGAACCCTTTTAAGTGTTCAAGTACCAAATCCTTCCAATGCCCTTCTCCTCATCCCATAAGGAGTGGAAGACTTGCCTTGAGACACGTAGACTAATTATTTGTTCATTACTTATAAATGCCATGAAGGTTTATATGAACAAAAGATAACACCTTTCTATATTTATGATTAGGTGTATAATACAAGTAACTGCCCTACTTATTCTAATTCCTCATTGGCATATGAGGGTAGGCCTGGCATTGGTTGGATTTGGCCCAAACCCAAAACAATTGTTGGGTCTAGACCCAGACCCAGACCCAATAATTTTTTTTAACTGGGTTTGGGTCTGGGTTTAGACTCACAGACCCATAAACCCAAATGCACTTATCCGCTATTTAATTTTTTTCTCTCACTTCATCAATCTCTCGCTCTCATCTCTCTGTCTCTCGCTCCCATCTCTCATCTCTCGCTCTCATCTCTCTCCCTCTCTCGTTCGCCGCCTCTCTCTCTCCCTGTCGCCGCCGCGACCTCCGCCGCTTGGTAAGGTTTTATTTTTATTGTTTTTTTATGAGCCCGTTTGCATTTTTTTAGAAGAATACTTTTATGATTTTCGATTTTTTCTTGTGGGTTTTTGATTTTATTAATGTATTAACTTATTTGATTAGTTGTTTTCGAATGTGAAAAAAAAAATGAAGTGTTTTCTGTGAATGTGATGGAAGGTCTTTTAAAAAGCAAGGATAGGGCTTTGGAGATATGATTGAAAATCAGGGTGTAGGGTTCAAAAATAAGGTTGTTTAAGTTTCCTGAAAATGTCCCAAACTAAACACTTTTCCTTCTTGAAGACGTGAATTTATTTTCCAAAAATGACTCCAGATTCCAAGCACGGTCCGAGAATCATATGAACTTGATTAACACATGTAATCTAAGAAGAATGACGGGAGAAACAAAGATAGCCCTGATATTTTGTTTGTTGATTTAAATTGCTAACAAGAATCTTGATTGATGCATTAGACAAGAGATTGGGAGAATCTTGATTGATACAAGAGTTGGTTTCTAGCTTGAATTTGTGAAGTAGTTTTCTTAATTGATGTTGTGAATTATAGTGTTTCTATAACATATATAGAACTCATGTGATGAATGTTTTTTTTCACATAGGTTTGAGATGTCGACATCCTATAGTGAATCTAGTCAAGCACGTGACAGTGGTGTTAATGAAGAAATCATTATTGAAACTGGGAAAACGAAAAGGAAGGCTTCAGCTGTTTGGGACCACTTCACGTAGTTTAAAGGTATAGATAATATTATACGAGCTAGATGTAACCATTGTGCTAGGGTCTTTAGTGGTGATGGCGGGACTACTCACTTAAAAAAACATCTAGATAGAACATGTCCTAATTACAAACCAGACACTAGTTTAGTAGGTGCAAGTCCTAGAACAACTTTTAAGTTCGATCAAATGAAAAGTAGAAGAAAATTGGCGATTTCTTGCATAAAGCACAAGTTTCCGTTTAATATAGGTGAACATGAACACTTCGGGGATTTCTTGAGTAGTTTGAATCCGAACTTTCAACTTCCTTGTAGAAACACTATTCGATCTGATGTCATTGATGTTTATTGAGAGGAAAAGGTCAAAGTACAAACTTTATTAGATGGATTTTCGTGTAAAATGTCTTTGACTACAGACATTTGGACTTCGGATCACTCTCGCGTAGCTTATTGTTGTTTGACAGCCCATTTTATCGATGATGAGTGGGAATTGCAGAAAAAAATTCTTTCTTTTAAAAAGATTCCATATCCACATGATGGTGATAATTTGTTCAATTTTATGAAAGAAAATATCTTGGAATGGAATTTGGATAAAAAGATTTTTTTCAGTTGTTGTTGATAATGCATCGTCTAATGATTCTATGATGAGAAAGTTGAGAGAGTGGCTTCTTAAAGATTCATTAATTCCTTTGAACGGGGACTTGTTACATGTGAGGTGCAGTGCTCATGTATTGAATTTGATTGTGCAAGATGGTTTGAGTCCAATTAGGGGACTTATTGAGAAAATTCGTGAAACCGTAAGGTATTTAAACAAGTCCCCTTCTGCGACTCAAAAGTTTGACACCGCACTTCGCCATTGTAACTTAGAGGGTAAGAGGAAAGTCGCAATGGATGTTCCCAACCGATGGAACTCCACTTATTTGTTGCTTGAGACGGCTTTACCTCTGAAAGAAGCATTCTGTCGTCTACAAAGGATAGATGGGCATTATCAGTTCAGCCCGTCCGAGTCAGAGTGGGAAGTGGCGAAAATTGTGCATGACTGCTTGAAATACTTTTACGAAGCCACTCATCACTTCAGTGGTAGCAAATACCCAACTTTTAATGTCTTTTTCCCTGATATTTGTACGATTAATTTGAAGATGATTGAGTGGGGGAATAGCGATCATGATTTCGTGAGGAGGATGTGTGATCCGATGAGGGAAAAATTTGACAAATATTGAGATACGTGTTGTTTGGTTTTAGCGGTTGCAGTGGTTTTTGACCCTCGGTTAAAAATGAAAATGGTGGAGTTTTTCTACAAAAAGCTTTATGGTTCATATGCCGATTCATACATAGAAAGGGTCCGTGATACTTTATTGGAGTTGTTCATTGCCTATGGGGGTAGCTGTGCCACTCAATCAACTATTCCTAGTAGCATTAACTTAGAGACGAGCACTTCTTTAAGTGAATTTTATATGTGGTGCAACGAGTCAAATGCCTCGGTCATTCCTAAATCAGGGTTGGATAGTTATTTGGAAGAGGCTAGTTTTCAAAGTGTAGAGGACTTTTGTATCTTAAACTGGTGGAGAACTAACAGTCTGAGACTACCTATTATGGCGAAGATAGCACGCGATATTTTAGCTGTACCGGCTACTACTGTTGCCTCAGAGTCAGCGTTCAGTGTAGGAGGACGCGTCATTGACGAGTTACGTGCTTGTTTGCATCCAACCGCGGTAGAAGCATTGGTGGTGGCTGACGATTGGATCAAATCAACTCCTAGAAATGGTAAGAATTTTAATTTATTTATTTTTTTTGTCTTTAAAATGTTTTGATAATTGTTCTTTTCATGTCGTGATAATATGAGTATTATGCAGTTGTTAGTGATACAGAGTTGTCTGAAACTCAAGGAGATAGCGCATTGAGATGAGGATTAACTGTATAGGTAAAAAAACCTATGTATAATTGTTTGAATTAATTATGTGAAACCTTTTCTTTTCATTGAATTAACTGTATAATTGTTTGATTGTTCAGGTAATGGTGTTTCCTCAAAGTCTTCTGCAGATGAGGATTAAGCTGACTTGAAAATGAAAATGATAGACACAAGCAATTTTGAATTTGTTCTTATTTTTATACTTGTATTGGTTGTTTGCATGTACTTAATCACCCAACTCTATCATTCTTGATGTACAGAATTTGTGTATAATTAGTAGTGTCAGTATGTCACCACGAATGATTTACTATAAATTCATATGAAAATCTGTTTTTTAGACGGACGGTTGTTCTTTGAACTTTGAAGCATCTGTGCGGAATTGTACGACCTGGCTTAGATGCAGTGTAAAATATGGCCAAAGTACTCTAAATTTGCCTTCTTGTCCTGATGGTATTTGTTGATCATAGTTATACTGCATTTGTATTATGGATTATGTGGAGAAGTTAATTGTTTTGTGGGAAGCAATGACAAAGAGAATGAGTAATGCTACATTTTCAGAGATTGTTTTATTACAGATACAAAATTCAACAACTTGGTTTAAATCATTTTCTTAAATTCATATGTATATATATATATGTGTGTATTAGTGAAATTATATGTATACAAATATATATACATACGTACATACATACATATATATGTGTGTGTGTGTGTGTATTGTGTGAGAAATAATTGGTATTTGAAAAAAAAAACCCAAACAAAGCCCAAAAACAATGCACAAAAAAGCCCGAAAAATACAAGAAGGAATTGGGTCTAGGCCTAGACCCAAAATATTGGGTCCAGACCCAGACCTGGACCCAAAACATTGGGTCTCAAAAGTAGACCCAATGATGAGACCCATTGGGCCTGGGTCTACCTCTAGACCCGATGTATTGGGTCTGGGCTAGACCCAGACCCAAAACTTTGGGTCTGGGTCTGGGCCAGACCCAACCAATGCCACCCGGAGGGCACATTCCTAACAGTTTATATGTATGATGTAAAATTGATTAATGTGAAAAGTGGGGCCTAATTAATAACTCAAATTCTCCCACATTTAATATATTAAGTTAGTAGAGGGTACTAGGTATCCTGTCTTCCACTGAACTTAGGAGAAATTAAATTGATACCTAATATATAATAATGTCCCTAAGCAATGGGGGTTATATATTGACGTATACTTTATATTTTTCCTAAGTGCATGTAATGCCGTTGGTCGAGAACAAACTTCACCCCAATAACTAGCAAAAGGTTGTAAGGAGAAATTCAATTGTCAGACTGATAGAAAGTCAGTGGGTTGAACTTAAATTATTCATAAATCAATATTATCGATAATAGATTGAGATTTGATGAATAATGGACAAACACATTGAATCATCCATTTGATGGGTTGATGTTGGACATCACTTTAATGGATTAATTAGGCCAAATACCAGCAAAATGTTGCAACCTATTAATCCAGTTAAAGAACTTAATTACCACTACAAAGCCTTCCAACGATGACTTCCGAATTCCACAGTGGGAGTGTGGATTTTTGAAAAATGTAGTGGGAGCCAAATTTATTTTCAAAGCCCTGAAAATTAATTTGGAACAACAATTACATGAAAACTAATAAGTTTTTTTACTTTTATGCAGTTATTTTCTTATTATCTCTCTCACCATGACTATCAACCTATTATCTGTACTACTTGAAAAGAACACTTTGACTGGTCCTAACTATGTGGACTGGCTCCGCAACTTGAGGATAGTCCTCAACATGGAGTCACTAGGGTGCGTATTGGATGCTGATATCCCAGCCGAGCCCGCAAGGACGTGTGCTAATGACGAGGAAGTTTCGGCTTATGAGAAATGGGTCAAAGACGACGTCCGGGTTCGTGGGTACATGCTGGGCTGAATGACAAATGAGTTGCAGAGGCCCCATGACAAAATGGTCTTGGCGAGGGCTATTTTGGCACACCTGGTGGAGCTCTATGGTGAGGAAAGTCGCACTGCTCAGTATGAGATATCGAAAGAGCTCATTGGAACCAAGATGAAGGAAGGTGAAAAGGTTGGGGACCATGTATTAAAACTGATTTAAAAAACTGAGAGGTTAGAGGCCCTCGACTTCAACATGAACCCGCAACTTCAAACTGACCTAATCTTGCAGTCACTTTTAGACTCCTTTTCCCAATTCATGGTGAACTTCAACTGTAATGAGATAGAGTGCAATTTAGCTGGGTTGATGAACAAGCTAAATACTGCTCAATCTCAAATGAAATCAAAGGGAAAAGAGGAGCCCTTGGTCATCACTTCTGAGCCTAAAAACAAGAAGAAAAAGAAGACTAAGAAAGATAATAGCACTCCGAGTCCACAAGCTAAGATAGACAATGGAAAGTGTAAAACTCATAAAGTGATGAAGAGCAAAGGACCAAAGGAAACGGGTAGGTGGCTTCACTTTGGTGAGCTAGGCCACTGGAGGAGGGACTGTCCAAACTTTGACAAAGGTGCACCAGGTATGGAACTATTTGTTTTAGAAATCAATTGTTCTATAACTGTATTTTCCACTTCGTGGATACTTGATTCTGGAGCTAGTGCTCACGTTTGTGTAATGAATCAGGATCTGTAGTGAAGTAGAAAGCTGGAGCATGGAGAGGTGCTGATCAGTGTAGGCAGCGGGCAGAGTGTCGCAGCTCCTTGCATTGCATCAACTTTTTTATGTTCATCATCTGGACATGTTTTTAATTTTAGAGGATGTTTTAGTTTTGCCCAATGGGCTTAAGAACATTATATCTATTCCTATGTTGATTAGGAACGACTATGTTTTTAATTTCATTGACAGTACTTGCAGCATTTTATTTCATAATAATATTGTTGGCAGTGCTACTTTAGTCAATGGCCTCTATTAGTTAAATATGCAAAATGAGTGTGTTGCAAATGTTATCTCAAAGAAGCGTGGTAGGCAAAGTGCTAACCTAAGCTTAAAGAGGCATCTAAGACTAGGCCATGCTGCATGGCGAGCGAAAGATACACAAAATGGAGAAAGGTGGTTTTAATTGAACCATTGGGATCGGGTCCCTATCCAACTTGTGAATCTTGCCTCAAAGGCAAAATGGTTAGATCTCCCTTGATCGGGACTTTTGAAAGAGCCACTGTAGTATTAGGACTTGTGCATACCGACGTTTGCGGACCATTTGGAGAAATGGCTCGTGGAGGTTTTCACTATTTCATTACTTTCACTGATGACCATTCAATATATGGTATAGTGTATCTAATGAAACTTAAGTCTAAATCATTTGATAAGTTCAAAGAATTTAAGGCTTTAGTGGAAAAACAAACCGGTCATCATATAAAGACACTACGATCGGATTGTGGAGGTGAATATATGAGTGAAGATTTTGGTCAGTTCCTAAAGGAAAATGGGATAATATTACAACTCACACCACCAGCAACTCCACAATTAAATTGGGTAGCAGAGTGAAGGAATCGAACGCTATTAAATATGGTTCGATCCATGCTTAGCTACACTGATTTACCCATTTTCTTGTGGGGACATGTACTCCTTACGGTTATTCATATCTTGAACAAATGTCCTTCCAAGTCCGTTCCTAAGACTCCATATGAGATATGGAGAAATAGGAAACCAAAACTTAAGTATCTTACGGTTTGGGGATGCCTTGCCTACATCAAGAAGATAAGGCAGAGAAATTGGAGGCAAGGTCCCTTAAAGAACATTTCGTCGGTTTCCCAAAGGAGTCTATGGGATACCTATTCTACATGCAAGATGATCAAAGGATCATTGTTGCACTGCAAGCGCACTTTCTTGAAGAAGAATTCATTCAAGAAGGTGGTGCTGGTAGAAAGATTGTTCTCCATGAACAAGATGAAACACTTAGGGAGACGACTCTTCAAGAAACATACACTGAACCTGATTAAACACAACCAACATTGCGAAGATCTGGTAGAGTACCACAATAACCTGATAGGTATTATGGTTACCTGCTACAAGAGGAACCGGGTGTCCACACTATAGCAATGGGAGTCCAAGGAGATGACTCTTCTACCTATGATCAAGCAATGATGAACACCAACTCTGCAAAGTGGCAAGAAGCTATGCAGACAGAGATATATTCGATGCATTCCAACCAGGTCTGGACTCTCGCAGATCGTCCTGATGGGATTGCACCTATTGGGTGCAAGTGGATCTACAAGAGGAAGATAGGCCCGGATGGAAAAGTTGACACATACAAAGCAAGGCTTGTAGAAAAAGGTTATAGTCAAAAGGAAGGAATTGACTATCAATAGACCTTTTCACTTGTGGCAATGATCAAGTCTATTCAAATTCTACTCGCAATAGCTGCATATATGGACTATGAGATATGGCAGATGGATGTAAAGATGGCTTTTCTAAATGGATTCCTCGAAGAGGATATCTATATGGAGCAGCCTAAAGGCTTTGCATCGAGGTCTGATATTCATAAGGTGTGCAAACTTAAAAGATCCATTTATGGACTTAAGCAAGCCTCTAAGAGTTGAAATCTACGTTTTGACGAAGTTGTCAAAGGATTTGACTTTGTCAACAACGAAGATGAACCATGTGTTTGCAAAAAGGTTAGTGGGAGTAAAATCACTTTCCTTTTCTTATATGTGGATGACATTCTACTCATAGGAAATGATATAGGAATGCTCACAACAGTCAAAAGATGCCTTTCAAATACATTTTCCATGAAAGACTTGGGAGAAGCTACCTATATTCTAGGGATTCGTATCTATAGAGATAGAACAAATAGAATGATAGGACTTTCCCAAGCTCTTTACTTAGAGAAGGTCCTAAAGATATTTAAGATGGAAGACTCTAAGAAATGTTTCTTACCCATGAGACACGGGGTGCACCTTTCAAAGTCCATGTCTCCTCAAAATGAGGAAGATAGGAAAAAAATGAGTACGGTGCCCTATGCGTCTGCGGTGGGTAATCTGATGTACGCCATGTTATGCACAAGGCCAGACATCGCCTATGTAGTAAGTGTGGTGAGTCGTTTTCAGACTAACCCGGGAAGAGAACATTGGACCGCCGTAAAAAAAATCCTTAAGTATCTGAAGAGAACTAAGGATATGGTTCTAACATATGGACATGGAGAAATGAAGGTGGATGGATATACTGACTCAGATTTTCAGTCTGACACAGATGATCGCAAATCCACTTCACGGTTTATATTCACACTCAATGGTGGAGTGGTGACTTAGAAAAGTTCCAAGCAAGGCACAACCGCTGATTCCACCGCTAAGGCAGAATACATTGCAGCTTCAGAGGTTGCTAAAGAGAGTGATTGGATTAGGATGTTTCTTGGAGAACTTCAAATGGTTCCAAGTGTAGAACTGCCATTGCCGCTTTATTGTGACAATAACGGGGCTATTGCACAAGCAAAGGAACCAAGGTCTCACAACAAATCCAAGCACATAGAGAGGAGATATCACATAATAATGGAAATCATTAGAAGAGGCGAAATAGCTGTACAGAGAGTAATTGAGCAGACAACGTCGCTGACCCATTAACCAAGCCTTTGACACAGGCAGTGCTGGATCGACATCTTGAGAAGATGGGTATTAGATACCATAGTGATTGGCATTGATTATAAGTGGGAGATTGTTAGGGTTAATGTCCTTAAATGCCACTAGAGGACTTGTAAATATAAGGACATTATTAATTTGTAATTTTTTATTATCAATAAAAAGGCAATTAGTTGTTTACTTTCGAAATGACATCTATTTGTTATAAATCAACTATAAGTCCATGAACACAATAGTAAACTCTCTAAGGCACTAGAGGGGTTTGATACTTGTGTACTAAAATAGTCTGCAAGTCAATGATTTCCAATTAGGTGTTGAAAATCATGAAGACTTGTATGATATGAATCTTTAACGAGAAAGGTGCCCGTCAATCACTAGAAAGTGGTGAAGGATTCATATCATAGGTGCACTGATGGAGATAGAAGCACTCAGACATGACTCGCATCGATTTTGTCACATGGATTTTCACTCTTTGGCATTCAATGATAGAATTGATTAATTGTAATAGGTGTGTTTGAACTTTAGACTTAAGGAATCGAGTTGAAGATATGCTTGTGACATTAGGTTCGTTATTAGAGTAGTTAGACCCACCCTTTGGTGAGGTCAACCTCGAACTGCAATCTAATGGGCAAGTAGTAGTCTTAACTGATATCCAAGATGGGATTGGTTCCCTCGTAAGTGAACGTGGAATTATCCTATGCATTTATAAGTAAGCTAGATCCAAAAATCTTTAGCAAAAGCATTAAATGATCTGAGCTTGTTATAAATAAAGCATAGTATCAAGTTAGTGAGTTTGACTAAAAACCATGACTCTCACTTGATCGGGATAAAGAAACGAAGACTTTATATTCACACGGTATTTACAAAGAAAAGTTAATAATGATCTAATCATTTCATCTTATTTGGGTTAAAATATGGACCACTTGACTGGCTAGGTGGGACCCATATTCAATGGAATCCTCCAATTGCCAAATATAGATAAACCTAAAGAGTCACGCTTAAAAAGAAAAAAATTGATGAAAAATGGAATATTTCTTGTGGAAAGATTTTACGTATTGGATACTTAAAATTAAATAAATAGAATTAATTATTTAAAGAAATAAGTTAATTTATTTATGATTTAATTAATAATATTTCTTGGAGAAAAAAAATTAATTAAATGAGTTATCTAGTATTTAATTGAATTAATTAATTGGATTAAGTTAATTAATTAATTAATAGAATAAACTAAGCACAAAATTAATACACCAAGTGGCACAATAAGCCCTAAAAGGGGCGGCCACTAGGGGAAATTAATGGGCTTAGTTTGAGTCCAAACCAATGACTTAAGTGATATAATTATCACATTAGTCAAAAACCTAGGTCATAAGTTGTATTACAAACACCACAAGAAAAATTCCTCTCCCCTTTCTCTCTCCTAGCCATCGCCTACTGTAGAAGAAGGAGGAAGTTTTTTCTCATCAAGTTATTCCGGCGAGACGATTTAGATGCAGCACACTTGGACTGCTTGGATCAAATATCTTTCAGTCGGAGATTTTTTGCGAAGATGTAAAAAAGTCAAATTCATAGGATTTGTCAACCACCTCGTGACAACAGATAATTATGTTAAATCCCTATCGTACATACGTGTGAATTAACCCCAGGATTGATCCGGTATCGGGGAAAAACCATAAAGTTTTTAAATTCTGTTTTTCGCTGCGTTTGATGATTTTTCCCCAACACCCTCACCTCATCCCCACTCGTCCATCCCTATGTCGGTGTGTGTGTGTGTGTGTGGTATGTGTGTGTGACTGTGTGTGGAATGTGTGCATGAATGGTGTGGTGTGTTGAATGTGAACTATGTGTGGGGTGTGTGTGTGTGTGTGTGTGTGTGACTGAGTGTCTAGTATGAAGCGTGATTGTGCGTTGAACTATTGACTGTGTGCATGAATAGTGTGGTGTGCTGTGCATGTTGTGGTGTGTGATTGTGTGTGTATGGTGTGGTGTGTGTTAAGTATATATAAATATATACATATATACATATATCTAAATAGAATGTATAGTTGACGGAAGATACGAGAAAAAAAAGGAAAATGCAATATCTTTTATTATTTTAAGTGAAGGGCATTTTAGTCTTCACATAAATTTATAATTTTCATGCTTTTCTCTTTGTTTTGGTCCAAAAAAAGGAGGGGCAAAAAAGCCACTTTACTATTTCGGGCAGGTGGGTTCAGGGGAGGTCGTTGTAATTTTCAAAAAGTGAGGGGGATTTTGTTAATTACACCATAATTGAGGTGGTCTGAGTGTAATTTTTCAAAAATTAAAACACTTACTTGAAAACTGATTCTTGTTTCAAGCATAACAGATGGTGCAACAGCTTGTTTGCTCCTAGTTTTCAGTCCCTGCAAAAACATTTCACACTGAAGTAAAAAATATACAAATTCTTGAACTTGAACTAATTTAAAACACTTGCTTCAAAATTGGTTCTTGTTTTAGTCACAGTAGATGGTGCAACAACTTGTTTGCTCTTTGTTTTCAAGCCCTACAAAATCTTTCAACATTGAAGTCAACAATAGATAAAATTGCTTTCAAGCCCTGCAAATTCGTCACTCAATACAAATACTCAAAAACCACAACTTGGATTTCAAAGATACTAAATTAAGTTAACTTACTGCACCTTTGGATTTGAATAAAGCTTGGAAAATTCCCTTTATTTGGGAATTGTTAGGATTATGCCCTCAGATGCCATAGAAGATAGAATAATAGTGCATCTTTCTTGTAATGAACTTATTTATTATTTATAATAAAAGGCATTGTTTAGTTTTCACTTAAATATTATATGTATCTATAAGTAGTGTAAAAATTTTGTTTATGTTTTTAGTGCAATCTCTCTACTTCCTATGGGATAGGAAGATTGACACGAGAGAGATTGATCTTAATTACTTAAAGTCCTTCGCAAGTAATATGAAGTCTTTAATGGACAAATAAAGACTTAGAACACTTGTACAATCTGAGCTTTGACGTGGGACTGTCAGTCGAACGCCATATGATGGTGGGAGCTTAAGACTATAGGCACATCAATGGAACTAATATGCTGGAACATGACTCGCATCGGTTCTGTCACATTGGTTATCACTCTATGACTGTCAATGACAGAACTGATTATGCGTGATAGGTATAAGTGAACATTTGAACTAAAATATAAGACTAAAGATACACTTGTGACGTCAAGTCTGTCACTAGAGTAGTTAGACCTAATTCACCCATTGGTGGGGTTGACCTCGAAATGCGGCTTGATGGGCAAGTGGTAGTCTTAGCTGATAACTAAAGTTAGATTTCTTCTCTCATAACTGAGAATGAGAAAGTATCATATGTGCTTATAGATAAGAGATCAAAGTCTTTGGCCAAAGTAAAAGAGACGATTGTGCGAGTCACGAAATCAAACTTAACGATCTCGTATTATTATAATTAATACATATGGTTAAGTCCGGTGAGTTTGACATAACCATAACTCTCACTTGACTGGGACACGCAAACAAATGTTTTATACTTATACAGTATTTACGATTGGAATGTTCTGGAATGATCCAATCATTCGATTTCATTTGGGCTACGAAGTGGGTCACGTGACTGACTAGGTGTTTCCCACTTTCCTTGGATTCCTCTCATTGCCAAACGAAACGAACCTAAAGAGTCGCGCTAAAGGATTGATTAATAAAAATAAATGGATTTTCTATTTTATTCTGGGAGATTTAATTCATGGGATAAATTAAATAAATAATTAATTACTCATTAGATGAGATAATTAATTATAAAGATAAGATTAATTATTAATTAATTTCTCAAGGAAATAAATTAATGAATTAATTTGCTTATTTAATTAATTTATTTATTTATTGGATATATTAAACTATTAATTGAATAGATAATTAATTAAAACAAAAGAGGGGTCGGGCCATGTGGGGGCGTCCATTTGGACGCCTCCTAGGGCTAACTTAGGCGTCCACTTGGATGCCCAACATGAATTCTATTCTTTTGTCTTGATCAAAAAGTCAAGTGATATTAAAAGGACTTTTGATCTAGATGAGATACAAGTTCTCATACAACTCTCCGAGAAAGAAAAGAAAAACTCATGCCTCTCTCTCACTCTCTCTAGCCGTTTGTTTCCAAGGGAAAAGAAGGGTTTTTTCGTCAAATCAATCTGTGTGATTATTTAGAGGCACTATACTTTCGTTGTTTGGATCAAGAGTTCAAGGAAGCTTCAAAGGATTCGTGAAGATTGGATTGCACTTGTTCTTGGAGACTTGAGGCTTTAAAGTATTCGAAATTTTGAAGGAATAATTAGTTCTCCAACCACTTCGCTTCAACGGGTAAGTCATTATTCGTCTTAGCGTTTACATGATTCAATATGCAAATCGAGAAAATTACTTTGGGATTTAATTTAAAAACCTTCCACTGGGCAATTTTTTGCGTAACCCAATAGTGGTATCAAAACCAATCTCTGATCTGCATATTTGATCAAAATTATATGATTTTTGATATGCATATTATGTGTTTTTGAAGCATGCATTTATGCATTCTTAAATTTGTGTTTTTATGGTTTTTAGCCTATAATTTAATTTTTTATGTTTATTATAAATCTGAAAAAATTTTGATATGAGAAAAAAATTAAGAAACGAGGGGAAACGGGGCCCGAAGGCCCCAAGAGAGTAGCGCACAACGCTGTGCTGGCCATGTGGCTACAGCTTATCGGGTCGTGTCTCGAACACACGACCCAGGTCTAAAATCGAGCTGTGAGTTGGGTCAAAATTAGTATTTGAGTTTTGGGTAAGTTTAATTATCCGGGTGGGTCAAAAGGATGATGACCCGAAATAATTCAAATTAAGCCCAATTGAAAAATTATTTAATTTTGACTTATTAATTGGTTTGGGCTCAATTTAATTAATTGCAAATGGGCCAACGGGTTGGTGATTTAGATTTAAATTAAAACTAGCCCAATATAAATTAATAACATGTGCATGTTTTTTTAGTTAATTAATTTTATACCCAATTAAATTAAATCCGAGTGGGCCAAAAGGATTGTGATTTGGGTTTGATGAAATCGAGCCCAATAAGATTAATTGAAAAAAAATATTTAATTAGAATAATTCATTATTTTTCTTGGAAATTAATAATTAATTTATGGATTAAATATTATTAATTTTTCCTCAACTTGGAAATTACTTAGATATTTGAATAAAGAATATAAATTATTTTCCTTGGATGATTAATATTTAATTCTTTAATCAAAGTAAAGTTTTTCCAATTAATGATGGCTTTAAATCATAATAAAATAAGATTCCATATTTTATGTATTAATCTTAGTTGGACTAATATTATTTTAATTAAAGGTAGATATACTTAATTTATAATTTTGTGTATCTAAGTCATCTAGTTGGACTAGATTGATTTAATTGAAATAAAGAATATATATATAAATTAGGAATTTTATAAAGGACTTTTTAGTTGGACTAAAATTTTAAATTATCCACATAAGTGTTTTAATATTACGAGCATGTCTTATGTGATGGAGACACCGATCATGGACTTAAGTTTTATTCGATTTACCTTTGTTTTTATGGGTTGTAAAGCCGAAATTGAGGCTATTTATTGCTTTCTTAGAAATAATGTATAGGGTTTTTTAAACTATTGTAATAGAATAGTTCAAGATTAGTGGAGACAAGAAGCCCATGAAGATTAGATAGGTTTTCGTTTCTATCTTTTTGTGATGGCCCATTGGCTCGAGCTCACTAGTAAACGTCCATGATCGAGTGTGATGGTTTTATTTATTTAATTCCATTGATATATATGTATTGATAGGCATGTTTATTAGTAATATAAATTATGCATGTTCGATATATGATAATTGCGCTATATAAATTGATTAATGTTAAAAGTGAGACCAAACTTCAGATAATCTAAATTCTCCCAAATAAATAATACCGAGTAGTAAAGGATGTTAGACATCCTCGTCCTCCACTAAGCTTATTAAAATTAAAATTACCACAAATGTGTAATGCTTCTCAGTTATTGGGGTTATGCATTTGTAAATAATTTAAAATTTTATTAAGTGCATAAGATGCCTTAGTCGAAGCATATTTCACCCCAGAAACCGGTTAGGCTGCCAAGTGAAATTCAAATGTTAGATTAAAGGAGTTAGTGGGAACATACTTAGGTAGTTCACGAGCTTAGAAATGGGTTAGGTTGCGGCTTGGTGAACTATGGGAAAAGGTATTGAAATATTTATTAGATAAATTGATGTTAGACATCACTTCAAATAATTAATGGGCCAGAAATCGGTTAGGTTGCAACCCATCTAATTAATTGAGGACCTCAATACCCACTGTGGAATCAATGCCAATGATGATTTCCGATTTCTACATAGGAGTGTGGGTTCGAAAAATGCAGTGGGAGCCAAGATGAATTTTAAAGTCCTTAATTTTTCTTAGTTAAGTCACTTACAAGTAATCTAATTAATCTGGTTTATTTCTGCAGTTATTTCCTCGTTTATATCTCTCGAATATGAAAAATCCACTTTCAATTCTGCTTGAAAAGAATACCCTAACTGGATCCAATTATGTGGAATGGTTTAGAAATTTGAGGATTGTTCTCAATATGGAATCTTTGGGATACGTCTTGGAGGTTGATATCCAATCGGCTCCACCTAGGACACGTGCTAGTGAGGAAGAGGCCCAAGCCCATGAAAAATTGGTCGAGGACGACGTCCAGGTCAGAGGATACATGTTAGGATCTATGACCAATGAACTTCAAAGATCACATTTTAAGATGCCCACTACAAGAGCTATCCTAGCACACCTGGTAGCTCTATGGTGAGCATAGTTGAACTGCACGATATGAGATATATGGAAAGAGCTCTTCGGAGCCAAGATGAAAGAAATTGAGAAGGTTGGTGATCATGTCCTCAAAATGTTATCAATGATTGATAAATTAGAAGATCTCGACTTCACCATGAATGCCACCCTTCAAACTGACTTAATCTTGAAGTCTTTTCCTGATTCCTTCTCCCAATTTGTGGTTAACTTTAACTGCAATGAGATAGAGTACAATTTAGCAGGGCTAATGAACAAGTTGGTTACCGCACAATCTCAAATGAAACCAAAGGAAAAGGAAACTGCCTTGATCACCTCTTTTGGACCTAAAAAGTCTAAGTCTAAGAAGAAGAAGAATATGAAGCAGGCTGGTGAGCTAGGAACAAAAGGGGGTGTTCGAAAGGGTAAGGGAAAGGCTCAAGGGTTTTATAAGAGCAAAGGTCCTAAAATGATGAATAGATGTCTCAAGTGCGGTGAGCTTGGCCACTGGAAGAGGAACTGTCCTAAATTAGGCAAAGGCACAAAAGGTATGAAATCTTCATTTTTGAAACTAATTATTCTATGACCTTTTTTTCTACTTAATGGATTCTGGACTAAGGGGCTAGTGCTCATTAGGTTGTTTGGATCAGGATTTTGAGTGAAGTAGAAAGCTAGGCCGAGAAGAAGTGCTAATCAATTTAGGCAGTGGGGAAAACGTCTCAGCTACTAGGATTGGATCTACTTCTTTGATTTTAAATTTTGGACATTTATTGTTTTTAAATAATGTTTTGGTTTTGCCCAAGGTGCTTAAGAATATTATTTCCATTCCTATATTAGATAAGACTGGTTATACATTCCGTTTAGGGATGTAAACGAGCCGAGCTCGAGCCGAGCCTGGCGATTTTGCCAGGCTCGAGCTCGAGCTCGAGCTTGAGCCTGCGAGCTCGAGCTCGAGCTCGAGCTCGTCGAGCTCAACTCAAGGGAGCTCGAGCGAGCTCGCGAGCCGAGCTCACGAGCTCGAGCCGAGCCCAAGCTCGCGAGCCGAGCTCACGAGCTCGAGCCGAGCCCAAGCTCGCGAGCCTGAGCCAGGCTCGCGAGCTTGAGCCTAAATTTTTAATATTTAATATTTATATATTTAATATTTAATATATATAATTAATATTTAATATTTATATATTAAATATTTAATATATATAATTAATATTTATAATATAAAAATATTTTAAATATAAAAATAAATATATATAAAAATTATGAAGAAGCTTGCAGAGACAAACAGGCTCGAGCTCGAGCTCGGGCTCGTGAAGCTCGGGCTCGAGCTCGAGCTCGAGTTGAGCTCGAGTCGAGCCGGCTCGCCATGCTCGCGAGCCGGCTCGGCTCAACTTACATCCCTAATTCCGTTTATCTAATTTGAATTACGACATTTATTATGGTAATAAAATAGTTGGCATATCATCTTTAGTTATTGGTTTGTATTATTTAACTGTCCATAATTCTTATGATGTGAATGTTGTAACACATAAACGTGGTAGGCAAGAAGCTAATTTAAGACTTAAGTGGCATCTTAGATACATATAATATTTAAGTGCACAAGATCCACAACATAGAAAAAGATGGGCTTCTAAGCTCACTTGGGTCAAATCCCTCCAACATGTGAATCATGTCACTTTGGCAAGATGGCTAGATCTCCCTTCAACGAGACTTTTGATAGAGCTACTTAAGTCTTAGGATTAGTGCATACCGACGTTTGCGGACCATTTGGAGAAATGGCTCGTGGAAGTTTCTACTACTTCATCACTTTTACAGACGATCATTTAAGATATGGTCTAGTGTATCTAATGAAGCAAAAGTCTGAATCGTTTGAATGGTTTAAAGAATTCAAAGCTTTACTAGAAAATCAAACTGGGCCAAATATAAAAACTCTACATTCAGATCGTGGAGGAGAATATATGAGCGCCGAGTTTGATGAGTTCCTTAGGGAACAAAGAATAATGTTACAACTAACACCACCAGCAACTCTTCAACTAAATGGAGTAGCCGAGCGTAGGAACCGAACACTGTTGGACATGGTTCATTCCATGCTTAGTTACACTGATTTACCCATTTTGTTGTGGGGGCATGCGCTCCTTACTGCTGCTTATATATTGAACAAATGTCTCTCCAAATCCGTTCCTAAAACTCCACATGAGATGTGGAATAATAGGAAACTAAGTTTTAACCACATCAAGATTTGGGGATGTTCTGCTTATGTCAAAAAGACTAAAGTGGAGAAATTAGAGACAAGATCCGTAATGTGACGTTTCATTGGTTATCCTAAAGATTCCATGGGATTTTTCTTTTACCGACATGATTATCAAAGGATCATTGTGGACCTACAAGCCCAGTTCCTTGAGGATGAGTCAATCTTGGAAGGGGGCAAAGGTAGAAAGATTATTCTAGAAGAACAAAATAAAACTCCCTCTGAGACATCTGTCCAAGAACCAAGGCCTGGCCCAACAGTATCACAACCACCAAGTAGATCTGGTAGAATACCACATAAACCTGAGAGGTATGGGTATCTGCTGCAGAGGGAGCTAGAGCTTCACATTGTAGTACAAAAAGGTCATGAAGGTGATCCTTGTACCTATGATCAAGCAATGGTAGATGTCGACGCTTCAAGATGGAAAGAAGCAATGGAAACAGAGATGGATTCTATGCAATCGAACCAAGTTTGGACTTTGATAGATCGTCCTGAAGATATTAAACCTATAGGATGCAAATGGATCTATAAAAGAAAGATTGGTAGCGATGGCAAGGTTGACACCTTTAAAGCCAGGCTCGTAGCAAAATGTTATAGTCAAAGAAAAATAATTGACTATCAAGATACCTTTTCGCCCGTATCCATGATAAAGTCCATCCAAATACTGTTATCCATGGTTGCATAGTTAGATTATGAGATATGGCAGATGAATTGTCAAAACTGCTTTTCTAAATCGATTCCTTGAAGAGGACATCTATATGGAACATCCAAAAGTTTTATGTCTGATACTAATATCCATAAAGTATGTAAACTTGAGAGGTCTATATACCGTCTCAAGGAAGCATCTAGAAGTTGGAGTCTTCATTTTGATGAGGTAGTAAAGGGATATATGGCTTCATCAAGAACGAAGATGAACCATGTGTCTACAAAAAAAATAGTGGGAGCAAGATCTCATTCTTAGTACTATATGTAGATGACATTCTACTTATATAAAATGACATGAAAATGCTCAGCACTGTCAAGAAATGGCTTTCGAGTACGTTTTACATGAAAGACTTGGGAGAAGCAACGTATATTCTAGGAATTCGTATCTATAAAGATAGAACTAATAGAATGATCGGTCTTTCCCAATCCCTTTACTTGGAAAAGGTCCTGAAGAGATTTAAGATGGATAACTCTAAGATAGGATTCCTTCTCATGAGGCATGGAGTACACTTGTCCAAGTCTATATGTCCTCAAAATGAGGAAAATAGAAAGGAGATGAGTAATGAACCCTATGCTTCTGCAGTAGGTATTCTGATGTATACAATGTTGTGTACTAGACCTGACATTGCTTATGTTGTAAGCATGGTGAGTCGATTTCAGGCAAACCCAGGAAAGGAACATTGGATGTTGTCAAGAATATCCTAAAGTATCTTAAAAGAACTATGGATATGATTCTCGTCTAAGGAGGTGGAGATTTGAAAAATGGAAGATTCCATTAATTTAGACTTTCAGTCTGAGATAGATGACTGAAAATCCACCTCAAGGTTTGTTTTCACGCTTAATGGTGGGGCGGTATCTTGGGAAAGTTCCAAGCAAAGCACAACTGCTGATTCCACCACTGAAGCAGAATATGTGGCAGCCTCAGCGGCAGCCAAAGAAGCTGTTTAGATGAGAAAGTTTCTAGGAGAACTTGAAGTGGTTCCTAATGCAGAGCTCCCGTTGCCACTTTATTATGATAACAATGGAGCGATAGCGCAAACCAAGGAACCAAGGTCTCATAACAAATCTAAACACATTGAGAGAGTTTTCACATCATCAGGGAGATCGTTGGCAGAGGAGAGATAGCAGTGCAGAAAATAGCTTCAGCTGACAATGTAGCTGACCCGTTCACCAAACCACTATCTCAAGTTGTTTTGGACCGACACCTGGAAATGATGGGTATAAGATACCACAATGAGTGGCATTGAGTGCAAGTGGGAGACTATTAGGATTATTCCCTCAGTAGCCATAGAGGATAGAATGATTGGGCAGCTTTCTTATAATGAACTTATTTATTATTTATAATAAAAGACATTGTTTAGTTTTCACTTAAACCTTATCTGGATCTATAAGTAGTGTAAAAATTTTGTTTATGTTTTCAGTGCAATCTCTCTACTTCCTATGGGATAGGAAGATTGGCACTAGAGAGATTGATCTTAATTACTTAAAGTCGTTCGCAAGTAATATGAAGTCTTTAATGGACAAATAAAGACTTAGAACACTTGTACAATCTGAGCTTTGACATGGGAGTGCCAGTCGAACACCATATGATGGTGGGAGCTTAAGACTATAGGCACATCAATGGAACTAATATGATGGAACACAACTCGCATCGGTTCTGTCACATTGGTTTTCAATCTATGACTATCAATGACAGAACTGATCATGCGTAATAGGTATAAATGAACCTTTGAACTGAAGTATCAGGCTGAAGATACACTTGTGACGTCAAGTCTGTCACTAGAGTAGTTAAACCCAATTCACCCATTATATTGGTGGGGTCGACCTCAAAATGCGGCTTGATGGGCAAGTGGTAGTCTTAGCTGATAACTAATGTGGGATTTGTTCTCTCATAAGTGAGAATGAGAAAGTATCATATGTGATAATAGATAAGAGAGATCAAAGTCTTTGGCCAAAGCAAAAAAGACGATTGTGCGAGGCACGAAATCGAACTAAATGATCTCGTATAATTATAATTAATACATATGGTCAAGTCCAGTAAGTTTGACATAACCATGACTCTCACTTGACTGGGACACGCTAACAAAGGTTTTATACTTATGAAGTATTTATGATTGGAATGTTGTGGAATGATCCAAAGATTCGATTTCGTTTGGGCTACGAAGTAGGCCACATGACTGGCTAGATGTTTCCCACTTCCTTTGGATTTCTCTCATTGCCAAACGAAACGAACCTAAAGAGTCGCGCTAAAGGATTGAAAAAGAAAAATAAAAGGGTTTTCAATTTTATTCTAGGATATTTAATTTATGGGATAAATTAAATAATTAATTAATTACTCATTAGATGAGATAATTAATTATAAAGATAAGATTAATTATTCATTAATTTCTCAAGAAAATAAATTAATGAATTAATTTATCTAATTAATTTGCTTATTTAATTAATTAATTTATTTATTGGATATATTAAATTATTAATTAAATAGATAATTAATTAAAATAAAAGATGAGTCAGGCCATGTGGGGGGCGTCCATTTGAACGCCTCCTAGGGCTAAGTTGGGCATCCACTTGGATGCCCAACATGAATTCTATTCTTTTGTCTTGATCAATAAGTCAAGTGATATTAAAAGGACTTTTGACCTAGATGAGATACAATTTTTCATACAACTCTCCCAGAAAGAAAAGAAAAAGTCCTCCCTCTCTCTCACTCTCTCTAGTCGTTTGTTTCCAAGGGAAAAGAAGGATTTTTTCGTCAAATCAATCTGTGTGATTATTTAGAAGCAACGTACTTTCGTTGTTTGGATCAAGAGTTCAAGGAAGCTTCAAAGGATTTGTGAAGATTGGATTGCACGTGTTCTTGGAGATTTGAGGCTTTGAAGTATTCGAAATTTTGAAGGAAGAATTAGTTCTCCAAGCACTACGCTTCAACGGGTAAGTCAATATTCGTCTTAGCGTTTACATGATTCAATATGCAAATCGAGAAAATCACTTTGGGATTTAATTTAAAAACCTTCCACTGCGCAATTTTTCGCGTAACCCAATAGTTGTATCAGAGCCAATCTCTGATCTGCATATTATGTGTTTTTGAAGCATGCGTTTATACGTTCTTAAATCTGAATTTTTATGGTTTTTAGCCTAGAATTTGATTTTTTATGTTTATTATAAATCTGGGTATTTTTTGATATGAGAAAGAATTAAGAAACGAGGGAAAATGGGGTCCGAAGGCCCCGAGAGAGTAGCGCACAACGTTGTGCGTGCGCTGTGTGCACGCACAGGCGCTGTGCGCCGCACGGCCCTGGCCGTGTGGCTACGGCTTGTCGGGTCGTGTGTTCGACACATGACCCGGGTCTAAAAATGGGCTGTGAGTTGGGTCAAAATTAGTATTTGGGTTTTGGGTAAATTTAATTATCCGTGTGGGTCAAAAGGATGATGACCCGAAATAATTCAAATTAATCCCAATTGGAAAATTACTTAATTTTGACTTATTAATTGGTTTCGGCTCAATTTAATTAATTGCAAATGGGCCAATGGGTTGGTGATTTGGATTTAAATTAAAACTAGCCCAATATAAATTAATAACATGTGCATGTTTTTCTAGTTAATTAATTTTAGGCCCAATTAAATTAAATCTGAGTGGGCCAAAAGGATGGTGACTTGGGTTTGATGAAATCAAGCCCAATAAGATTAATTGAAATAAAAATCTTTAATTAGAATAATTCATTATTTTTCTTGGAAATTAATAATTAATTTATGAGTTAAATATTATTAATTTTTCCTCAACTTAGAAATTACTTAGATATTTGAATAAGGAATATAAATTATTTTTCTTGGATGATTAATATTTAATTCTTTAATCAAAATAAAGTTTTTCCAATGAATAATGGCTTTAAATCATAATAAAATAAGATTCCATATTTTATGTATTCATTTTAGTTGGACTAATATTATTTTAATTAAAGATAGATATACTTAATGTATAATTTTGTGTATCTAAGTCATCTAGTAGGATTAGATTGATTTAATTGAAATAAAGAATATATATAAATTAGGAATTTTGTAAAGGACGTTTTAGTTGGACTAAAATTTTAAATTATCGTCATAAATGTTTTAAAATTGCGAGCATGTCTTATATGATGGAGACACTGATCATGGACTTAGGTTTTATTCGATTTACCTTTCTTTTTATGGGTTGTAAAGCCGAAATTGAGGCTATTTATTGCTTTCTTAGAAATAATGTATAGATTTTTTTAAAGTATTGTAATAGAATAGTTCAAGATTAGTGGAGACAAGAAGCCCATGAAGATTAGATAAGTTTTCGTTTCTATCTTTTTGTGTTGGCCCATTGACTCGGGCTCTCTAGTAAAAGTCCATGATCGAGTGTGATGGTTTTATTTATTTAATTCCATTGATATATATGTATTGATAGGCATGCTTATTAGTAGTATAAATTATGCATGTTTGATATATGATAATTGCACTATATAAATTAATTAATGTGCAAAGTGAGACCAAACTTTAGATAATCTAAATTCTCCCTAATAAATAATATCGAGTTAGTAAAGGATGTGGGACATCCTCGCCCTCCACTAAGCTTATTAAAATTAAAATTACTACAAATGTGTAATGCTTCTCAGTTATCAGGGTTATGCATTTGTAAATAATTTAAAATTTTATTAAGTGCATAAGGTGCCTTAGTCAAAGCATATTTCACCCCAGAAACCGGTTAGGTTGCAAGGTGAAATTCAAATGTTAGATTGAAGGAGTTAGTGGGAACATACTCAGGTAGTTCACGAGCTTAGAAATGGTTAGGTTGCGGCTTGGTGAACTATGGGAAAAGGTATTGAAACATTTATTTGATAAATTGATGTTAGACATCACTTCAAATAATTAATGGGGCAGAAATCATTTAGGTTGCAACCCATCTAATTAATTGAAGACCTCAATACCCGTTGTGGAATCAATGCCAATGATGATTCTCGATTTCTACATGGGAGTGGGGGTTCGAAAAATGCAGTGGGAGCCAAGATGAATTTTAAAGTCCTTCATTTTTCTTGGTTAAGTCAATTACAAGTAATCTAATTAATTTGGTTTAATTCTGCAGTTATTTCTGCGTTTATCTCTCTCGAATATGAAAAATCCACTTCAATTCTGCTTGAAAAGAATACCCTAACTGGATCCAATTATGTGGAATGGTTTAGAAATTTGAGGATTGTTCTCAATATGGAATCTATGGGATACGTCTTGGAGGTTGATATCCCGACGACTCCAACTATGACACGTGCTAGTGAGGAAAAGGCCCAAGCCCATGAAAAATTGGTTGAGGACGACGTCCAGGTCAGAGGATACATGTTGGGATCTATGACCAATGAACTTCAAAGATCACATGATAAGATGTCCACTGCAAGAGCTATCCTAGCACACCTGGTAGAGCTCTATGGTGAGCATAGTCGAACTGTGCGATATGAGATATCGAAAGAGCTCTTCAGAGCCAAGATGAAAGAAATTGAGAAGGTTGGTGATCATGTCCTCAAAATGATATCAAAGATTGATAAATTAGAAGCTTTCGACTTCACCATGAATGGCACCCTACAAACTGACTTATTTAATGAGTTTACAAAATTAATATGTTTTATATATTAATTGTTATTAATATATAGTAATCTATTTTAGTTTATAAATTATTATATAAAACAATGTAAATAAATGTCCTAAATAAAATTTATATGTATTATTTTTGCATAAAAATATTATATATAACATAATTTTTTTATTTACATGCACATATGTTCTTAAATATAATTTCTTCATAAATACAACAAACATATGTAATTATATATGTCTTTCTATACATCGACACTTATTGAAAATATAATATATAGTAAACATTTATAAGAGCAAATACATGTGCAAAATATATAATTATTAACATATATAATAATTAAAATAATTACATTTTTATAATAAATATTAGATAAAATAATTATTTATTTGATATATATAATTACTTATTGATATTAATATTAATATATATATATATATATATTGACAAATTGATAATTTTATAAGATATTAGTTATAGATATTCAATACTTGAATATTTGTAATTATATATTACAATGTCACGTATTGAGATATATCAAATAAAACTAATACGTTGTGGTGGAGTAGTGGAGGTGCTAAAATTTTGCTCTAAGATCATGGGTTCAAATACCATTGGTAACAAAAATAATCAATTTTTTCTATTTGGCCAGCATGTCATTAATTCATTGTCCACTTGACTGTCACATTATCAATTTTTCCTCCAATTTTGACATTTTTTGATAGGCACGTCAGCAATTTTTGGCAGCCACCTCAGCAATTTCCAATAAAAAATATTCAATGTGCCAATTTTTGTATCATTATTGTACTTAAATTGTCAACCCTCATATTTAATTACTAAAACGGCGAGCATGCCAAGTGACGGCACCAATTTTGCCACTCATTCTTTTGACTTTTTTATAATCACCATGAGAGAAGAGACGTGGAGGAGCAAGAAATTCTAGATGAAAGAGGTATTTTCATGCCTCTATTATTGTTAACAGCGGCATGAATAGAGGCATCAACGCATGTATTTTCATGTTAACAGAGGCATGAATTTCCATGCCTCTGTTAAAAGGAATAGAGAATGCAGAGGCATTTTCATGTCTCTGTTCTCAATCCTTAAAAGATTTTTGGTAGGCATAATTTTTTTCTTTTCCTTATGAAACTTTAGCATATTCCGGAAGAAACGTAACTCACGTTAATGGATTAGTTGCGGGTCGGACTAAATTTAAAGGTTTTCAAAATTTATTGGACTCAAATGATGGTGTTATACTTACATAACTATTTTTTATTTTCACCTATACATATAGAATTAAAATTGATGTTATAATTAAGGTAAAAGGCATATTATCCCCCTTGTGTTATGAAAAAAATAGACTAATTACCCCCTTGTGTTCTCGGAAGTGAAGTAAAATACACCCAACCTCATTAAAAGGTCAAATATGCCCTTATGCATATATCAATGAATTTTAAATAAACTATTTTACAAAATTACATCGTTTGTAATGATTTAAAGCCATAGTTATTAAATAAGTAACGTAACATTTATATTTCCTAATATATCAAGTTGTTCTAACATATATAACATTAAAAAATATTGATTTTGGTACGTATTCTTTAATTATAAATGTTGTAACTTATATCATAAAATATGATAATAATGTAATATACATACATTATGATGTTCAATATACTTATGGTGTACAATGGCTAGGGGTGATCAATGAGCCGAACCGGCTCGAAAAAAGCTCAAGTCGAGCCTGATGAGCCGAGCTTTTCTGACGAGCCGAGCTCAAGCCCAAAATGTGTCTGTTGGCTCGCGCGCATGAATAAAAAATAATATATTTTTAACTTTTTTTAAAATATGTATAATATAGTATTTATTCATTTTTTAAATTTCTTATATTATAATATATGTATAACTAATAATATATTTAATATTTATTATTATTATATTAATACAAAATTAATAATATATATACTAATTAAAAATAAGAAAAAATTTAGCTTGAGCTCGAGCTCAAAATTCTTGGCTCGAGCTCGAGAAATTTCTCCAGGCTCGGCTCGAGCTCGGCTCATGGACACCCCTAATAATGGCTATTTGTTAATGTTAGATTAGAGAAAATCACGTAGAGAACTTGTATTATTGAGTAACATATATATAGAGTTACATAGACTTAGTAAACAAGTAAACCCTAAACTATAAACAAGAAAAGATAAATATAAGGAAAGATATTCTAAGTTATAAAGATAAATATAAGGAAATATAAGATAAAGGAAAGTCCTATGCTAATCTTGAAGATATATTCTAACACTCCCCTACAATCGAAATGGGAGATTCTCGAACGTTGATACTGGACTGGAAATCTAAGAGGAATTGGGATAATACTCCTTTAGAGAATACTTTTTAGCAGCATCTTTTAGTTGATAGATATAATCTTCAATGACTATTGATTAAATGAAGAGGGTGGGTGCTGCAATGGGCCATGATAGAATCAATTCCTCCTTCAACAAATCCGTTCACACTCATATCATGTAATCTTGTGTAAAGAATTGAGAAAGAAAAAAGAATGTAAAAATGGGATAATGGTATATAAAGGGGTTGGAAATAGAGGTAAGATATATAGTGAGAGACAGAGAAAGAAATAGGAGAGAAGGAGAACATATGGAGACTGAGCAAACAATGACAAAAATAAATGAAAAAGGAATCCCATAAATACAAAACCCGACTATAGGTCTAGGCGCAACCGAAAATTATACCATGCACATGAAATTTGAAGGGAAAAGATGACTATTCTTTTAGGTTAACAACAATCAAAAGAACGTCATATACACTTATACGTGTGGAAAAAAAATTAAGATTCAGAAAAAAAAAAAAACAGGAGTTGAATAACTCGCAATTCAATACCATGAAAGTGGGTAAGAATTAGATATGTGGAAATAATGAAAGAGAGAGAGAGAGAGAGAGAGAGAGAAGAAAGAAAGATTTGTTGGCAGAAGTTGCTCTATACGAAGAGTGGTGGGCTGTCATTATTGTGTGTGGGAAGAAGAAAAATAAAATAAAATTAGAGAGCCGGACGAGGACTGCTATGGTAGAGGCTGGCGGAAGCGAGAGTTTGTGATGGTTGAGTGAAGAAACCCTTTAGCTCGATAACATGCTAGATTAGAGAAAATCTCATAGAAAACTTGTATTACTGAGTAACATATATGTAGAGTTACATAGACTTGGTAAACAAGTAAACCCTAAACTATATACATGAAAAGATAAATACAAGGAAAAATATTCTAAGCTATAAAGATAAATACAAAAAAATATAAGATAAGGAAAGATTATATTAGAATCTAGAAGATATACTCTAACAGTTAAGTTTACATATTATTATTTCAATGTTTTACACTATTTTGAGTACAACAATGAAAATATTAAAAAAATAAATTATTTCACATATTTTTAAACAAAATTACATATCAAAATTATTTATAATCAACAATGTGTATAGAATTAAATTATATTTATAATTTTAACAAATAAAAAGAAAAAGTAAATGAAGAGATATTTCATAATAATTATATTAAAGGTATATTTGTCTTTTTTGATTAATAAATGACTTTAGGTGTTATTTGTCACTTTTTTAATAACACAAAGGGATAATAAGATATTTTTTAATAACATCGGGATAATGTGCCTCTTTTTAAAAATACAAAAAAGTAATATGCCTTTTACCCGTTATAATTACAAGACTATTTTTGATTCAACGCTATCCATATAGTACCAAAACTGAAATTTTGTCTCTTTGATTACCCAGTTGGAACTTGGAACGCAAATGTGTAATCTTGATAAGGCTGGTGATAACGCCAGAGCAAAATCCCTTTTGCCAGAGCATTTTTTAGTTAATTGACACATTTGTCCTTCTTCTCCACCTCACGTCTATTTGCAATCTGAATACACCCCACCTTCTTCTTCTTCTTTTTTTTTGGTGATACACACCCCACCTTCTAATCCTCCACCATGTAATTCATTGTTCTCTGTTTTACTTTTCTTCTCAAATGAAGCTTTAATAAAAATATTTTTATCAATACAAATCAACCACAGAACATAGCATGACACTAAAGTGAGGATTAATTGCTTGGGTTTGAGCGTAAACCTTATTCTGTTGAAAATGAGCCCAACGCTTGGACAGATTTGGTAGAACAAAAAAATAATGTAAATTCTAACCGAAATGACAATACTGATGATCCAATTCAGAGATAATAGAGATATAAAATAATTGATTTTAGCTATTTGGTGTTGGGTTTGTTGGTGGTAACGTGCCAAGTGCCAACGCCCGACGCCGTCGAAAAGGTGATTAATACAAGGGTACTTCCATGTGAAAAGGGTAATAATATTAGCATTTCAAAAATTATTATAGTAACTTCCACTTTAATTTTTACTTTTGTATAAGATAAGATTATCCTTGGATTTTAAAATTACCCCTATGCAATCAAGACAAAACTATTATCATGTTATAGGTTTTTTTCACTACTTTAAATCAAAATCAATTAATTATTAAAATAGTATTCAGCAAAAATGAAATAAGTAATTAAAATATAAAGCATCTTAGAAAAAATAAAGTAATAATACGTAAAATCCAAGAACGACAATTATTATATGAACCAAAAAAAAAGAAATTGAATATAAACTTCAATTACTTCACTCTATTTTGCCTTTATATTAGAATCTAGTAATTAATTTTATATTTTTGTTCAAGCAATAAGTTTAGTTCTTTCAAACAATAATGCATAAAAATAATATAAACTATATTGTTGAAGGTGTGTATTTTTGTCATTCTTTTAGAAAAAAGAATATAAATAGAGCTCCAATAGTAATTTTTGGAGCTTCAATATCATTCCCCTTTGAAGTAGCAGCAATAGAGATGTGTTTTCCAAGAGCCAAATGAAGACGGCGGAAGAAGAAAAAGAGAGTAGCGGCGGGCCGACGACAATCAATGTGACGCAAATGCAGATGGGGAAAGATGAGAGATTAAATAGAGGGTAATTTTGTAATTAGATGTAAGATTGCTCTGGCATTAGGAGAGTTGCTCTGGCATTATCACCAGCCTCTTGATAAAGGTGCTGCCTTTCGTTCATGAATCCTGACCAACAAAGCTCCCTTCATACATTCATGCAAATTAAAAGCTTTCATAAAATGCTATCTCGGGATGCGATTTGAATCCAGGGTTTAGTAAATGGAAGTGATAAGAGAAAAATATTAATCAATAATAACGAATTTCATCGTATTTTCTCTCGAGCAAAAGATTATTTGCAAATCAATCCATCATAAATTGCAATTCAATTTTTAAGGTCCCTATACATATTAAATATAACCCCATATCAAATAAGATGATTTGGGCCTATAAAACTGAATTGGATCACCTAATTGAGGCCCAAATTTTATATAATATATATAATATACAATTCAAATTGCAGTACACACACGTCTGCGTACCCGAATGCGTATAATTGTGATATATACATAATATAAGTTCACAAAAAAATTCTAACATTCATTAAAGTATTTTATCCAATGAACCAATCGAAGATCAAACGTAACGTTATCGATTTTAGACCATAATAATTTTCGACTATAAAGTTGTATTTTGTTCAATATATATGGGCATAAACCGAATGTGTACAAGTTCAAATAAATGATGTAGCAATAAAACGCACATAAGGTGAAAGAAGCGAATTTCATATTAGAACCTAAATTAAATTATAAGGGTAATGTCACTTTTGGTCCCACATAGTCAAGTTGTTTTAGTTTTTCATGTTTAAATCGTGACTTTAGTATCTCTTATGTTCTAATTTGGTTTCGTTTAAGTCAAGTTAGGCATATTTACCCTTAAATTTGATTTTAGTTTAGTCCATTCATGTAAGAAATGCTTTCTCCTATTTAAGGATAAAAATATCCAAAAAAATTTAAGTGAAACCGAATTTGAATATTAGAAATGCTAAAATTCACGAGCTAATTATGAGGAATTAAAGTTATTCTAACAGTAAAGATGACGGACCAAAATGACACTATCTCACAATTATATTTCAGGTCGAAAAAATTAAATAGACAAAAGAAGGTGGAGGACTCTCAATTATTAATATCACATCCATTTTCCACCATCTTTTTGTGGAAAAGAAATGTACATGTCTTATTCAATGATCGAGAAGACGAGACTTTGGGGTTGAGTTGGTCATGGTAGGCACCACTATTCTTAAATTAATGCGGGCAAGTAATGTTCACAATCACGTGTCTAATTCAAAGGTCGGCTGCATGTTTTCTTTCAAGTGGAAACGATGACAATATCTTAGTTGTATTAAGTCAAAATTAGAGTATCAATCGGTTAAGGAATATCAGACCCGCGATAAATTCAAAAGCATCTCTAACGAAAGCATGGGCAGCCGTATTGCCTGAACGTCTAATAAAACAAAACTCAACGGAGAGGAAAGAACTAAACAAACAAAATATATCAAAAAACAAAACACCTAAATGCGAACCATCATCGAATAGTCATGACCGTATTCGATGATGACTTTCTGCCATCCATGGGCACGTCCAAACTGAATAGCCTCTAAAGTTCGGCAGCACTTCATCGATACAAAAAATTCATAATTTCCTTTTAACTTTATGATTTATAACTTATGAAGAAGGAACATTAATTAATTAAGAAAATGTAGGCTCTTTCAAAAGCCAGCTAATTATTTGGCTGTGGGAATTGCTTCCTTTGATATAAATTGTTCACAAATTTGAGAAAATAAATTGTAATGAACCAATAGTCTCAATAATTGGATGGAAAATAGAATTGAATAGAATAATTGATCATCATGGAGAAGATTTGATGTTGCTAAAATAGAAAAAGCAGGCACATGCAAGTTTTATAGGGTAACATAGATTGATAAAAGTTAAAGCTACATACTTTATACAATGATTGTAGATAGAAATAGTTATATATAGAAGGTAGCTACAATCTAAGAGGTAGTATTGAACAGCAAAATAGGATGGTGATAGCTATCCAACTTCCTAGACTAAATTAATCCAAATATCACAAAATAAATCATAAGGTATTACGCGTGAAGTTGTCAATTGAACTTTTTAGAATAAAAAGTTCGTAAAATAAAATTGTTGTATTGAATACATTTTTTTATGACTTTTTTCTTTGAATAGAAAAAGTTTTTTTATTTTTTTTAAAAGCTTAGAAATTTTCCTAAATTTAATAATGAACGATATTGATATGTCGTGAAGATTCTTGTCCAGGATGTGTATAGTCACACCCAACTAATCAAAAAACTAAGTTCATTAACACCTAACTTATACATCAATCATGACACTTGAAATTCACTCACCGCGCGATTAACCTCATTTAGACAGAATTGAGTTCCGACCAAAAATTTCCAACATTATGTCGGATATATCTTTAACTCACTATTGGCATCTTATGATGAATATGCTTTGTAAATTGGCTGACGAACAAAAAGAGTCATACTACAAAACACTGAAAAGTATATTGCATAACCCATTTTGCTGCAAGAACGAACTTATTTATTTTACAAACTATTTATAACTGTGACCGTACAGAATATTTTACAATGCATCCCACAAACGGATCAAATTCACAAAAGAGAAAATATTAAACTCTTCTTGCTCTATTATCTTGTTTTTTAGCATGTTTCACAAAACTAGCACCATTTCTGGGCTGTGTAATCTTACTGGAAACTTCATAAGGAGATTGAAAACCGATATTTTCTACCGCACCAACAGTATTGAATAATCGTCTCCTATTAACCTCCAACACTAGAGATCGATGCAGAGACTGGCTTCGAGTATCTACTAGAGACCGATTCCTTGTTAATCTAGGCAATTCCATCTTGCTCTTGTTGTTAGCAAGATATTGCCGTGTGGCTGGATTTTCTCCGGGAAAGAACCTTGAAAGGCTTTGCATGTCTTCATAAGCAGTTTTTTCGTGTTTCCCTGGGCTCGTCATAGAATCGTGTTCATCAACAGAATAGTAAGCCCAGTTAGAATACTTCTCAGAATGTGATGAGCTTTGAGAGCTGGTATCATCAAACAAGTCACCTACATAAACTTGATATTGTTAATTACGAACTTGACTACATTTTAACCCCATAAATTTTTAGAGTAAATTACATAAACACCTCCTCCGACCCTAATGGCGAAAAACACCCCGAGATTTGAGAATTATTGTAACTTTTTCTGTCAGAGAAAACATATTACAATTTCTCCCTCTATGAGCAAAAATCATATAACAATTTCACTCGATTATCGAGTTGTTAGGATTTGACAGGGGTCTTGGTGATTTGAAAAATCTCAGGAGCCTCGTGGTAATTACCCAATAAGTGAGGGGTGTGCATGTAATTAGGGGTGTTCATCGGTCGGTTTTTTAACCAAACCGGACCGAAATTTCGGACCAAAAACCAAACCGAACAGGGTTGGTTCGGTTCGGTTCGGTTAAAAAACAGACCGGTTCGGTCGGTTTTTGTTCGGTTCGGCTAAAACCGAATTTTTTTTTTTTTTGGTACTGTTTTTTCAAAAGTCTCACTAGCTACTGTTTTTTTACTATTGTTGTTCAATTTTTCTTTAGAATGCATACATTTATATATTTATAATTATGTTTAGCACGACCAACTAAAATTGACATAATGAAATTAGAAAGTGAACCGGTTCGGTTCGATTTTTCAGTATAAATAAATAATTGAAATTTTAATTATGACTAATTTTAATTTATTTTCTTTATTTTCTTATAAGTTGTCACTAGGAAACACATTTTTTATAGTTTTTGATCTATATTATACTATATAAAAAATAAAAAATTCGGCTTTTCGGTTAACCGACCGAACCGAACCGAAAAACCGAAATTTGCAAAAAAAACCCGAAAACCGAACCGAAATTTTCGGTTTGGTTTTCGATCCGGACCGAAGTTTCGGTTCTCGGTCGGTTCGGTTGATTCATGAACACCCCTACATGTAATTATCCCTTTTTTTTTAATTAAATTCATTACAATAACATGCCTCCAAGTTTGACATGTTCCTTAGGGCATTCTCGCCAATGAAAACGGTCCGAGTATGGTTGGGGCCAAAATAGGAATACAAATTAAGTTTTCGAATGATGTCACAAATTTCGGTCCAGAACCAGGAAGGGAGAGTTCATGTTACTGTTGGGAGGTTATGGCAATTACTAATTCCAAAAGAGTGAAGGGTGTGGTCCACAATTACACCATTTCCGAAGGAAGGTCCTTGCAATTAACCTTCGAAAAAGTGATTCATCATTGAAAAATATTAGCTATAGCTAAGCTAAAGAAGGAAAGCAACAAATATAATCAGAACGAATAGCTAGCTCACAAAGAAACGATATATATGACCAAGTTGCAACAACAATACCTTGAAGCCAATTACCACCCTGAGGTCTTGTGTCCATTCCTTGAGACGCGATTGAACCCAGGAGTGACACTTGGGATGACGAAGAAGGTGAGAAAGGATTATGGTGATCATAATCTTCTTGATAATTTAGAACTTGGAAGTGAGCCAACGGAGGATGCTCCGCCTTCCAATCAGGGACTAGGCCAGATATCTCCCCGTCAATCATATTTGCTATTTCTGATGGTCTCCAGTCTGTTATCTCTAACTCCTTAACCATTTCATTTGCAACATCAAGTGGGGTATCATTAACAATATCAAAGGGAAAGAAAACATTTCTCACAGCACCTGAAAACAAAGAAAATGGTAATCTGCATGAGTATTAATGACGAGCTATATAAATGAGGATCACTCGCCTATTGGCACCACTCCTCCATTTCCATCCCCTCACCCAACAAATAAAGGGATAATTACCTGCACACTCCCTCACTTGGGTAATTATCACGATCATTGAGGTTTGCAAATTACCATTACATCCCTTTCAGGTCCTTACAACTCGAAAAATTAAGGGGACAAACTGTAATCTATTTTTACTAACAGGGGAGTGAAATTGTAATATGGTTTTACTGAAAGGGAAGTTATGGTGATTTCTCAAATATGGGGTATATTTCGTAATTAAGGTATCACTCAGGAGTATCTATGTAATTTACCCATAAATAAATAAAAACGAGGGCCTGCAAATTAAGAGCTACCTTCTTTATCAGCAATTTGCACTTTGAGGAAGATGGTGCCGTCCTCAGGGTTTAACTTCCCTGTAATAGTCATATTAGTCCTAGGTACATCATCGTTCAACTGCAGTTGCTTGAGTTCAGTACAGTCATTCAGAAAAGGCTTTTGGTTCTCAATATTTGAATCGGGATGATCATCAAAATAATCAACAGCTAGGAAAGGATCGAGCATTAGTTCTTTAGCAGGCAATCTCTTTGATGCAGTCTCTAAGCATTTCCCAATGAATCGTTGTGAGTCCAAGTCTTGAACCTTGTAAAATGCCCTTGGCTTTTTTCCCTTAAAAAAAAAATCAAGTGGCATCAAGTTCATTTCTGATCAATTTTACAATAATTTCAGCCGAAACTGTGACATATGGGCTTACTGATATCACTTTCTTGTATATTTGAGCAGGATTGGTACATTCACTGTATGGATATTCAGAAGTAATCATCTCTAGAACACACATCCCATATGAGTATACATCAACCAGCTCATCGTAGTTTTCTTCGTATAACTCTGGTGCCATGAACTCTGGTGTACCTACAAATTTTGAAAGAATAATTAGACATACACCCCCTCAATATAGTGAAAATGTAGAAACTACCCCTATTGTTTACATAATTCACACTACACTAGCATTTATATTTACGCTGACACCCCTGACAGTTACTATTCTAATAAACTTACAAATTATGTTATTAAACTTTATGAAAATGAAGCATTTAGATACGGAAATTAACTTGTAAGATTTTCTTTTTCATGGTCACGGCAGTATGATCAGACAATCCATTTGAATAATTGGTCTATATTAAGCAAGAAAGACGAGCAATTTATGCAGGTACCTATAACGCTATGTGCTCGTTGTGACCCTTTTAGAATTGCTGCGAGGCCAAGATCACCAATCTTCACTTGTCCAAGGTGGCCATTGACAAATATGTTATCACATTTAAGGTCTCTATGGATTACAGGAGGATCGTGACCATGCAGATATACAAGACCTTCAAGTATTTGACGGGCCCATATCTTTATGGCTCGAATATTCACTCGCTTATACTTGGCTCTGTATCTGCATTTGATACAATAGTTCAGACTTCAGAGTAGGTTAATAAATTTTATTCTTAATATACACATTAGATTTGCTTTTATGGATGTAAAGGAAGTGAGTAAGCATATTTTCCACTTGTTATTTCTCAAGACATATTAGGCCAAAAATCGCAAGCACAAGTCCGTTGGGTAAATTCTGATATTTCCTTGCATCATTTAAATAACATAAAGGAATAGCGATTCATCAATTCCTGGATATTTACAAGTATCTGTCAATGGAGTCCCAACTTTTGGGTTATCGTTTCTATCACAATCAACATAATTACAGCGAACTCATGTGTATATTTAATATCTCATCTGATTTTCATGCTGAGCAATCTATATATCTAAAAGGAGAGAAGGGATCAATTAAGGATATTACTAAAAGGTTCTCGACATAATATTTTAGTAAATCAAGAGTTCGCCATAGTCTGTTTATTCAAGAGCCTACACCTCTCAGCTTTATTATTTTTCAAGCAGATTTTAATCAATTGGCCCAATAATGTATATAAATCAACAGATATGCAATGTAAACAACAAAGTACTCACAGAGGGACTTTATATAAACACCGTAGTCTCTATATAATTAGGTCCACCTAATCCAGATACCCCTTCATGAATGACATATTCGATTTTCAAGATATTCACATATATAATTCAAGACCAATATTCTACTTAATTAAACTAGCTAAATTGACTTCTAATGTAAAGCATTACAAAATCAAAAACTACAAAAGTAGATATACATTTTGAGCTGAAACAAATTCTTATCAAGCAAGTGAGGAAATTACTCTCTGAGGGTACCGGAAGTGAACATTTCTGTAATAAAATTGAAAGTTCTGTTTTCGACATCGACCCAAGATGTGTAGAATCGGATGATAGAGTCGTGATTGAGGGTGCTGAGAAGGTGAACCTCGGAGTAGAGCCGTTGCAAGTCGTCCGGGGATTGGAGCACATCGATGAGTCTTACTTGATTCCATGCTACCTCTATCCCAAGCTCCTCATCAATTGCTTTGTACACTGTTTTCATTGCCCCTTTCCCCAGAATTTCCTCAAACTGTCAATTATTCATATTCAAAAACAAAATGAGAACAATAAAGGAATTCCAGATTGTGATATATTGATAGTTTAACAACTACATACTCAATAAAAATGAATTATATAACAAATGAATAATCACTTATTCTAGCAGAAATTCAATAACCAAAAACACAACAAAAACTTACCAATTAAGCAATAAAATTATTAAATTTATCAGTTTAGGGCCATGAAACAAGACTCCCACCCCCACACACAAAAATTAAATAAATAAAAAGACATAAATAAACTTCCTTTTTCTTTTTTTTTTTGATAAAAAATAAACTTTGTTTAAATGTATTAAACAATAGATTACATACAAAATACTGACAATATGATGGATCACTTAACAACAAATTGTTTAAATCCATTCAATTATTGAAACAGAGATACAAATATAAATGCATAATAGCTAATAAGATTAAAAACTTGCTGAATATGCATATGATGCGTGCTTCCCTCTTGAATGTAAAAAACTCACAACATAATAAAAATGCCCCCCCCCCCCCCCCCCCCCCACCCAAAAAAAAAAGAGAGAGAGTAACTTACTCGACCATAACGACCCGTTGGATCAGTTTCGACGTATCCATCCTCAGCCGTCGATTCATCTGCCTGCTCTCCGAACCTTACTTTGTACATGTTTGCTTGCAGAGTTTGCAGGAATTAATACTTAATAAAGATTAAGCTGCTCTATTAGTAGTATATATGTTGTACAGTCCTGTAATACTTTGGTTGAACTTTTTCAAAAAGAACATTTATTTCAGCTGGAAATGAAAAATATTAGGGGGGGAGAGAGGAGAGGGGTATAAGAAAGTAACAGGAGAGGTTTTATTTTATCATGATGGTTTTGGTTTTGAAGATTAAAAAGAATACGAAATAGAAGAGACAAAATTGAATGGAATTGTCAATCAAATCTAAGCACACTCCCCCACGAACTCCACGCGAGTATGAATTCTGCAACTCTGTGCAACCCCATTATTATATGATTCATGAAAAGGACACCCAGGATTTGACACACCAATTTCTTTTATAATATATATATATATATAGTCAAAATGTGTTAGCAAGTGAAAATTCTAAGATGGATCTGGAGTAATAGTGGGGTGGTTTTCACGGTTAATTTGATGCTGTCCACTTGGATATGTGCCAAAATAGATTTTAAAACGCTGGATCATACATGATAAAATGATTATTTCACTTTATGACATCATTATATGCAGATTTACCGATTTAAAAATTATTTGGGCACGTACCCAATTGGGTAGTTTGGAATTTCCCGATTTTTCACAGCCACCTACTCCTGTGTGAACCACCCCACTCCAAGTGTTTGTGTGGTGAAAAAATAAATTGGGAGCAACACTCCGAATCCACCATAAAATTACATGTTCGTAATTAATAGGGATAATTTCGGCCAATTCCCATTTTTTTTATCCCATAATTATGGCCAAGTATACTTTTAGTCTCAATTTTATAAAAATCTCACATTTAGTCTCAACCAAATTTTTCCTCAAAATTTAATGGTCAACTTCGTTAGTCAAAATTTTTTACCAACTTTTTGGAGAGATTTTGTGCATAAGTGACACGTGATATTAAATGATAATATTGTAATATTGAATATAATCCATATGTGAGTGCATGCACACAGGGACGGAGGGAGGGGGCTGGTGGGTGCCACCCCCCCAATTTTTTTTTATTATTACTACCCATAAAATTTTCAAAATATCCATTTTCGCCCCCCTCAATTTTTTTTTTTCATTACTACCTATAAAATTTTCAAAATATCTGTTTTCGCCCCCCTCAATGACATAATTATCCTTTATATTATTCAAATTTATTGTAATTGAATCTAGTTCCTTATTAGATTTTCCCCCATAAATATAGCGTACAGTACCGCGGAGGGCAAGCCCCCCGCACCCCCCCTTGAATCCTTCGTCTATTTGGCAAAAAAAAATAAAAATGCACAGCTATATCACAACAATCTCGCCCCCCTCGCTAAAAGTCCTGACTCCGTCCCTGCATGCACAAATGAATTCTCTCAAAAAACACTACAAAGAAATAACATATTAGTGACAAAATGTCCGGTGACAATATTTTTATTTTGTTACAAAAATAGTTTTCACATGTACAATAGTGACAAAAATTATATACAATTTGTCACTTTTGATAATTTGTGACAAGAAAAATGTTGTGACTATTGATAATTAGTGACACATGTATAGTGACAACTTAGTGATAACAAATAAAGTTGTCACTCTATCTATGTTGTCACTATACATACTTCACTAATTGTCAATAGTGACAACTTAAAAAATACTCTTGTCATTGAAAAACATTATTGTGAGAAAACAAAAATTATTGTCACTCATTATGTTTATTTAGTGACAATATAAATATTGTCACTTCAATTTTTGCCACTAATATTATATTTTATTGTAGTGAAATATGAGTCAAAATATTGGCTAATGAAGTTGACCGTTAAATTTTGGTTATAATATTTGGTTGGGATCAAAAGTGAAACATTCGACGAGTTATGGGACATAATGTGAGATTTATATAAATCTTGGGACTAAAAGTGTACTCGGGCACAATTACAGGATGAAAAATGAGATTTCCCCCTGATAATTTCACTTTTGATACCTTAATTTTATGGAGTGTTGCTTCCGGTTCATTTTTCACTACACAAACACTTGGGTTGGGGTTGTTTACACAGGGTAGGTGGGTGTGAAAATCACCTCACTCATTTTGAATGTGTGGTATAAAATTGACCGGGAGCAATACTCCCGGTCCACCTTAGAATTTTCCAATCACATTACTCCATTGTCAGCAAATCGTGTCGATTGAGTCCCTATACTTAAAATGAAATTTCAATGTAGTCCCTCAGTATCAATTTCCAATCAATTTTGACACGAATTAGGTCATGTACGCGGCACATGACCTATTGTAAGAGTAAGCATATCATTTTGTAATCTATTTTTTTTTTTTTTAAAAAAAAAACAATGGCAAAACTCAAACATGCAACACCCAACACACTCGACACTTCGACAATTTCAACACTCTAGACACCAAATACTGGGGAAAATATTAAGATTCTTGGATAGTTGCATGCGCCACATAATCGCCAAAATCTTGACGGGGAAGATGAGCTCCAAGCATTATCACAACTTGGTGCTTGAGTAATGGTAACTAAAGACCACCAAAGTGATGGAGGTTCGGGATATTGTTGAAATCGAAAGCACCCCAACAAACCATAAGTTCTAAATGTAATTTGTTTAAAAATACAAATGGTGAATGTCTTGAAGTACTAACATGATTTGCCTCTGTAGTGAGTGTGAAGTCCTGCCCTGTTCACGATCCCGCGTATGAAAAGGAACAAAAAGGAAATGGTTTATAATGGTTATCAAAAAAAAAAAAGACTCAATTGTAACAATGGATATTCATTTTGGGTTATGGTTTAAAATTTTAAATGCCCAACTCAAGGTTACACTCAATGGATTTAGAGGCAAGCATCGCTCCCAATGGGCTCGGTGACCCGGGGCATGACAATGGTATCAGAGTCGCTCGTCAGCCGGAATATCGGGAGCTAAGTGCTGCACAAGACAATTGATACACGTTGCGGGAGCCTCCTCTTGAGGTTGCGGCACAAAATGTAATGTGCAAGGGAGCCACCTCTTAAGCCCGTGGGGCCACTGCTAAAGTTTCGACATTTGGCGATGGGTCCTGATCTAACCCACATAGCAACAAGGACGCCGTGTTCTGAAGGGGGGTGATTGTGAAGCCCCGCTTGTTGGCGATCCCATATGGAAAAATGAACAGAAAATGAATGGTTTATAATGGCTACCCAAGGACTCAAGTGTAAAAAAGGATATTCGTTTTGAGCCGTGGTTTAAATGTCCAACTCTAAGTTACGTTCAATAGTTCAGAGGCACGCATCGCGTCAAACAAGCTTGTGATTCCGGGACAGGACAATGAGTAGGCAAAAAAATGAAACAAACACAAGCTCAACAATGACAATGAGTGCTCAAGAAGACGGGATGTACAGTGCAATTTCCATCAATGGCCCAAAATGGAAATCATTATAAAGTTAAGATACCAAATTAATAAATATTGAGAAGTTATGGAACTAAACTTGAACTAAAATATTTAATTGACATTTTACTCTTGAGATAGGTCAGTGCCACGCACGTGACCTATTTTCTTGACAAAATTGACTGAAAATTGATCGAATGGACTGAATCGATGAGATTCGAAGATGAGGAACTAAACTAATTTTAATGCAAAGTTGAGGGACCAAAAATAATATCACCCCAATATCTACTATCAACGAGTACATTGGAGGCATTTATGATATCAAAACGGGAGTTGATATTAACACTCCACAAAGTTATAAAAGCACTCCATTTTAAAATTTTCTAATGCCACTGATAAAATTGCCCATGGATTAGTAAGAACATATAATTGTTTTATTTTATGATCAATAATATTGAATGAAATATGTACCTTTTATTTACACAAGGCCGCTTTAATTTACCCCTATTTACAATTTCACACTACATTAAGCAATTGTCTAAAATAATTTTTTATATATATTTTTGTTGTTTTGTTCATAGATTTGATGTTAAATTAATCATTGACAAATTGACAATTGATGATTTTTTCATAGGGTTGTTCTAATGTTGAACAAGATTAAAAAAAAATACTTAACAATAAAGTGGACAAATCGCCCTTTAATAAATAAAAAAATAAATATAAATCAAATAAATAACAGAATTAAAAATCAATTAAGGTATTTGTGAAATAACAATAAAAGAAGGCAACGCATCCTTGTTAGTGTATTTGTATAGCTCATATGTTATGGCCCATTTGTAGATAGCTCGGCCCCTTTATTCATTGTATATATAACAATGTTTGTACTCTTTACAATCATTCATAATACAATACACAAGAGTTCATCAATATTACGTGCTTGAACTCTATCACGGTATAAGTCAGTAGGGAATCCGATCCGGCGACGTCGTCTACCGCTTCACGGAACCCATAACTGCCGCCATGCCTTCCTCCGCCGCCGGCGCTGTCACCGCCACCACCACTTTCTCTCCTTCTTCCTCCCTCTCTCTTTCTTCTTCCTCAAATCTGCCCCAATTTCTACTCTCCAATATGGCTGAAAATTTACCTTTGCCGCCTCTCTCTCTCACTCAAATAGCCGTCCGTCCTCCAATTCTGCCATCCTCCGTGTCTGCTGAGTCTTTATCGTATTCCATTCAAGTCATCCATCAACTCTTATCTCCTCCTCTCAATCTGCAACCTACAGAAATTGCTTACCTTCTCTCTAATTCTTCACCAATCTCGGCTCCAACTTCTTCTCCAAAAATCGCGGGAAATTTTGCAGAAATAGGCAAGCCCTCTTCTTTCTCTTTCATGCCGCCGTCACGCACACCCAAAACTCCTAACCCTAATCTGCTCTCAATTCACGCCTACCATAATCAGCCACTCACAAAACTTAATCCTCTATCTTACCATGACTAACCCTAATCACTACTACAGAAATAACCTATAGCAGCGGTTTTTTTGGGCCTATTACAGCGGTTTTGAACCGCTGCCATAGGTACCGCTACCATAGGTCAAAACTCTATGGCAGCGGTTCCGGAACCGCTGTCATAGGTCACCCTATGACAGCGGTTCTATAGAAACCGCTGCAGTAGGGTGACCCTATGGCAGCGGTTTCGGCAGAACCGCTGTCATAGGGTCATTTATTCAAAAAAAAAATTAAATTGGACCCTATGGCAGCGGTTCCGGCTGAACCGCTGTCATAGGGTGGTTTATTTATTTATTTTTAATTTTATTTTATCGTTTATAATGTTGCCATGTCGGAATGACACGAAATTCGCACGGTCATAGCGAAACGGCATTTTGAACAAAACGCAAAATTTGCGCTCTCGTGATTTTAGCGATCCGAGATCGTTTAAGGCCTCAAATACGCATTTTATTACATAAATACGTATTTTTGTAATAAAACGCGTATTTGAGGCCTTAAACGATCTCGGATCGCTAAAATCACAAGAGCGCAAGACAAAGTCTTGCGTTTTGTTCAGAATGCCGTTTCTCTATGACCTTGTGAATTTCGTGTCATTCCAATACCGCAAAATTTCAACCGAGAAATATTTTCATAAATACACTAATATACGTACACCCACACATACACAAATATACATACACCCATCAATATATACACAAATATACATACACCCATCAACATATACACAAATATACATACACCCATCCACATATATACATACACAAATATACACACACCCACACATACACAAATACACCCATTACCATATACACATATATGCATACACCCATGCACATATATACAAATATACATACACCCATCCACATATATACATACACAAATATTCATACACAAATATACATACACATACACCCACATATATACAAATATAAATACACCCACACATACACAAATATACATACACCCACACATATATGCATACACCCACATATACATACATCTATATATACTCTATGTGTGTGTGTGTATATATATTTATCTAAAAAAAAATACCAAAACTAAATGGAAGAAGGCGGTGGCGGCGGAGGTGGGCGGCGTCGGCGTCGGCGGCAGAGGCGGAGGTGGGCGTCGGCGTTGGCAGACGCACGGCAGAGGCGGTGGTGGTGGTGGTGAGAGAGTTGAGAGAGAGAGAGAGAGAGTGAGAGAGTGAGAGTGAGAGAGAGGGGGGGCCGGTTTGAAATAAACCCGCCCAAATTTTGAACTTTTGGCAGCGGTTCGGGCAGAACCGCTGCCACAAAGTTCAAATTTTTTTTTTTTTGACAACTTTTGGCAGCGGTTCCGCCGAACCACTGCCAAAAGTCCAATTTTTTTTTTTTTTGACACCTATGACAGCGGTTCGGCTCGAACTGCTGTCATAGGTCCGAACCGAGTGCCCCCTATTACAGCAGTTTTCAAAACCGCTGTCATAGGTGCGCTGTAATAGGACTTTTTTGTGGTAGTGAATCTGCTCTCACCTCGTGCTTCCCTAAATCAGCCACATGTAAACAATAACCCTCTATCTTACATCAACCCACATGCTACTGCAACCGCTGCCCCATCTCCATCCTTTTCTTCCACTACTCCAAATATTCTATCTCCTACTCTCATTCCTACTAAACTCAACTCTGATAATTACCCATTGTGGAAATACCAATTTGAATTTATACTTGGTAGCAAAGATTTACTTGGTTATGTTGATGGCACGCTACCATGTCCCCCCTCTCAGATTTATAATGATCTCGGTCAAACTATACCGAATCCGGCTTATAACTCTTGGCTTCGCACGGATCGTAGTATCTGATCATAAATGAATCCAACTTTTCCTCCCTCTATAGTTCCAGAAATCTATACTCTCTCCACTGCTCGTGATATTTAGTTAACTCTCGAACGTCATTTTTGCCAACAATTTGTGGCAAAGCAGTTACAATACAAAATCGAATTTGCTAGTATTAAAAAGAGGGACCTTTCTTGTGATGCCTATCTGAGTAAGCTCAAAACTCTTGCTGATAATTTGGCAGCTGTTAACTATCCAATTACTTCAATGGACCTTGTTCTTCAGGCTCTTAATGGTCTTCCCTTTGAATTCGAATCATTCGTCACTACTGTCTCTCTTCTACCAACCTTAATCACCTTCGACGATCTTTGGGCTCAATTATTACCATTTGAACAAAGTACTCGCCTAAATTCATCTTCCTCAACTCCTACTTTTATCTCCTCTTCTAACCTTAATGGTGGTAATGGGTGTGATTATTCTCATGGTCGTGGTAATCGTTCCAGTCGTGGGCGAGGTCGCAATGGCCATGGTGCTTCCTCCTCGCCATAGTACTCTTCAACTTCACCTCAGTCTAATAGGCCGTCTTCGAATCACTCTCATTCTCCTCGGCCATCTGGGCCCCCTAGTTCATTTACACTTGTTTCTGGTTTGCTCCCCACTCCATCTGGTACACGAGCTGTCAAATATGTGGCATATCTGGACACATGGCTATTACTTGCTCTCAGCGGTATAATCACGCTTATGTTACTGAGGAATTACCGCGATCCTTTTCAGCTTTGTCTACTGCTGACACCTCTGACCTTGCATGGTACCCAGACAGTGGTGCTTCCGCTCACATAACCCCCGACTCTGGTAAACTTTCTCATCTCACTCTTTATAATGGTACGAATAAGATTCTGGTTGGAAATGGTTCACAGTTGCCTATTATGCATGTTGGTTCATCTGTTTTACATACCCCCACCCACTCTCTTAAACTGTCCAATGTCCTTTATGTACCTCAATTATCTCATAATTTACTCTCTGTTCGTAAACTTTGTCAAGATAACCACTGTCTAATTGAATTTTCATCTAATGGTTTTGTGTTAAAGGACAAACTAATGAAGAAGATTCTCATGGAGTCTCCTTCAGCTAGTGGTCTCTATCCTCTATCTCGTAGTGTTGTGTCGCCAACTTCCAGTGCTTTTGTCGCCCATGCAGTTTCTGGCGATATTTGGCATCGTCGACTGGGCCATCCCAGTCTTTCTATTTTTAAAACTTTATGTCGTAGTGGTTCTTTGAACTTTAAAAATAGTGGTGTTTCTTTTTGTTCTCATTACCAGTTGGGTCGGTCGCACAAGCTATCTTTTCAGCCTGTTGAAAAGCATAGCTCTGCGTCTTTTACTTTGATACATTATAATGTTTGGACATCACCGGTTTTATCTACTAGTGGTTTTCATTATTATGTCATATTTATCTATGATTTTACTCGTTTTTCTTGGTGTTACCTTATGCGTCATAAGTTTGAAGTGTTCACCCATATTTGTAACTTCAAAACTCTAATTGAAAATCTTGTCTCAACAAAAATAAAGTCTTTTCAAAGTGATAGTGGTCGTGAGTTTGATAATGTGCAGTTTTGCAACCTATTTGCTACCTCTGGCATTCAATTTTGTCTGTCATGTCCTTACATACCACAGCAAAATGGGTTAGCGGAACGGAAACATCGTCATATCTCCGAGTTACTTAGAACCCTTCTTATTACTGCCCATCTTCCCCACACTTTTTGGGTTGATGCACTATTCACTGCCATTTATCTCATTAATCGTCTTCCCACCCCTCTTCTTCATCATACGTCTCTTTTTGAGGTGCTTTTCGGGCGTTTTCTCGATTACTCCTTTTTCAGAACTTTCGGTTGTGCCTGTTTTCCTCATCTAAGTCATCGAGCTACACACAAGCTTGACACTCGCTCTATCTCTTGTATTTTCTTGGGTTATGCCCCGGACTACAAGGGGTATCGCTGTTATGACCCTACCTCTGGTACTATCCATATTAGTTGTCATGTCATATTTGATGAAGACACGTTTCCCTATACATCTCCCCCTTTCTCCAAACCCACCGATAGCATCCATTCCAATCCCATCTCTGTCTCTCTTTCCCACCCACCTTATCTAGGTTCCACTCCAGTTATTTCTACTATGTCACGCCCGGCCCCATCCTCCCTTCCCATGTCACCTATCCCGAGTTCGTCTGTCTCGAGTCCTCTTCCTCCTCCTTCCTCGAGTTATTCCCCAAACAATATCTCTCATCCCTTTCATTCTATCTCCTCTTCTCCCTCTGATTCGTCTCCTGTCACTTCTCCTATACTACCTTCTCCTTGCAGTCTCTTAGTTGACCCTCCTCCTCCTCGTCACCCTATGGTCACCCGTCTTCATGATGGGACTTGTCGACCTCGTGTCATTCCCTCTCTATCCGCCATCTCCCCTCCTGTTGAACCAACATGCTATACTCAGGCAGCCAAGGATCCACTTTGGCAATCTGCCATGGCTGAGGAGTTCAATGCTCTTCAAGCCAATCACACTTGGATTCTTTTCGTCCAATCTCCTCTCTTGGTCCGCCAAGATGCAGGCCACTGTTTCTCATTCTAGCATTGAGTCTGAATACCGCTCTATTGCCTAGCTGTAGTCGAGACATGTTGGCTTCGTTTCATTCTTTGTGATGTCGGCATCTTTCTATGGGATCCAGTTCGAGTGTACTGTGATAATATCAGCGCTATTTATCTCGTTCTCAATCCAGTGCATGCACAGACGAAACACATTGAGATCGACTATCATTTTGTACGAGAGAAAGTTGCCTCTAGAGATGTTCTCGTGAAGTATGTCCCTACATCAGATCAGAAAGCCGACATCTTTACGAAGGCTCTTCCCGCTCCCAAGTTTACTCAGCTTTAGTCCAATCTTTGCGTTGGGCCCACTGCTCGAATTCCGGGGGGGGGGGGGGGGGGAGGTGTTAGTGTATCTACATAGCTCATATGTTATGGCCCATTTGTAGATAACTCGGCCCCTTTATTCTTTGTATATATAATAGTGTTTATACTCTTTACAATCATTCATGATACAATACACAAGAGTTCATCAATATTACGTGTTTGAACTCTATCACCTATAACAAACGAAAAAATAAATTATTTCACCAAAATATTTTTATATTTACACTTATATCATAGTTAAAGAGGTTTATTTATTATAAGAAAAACATAACAATATTCTTTTATTACATGATGGGCAATATTGTCAATTGCTTAAGAAAAAAGGTAAAAGTGGAGTGTATTTATCAATTTGTGGAGTGCTAATATCAACTCCCAAAAAGATAATCTAAAATTTCAAATAAATTTCCATAATCGATCTGATATAATAATTTTTTTGCAAAATGACATTACATTTACAATAGAAAGAAAATCGTATATGAAATTGCATTAACATTATAATATAACGTTTTATTCTGAAAGTTCACAACTAATGAATGTTGCAGCCTTCCATAATTATTATGCAATAAATTTGTTTTGTGATGCACTTGCAAATATTAGATTGTAAATAATATTTGTTACATAAAGTTTTACAAAATAAAAAATGAATTATAACAAAATAAAAAAAAATCACAATTTTAAGTCATGATTTTCTACTTATATATTACTAGCATCAATTTTTAGGGTTAAATTCATTTTGCCCCTTGTACTATAAGATTGGTATCTCTTTCCTAATAAAAACTTCAAATATCCCCTAAAAAATATTGATAGACAAGAGTGCCGTTGACTGTTGTTCATTAAAATTTACTTTGCACCACCTATTATAATCTATAGTATTTTGGACCCCCATTACAACTTATAGTATTTTGACTCCCTCTATAATTAAATTTAAATTAATTTGACCCCAAATTGTATGCAATGCAACTTTAATAAATAAATCAACCATCAATTAAGTGAAATAATAAAATATATATAGTTAGTAGTATATATATAAGTCATATTAAACTTAAATCGATCCAAAGTTAAATTTTGTGTTAATACATTACTTTTTTGTGTATATATACTTTTATTCTATGATGCACGGATATTCCTAAAATCAACCCCGTGCAGTATCGTATTCGTATCATACCCGTATCCGGCACGGATACTCTCGGATACAGTGTCCAGGCCATTTTTGAAGTGTCCAAAAATAAAAAGAAAAGAAAAAATTCTAAATATCGTATCTGACACAAAATTTGAATTATCCAATACGTTTTGGATACCAGATAGAATATTTGTTTAATATTATATAATACTTTTTGGAATAAAATAGAAAAATAGATAATATTTTCGGTCTTTTGTTAAAAATTAACACATAAAAATTAAATAAGTGACAACGAAATTTACAGAACTAGAGAATTTTATTTATATCAATGAATTATCGAATCAAATTTATTTTTATATATTATTCATGCATATAGATAGACGTATCCTCGGTGTATCGTATCCTAAAATTTTGAAATTTTCTGTATTTCATATCTGTATCATATCATACTTGTATCTTCGTATCTGTGCATCATAGCTTTTACTAGTATATATATAAGTATCGTTATTTGTTAGTTCACGTTAACTATTGGTAGCATAATATACTTTAATAAAGCTAACAATTTATTCATATATTACATTATAATTATTATTATGATTATTATCATTAAAATAAAATGGTAAAGCTAATCAATTTTTTATAGTATAACATGCACCTATTTATTTGCACGATTCTTTTTATCTTTAAATTAAAAAGAGAATAAATCTATGATATTCGTTCTAGAAGAAAGAATAAGATATGGTACGTACTCATTTAACTTTATATGAGATCATTTAAAGTCTATTATTTCTTTCATCTATACTATTGCAATCGTTTATATATATATATTATTTTAATTTTAGACGAAAAGGGATACCCTGACTTGACAAACTCGGGCCAATATTGTTTAATCATGAGTCATATAGACCCTATAAGACTCCAAATAAGGAGAGAAAAATCACAACTTGTGACACACTAAAGTTGAACCCAGGACCTCCCACATGAAAGTAAAAACTGATATCATTAGGTTAATAAGCCTTGGGTCGTATTTCTATATTCATTTAACTGAATATTAATTTATTTAATATAGTTATTGTCGAATAAATTTTGGAGTCGAATTAATTGAAATTTGATTGCAAAGAGGGGTAAAGTATTATAAAGTGTTTATTAATAAAGGTAGTCAATTGATACCAACCATATATATTATGATATGCAAAGTGAAATTTGACCTTTTCTTTTATGAACTATATATTTATTATATGTTAAACACGACAAATATAGAAGAAGAATATGAGAGGTTAATATTGTACAAATAGATGGGGGACTTATTGGGGAGCCGTAAGTGAGAGAGATGAGAAATGGTTAAACAATTAAGTTACTTTTAGTTTTAAATTTAAGGAGTTGGAAAAATATTGAAAAGAAGGAGTGGGTTTAGTTTTTCGTGCAATAAATAATTTTAATTCTAAATTTGAATAAAATTGACATATCAAATAAAAGTGTTACACCAAAATATTAATATGGAATTATAAAAGACTATAAATTTAGTGAAAAAGACCCAATAAGATAGAAGTGTGATATTTATCTCCACGAAAAATCAAAATAGAGAGTATCGTCAATTAAAGAGTTTATTAGTATGATTAAGGAACAAAAATCACTCATATGATTGTGTAAAAAAAAAAAAGATTGTGTAAATGTGATATTTCGAACTTTGAAATTCTTGGCGAGGTTATGGACTTGTGGTGACAATAATTTTGATAACTTATTTTTCCCTTAGTAAGTCGATCATAATAGATCGTCTTATATATCAACATTATTGAATACGGTAGATACGTATTGAACTGGACTTGCCCGTTTGTAATGATCATTCCATTGGCCTTTCTCTGCGATCCTTTTCTCTGCGGTCCTAATTAACAAAATGTTGTATTTTTTTAGTAAACGTCACGAATATTTTGTTGCTACATGCGACAAGTTTAATTTTCTTTGTTTTGGGGAAGTAAATTCTAGTGAAGTTTTCGACATAGAGATTAGAGAGGAAAGAGACGAAGGCAATATGGATATTTGCTTATATAATGACTTGACTGAATAAAAGTATTTCTAATTAGTAATTGGATAATAGGCTTGTGGCGTGTGTTTGAATGTTCAACGGTTTTATGTGGACAACTGGATCCGAGAACTACTCAAGTGAAGATGCCAAATTCAAATTTTCTTCTTACACATAACTATGGTCTTAAATTTCAGTCGAAATTCTGAAATTTCGGGTTTTTTAGGGTCCCGAAGCAAAGTGTCACTTTTGATTCAATTTTGCAAAATATCGTTCGAAATTTCGATCAAAATCCAAAAATTTTCAAAACTTCCACAGAAACCTGAAATTTCTCGAGATTTAAAAATAAGATTAAATTATTTTGCAGAATATCCACCGAAATTTCGACCGAAACTCAAAATTTTCGAAAATTTAAAAATATTGTTAAATTATTTATATTTGATTTAAATATTTATATTTAATTATAACATGTAAAAATTGATTTTTAGATGTTTTCTTTCTTTCTTTGGGACCACAATTATTGAGTATGAAAAGTTAATGTGAATCGGAGTATAACAATTTTAATCCTTGAAATTCCGTATGATTTCGACTAATATATTTTATGAAAATTGTATGTGTTTTGCTTTAGTGAAGTTGTAAAGCTATTTTTTCTTACTTTACTTCCAAATCCTACTTATTTTAAATCTCCGCTACAGATTTACTCATACTAATTAACAAAGCTCATTACATATACATTATAATGTAAAAATTGCATAGTAATATAAATTAAAGATACTCAAAGTTTCATTTACAATTTTCAATTATTTCTATAAATTTTCATGATTTCTCTAGAATCGGAACTGATATACCAAAATATGGTATTTAGCCTAAGAATGAAATGTTATAGCATATAAGGCCCAACACAGACCTAGAAACCAGCCCATAATGAAAGATCCGTGTGTTTTTAAGTGATCCCGGTCGAGTCGTTCATTAGATACGAGTCCAGATCCTGACCGTTCATAGGCACCACGTGGCATCATCGGTGCAACCCATTTATCGCTGTCAGATCCATACAACACTTACATTTATAAATACCTCCTCTCAACCAATATTGGGGGCTACAATCTCCATTTTTAAATCTCCTGAACTAGCCTCGTATCCAATTATACCTTAACTATAGACTCGAAGTACGATCCCATAATACAAATGAGGGCTACATTGCCTCTACACATCATACGACCCTAAGGCTCTACACATCATACGACCCTAAGAGTCTTCACAATATACGACCCTAAACCCATCAATAGAATCAAAACCTTTGAACTATGTTAGACTTGATCCTCCAAGGAGGTACGTAGGCAACTTGGTTTAGTGTCCAAGTGTAGTCCCAACATCTCATCACCACATTCATGTGTCAAGCGAAGTAGCCTAGACTGAGTCAGATCGATCCCCCGAAATCGACTTAGATCAGGAACCGAAATTATAGATATCCTCGAAATTTTCATCGAAATTTTTATAAATTTAATACCCAAAATCTACAATGAAACCGATATTTAATACCTTGCTTATAACTATAAACAGTTGGATAGTTGTTGGATTATCTGCTTTTATGAATGTGTATTCTATCCAACTTTATTACTTAAAACTTGTATTATGTTTATATAATAGATGTATATTGTATATTTGAAAATACTTTTATTTTTTATAGGCATTCTGAACTTAAAGAATAATGCTTGTGATTTTAAGTTGAATCATTTAGTACATATACTTTCCACATACAGTATTATACTGGACGAATGACATTCACTACAGCAAAAAGTAATATTATTTACAAAATTTGAAGTAACAATGCCAAAATTATCACTAAATATATATATAATAAGTGTCAATTATTTTTACATTGTCACAATAAGGATTTCTAGTGATAAGAGTTTCCTTAAATGTGTCACTATTGACAATTTATAGTACATGTATAGTGACAACTTGGTGATACTTCTTATTCCTTTCCATCTGGCCTGGTATGTCCTGGATGCCCTACCAAGGAATCCTAGGGAAAGACTCATTTTTTAAACTTGCTTGCTCAATTGATAGCTTGCCTAAGATGGGTACCTACGTGTTGAGAGCACTTCTTAAACTTAATAGAGTGGCAACTCTAATTGTTGTCACTAAGGTGTGTCACTAATTGTCAATAGTGATAACAATTTTTTTGTCACTAATTATCAAGAGTGACAACTTTCATATAAATCTGGTCAATATTAAACAAGTAGAACCTATTTTTGTGACAAAACAAAAATTCTTGTCACTAAAAATTTACAATCAATCACAACTTTGACATTATCTGACATTTTGTCACTATTGTCTTATTTACTTTTAGTGATTCTAATGTTGTCTTATTTACTTTTAGTGATTCTAATTTTGGCAAAAAGGAAAATGACTTTTAGTTTAATCGTTGAAACTTATATTTGAATTGTTATAGGTAAATTGAATATTATACAATTCCAAAATACAAACTTTAATAATTTATTAAAATATTGATTGTTATCAACTATGGCGCATGGAAACATATTATTTGTTAACATCGAGTACAAACTGTTTGGTTAGTGGAGGCGAATAAAAAAGAGGATTGAAAACAAGTAGAAATGTGATGAAAAAGGAAGGAAAAAAAGCCAAAAGCGTTCCAGGAACCAATGTCAGCGTCGGAAGAAAGGACGCCGCAACATTTGGAGCAACAAGATTTTTTTTGGGCAGCAAGAAATCGGATTTTGGCATGTTTTAGACTCCTTTTATGTTTCATTTTGTACTTAAACCTCTTCCCATTGTATTAGGACTTTAGTTTGTAGTTAGATAGAATTTAGAAGTGCTCCACTATTATAAATAATTGAACTTAAACATTGTAACTTTGAACCACTTTGATAAAGTTGAATAAAATTCTAGTTGGTGGTCGTTTTTCCCTTGATTGGGTTTACACCAGAATTCTTGGTCTTTCTTCTTGCTTTAGATTTTCTAGGTTCTTCTTGTCTTTTCCCTAGAAAATCACCATTGAAAGCCTTGATTCTTAACAATTGGTATCAAGAGCCCAGGGTTTGAGTTTTAGGAGACGTCTTAAAACTAGATCTGAGGGTAAACACGAGAGCTTAGTTGTAGTTTGAGAAATCCTGTCGAGTGGGAGCTATGGATGGTGACGAAGGGAAATGTGAGGATTGATAGGTTCGGTGGCAAATATTTTGACTTTTGGAAGATGCAGATAGAGGATTATCTGTATCAGAAAAGGTTGCACGAACTCTTGACCGGAAAGAAGCTCGAAAAGATGAAAGATGAAGATTCGATTAACGCTGGCGAAGAATATTGCTTTCAACATTATCAAGGAGAAGACTACAATGAGTCTGATGGAATTGCTATCAAATATGTACGAGAAGCCATCCTCCTCGAACAAGGTATATTTGATGTGTCATTTATTTAAATTGAGGATTAGTGAATGAGGATCTGTGACATATCACATCAACAAATTCAATGTGATTTGACTCAGTTGAGTTTGATAGAAATCATGTTCGATAATGAGATCTAAGCTTTAATCCTACTTTCATCATTTCCTGATAGTTGGGTTGCTATTGTAACCGCGGTTAGTAGTTCATTGCGGGGTAAGACATTGAAACTTCAAGAAATCCGAGATATAATTCTAAGTGAAGAGGTTAGTAGGAGGGAATCTGGGGAACTTATGGCAGGGGCCTATAGTGTCGATGGAAGAAGAAGTCAACATGGTAATCGGGGAAAACGCAAGGAGGATATTGATTGTTTCAATTGCGAGAAAATCGGGACCTACCAAAACAAGTGAAAGGAGCCGAGGATGGATAGGAAGAAAAAGCAAGATGAGGGATTTGTAAACACCAAGGAGGAGGATCGTGGTGATGCTTTGGTATATTGTACCGAGGATCCAAAGATGATTGGGTTTTGAACTCGGGGTCAACTAAATCACTCTACATCGAGGAAAAAAATATTGGCCAACTATGTTTTTAGTGAGTTTGGAAAGATTTTTCTCGGTGGAGATGAAACCTTGAACACAACTAAGGGTGATGTTGACATCAAGGATGCCAATGGAGTGAGACTTAGGTTGAGGAAAGTGAGACACGTTCCGGATCTTGAAAGGAATCTTATATTCCTGATTCAGTTAGACCGAGAAGGGCATACCACGATATTCAGTGGTGGGTCTTAGGTGATCACCAAGGGGAATAGAGTAGTGGTGAGTGGTTCGAGAAAGGAAATGTTGTACATGTCGGAAAATAGGAGAGAGTCCATCGAGTGGGGGTTACTAGAGCCGGACGAATTGATGGTGCATGCAGATGCTTCGATTGATTTCCATTGATTTTGGGAATGTTTAAACTAGATCGCATTTTTCACTTAAGATATGTGGAAATTGTTTGTTCGAGTTAAGTTGAATCTATTTATGATCAGTCTCCAAGTGGGAGATTGTTGAGTTAGTGGAGTTGGATCTAAAAGAGGACAGAAACAAGTGGACACAAAATGAAAAAGGAAGGAAAAGGGGCCAAAAGCATTCCAGGAAGCAACGTCGTGGCATCAGAAGACAAAATGCCGTGGCGTCGCGGCAAAGGGTGAAACGCCGCGGCAGTTGCAAGATTTCGCAAAGCCCCGGTGTTCGGAGCGGCAGGAATTTTCTCTCCTTTTATGTTTCTTTTTGGACTTATACCTTTTCCCTTTGTATTAGGACTTTATTTCCTTATCAGATAGGGTTTAGAAGTGTTCTACTATTATAAATAGTTGAACTTAAACATTATAACTTTAAATCACTTTGATAAATTTGAATAAAAGTCTAGTTGGAGGTGGTTATTCCCTTAATTAGGTTTCCACCAAAAATTCCTTGTCTTTCTTCTTGCTTTAAATTTGCCATATTCTTCTTGCTTTAGATTTCCCATATTCTTCTTGTTTTTTCCCTAGAAAATCACCATTGAAAGCCTTTATTCACAACACAAACAATACACCTTACAAAATTAAATAAAAGTAGACTGTATCTTTACTTTGGATAATTCATTTGTATTAATTTTACTCGTACATCTACAAATTTGTTTGTTTCCCATTAACTTTTGAAAGGCAAAAAAAATAAATAATCATAATATGGATCCTTACATATTAGATGCCAAATTTTTTCGCTGCTCAACTCAGTTTATCAACAATTGTATTTGAATTAAATTTCATGCATTCAGTCCTACATAAAATAATACGTTTTTAAATGCATCTTTCAGGATGTCAAAGGCGGCTGGTCTAGGAAGTCATAAAACAAGTGTCTTTAAACAACCATAATTATCAATTTAATATTGATAGACTCATACTAATCTCATCATATTGTAATTATTTTGATACTCAAATTTTCTTAGAACCTCCTAAAATAATCTACCAAGTAGGTGATTCAATAATTCAATTAATTTCTCCAGTAGTTGCATGAAATAGTCTATTAATCACTTCACAAATCGATATCTGCTTACGAATCAATTCAACTAATGCGATAAAGAATACATGAGACATGACGCAATGAATTATAACTCTCAAATGTCTTATATAATTGAGAATAGAACAAATTCAATATGGAATTACAAGCTTGTGAGATTGGTTGATTTCGTCTCAATAACCACCCTCTGAAAATAAAGTCAGCAAAAACCTCTAACATCAGATCAAATCACTTTAAGGCTCCGTTTGTTTGACAGCAAATGAAATCCAAATTGGAATCTGATATCTGTTAATCAGATTTCCAATTTTTCTGATTCCATAATAATTTTTGATTGTGTCTAAAAATCGATATGTTTAGTTCATGCACGTTTAGCAAGAAATAAAATTCACATTTGAAAACTTTCATTACATTCGCTTTATTTTTAATTAAATTATTTGTATACATTGTGTCACCGAAGTTTGTGAAGCGTTTATATTAAAATTTTAATATTTCTTAATATACTAACTATAATTAGGTACTCATAGTTAATATTTAAATACTAGCTAATAAAATAATAAATTAGTTTGACTATAACACGTCAAAATAATTAATGAAATAGTGCGAAGTACTAATAGTATATTACTATAACAATATATTTATATATATATATATATGTATATAGATATTATGTAAAATGAAATTAAAATATGTAATTTTATATAGATATTATACTTATATGTATTGATGTATACACACACGTAATATATATATATATATATATATATATATAAATATATACTTACAAATACATGTTCATACGCATATCTTATCATGTAAACAAATATATGTATATATAAATCGTATACAAATTTATGATATATTTTCAAATATACTTACAAATACATGTTCATACGCATATCTTATCATGTAAACAAATATATGTATATATAAATCGTATACAAATTTATGATATATTTTCAAATCGTATACAAATATATATATATATATATAATATTTTTATTTTATGATGAAATATAATAATTAGATATATAAATAATATTTTTATTGATATAAATTGACTATTAAAAGTGTTGCAAATTTTCCCTTAAAAAGGGAATAAGAAACTCTCAAAAAATTAAAATTTTAGATTTTTTGTTTTGAGGTGCAGAATTCCCTATTTGAGAAATCTAATTCCCTTTCTAGAATTCAAGCAATTTTACTAAACATATTTCCAATTTAAATTACGTTCCCTTCAAACAAACGGAGCCTAAAGGTAATTTAAAATTAAATAGATTACTTGTATACTCAAATCTCGTAATGTCCACGTCTCACGTGTCCAATTCATCCGTAGTCGACGTTTTGCAATCTACTTGAGACCAAGTGGGGGACCTTATCTTAAACAGTTATTACAATATAATGAGAGTGGTATTTTATTAAAAATATGTATACGAAGGATATGCCTCGACTCATTATCAACGTTTTTTTCCTTTGAGCAATCATCATCAACACATTGAATAACTCGTGTTGTCATTGTATTAACATGATTGAAGAAGGACTAGTGTTATACATTGTGCATTGTACGCAGCAACAAACTTTGAATCAATTTCAATCCACTCATACTATTTCCAGTTTGGATCTCATATTGTAAATTGTATTGTAATTTCCTATTATACTTTATGTATGAACGTCACGCGTTAAAAATATATTCTAAAATTTAAAATTTAACATGAATTATATACACTCATCATGTAGGCATGATATACAATACATGATACAATCATATAACACTATTTTGCAATAGAAAATCTCGTATGTAAGATTTTCCACTTCTTGTCATGAGCGGTCCCAACATTCCTAAGTTTATTTGCTTATATTTTCGGGATAATTTCATTTGTACCCCCTACTAAAATATGTATTTACACGTTCTACCTTTTTTATTATAAAAATTACCATTATCTTACCCATTAATTTGTGTAATTACAATTATCCTCGGACATCACTAAAATGCTAAAGTCTTCTAAAAAATTCCGGAGGACTTCCGAAAACACCCCTATATAAAACCTTGGTGTATTTTTTTGACTACCCTTGAGGGTATTATATGAAATTTTTAAATATAAAACAATTAAGATGTAATGTTTAACATGTAGTTCTGTATTTTGTAGTGTTAAGAACTTATAAGGGGGAAAATAGTAATCATTTTTGTTGTGCTTTGTAACTGTAGATTTAATGTGTAAAATCTGAATTTTGGGACACAATGTTTATAGATCATTCATACAAAAAGTATAAACATTTAACCATTGATGGGTTTGGTGGAGTCGGATCAAAATAGGGTCAAGGAGAGGAGCCAAAATAGAGCCAAGAAGGGTCGGGGTTGACCGAGATCGTGAAAAGAAAGGAAAAGCATGTTTCGGGGATTCCGGGCGAGCGGAACGGTGCCCAGGCGCAAACAGATGCGTGCCTAGGCGCGGGATGCAGAAGACGGGGCGCACAGTGCGATGAGCCACTGCCGGCGGCGCCTAGGCGTGGGTCCGTCGGCTGGAGCAGTTTTGACGCGTTTTTCCTTATTTTGGCATGTCTTGAGTCCTACTTTGATTGGAATTGTTTCCTATTGTGTTAGGAATTATTCCCTAGTTGTTTAGGAGTGTTTTTCCTAATTTGTTAGGGTTTAGACTTCTCCACCATTATAAATATGTGAACTCACTTTTGTAATTGATTGATGTACTCATTGAGCAATAAAGATGTAGTCTAGGTTGAGTCGTGGATGTATGCAATTATGCCGAACCACGTTAAATCCTCGTGTTTTTTTCTTCATGTTTAGGCTTAGTTTTCTTGTTTCTTGATTATTCTTCGTGCTCTGATGCTATCATCCCTAACAAACCATATTGTAAAATACTCAGATTAAGCATCCCCTATAAATATATACCATAATTTCTGTAGATTTCATGTCTAATGAACAAGGAGCCAATCAATTAAGCATCCCTACAAATATATACCATAATTTCTGTTAAGAAGATGATAATCTGGAGAGAATGATTTCATATATTGAAATTATGAACTAATGAGCTGATTGCAAGCTTATTTATACTAAGATTCTAGCTTAATAGAATTCTGGAAGCGCCAGAATTAGTTATAACTAACTAATCTAATCAGGTGGAATATACAAACACTAAAGCTAATGGTACAAATATAAATACATTTCACCACGCCCCCTCAAGTTTGGTCCCGTTTAAAGATGTCAATGACTCCAAACTTGCAAAGTAGATGTTTGTACTTGTCTCTCCCAAGGCTCTGTGTGAGTAAATTTGCAGGTTGATCTTCACTTCTCACATATTCAGTACATACAACTCCTTTTTGAATTAACTTTGTAATGATATGACAATCAACTTCAATATGCTAATTTATTCTTTCATGGAAAACTTGATTACTTGTAATGCTCATGGCTGATTTACTGTCACCATAAACCTTCATAGCTTTGTTTAATACAACTCCCAAATCTTTCAATACTCTAGTTAACCAAATCACCCCACAAGCTGCTGTTGCAATCTATCTATAATAAAATACAACCTTTCAGGCTATCTAAGTAAACGTATATGTGGATGGCCTAATTGAGCTCAATTTTGCCACATAAGCAAAATTGAATAAATCTCTCTCTCTCTCTCTATATATAAAATTTAAATAAATAATATTATCAATCATAAAAACTTCATATCTTTTTGGATAAAGTTAATAACTCATAGATTTCTTCATTTAAACATGTGAAATATCAAATTTCAAATTTCAATTTATACCAAAATTTCAAATTTGAAAAATATGTATCTATCTATATCTATATATATCTATAAATATATAGCAGAGCGGTGTTTGATTGATTTTGACTGCAATTGAGCCGAATATTATTTTCTGGTAATTTTAAATTATTTTATTCTCTTGAGAAAATCTCATTGGTTGGCTATTTTAAATGATCAAGCCAATTTAGTTATCAGGTCTGGAGACAAATTTTTAATTTGAAGCGCAGAGATAAACATTACCAATACGTTTCCCTTTTGGATGCCTAAATATAATTAGTTCTTAATTAACAAACTACTAATTAGTAATTATCTTTCCCTATTGATTTTATCACTAGAATTTTTTTCTGCTTTGCTTCTGCATTATCTTCATTAATTTATAATTTTTTCAATTTCCAGTGTTGCATTCATCAGGTAATTCGTTCATTAATCATCAAAGGCTCAAAGCTCAAAGGTATGCAATTTTAGTTACCCAAATCAGTTTATATTCGTCTCATAGCTTGACATATTGCTCATGATATGCTCTTTAGTCACCTAAGCTTTCCAAGATTATAAATCTAAATAGATTCATGTAGTATTCATCTTTTCAAGTTTTATAACTATGAAGACAATTCTAACTTGAGTTTCTATTTGCAGATCCATTTTTGTTGAAATTGGTAAAAGGAATATGCATACTGATTAACAACCTTTATGTTTTTAAGCACAAAAGTGATATTTTGAATGGCTTAATTCAGGTAAAAAATTTATGCCCTTAATTTCACTTTATATTCTTAGTTGTAGTTCTAGATTTTATGTTTTGCCACAATACATTCTCCTTTATTATCACCATGAGCTTACATTTGTAGAATGCATTATTAAAATCATTATCAAATGCGTATCCAAAGGTAAGTATACAATTTCTAATATCACTTTTACATCCGTTTCGATACGAGTATTATCAATGCTGGGATAGTTATTGTCACATCCCATTTTTTCTTCAATACTCTCATATGTCAAATTATTGCACATACGTACACTGTATGATGCATGGACTTAGGAAATTATTTATGAGTCAATTAGAAATTGAGGTAATTTTGAATTTTAAATGCTTTAAAAAAATGTTTGGTTGTTTATTGTAATTTTAAATCCCAACTAAACAAGATTGCACCCCCTCCCTCGCCCCCCCACCAACCCAACAGATAAATTTATGGGATAAAAACATTAAACCTCCTGAACTTTGGCCCTTTTTACACTTTTTTTTATAAACTTTTTTTTTTCACTTTGCCTCCTAAACTTCACGAGATTTGCAAATTCTTATATAACAGCATATTCCGGCAGAATATCGTCGGAATTTGAACCTTTCTCAAAATAAATTTGCACTTTGCATCCTCAACTTTTTTGTTTTTTTCACTTTGCATCCTTAACTTTGTTTTTAATTGCATTTTATGTCGGAATATTCCCCAAAATATGCTTTTATAAAAAAATCTGCAAATCCCGTTAAGTTCAGGATGCAAAGTGAAAAAAAAAATTGTAAAAAAAAGTGTAAAAACGACCAAAGTTCGGGGGTTTAATGTTTTTATCCCTAAATTTAAATTTGTCAATAATGTGCTATTTTTTTTTTAGATTATGTATAAATAAATTATATAATGATAGATATTTTTTTAAATTTTTTTTTACATATTCAGTATCCCGTGCCTTGGCACGGGGTTATATCTAGTTGATCTATATTATGCTTCACAGGATGATCAAGTAATAGTTTTTTGTTTCTTGGTTTTTCAAGATATCAGTGTATTACCAGTCTTCACAAAAATCCAGTGAGTAATCTTCTTGTCATTAGACAAGATGACCAATCTGCATCACAATAGGTATTCAGCTCCAGTTTACTATGTTTTGACATGAAAATTCCAAGACCTGGACCACCTTTTAGATATCTAAGGACTCTCATTGTTGCCAACATGCGTGATTCCTTAGGCTTATGCATAAATTGCGTCAGAATCTACATTGCATAGCTTATATCAGCTCTTGTCATTCCCAGATATATCAATTTCCCCACTAGCCTATGATATTCAGAAATATTGGTCAGTAATGGATCACTTTCTGCTTTGTTCATCGTATTTCATTTGTTCATCATATTCTCTTGTTGTCAATTTCAGATTCTGTTCCATAGGAGTCTCAATTGGTTTGCATCCTGTCATCCCAATTTCATGTAACACTTCTAGTACTTATTTTCTTTGATTATGCATATCCCTTCTTTTGTTCTTACTACTTCAATCCCAAGAAAATATTTCAAATCTCCAAGATCCTTAATGTGAAATGTTTTTATGCAAATAGGACTTTAATTCAAAAATCATCTTTGAGTCATTTCTTGTTGTAATGATATTATCAACGTACACCAAAAGTATGACAATTCTTGTTCCAAGTTTCTTTGTGAGTAGTGAGCAGTCATACTTAGATTAAATATATCCAGCTGGTTAAGGATCAGCAAACTTTAAATTCAACTGTCTTGAAGCCTGTTTTAGACCAAAAAGTAATTTTAGCAATCTGCAAACCTTAGTAGAAGACCCAATGTGAATGCTAAAACCTTCTGGAATCACCATATATACCTCCTCAGATAGATCCCCGTGAAGGAAAGCATTTGTGATATCAAGATGAGAGAGTGACCAATTGTGTATAGCTGCTAAAACTAAGACAGATCTAACAAACATTATTTTGACAACATGACTAAATGTGTCATGATAGTCCAATCCTTCCTGTTGAGTGTAACCCTTGGCCACCAAGCTTTCTTTAAACCTTTCAATGGTGTCATCAGATCTCAGTTTGACCTTATACACCCATCTAAAACCTATAGCTTTCCTATGAGAAGATAAATCAACAATTTCCCATGTGTTGTTAAGCTGTAGTGCTTTAATTTCAGCACTCATAGCATCCTGCCATCTAACATCCTTATTTGCCTCTTGGTAAGAGGTTGGTTCAGTCACAGAATGAGTAGACCACACAAATGCTGGATAGGAAGAACAAAGATAAGAGTAAGAAAGCTGATCAGAAAGAGGATAGATGATAGAAGTATTAGGAGTGGATAAAGTAGGGTAAAGAAAATCTTTGGTATAGATAGGTTGCTTAGATATCCTGGTAGATCTTCTAAGGTTATGTGGAGAAGGATGAGAGGAAGGAGATAAAGGAGAGTTGTCACTAGAAACAACGGAGGAGATGGAGTGTGTGAAGAGTACAGGAGAATGAGATCATCATAGAAAGCCTGAGGCTCTGGAATAAGAAGATGATCTGAGGAAGTGGAGCTAGTAACAGCAAAAGGAAAAATAGATTCAAAGAAGATGACATCTCTTGAAACAATGCAAGAATTAAATGTAAGGTCTAACAGTTTATATCCCTTTTGAGCATGAGCATATCCAATGAAAACACATGTCTTAGATCTTGGGGCAAATTTATCTATCATAGGAAGGATTTTGGCATAGCATAGGCAGCCAAATACTTTAAGGTGGTTAAGGGATGGGGTTTCTGAAATAACACTTAAAAAGGAGTTTTTGTAAGTAAAATAGATGAATGACTTCTATTAATGAGATAAGTTGCAATCTTAATACATTCACCCCAGTACTGGAGTGGAATTTGATGAGATTGAAACATGAGTTCTCTAGAAACATCCAATACATGTCTATGTTTTTTTTCTACTAAACCATTTTGTTGAGGAGTGTAAGTGACAGAACTTTGATGAATTATACCTTTGAATTTGAATAGGGAAAAGCAAGAAGTTTTGAATAAATCCCAATCATTGTCTGTCCTTACAATTTTAACTGGTTTTTGAAATTGTGTATTGACAAATAATAGGAACTCTTGTAGAATATTAAGTATATCAGATTTGAATTTGAGAAGGAAACCCAAGTATTTCTTGATTAGTCATCAACAATAGTAAGAAAATATCTTTCATTTGATAGAGTAGGTGTCTTATAGGGACCCCATATGTCCATATGAAGAAGTCCAAAAGAAGATGTAGTATATGTGGATTTGGTGGGAAATGGTGTTCTGGAGTGTTTGGCTAGAGGGCAAGTGGGGCAATGGAAATGAGATGTGTTAAGGGATGGACCAATATGTGGTAAAGATTTCAATCTAGAAATAAACATGTGTTCCATTCTCAATTGCTATAATTGAGATGTAACAGAAGACAAACAACTAATCTCATTTATATTAGGAATAGAGTACACATCAGATACAGAAATGCAATTATTACATAGGAGTAGAATCAGTAACTTTGCAATGTTTAGGCAAAGAATTATGACATAAAGAAGAATTCAAAGGCAAAGCGAAAGAACCATAGAGAAGAGAATGAAAGTCTGAGTGTGCAGCTAAAGGGTCCAGTAGATACAAGCCATTTTTGACCTTACCAATCCCCCCTTTATCTTGCCACTGTAAAGATCCTCCAAAAGTCAGAAATGAGGATACATAGAGACAAAATAAGAATTATCTTGTGTGAGTTTAGAAATGGAGAGCAAGTTGTAATGAAAATCAGGAATGTAAAGGACATTTTGAAGAATCAAGCCATTAGTGAGTTTGATAGTACCAATCATAATGACTTTAGCAATAACACCAGTAGGCAATTTTACAGATGTATGTGTAAGTGCAGTGTGTGTTGAAGGTTCAAACATGTCCAGATTAAAAGGTTGGCTCCACTGTCAACAATCCATTCATTAGTAGAGATATTGGTCGTGAATGCAAATGCATTATGCATTATACCTGACTATGATGTAAAAGTAGATGTAAAGGGAAAGTTAGCTTCTAGACAAGGAGTTGAAACTGCAGTAGGTGTGAATTGAGAGGAATTAAGTAGAGTCAATAGTTGCTGATACTGAGAATGAGTGAGATGAGGAGTGTGTTGAGAAGAGCCAATAGGAGTGTCATTAACTTGGTGAGAATCTCCGTCATTAAGTGTTGGAGGAGATTGTTCACTAACTTGATTACAGGTATATCCTCTGCCTTGATTTCCAGGCTTCTGAAATCTACTTCCTCTTGGGGGATAACCAATCATTTTGTAGCAAGTGGCTTTGCTATGACCTTGATTACCACAATTTTCACAAACTATATCAGATTTCTTTGGTTTGTGTTGTGAATTAGAGTAGAAAACCATGGGTGATTCAGATGGAATATGCTTGTTTGTGAGTAGGACAGGGCTCCATCATTAAGATCTGAGATCTAAGAGCAGCAAAGGATTCATTTAGGCCAATTAAGAACTGTAGAAGTTTGTGATCTTGAGTGTAATCAGAAATTGCCTTGGCAGCTGCACATCCACAATGAGGAACATTTAATAGAGAGTCATATTCCTCCCACATGTGTCTACTCCTTGTATAGTAAAAAGGGACTGAGTTGGAACCTTGAACATGAGATTTATATCTCTAAACAGTGCAAAGATCCTTGCTTGATTCATCTTGCTGAATTGTTCATATAGATCACTCCAAGCAGCAGTTGCAGTGTCATAGTAAACCAAACAGTTGTAAATTTCATAGCTTACACATTTCAGAATCCAAGAGAGCACTAAAGAGTAGCATTTCTCCCATTGCTCCAGGCGAGGATCATCTTCATTAGGTTTCGCACATTTACCAGTAATGAAACCTAATTTACTTTTGCAATTTAAAGCTATTTTCATTGCTTTACACCAAACACCATAATTTTCAGCACCTTTCAATTCATGAGGTACAAGATGAAGATTAGGAGTATCGGATGGGTGAAAATATAATGGATCGTTGACATCATAAACGATCGATGAGTGCACGGAAGATTGAGATGAAGAACCAAAAATGAAATTCGGATTCATATCACCAGATCAAAAGGAAGACCAGAAATGAAAATTGAAGCGCTCAAAATGCAATCAATTGAAACAAAAGTAGAAGAAATTGAAGCTTGAAGATGCAATTTCTAAAAAATTCAAGCAGTGATTGATCGATTATCACCAGCTCTAGATACCATGTTAAGAAGATGATAATTTGGAGAGAAAGATTTCATATTTGAAATTATGAACTAATGAGCTGATTACAAGCTTATTAATACTAAGATTCTAGTTTAATAGAATTCTGGAATCATCTAACTAATGGCGCCAGAATTAGTTATAACTAACTAATCTATTCAGTTGGAATGTACAAACACTAAAGCTAAAGGTACAATGATAAATACATTTCAACAATTTCCAAATTTAAAAATTTCAAAAACAACCAACCAGCCAAATTTCATTAATTATTCTTGTCAATTGAACAAACTCTTAGAAAACGAAGAAATCATTCAAAATTTTGTTATCTTATGGTTGTGGTTGTGGTTGTGGTCTAGGCTTCTCCACGACGTCTGAGTACATATTCTTTGTGTACTAGGGTTTTCTCCCAAAACAACAAGAATGTTCTGATACGTTACTTGAATGTTCATCGTTACACTCAAATTTTGTAGTTATTGACTCATATTCATCATTACTGGATATAACAATTGTTGGATCTTTATAGCTTAATTATTGTACATTTCCAGAACCTAGTCTTAAAGATGATTTCTATAGTCTTTCAAGCAGGATACCTACACACTATGAAGATCAACAATACTTCAAAGCAGGATATCCACATGCTATAAAGATCATGAAGTCATATCCAACTCTAGAAACTATCTTCAATACAAGGTTCTCAAATTGGATAGACTATGATGATCCAACAATCTTCACATTCATTGACAAACATGAGTCAGTAACTACCACATCTTAGCGCAGTGACATGGGCACAAATAACGTCCCCAAACGTCTTTATTATTTTGGAGAAAGCCCGAAAACAAAAATGTTGTATGTACCCAAACAACATCTGAGAAGCTTAATTAAATGACAACCACAACCCTCCAGTTGTTTATGAAGATTACATAATTTTGAATACTTTGTTAGAATATTAATCCCCTTAAGGTTTTGCATTAATAATCAAAGGTATTTATAGAGGTTTACAATAGACATAAAATAAAAGGAAACTAACAATAAAGGTGAACCTAAACTAATAAGGAAAGAATTAATAAAGACGTGGGGATAGATAAGAGGAATGCTTTGACAGAATAAGAATAATAATCAAAGAAGAAGACAAAGAGAATTAACCTAGAATTTTTACCGTGATGGAGATAGAAGATAATTACGAAAAAAACTTAGTATAATTCCAGCAAACAACACAAAGGCACCGAGTTCCAGAGGTAGTGGAAAGACGGCGTTGTAGGAGGCTATATAGAGAAAAACGTTGCGTTGAGGGGAGCAACGACGAATAGGTGAGGAAGATGCCGGAACGGCGCGGCGGCGGCTGGTGGTGGCAGGAGGCGGCAGCTTGAGGTGTACCAGGAAGAGAGTTAGGTTGATACCATGTTAGAATATTAATTCCCTTAAGGTTTTGCATTAATAATCAAAGGTATTTACAGAAGTTTACAAGAGACATAAAATAAAAGGAAACTAACAATAAAGGTAAACCTAAACTAAAAAGGAAAGAATTAATAAAGACCTAAACTAATGTTATTCTAACATACTTTCATCACTTTCTTATTAGATTGTTTAGTTGGCAAGAACAATTGATGGATGTTTTGGTTGATTAGTTGTTTTTGTAATTCACTACAACAAAAAAGCTCTATCGAGACACTGAAAGTTCTTTTATAGGAACTTATCGGGACGCTTATAGATTTTGGGGTGCTTAAGTGCCGCGTATATCAGCATCACATTAACATTGTACTTTTTCAAAAAAATTAATTAATAATTACTTCTAATTGCAAACGTTTCGGAGCAACATTTTTCAATTTTGATGAAACCTAAAATTTTACATAAAAATTTTCTTTTTTAAAAAGGAGAGAGTAGAGAACGTGTGACCCCCACCACTCACACTCTTCAAAATTAAATGTCATTTCTATTCACTTTATCCGAATTTAATGGTGGTTACATTATGCAGTTTTTTTTTCTTCATTGTAATCCATTCTTCCATTTTGCGAAAAGAAAAAATGCATTTCATTCTTCCTGATTCCATCACTCTCTTACAGCCCATTCAATTCTCTCTTAAATTCCTTTTTCAAGATCATTAATTGGGCATTATTGGTGCAAATTGAGGCCAAAGTGGAGGATTATATAAGTTTCTTTTAAGAATGACTTACAGTTGCATAAGACCCCCCGTGATATGCGAAACCTGCGCCAAACCTCCTGTGTTAATTTTTTTGCGAATCACCCCCTTGTGTTATTCTTTATTCTGCATATTCCCCTTTTTTTGATTTTTCTGATGTTTTTTCCCATCATAAATGTCAATCCAAATGCATTTTTGTCCCAAACATGTTTATAATAGTTAAATAATTTAATTTGGGTCGGATCTAGAACATTAATGATGGAAAAAAACACCAAAAAAAAATCAAAAAAGGGGGAATATGCAGAATAAAAAATAATACAAGGGGGTAATTCGCAAAAAAATTAACACAGGGGGTTTGGCGCAAGTTTCGCATATGACAGGGGGTTTTATGCAATTTTCCCAATTCATTTTGGCTATTCTTTATTACATGTAATAATGGTTATTTCCATTTCTTCAAGGACGGGTCAGGAAGTTTATGATTTCTTAACATTACATTATGTTTGTTCTTTACATGTGAATTATTTGTACAAGAGAGGAATATATATTATTATTTTTTTGTCTGATTTAATACTTAAGATGCTAAGAAGTTTAAGTCTTACAATACAAATGATAAATAAGTACTGTGTTTTCCTAGCACCAAATTTGTAATTTCACTATCATCGAAATTGAATCATATTAATTAGGGATAATAGCAGACACCCCCCTCATTTATGGGGTGATGTGCACTTTGCCCCCCATTTATTGAAATGTGCGCTTTACCCCCTCACTTATCATAAAATGTGCACGTCACTCCCTCGGGCAGCTTGGGCAGGGCCAAAGTGCTACAAAACACACAAGTTAGGGGGCAAAGTGCTACAAAAACACATAAGTCAGGGGGCAAAGTGTTACAAAAACACATAAGTCAAGGGGCAAAAGTTCAATTTTTATGATAAGTGAAGTGTCCGAATCTACCCGAACTGCCCAAGGGGGTGAAGTGCACATTTTATGATAAGTGAGGGGGTAAAGTGCACATTTCAATAAGTGAGGGGGCAAAGTGCACACCACCCCATAACTGAGGGGGTATCTGCATTTATGCCTATTAATTATAATGCAATTTCATTTTATCAGCAAAGTGCAATTTTTATATCAATATTGAGTTGTACAAGCATCAAGTGTGCTTTTATTATTAGTACCAATGATGTCTTAGCCTAGTAATAAGATCGAAGCCCCATGACTTAGAGATCATGAGTTCAATTCCGCCAGATGTGTGGATTGTTTCTATACTTATATATTAGTTCAATGTTTCCAATTTGTAATCAAGAATTTGCAATTGATGATACTTAATTCGATATTCGATATAATAATGTAAGAGTTTCATTTAAAAAAATGATGCAATTATAATTATTTATGGCAAAACATATATATATATATATATATATATATATATATATTTCCCTTGATTGCCATAAGAAATACATGGAAGAAGAGAAAAAAAAATTTCCATGTCAATACATTTAAATCATTTCCACCTCCATTTTTATTTTAAAAATACACGATTTAAAATGGAGAAAAAGAACAAACAGTTTGAGCCTATAAAGCATATTAAGTGGAAACTCCTAAAAATTGACAAATGCATTAACCTCACCCATGAATGATTGAAGTCTCACTTTGAATTTTTCTTTCTTCTTTGAGTTTGGTGGGGACTTACTGAATACGTTCACAAATAGAGTTAATGGGGAAATAAAATGATTTGCCACATTATATAAACCATACAGACTAGTTGATCAATTTATTTCAAACATGAATACTAATTGGTAAAAATTCAACTATATTTGATAAAAGACCAAAATACTCTTAAATATTGTATAAAATAGCAAAAAGAAAAATAGGAAAGGATCCGCGCTAAGGAAAAAAATCGGGTGACTCGAGCGATTGGGACCTTTCTTAAAAGGACATGCAACATGATCCTATTAACTCAGCTATTACGATCATAAATAGTACATATTCTCCTCATAAATAGCCCCAAGAGACATGCATTTACTACTTTAACCATTCTGTAATTTGACTTCGTTTCACCTCTAATATTTGACCTCCTAATAGTAACGAAGCCGAAGCTATAAGTGAGGTTAATTTAACTTATTAAATAGAACTATAAATTGACTTGATCCTATTGATTGGATACGTAGGCAGCTTGACTTAGCTCAAGTGCAGTCTATAATCTTTATTAATCTAGGTCTGAGTTCAACCTCTAGGGACGTTCACTTAGTCCGAATTGCCCAATGAAATTGGAGCTAAATTATTTGGCGCCATCTGTAGGAAACTAACTTTTGGTTCGTTGGAAATTTTGCAGGATGGAAGAGGAAACGAGTAGGAGACCAGGCAAAGAAGTATGCCAAGAACAGTCTCGAACTTCACGCCCTAATCCCGAAGAGGAGCCTCAGAATGAAAAAAATGATAACCATGACTGAGGCGGAGTTCAATAGACGAATGCAAGAATGGGGGCAGAAATTTCTCCAGGAGCAGATGGCAAAGATGCCCGCCACTCCAAATATTGGGCTAGTCTATCCTGATCTAGTCACCCCAAGACGGCAATTTCATGAACTCGACCCTAAAAGGGAATGAGAGGAATGTAGCTGCAATGAGGGGACTTGTCGACGGCTATTACGTGAACTTGACCCGGAGGGGAAATAAATAAAAAAAAGCCACGGTGGAAGGGCCCGTAAAGGAAAAAGAGAGGACAGTCTAGGCGATGCTAAAAGTGTCGCGAGGTCATAGCACGATCCTCAACATCGGGTCAAACATCCTACGAGGACATGATCAACGGAAGAGGACGAAGCTGAATCAAAAGAAGTAAGAGAGAGGCCGAATGTATCAAGACGATATGTTTAGGTCTCCGCGCTTCAATAGCATAACTCTCCACTCCACACTAACATATTGAGAGAAGTAATACCTCAAACCTTCCGGGTCCCAGATCTACCAAAATATGATGGTACGAAGGACCCAAGAGAGCATGTCATTACATTTGAGACCCTAATGACGACATGCAATTTGAGCGATGCAATTAATGCTCGAAGTTTTGCTACGACACTCTCGGGTTGAGCTCAAGCTTGGCACGCTGGTCATCATCCTGGAACCATTATTTTCTACACTCACTTTGTTCAGAAGTTTGAATATCATTTTGCAAGCAAGAGGAGAACTGTAAAGTCCGCATCTCATCTATTGGGAATCAAGTAGTGTGAAGATGAAACATTGAGAGAGTTTGTTGATAGATTCAATGAAGAGGGGTTGAATGTTTCGGAGTTGTAGCATAAAGTGTTGGTACAGTTGATGGTAAATCATTTAAGAGAGGGACTTTTGGCTGGAGCTGTGATTCTTCGTGCTCCAAAGGATCAGAAGGACTGATGATGGTAGCTTAAGAGAATGTACAAGAGGAAGAAATGGATCTAATCAAGAGAGTGGAAAAGAGAGCTCCAAGATATGAGAACAAAACTCAAAATCGTCACAAATACAAGAATGATCGCAATGATTGAAGTGCGGAATTAAAATCCAAAAAGAATCAAGAATGACCACCACAATATATGAAGTATGAGAAATATACGCCTCTTACTGTTTAACGAGGCCAAGCTTCACTAGAAATTGAAAACTCCAACTCCAAGGCCTAGAAGATGAAGTACGATCCTAAGAGAATGTTGGAAAAAAATTGCATAAAATCAAATAACGCAGTGGAAGAATATATATATTTAAATCCCAGTGGCTCATCTCTATTTTCGTATTTAAATAGGGTTTCAAATTCAATTACCGTTCTTCGCGTATGTTGAATTCTGAACTAGCTTTGTAATCCCTTCTTGAACAGCAAATCCGTTGCTGTCTCTAAATTGCCACGCCGGAGTCAAAAGCAAAAATCTTCTTCTTTTCTCTTGAGGGAGACGACTAGAGAGAGAGGATGGAGTGTTCTGACTTGGAGAGAAAGTTATATGTTTTTTTTTTCACTTGGTTAATTTTCTCTATAGTATATTTATACTACAATGAAACAATAACCTAGGCCAAACACTCCCACACTTGGTCGCCCACTTTGAGGCTTTTAAAGCCTTCGGGCTTTAGGACACTTAGCTCATTCACATATGAGAGAATAAATCTCATTTTGCTAATTAGTTAACAATGTTACTTGCCCATCAAGTCACACTGCGAGGTCAATCCCACCAAAAGGTGATTTGGATCTAACTACTCTAATGACAGACTTGATGTCACAAGTACATCTTCAACTCGATTCCTCGGGTCTAAGGTTCATGCGTACCTATCACTACTTATCAGTTTCATCATTGACTGCCAGTGAGTGAATACCCATGTGATGAAACCGATGCGATCCGTGTTCGAACATATTAGTCCAACTGATATGTCCATGACATAAGTTCGCACTATCATTCCCATAGTGTTGGACTGACACTTTCTCTGTCGAAACTTATATCATGCAAGTCCTTATTCTGTATTGATGTCCAGTTAAATACTTTCTTAGACTTGTGAACTTATTTAGAGAATATGGATCAAACCCTTCTAGTGCCATTCTTCCTATCCCATATGAAGTAGAAGGTTTGCCTTATTCTCAAGGACTTTATGTTGTTTATTAACACCTTACAAATGCCTATAAGAAAACAACAAGATAATGACTTATATATAATAAAAAGATATTGTTTAGTTACAAGTCAATGCCCTATAAATCTATCCTCTTTATGGCCTTTGAGGGCATACACTCTATTAATCTCCCACTTGCACTCAATGCCATTTGCTTTGGTATTTAATATCCATCCCTTCGAGATGTTTTTCTAGCACCGCCTGTGCCAATGGCTTGGTCAATGGATCAGCGACATTGTCAGCTGAGGCTATTTTCTGAACAGATATTTCTCCTCGTGCAACGATCTCTCTTATGATGTGATATCTCCTCTCGCTGTGTTTGGACTTGTTGTGAGACCTAGGTTCCTTTGCTTGCGCTATTGCTCCAGTGTTGCCACAATAAAGTGGCAACGATAGCTTTATGCTAGGAACCACTTGAAGTTCTTCTATGAACTTCCTTATCCAAATAGCCTCTTTAGCAGCTATGTATTCAGCCTCTGTAGTGGAATCCGCGGTTGTGCTTTGCTTGGAATTTTTCCAAGTCACCACCCCACTATTGAGGGTGAATACGAATCCTGAGGTGGATTTCTGGTCATCGACATTAGATTGAAAATCCGAATCAATGTACCCGTCCACTCTCAGGCTACCACTCCCACAGATGAGAATCATATCCTTGGTTCTCTTCAGATACTTTAGGATATTCTTCACAGCTATCCAATGTTCCTTTCCTGGGTTTGCTTGAAATCGACTACCAATGCTTACCGAATAAGTAATGTCAGGTCTAGTACACAACATTGCGTACATCAGGCTACCCACTACTGATGCATAGGGTACAGTGCTCATTTCCTTTCTATCTTCCTCACTTTGAGGACACATAGATTTTGAGAGATGTATCCCATGTCTCATTGGTAGGAACCCTTTCTTAGAATCCTCCATCCTATATCTCTTTAAGACCTTTTCTAAGTAAAGGGCTTGAGAGAGCCCTATCATTCTATTTGTTAGATCTCTGTAGATTTCACTACTACAGAAATGACCTATTACAACGGTTTTTCTTTACCTATTACAACGGTTTTAACCGCTGTAACAGGTACCGCTGTAATTGGTTCAGGCCAATTACAGCGATTTTTGAACAGCTGTAATAGGAACCAATTACAGCGATTCGGAAACAAACTGCTGTAATTGGTCAAACCTATTACAGCGGTTTTTCTCCGAACCGCTGTAACAGGTTTTCTCCGATTTTTTTTTCTATTCCTGTTATAGCGATTTTGTGAAAAATCGCTATAATAGGTTTAAACCTGTTATAGTGGTTTTTCATAAAACCGCTATAATAGGTTTGACCTATTTTGGCGGTTTTTTGAAAAACCGCTATAATAGGTATATTTTTTATTTTTTTTAAAAAACTTTTCTTGTTGTACTGTACAAAATTTATTGAACCAGCTTCCCACAAGCTCAAAATTCAACACACCAATACAACAAACCATAAAATCAATTCAACAGAAACAACAAACGTGAAACCCAAAATTAACTTTACCAAATTAAATGATCATCTCTAACAATAAAAACCAACAAATGTATTGTTCCATTACGCATAATCTCCAACAAATGATAACGAGTTTACAATCAATTAAATACAACAAATCAAATAAAAATTTACAACAATCTACAACTTACACCATACCAAAAGCGCATTGGAAAATGTATTGTGCCAATTCGCCACGTACTTCATCAAGTTGCTCTATAGAGTAAGTGACGTATTGACAATCAGGAAAGTACTGCACGATAGAGATTGAAAACACAACAAAGGTTTAATAACTTATAAAGGGAAATTAGAATTTGATGATGAGTATTAATTAGGATTATGCATACTGCTGGTGAGATTGTAGATTCTCTGTGGCTAATAATATCCTTCATGAATTTCATAACAAAGAAGCCACAATCTTTGTTGTTTAACTGCATGGGGCATTACAAAATTGAAATAAAAAATTGTATTAGAACAATAACGTTTATACAAATAATCTCTCGAAAATATAAAATTACACTAACCTTTATAGAAGTCCATTTACAGGCCATTTTTTTGGATTTGGCCTTTTGGGTGTTACGATTTGCACGAGACATCAACACAGCACTGTTAAAAACATCAAAAAATAAGGAAAGATGTCAATATCAAGCAAATATACATGTGAAATCCAGGAAGATATATACACTTTAAAATTAATATTAAATATAATGAATCACGTAAGTTGAATGAAAAACTTACTGATTGATTGTTTCTTTCAGATCAGGTTGGTTATTCGAATCAATGTGCAAAGAATCCAGATAATAAACGATCTCTTTAATTGGATCAATCACAAGCAACACCCAATGTCCCCTAAATTAAAAAGCATTCAAAAGATAAGTTCAAAATTAGTTTTGCGTACGTAACAAATTTTACAAAATAAAGTTGGGTGTTTAGTAACTCACCCGGTGTTGTAAGGTGCAATAAACAACTTCCCATCTGCGCAATCTTTCATGGCATTTGTTATATATTGCGCTTGTAAGATACGCTGAGAGGGAGTAATACCTGCTCCCGCAGCTATAGTATGTGGGCTAAGGAACCCGAAATTATTTGTTTTCTCTTCGGGGACCACGTACTTAGCCCACAAACACCTAAATTGAGCATAAAATAAATTTGAACAAGAAAATAAACATAGTTCAAATTAATGCAGTAAAATAATTTAATTAAAAACTAACTTTTTTAATTCATATTTAAAAACTTACTTGATGTAAACTGAAAGGATAGAGACTCCTATTTGTTCTTTGCGCAAAAAATGACAGATCTCTTCCCGCCCAAGATACTCTTGATAGGGTTCGTTATTATAGATTGCCTCGGGAATGTTTATAGCGATCAATTGTTCAATAGGCATTATTTGCAGGTACCTTTCAAGAGTTACAAGTGGCTGAGGGAGTTGATGATCAGCTGTTACGTCTGCTGCTCTATCATCTTCACGTGAAGGGTTGGCCACAGGAGGTGTTCGTTTGACAGCTGAGTGCTTCGTCATCTCTGATTTATGTTTTCCAACTGATGATTTGGATTTTCCAAGAGACTATTTAAGCAAAGAAAACCAACGTGAATGTTACAAACCAAAGTATATTTAGTAACCTTAAACACTTGTTATAATTTATTAATGGCTAGGTATTAATAATTACGTACCGATGCATCACTGACAGTGACAAGACTCTTAGGCCAAGCAACAATGTATCCCACAACCTCAGAAACTGTGAACACTCCTTCATCAGCGAGAGGGACTGGTAGAGGTGCAATATCTTCAATTGTAATGTCAATCATCACTTTCACAATGTGGGTGGGTAATGGAAGTGTATGCAGCGTTCTATCATCTGGTCGATTGTACATTTGTCCTTTAGCCACCAAACGATAAGACGGTGTTGAAAGTGATAATTGACATGGCGCCACAACCTACATATATATATATATACCATTATATTAGAAAAATTTGTGTATTTTAATGAATTGCAAGTTATATGATCACTTAATAATTTCATATCATTACCTGAGGAAGGTTCTTAACTGGATCTGGGCAGCTATCTTTCAAAAAAACCGCCTCATCTTCATGTGGCTGCTGCGACCCAGACGCCTTATGCTCGTCAAACTCGCGTCGCAATGAGGATAGTGATGCAGTGAGCATGTGCACCATGTTTTTCAAGTTATCAATCTCCTCATCTTTAGAAGGCTTTTTGTCAATAAAATAGTATTTTTGCGATACCCCAAAGCCTACTCCCCTAACGCGACCCGAATGCTCCTTCTTGTTAAGAGCTTTAGCCAATATATCATTCCGGGTCCTCTCGCTTCCACTATTGCTACCCTCCTGTGATAAGCACTCCTGTAATAATACATTTAAAAATTAGTGAACTTTGCTCTTATAAAAAAATTTCAAAAAAAACATACAATACATGATATAGCTAAAATTGCAAATAACTCACAATTTCATGCACTGCTCTTTTAACATTGATATTATCAATGTTATGCTGGCTGTCAGAATGTGCAATCCTCCACACGAGTGCTCGTGTCACGTCTGAGGGGTCTGACCTAGCTTCCTTTCTTTTTTCCATCTATATTATGATTAAATATATATATATATATATATATATATATATATATTAACAAGGAATTCTTATTAGAAAACTTGTAATGATTCACTGTTAAACGAACTACATACCTCAATATGCTCCAGTTGAGCATATCCAACACGTGATTTCCTATAGGGATATTCAGGATCCTTTGCTCTTTCCGAATTGTCCCTACTTAATTGCTGTTCATTACATAATTAAAGCATTAGTCAATGTTCATATAAACGCAATATGCAACAAATGAAACCGTAAATTAAAATAATTACCAGGAAAGGTTCACTTTTCCGTATATGTAAAAACGCTATCCAATCTTCTTGAGATATATTATATTTTTGGGGTGGGCTGGAATTAATATTCCCATTATCATCCTCTACCCACACCCTGCTCAAGAAGCTCCTGAAGTTTCGCGCTAGCTTTCCAGCTTCGGCCATGACAAATTTTTGTCTACTTTCGTCAATATCAAAGGCCAACTATGAAAAACAAACAACAAAGTATATATGAAATTATAATTTTGAGAAAATTGAGTAAACAAAAAATACATTAACCAATTAGAAACATGATAATAACCAACTTACAGCTATTTCATTCCAAATTGCTGATTTTGTTGCTTTCGAGACGTGTCGCCAATCACTGATGGTAATCGGCACCCTGTCACGAGCTATGACTCCAATGTAACCAACAAATGTTGATTTATTTGGGTCAATTGGTTGGCCATTCCTATTCCAGCCGACTGGTAGCTTTAAGCCTTTACTTCTGGCATTTATGACTTTTTTCATTGCAGCGATATCTCTACGTATCTCACTTTCAACACGTTTGTTTGCAGCAGCCCCAGAATCCATCGACCTACAGAAGCCAAAATATAGAATTTAGATTCATATACCAAATATACAGTACCAAGTAACACCATCATTATTTTAGAAAGAATTCGGCAGAGTAACGACGCAAATTTTTTTGCGAAGTTCTTGACTTAATCTTCCCCCAAAATTGCAAATAACAAAACCAATCCATCAATTCTTTCACAAAACCAATCAAATTTCACAAAACCATAAATGCATTAAACGATGTCAATAAAACAACACATATTGATTCAATCATGATACATAATCAAAATACATATCAACAAACACGCTATACTCATGATATGTATTCAAATAATAATACTCGTTATCATATAGAGAGAGCGAGAGAGAAGAAGCTTACGGTGGTGGTCGTGGTAGTGGTGAAGGGGGTGGTGGTGGTCGTAGAGGAGGAGGAGAGAGCGGCTGTGGCTGTGGCGGTGGTGGTGGTGGCGCCGGTATACAATATCGACCTACAAAAGCCAAAAATACAGAAGTTAGTTTCATTATGCAACAACATAATTTTTCAATTCAAAAACTAACAAGAGACACCCTGACTCATACACTAACAAGTGCTTATATGAAGAAAAGTTTAGGAAATAAGTATATCATATAATTATCACATAAGTTCAAATACCTTTCATCGTTTTCTTTTTGTCGTTGACTTAGTAGTCTTTTGCTTCCCCTCAGTACGACCCTTTTGTTTAGTACGTCGACGAACAGATGGATTAATCCATATCCCCTCTTGGTGATCTTGTCGCATATACAATTCATCATCACTGATATCCAAGTCACCATCACTATCAGTGGCTTGTGAATCACGTAAGATAGGATTTTCTCCATCATCATCACTATATCCTCCATACAAGTATTTTTGTTTGCCGATAAAACAATTGACCACCTCTTATCAATAGGATCGGTGACAAAAAACACTTGCATAGCTTGTGATGCCAAAATGAAAGGTTCATCTTTGTAACCCACCCTCTCAAGGTCTACTCGAGTGAAGCCTATTTCACTATTATCGACACCATTTTTATTGTCAGCCCACCTACACCCAAATACAGGCACCCGAAACCAACTATAATCCAGCTCCCATATATGTTCAATCACCCTATAATATGATAAATGAGCATAGATAGGGTTATTATCTCTCGCACTTGAGATATGCATTGCTTGAGCTACAAGACTCACCCCACTATTCTGCGTTGTACTCCGTTCATCTTGGTCTTTTGTATAGAATGTGCGACCATTTATACGATAACCTGAATGACAAAATACAAGTCTGCCCGGTCCCATCGACAACCGTGCCAATTTATCTGAAATTGAAAGTGGATTCTCGTTCTGTTTCTCGTGAATATGCTTTCGGAACCAATCAGAGAAACTCTTATTATGCTCTCTTGAAATCCAACTCTCATTTTTATTTGGATTTAATCTCCTAATTTGATCCTTGTGCTCTTCAACATATGGCTCAACCTCATCGGTGTTGTGGAGCACATATAGGTGTGCCTGATCCCTTTGTGTGCAAGGAACACTAACTAATTGTTTTCCAAGTACGCTTTCTCCTTCTGTTCTCACTCCTACAACATGAGACTTTGGAAGCTCTGCAACGTTAGAATATTTCAAATATTCTGTGCAAAATGTAATCGCTTCATCAACTATGTACCGTTCAACAATGCAACCTTCCGGTCGACTAGGATTTTTCACGTAGCCTTTTAATACCTTCATATAACGCTCAGCCAGATACATAGATCTTATAAAAGCCGGTCCACATAGTTGTGTCTCTCTAACCAAGTGAATAGGTAGATGAGTCATTATATCAAAAAATGCTGGTGGAAAATACATCTCAAGCTCGCACAAAGTGATGGCAATTTGTTTCTGAAGTGCAGGCAATTGTTCAGGATCAAACACCTTGCTCCACATTGCTTTGAAGAAGAAACATAATGAGGTTATAGTTTCTCTCAACTTTTTTGGCAAAATGGCCCGTATAGCAATTGGTAGCAAATGATCCATGATCACATGACAATCGTGAGTCTTCATGTGCTTTAGCTTCAAGTCCTTCATTGATACAAGACTGCTAATGTTTGAAGAATACCCTTCTGGAACTTTCACTCCATTAAGAAACTCACATAATGCAATTTTTTCTTTCCTGGATAGAGTGTGAGCTGCTGGAGGCAAATAAGTACGTTTTCCCTTATTTGTTGGTGCCAATTTTTCTCTTATCTTCATTTTAACCAAGTCTAACCTTGCCTTTACACCATCTTTTGTCTTTTCAGGCACATTTAGAAGTGTACCAATGACACTATCAAATACATTTTTCTCAATATGCATAATATCAAGAAAATGTCTAACATATAAAGACGTTCAATACGGCAACTCAAAGAAAATTGACCTTTTTTTCCACCCAGTTTTTGCAAGCCCACCTGCAAAAGTCTTTCCAAATTTAACCTCCAAGTCTTTTATATTCTCAAACACTTCTTCACCAGTCAAGCACTTAGGAGCTCGGCCTTCTTCAATATTCCCATTGAAAGCTTTTTTCCACCGACGATATCTATGGTTTTGATTTAGCCATCTCCGATGCCCTTGGAATGCATATTTCTGAGAGTGTGTCAATCGATATTGATCTGTACCCTTGACACATATGGGGCATCCACATTGGCCATGTACACCATATCCCTCGAGGTTTGCTCTTGCCGGAAAATCATTGATTGTTCCAAATAACATGACTCTGAGATTGAAATTTTCTTCTCTGAACCTGTCATATACTTGAACACCGGTCTCCCACAACACCTTCAAATCCTCAATTAAAGGAGCCAAGTAGACATCTATATCATTTCCAGGTTGTTTCGGCCCAGAAATGAGTATAGGCATCATTATATGTTCTCGCTTCATGCATCGCGATGGGGGGAGGTTGTAGATCATCAAAATCACCGGCCATGTACTATGTGAGCTACTTTGCAAGCCATGAGGGTTCATGCCATCTATAGCTAATACAAGGTGAAGGTTTCTTGATTCTTCACCAAATTCAGGAAAATCATCATCGATCTTTTTCCATTAAGGAGAATCTGAGGGGTGTCGAATCTTGTCATCTTCAATCCTTTCTTCAAGCCTTCTATCAGCATGCCATGTCAAGTCCTTGCCCAACTCTTTACTACTGTACATGCGCCTAAATCGTGGTATTATGGGCAAATACCACATGGTTTTGACAGGAGCAGATCCGTTCTTCTTGTACCGTGAGGCGCCACATTTCGGACAAACCTTCGATGATGAATAGTCAGTTCTAAACAATATGCAATCATTAAGACAAACATGTATCCTCTCATATGCCATGCCAATTGAGGTTAACATCTTCTTAGCCTCATAAGTACGATTAGGTAACACATTATCCTCGGGTAACATGTTTTTTAATAGATCAAGTAAGTCTGTGAAACTCTTATCACTCCACCCATTGTTGGCTTTTAACTTGTAGAGGTTTAGGACTGCTTTCAATCTTGTGAATTTACTACCACTATACAGTGGTGTCTTTGAATCACTTGTCAAATTGTCAAACATCTTGGGATAATTTCGCAAATCCTCCTCAATCACATTTGTCATCTCCTCCAAACGATCAGGCTCATAATTATTCATGTCCAAATCCCGCGATCGATATGATGTACCACCCAAATCATCTGAGGTGACACTGCTCTCACCGTGTCTTGTCCAACGTGTGTAGCATTTATCAATTCCATTACACACCAAATGATCTTCTAATTCACGTGGACTAATTCTCTTTCCAAAACAACAACGTAAACACAGGTAACTGATTCTAGTCCGATCTGATGCAGTCGACCGGAAACGGATTCTAGCTTTTATCAATTATAACTTGCCTCCCACTACATTTTTTGAGATTCACACTCCCACTGTGAAAAACGGAAGTGATCGTTGTAATGTACTTCGTGGTGGGGATTGAGTTCTTTAATTAATCTAATGGATGGCAACCCTTTAACTATTTTTGCTCCATTATTTAATTAAAGTGATGTCCAACATCAATCTATCCAATATATGGTTCAATCTTCTTTTTCCCATAATCCACCAAAACCGCAACCCTTTAACGATTTATAGGCTTTGTGGACTATCTAAGTTTATTCCCACTAACTCCTCATAATCTAACACTTGAATTTCACCTTGCAACCCTCTAACAATATTTGGGGTGAAATATGTCTCGATTAAGGCATCTAATGCACTTAATAAAATTCTAGAATTAAATCTTGATATACGACCCCCACTTACTGGGAAGATGCCATATACTAGGTTTAATACTTAATTCTATTAAGTTTAGTGGAGGGAAAGGATGCCTAGCACCCCTTACTAACTTAGTATAGTTTTTGTTTGAGAGAATTCAAGTTCTAAATATTTATCTAAGTCCCACTTTGCACATTATTCAATTTATATAGCGCATATTGATAACATACATGCTTCATATAACTAATGAACATGCACTGAAAGCAATAAATCAACACATATGGCCATGGGCTTTATCTAGAGGGCCCAAGCCAATGGGCCATCATTAAAAAGGAAAAATAAGCCTAGCTATTCTTCGTGAGCTTCAAGTTCCTCTTCTTTTGGATTGATCTCCTCTTGAAAGACCTATTCTATTTCTATCTATTACATGAATTTATTGAACAACCTATACATAATTCTAGAAATAAAATAAACGGGCTCAATTCCGGCCCTTACAACCCATAAAAGGAAATACAATCGAAAGAATTAAACCTAAGCCCATGGACAATGTCACCATCATATAATACATGCTCGCGAAAAATAAAGCAATTATGTTGGTGATTAAGTTAATAATTAATTAGTCCAACTAATTAACTTGCTCAATAAAATTCCATATTTTATTGACAATCATGATAATAAGCCATTTAGTGAGAATCTTTTATTTAAATAAATAACTTAATTAAAAAAAATTCTCCATGAATCATTAATTAATTATTTTACTTAAATAAATAATATTCAATAAAACAATTCGGGCTCGATTTCATTAAATACAAATTACCAACCATTGGCATATTTAAATTCAATTAATTAGGCTCAAAATTAATTTATTGAAAAAGTCCATAATTTTATTTAAAACAATTTGGGCTTATTTAATTAAATCCGAGTCATCATCTTTTTGACCCACCCAGATAACTAAAATAGCCCAAAACCCATTTATTTAAAAAATTGGACCCGAGGAAAATAACCGATCCGTTAGGACCCGGTCATACACCCGGGCCTACAAAACTGGGCCCCCGTGCTCCAGGCGCACGACACGACGTGTGCCGTGCGCCCAACGCACAGCTCATGAGCCTGGCCTTACTCGCACGGCGCCTGCGAGCCACAACGTGCAGCTCACAGAAATCGTACGGTGCCTGCGAGCCACATCGTGCGCGCTGTTTGCTCACTGGACGTCATTTTCGTCGGGCTTGTCGCGGGGTTTTTCCGACTCGATTCTTACAAAAATTAGATTTTTCAATTCATAAGTCATCATACTACAACATACATGAATTAAATGCAGAAAAATCATGGATTATTATCATGAAAAACATATTCAAAACATGCTTCAAAAACGCAAAAAACACATAATCACGTAGTCAATTAAATACAGAAATCAGAGATTGGCTCTGATACCACTGTTGAGAAAAAATTGCATAAAATCAAATAACGCAGTGGAAGAATATATATATTTAAATCCCAGTGTCTCATCTCTATTCTCGTATTTAAATTGGGTTTTGAATTCAATTACCGTTCTTCGCGTATGTTGAATTCCGAACTAGCTTTGCAATCCCTTCTTGAGCAACAAATCCGTTGTTGTCTCTAAATTGCCACGCCGGAGTCAAAAGCAAAAACATTCTTCTTTTCTCTTGAGGGAGATGGCTAGAGAGAGAGAGAGATGATGAAGTGTTTTGACTTGGAGAGAAAGTTATATGTTTTCACTTGATTAATTTTCTCTAAGTAGTATATTTATACTACAATGAAACAATAACCTAGGCGAAACACTCCCACACTTGGACGCTCACTTTGAGGCTTTTGAAGCCTTCGGGCTTTAGGCTTATTATGCTATTTAATTAATTAATTAATTAATATTATTTATCCAATAATAAAATTAATTAAATAATCAATTAAATCCATGTTAATTTTATAATTAAATTCCTCTGAGGAATTAATTAATTCATTAACTTAATTAATTAATAAAATTATCTAATGATTAATTAATCAATCACGATATTCAATACCAAAAATTCTCTCAAGTCTTTTTCCATGATTTTCCTTTTGCACTTCCTTTAAGCGCGACTCTTTAGGTTCGTCTCAAAAGGCAATTGGGAGGAAACCAAAAGGATGTGAGTAACACCTAGCCAGCCACGTGGCTCACATCGTATCTGAATTGAGAAAGAATGAATATGATCATTCCAAACCATATACACTGTGAATACCATATGAGTATAAACCTTTTATTCTTATATCCCCGTCAAGTGAGAGTCATGGTGGTGAGAGTCATGGTTATAGTCAAACTCACATGACTTGACCATATGCTTAGCTCATAATGAGTCGAGGTCATTTTATGCTTTGGCCAAAGACTCTTAACCTCACTCATTCATGACTGCATAGGATATTTAGCTCATTCACTTATGAGAGAATAAATTCCATTTTGCTAATCAATTAACAATGCTACTTAAAAAAAGGAAAATAAATAATGTATATATATATACACACATGCGCATGTCCATGTGTGTGTGGAATATTGGTGGAAAGATTTTTTTTGTTCACCAAGCTTATATATATATATAAACATTTTATAATATATTTTGTAAGATCTTTTAGTTGGTTAAGTTAACTAATTAAAAGAAAAGATCATATAAAATATATATTAAGGATATTGGATAGATATGGAAATATCTAGTTAGTTGGAAAGGAGTCCAATTAATTGAGGAAAGAGAACAAAAAAAGGAAAATAATATATATATACACACACACACACACATTTACACATTAATTAATTAATTAGTCCTTCCCAATTTAATATTCTAATATTGAATTACAGGACCATTAATTAATATCAAGTAATAAATTCCTTTTTCTTGATTAATTAAATACATTTAATTAGTCCCTCCATTGATTCACAACGAATTAATTAGCCAATAGGTACTACACTAAATTATGTGTGTGACCCCTCAGGCTCATTAACAAGCTAGCAATAAGTCCTCCCATATGCTAGATTAATTTTTCTAAATAATTATCTGGACCTTGGATTAATTTCACCAACTTAACTCAAGGAACCTATTGGTCATGGATCGATGTCTAGCAATGTCGCCACGACTTCCTAGATATCAACGATGAAAACCAAAGCGATCCGAGCTATGATCTTCATATAAGTAAAATCCCTTCATCACTTTCCCGTCTAAAGCCTAGGGTATGGCGACGTTCGAACCCTAATAACCTTAGAAACTATGACTGTGTTGTGTCATCTAATGATCCAGTCTTCTAAGTCGGGACCACCAATCCCTCTTAGAAGACAAATGCTATGATCAAAGGCTTTCACCAATCATTTAGACTCGCAACAGCATAGCAAATGTCGAGTGAAAGACCCTGGATGAATCCCTCGACGGATGTCATCTGTTCGCTGTACAATCAGACTATACAGAACATACACGCTGTATGACTCTCCTGTAGTGCACATGCATATCAAAGTATAGTGGATCGGACCCTTTCCAATGACACCTCGGGTCTAAGGACCAATCTCACACTACGAAACCTAAGGACTCCATGTTCGACAACACCAATGAGGAGTCCTTCGTGGGGCCGTTCAATTCTATAATTATCTAAAGTATGAATCTTCATGCATGTACTAGCCATACTAGCCATTGACAATGGAACACGTCAACCTCTTGGGAGAGTTACATGCATGAACAAGTCTTGGTGAGGCCTGTGATATCCCACATCTCATAGCCTCTATGACTTGGAACATTATTTAGAATTATGGTCTTTGAGAGCATTCCATAGGTATCCCGATTGCTTCCCTAACCATATGTAGTCTATGGAATATTTTACAATTATTCAATTTATCTAAAACAAGATTGTCGTAGTATTTTACATATAAAATGGCCGAGCACAAACAAATGGCTCGCCGGGTACCTAACACTATCATACCATACGCCTCTACAGTGGGTAGTCTTATGTAGGCAATGTTATATACAAAACCTGGTCTTCCATACGCTGTTATCGTGGTAAGTAGGTTTCAAGCAAACTCTGGAAATGAACACTGGGTAGTCGTGAAATGTATCCTGAAGTACTTAAGAATGACTAAAGATATGGTACTCATGTATGAAAATGGAGAATTTAGAGTAGATGGTTTACAAACTCAAACTTCCAGTCTCATGTAGATGACTATAAATCTACTTCTTGATTTGTATTCATCCTCAATGGTGGGAGCTGTGACTTGGGAAAAATACCAAGCAAAACTGATGGTCCCAAGTGGCATACGAAAGGATCTAGAAGGAAAGGTTGAATAGAACCTGAAGTCTTTTTCGACTTCAAAAATTCATATCACTTTTAAATATTTGAACACTTAGGAAGCTGAGCGCTAGGTCAGGCGTTACAGTAAAAATAACTTAGACTTAATGATTTTAGTAATTTTCCAAAGTAGGGTAAATGTTAGGAATTTCATGTTAGATGTTTTGATGATGACAATAAGGATTACTTTTTAGACCCCAAAATATGTAAGTTTGATTTTAGTAGAAATCATGTATAAGCTTTGAGCGTTAGATTTGTAATAGGCTTTGTTTTATTTTTATTCTAGAGTGTTAGGCTAAGTATTCTTAGACTGAGCGTCTGATAATTTCTGAGTGAGTTTATCAGTAGTTAAGTTGGGAGATTTAAGCGCCTGAAGTCTGAATGAAGATAAAGATTCCAAGCATCCAAACGACCTTCTATTTCAAGCGTTTATTCGGACAGAAGTTATTCAAAGATGAATAAACGTCTATCAATAACTGATTTCACTTGAATTTATTTCTAAGTCCAGAAGGAGTTTAATGCAAATATTCTCAGTGCATTAAATGCCAACGGGCATTTAATTTAAATGCATTAAATGCTGATAAGAGCATTAAATGTGATAAGCTCTTTCGGACGTATGGAGAAGCCACCCTATTGGACTGTCAACTATTCACAGGCTGCAGCACCAACTTTGTGCAGTAGATTTTCAGGAAAAAGGACAAAAGTTGTTTGCTCGCCGAAGTGAGAGACACGCGCCTGTGCATGTGTCAAACGGACACTTTTTTCAATAATGCTTATAAATAGGACTTCAACAACAAGCCAAACATATCCGATCAATTCCAAGCCAAATTGTTTTTGCATTGAAGTCTCATTCCTTAACTCTCAGAAAAGCCAGAATATTCAAGCAAACATTCTCTTTGCTTTTCTTCTAATCTTGAGACAGTCAACCAATATCTTAAACATTCTTTTCGGAGAAACCTACATTACTATTGAGATATTTCCAGTTGTTCGAACTTTATCAAAATCAAGCAAATCTTTCAGAAAAACCCCATCCAAGCCTCGCAATATGTGTGAAGTCGAAGTTGGATACTTGCATTATTTCTGAGTGAAAGAAGCAAGAGGATAGAAGTGTCTTGGAGCAGAAATCTGCGTGATCAAGGAGCTCGAGTCATCGACATCCATCTCTCCCTAATTTGTAGAAGATTCTGTGTGATTCTTTGAGAATCATTTTAGTTGATTGCCTCCAAGTGTTCAAGGAGAAGAAGGACGTAGTTGGGATTACACCATCCAACGAACCTTACAAATGTTGTGTTATTTACTTTACAGTCAATTTTCTTCTTATCATATCATTGCATAAATTGATTAAGTAAAACACAATCAAAAGCTAAGCAACTAAGAAATAGGTTGTGACGCTAAAAGCTTTCAAACAAAGAAGACTATAAAATCATTCCGCTGTGCTAGCACTGATCAAAGAAGTGAACACTTAAACCTAATTAGTTATAGTATTCAAATCTTAAAGTCTAAGTTAACTTTCACAAAAAGTCTTCAATAGACGTTGAGTCAAGCGCCTACTTCTCAAGCGTCCAACACATTTTTAATACGATATTTTTTAAGTCAAAAAAGACTTCAGGGTCTATTCAACTCCCCCCCCCCTTTAGACCTTTTCGTATGCCACTTGGGACCAACAAGTTGTATCAGGGCGGTTTAAGTCGAAATTTTAAAATTTCCAAGCATAACAGCTTGTTTAGATTACTTTTCAAATCTAGTTGCTTTAAATTTTCTCTATGTCATTTGCTAAAGTTCCCAAACTGAATGAGTCAAACTGTGACACATGGAAAGTCAAAGCATTTACATATCTTTGTTCATGTGATGATGACATGTGCGATATTATTCAGATGGGCCAATCAAAATATTTAAGGTTATCACTAGAGCGAAGCCACGAAAGACACTCCGGATGGCTACGTGGAAAAGCCAAAACAAGAATGGTCTCCAGGTGAGCGTCGAAGAGCAAATTTGGACAATGTTGGTCGTAATGCTCTATATACAACTATCGGTGATAATGACAACTTATTCAACAAGATTAAGTCATGCAACACTACTAAGTAAATTTGGGATAAGTTAGCCATAATTTGTGGTGGTTCAGCTCAGATTAAAGAGAACAAGCTTTCGATTGCAAAGGAAAGGTTTAACAGTTTCAAGATGATGCCCAATGAGACTTTAGAACAATTGGATATAAGATTCATAGTGCTTACTACAGAATCAACATCTGTGGGTATGGATTTACAAAATTGGGAAATGGTGGTCAAAATCTGTAGAAGTCTACCTAGTAGATTTTTGATGAAGACAACAGCTATGAGAGAGTCGAACAATTTGGATAGTTTAACTCCAGAAGATGCTTTTTCGAAACTCAAAGCATTTGAGTTTGAGTTGAATTCGACTAGCGATGCAGTGAGCAGTCCAGTGATTAAGTCTGGAGCGCTTATAGCGTCAATCAAGGGTAAATCAGGTAACAAGGGAAAGGTTTCAGATATTAGTGAGGAAGAGGAGTTGGCTTTACTGAATAGATTCAGGAAGTTCTTGAGATATGAAAAGAAAGGAAAAGGTTCCATCAATCAAGGACAAAATTCATATCAAGCGCCTGCTGCAGTACAACAACAGTTTCAAGCGCCTCAGTATTTTGTTCCTACACCCCAAGTGCATGTTTAGTACCAAGCGTCTGCTCAAAATCTCTCAGGGCCCATGGTCTCAAAGCCACACAATGCAAGGTTAACAAATGAACAAAAGATGAAAACTAATCTTTGTTATAATTGCAGGAAACCAGGGCACTACCAGGTAAATTGCCCTTATCCAAACGTATCTAAGACTTCAAGGTAGGATTACTTGGATAGAAACCAATTCCGGAGCAACCTTCTGGTTTCCGGAGCAACCTTCGTCAAAAAAGTTTTCTAGCGGAATCAGAACAAGCGTCCGCACCTAAAGATTTGGAATCGTCAGAGGAAAGTAGTGATGATGATGAGCCAGTGGATGACTCAACGCTTATTTGTCTCATGGCCAGAGATGATGAAGCTTCTCATAAGGTAAACACTGAATTATCTCTCCCTCTTTCATATGATGAATTACTTGACAAAGTCAAAGAATATTATAATGATTGTCAACATGCCACTAAATTATATCAAAATCACTTTCATATCATTTCATCACTCCAAACTGATAATGTGACGCTCAAAGCAGAGTTGCAAGTTCAGCAACATTGCATTGAGAAGAACAAATCACTTGAAAGTGATATAACAAATCTGAAAAGTGACCTCGATATAATAGTCAAGAGAGAAGCTGAGCTGATTGCTAGACTTGCTAATCAAAACAGCTCTTCTCATCATTGTCCAAAGCATCAAGAAAGCTAGACAATGTGACAGAGGTAACAAGATTATTTGGTGAAAAGATCGGTTTAGGATGCAATAAATTCGGTAAACAACCAAACAAATCTAATGTTACGGCAAACAACAAAGGAGAGGGTGTTTTCTTTGTTGAGAAAGGTTCACAAGGTCAAACACAAAATGAACCGAGCGACAACGGTACGAGGCCAAATCAGAAAGCCAAAGCTAACTCAGGCAAGGGTAAGGCGAAGGCAAATGATTCACAAAGATGGGTTTATCCAAACGCTCAAAAGACTAAGGATAAACCTAACCACTGTGAATCAAGTGCTAAGCGTCCAGCACCAAAAGTGCAACCCAAGCCAGCGCCAAGAAAATATTAGCGTCAATATTCAAGGTAGTTAAGATAATATTATCGATACTATGATGATTATGATTATGACTATGATTATGATTACTATTATAATCGAGGATATTATTATACACCCAAAAAGCACACACAACACTATGTAAAACCTAAGAAGGCCAGTATTCCTATAATGAAGACTAGGCAAATATGGGTTCCTAAAGTTCTAATTCAAACTAACAATGCTACTAATGTTAAAGGACCCAAGCAACAATGGGTACCTAAACAGAAATAGAACTTTCCTTTTGATTGAAGGTACCTAGAGCTAGAGCCGGTACATCTGTTAGGTACTTCGATAGTGGATCGTCAAGGCACATGACTGGTTCCAAGGATCTATTGATCAACTATCGAGCTGCCAAAGGTAAAACCAAAGGTATAGGTACTGTGCATAGGGGGAACACTATTAAAAGTGATATTTATTATGTTGAGGGTCTGAAGCACAATTTATTAAGCATAAGTCAATTTTGTGATAAAGGCTTTGAAGTCATGTTCTTAAGAGACTGTTGCTATAAATGACTCTAAGACTAAGTCTACTAAATTAAAAGGTAAAGAACAAACAACGTATATTTCGTAGATTTGGGTTCAACACTTGATAACAACCCAACATGATTTGTTGCTAAAAATGAATCTAAAACGGGTTGGTTATGGCATAGAAAAATGAATCACCTCAACTTTAAGACAATGTCTCAGCTAATAGATCTAAATCTTGTAGAGGGATTACCAAAAGGACCATTTCACAAGGATCGCCTTTGTGACGCTTGTCAAATGGGCAAACAGGTTAAATCATCTTCTAAGAGAAAACCTCATCTATCTACCTCTAAAATACTTGAACTACTTCACATATATCTATTTGGACCTATTCAAACAATCACTGTAAGCGGTAAAAAGTATACTTTGGTGATGTTAGATGATTTCTCTCGATTTACTTGGGTGGAATATCTTTCATCCAAAGATGAAACATGTGACAAGTTAACAACACTTATTCGGAAACTTCAAACATTGAAAAATCTTAAAGTTGCAAGAATAAGAAGCGATCACGGTACTGAGTTTACTAACAAGGTTGTTGAGAAGTTTTGTGCAGAGAATGGAATACATCATGAGTATTAAGCTACTAGAACTCCCCAATAGAATGGTGTTGTTGAGCGCCAGAACAGAACACTCAAGGAAGTCACTAGGACGATGTTAGCAGAGTCCAAGCTTGCTTCTAAGTTTTGGGCCGAAGCAATCAACACTTCTTATTACACTCAAAACCGTTGCATGATCAACAAACAGCATGGGAAAACTCCATATGAACTATGGAAGGGACGTAATTGAAATATTTTCATGTCTTTGGTTCTAAGTGTTTTATCCATAATAATGGATCCCAAAGCCTAAAGACATTTGATCCTAAAGTGGATGAGGGAATCTTTCTAGGCTATGCCAAAAATGGAAAGAATTTTCGCATCCTAAACAAGATCAAATCGAAGGTTGAGGAATCTATTCATGTTGTTTTTGATGATGCTAACCAAGAACAGAGTAAGGTTAATATGAATAATGTAGGAGTTGAAGATTTATGTCATCAAGCGTCTAAGTTACCATTGATGATGATAGTAACGATGATGATGAGATCTCAGTGCCACCTCCTAAGATTACTCGTGAGGTTATTTCGGATAACAATGCAAGATCTGCTGATGATCATGAAGAGAGTGATCATCAAGAGTAGACAAGGATCTGTGAACTTGAAGCGCCTACGTAAGAGAGTAGTCAAGCTTTTGATCGTCAAGCGCCTGTTCAACCTCTTAACCCTTTTCAACCAGATAGACTATAGCTGCGTGATCATCCACCTGAGTAGATTATTGGAGATATTGAAGCGCCTGTTAGGACTAGAGCCGCTACATTCAATGAGGCTATGTTCGCAAGCTTTCTATCTCAAATGGAACCTAAGAAAGTGGATGAAGCGTTAAGCGACGCAAGTTGGATTGAATCCATGCAAGAAGAACTAAATCAGTTTGAGTGTAGTAAGGTTTGGACACTAGTACCAAGGCCAACTCACTAAGGAGTTATTCGAACTAGATGGGTTTATAGAAACAAGATGGATGAGAATGGAATTGTGATATGGAAGAAGGCCAGACTTGTAGCTCAAGGAAATTACCAAGAAGAGGGTATTGACTTTGATGAGACATATGCTCTTGTCGCCCGTCTTGAAGTAATACGTATGTTTCTAGCGTATGCAGCATTCAACAAGTATACGGTTTATCAGATGGACATGAAGAGTGCTTTCCTGAATGGTAAACTCCAAGAAGAGGTATATGTGGAGCAACCACCGCGATTCATCAACAACCATGGTAAGGGTATGGTTTACAAGCTAGACAAAGCACTTTATGGGCTTAAGCAAGCACCCCGAGCATGGTATGACACTCTCTCTACTTTTCTTATTGGTAGAGGCTTTTCAAAAGGCAGCGTTGATACAACGTTATTTAAAATTACCAATGACAAAGATATTCTCTTAGTTCAAATTTATGTTGACGATATTATATTTGGTTCTACTAACAAGCGTCTGTGTGAGAAATTTTCAAAAATGATGCAAGAACAATTTGAAATGAGCATGATGGGTGAATTAACTTTCTTCTTAAGATTACAAGTTAAACAACTCCCTAATGACATATTTATTAACCAAGCTAAATACACACATGATATGATTAAGAAATTTGGTATGAAAAATGCATCATATTCAAAAATTCCAATGAGCCAAACGCTTAAGTTAGATAAAGATGAAAGAGGAAGAAGGTTGATATCACTAATTATAGAGGTATCATTGAATCACTTCTTTATCTTACTGCTAGTCGACCTGATATTATGTTTTCGGTATGCATGTGTGCACGATTTCAAGCTGATCCTAAAGAGTCACACTTAATTGCTGCCAAGAAGATCCTTGAATACCTAAAAGACACACAAAATGTGGGCTTATGGTATCCAAGGGACTCTCCTTTTGAACTAATTGGTTACTCAGATACAGATTTTGCAGGTTCCAGAATAGATCATAAGAGTACTAGTGGTACATGTCAATTTCTAGGTGATAGGTTAATTTCTTGGCATAGTAAGAAACAACAATCCATAGCTACCTCTACAGCCGAAGCTGAGTATGTAGCTGCAGGAAGTTGTTGTGCACAAGTGTTATGGATGAGGCAACAACTTAGAGATTATGGCATAATCCTAGGTCCAACCCCCCCCCCCCCCCATTCATTGTGATAACCAAAGCGCTCTAGCCATGACTCAGAACCCTGTTCTTCATTCCAGAACCAAACATATTGACATTAGATACCATTTTCTTCGTGACCATGTTCAAAAGAAAGATATCTCCATGCACTTTATTGGAACTGACAAACAATTAGCAGATATCTTCACCAAAGCTCTCAACGAACAACGTTTTCTGACTTTGAGAAATGAATTAGGTATGATTGATTTAAATGTTTAATCATTTTCTGCATCATATTTTATTAGACATATAATTTAGGGGGAATCCACTTTATTTATGTCCAAAAGATCTTTGAAAAGTTATTACAAGTTAACAAATTTAGGGAGAACCTTAAAATAGTACTTGAACCTAACTGCAAGCGTCAATGATCAAAAGCTTTCATCTGCATGATCATCAACGCTTAGCATTATTTGTGCATAATATGTTAGATGCTCAAGCATAAAAAGACCTTGATTACAAGCGTTAACATAAAACAGTTACAACATTTTACAATAAGCGTCAACAAGTGGTATTTGTTAAGCGTTGAACTTATTCCCTTCAACACTTAATATAAAATTGTTTATAAAATTTATGCATAAATTGTACACGCTTCTTAAGGTAGTAGATAGACTCAAAAGTCTATTTTGGATTCTATTCACACGTTTCCATCACATCAAACTGGCAGGTAATCAAAACTTTTCAAAATGACTGTTCAGAGTTAGTACATGTCTGGGTACGTGTCAGTATACCATCAGGCGCGTGCGTTACACTTTGAAAATGCCAAACGTTTTAGAAACTTTAACTTGGACTTCAAATCTTTATATATAGGAGTTACCAGATGTAACTTCTCTCTCTTGCTTAAAACTCGCATCCACAATTAAAATTTTTATGGTTGAGATTAAATAACTTTACACGTGTCTAAATCCTACTAAGACGAGAGAACACAAGTTTCAAAAATTCCTTTATTGTGTCATTTAAAACAGAATTTCTGCAGAAAAATTATTCACTCTTACTCAAAGCTTTCTACAAAATTACTCTCTCTCTCTCTCTCTCTCTCTTCTTCAAAAAGAAAATCTCAGTTCATCTCCTTCACTAAAATGGCACCCAAGAAATTTACTGCTACTTCTGCCAAACCTACCATCAAGGTCACTGAAGACCTTGTTGTCGATTGGAAGTTTCTGTTTGAACAACCTCAGATTAACCTGGCAGAAATGATTGACTCTATAACCAAGGTTGGGTTTAAAACATTCTTAACCCAATACTCCTATCTGTTTCCGATGGAAGTCGAAACCTTCTAGAAAACTACTAAACTCTCCGAGGACAAGAAGTCTATCTCTTGTCTCATTCCTCTATCCAAGAAGGAGTCACCAAAAGAATTTGTATTGTCTGTTGTTTCCATTGCCAAGAACTTCAATCTTCCAAATGAGGGTGAGGCATTTGATTGTGTTACTCTAGAACAAATCAAAGAAGCATGGACTACTATGAGTTCTTATGACGATGAACCATACAAACAACACTTTGAAAAGAAAGAACTAGTATCTAAATACCGACTGATGGCTGATTTTTGCAGCAAAATCATAGAATGCAGAGTGGGTACTTTTGATAAGGTCAACCCAATACAATTTCAGATGATGACAGCAATACTCCTCAACATCAAGATCAGCTGGAGTGAGTATATCTTTAGAAGGTTTCAGAACTGTTTAAGCGCCCCAAATAAACCTTATGGGCTTATTTTGAGTGACCTGCTATATCGATCAAATTGTGTCTACTCGTCTGGTCAACCTCTGTATAAGGCCAAGTTGCTAGGAAAAAGGATTACGAACAATCTATTCAATCCTCCTAAGGTTGGTGGTGCTGCTAGACCACTGTCTGAGCGTCAAGAAGTACGTGAAGCATCGGATGAGAAAGCTGAGCGTCCTGCTTAAGAGGAAGCCATGAAGCGTCCGGCTGTTACAAAGAAGAGGGCTCCTAGAAAGCCCAAGGCTTAAGTTATTCCTTCTCCTCAAAAGGATGATGAGGAAACCGATGAAGATGCAGAGGACAAGATCCCTCTGGTCAAGCGGAGGAAGCTAGAAGGTATAATTAAACAAATAAATTTCGAAGAACCAGCTGCTGCTCCTCCCGCTCGAACGCTTAAACTAGTTGAAGGAGTCAACGTAAAGAAGATTTTCAAGCGTTCCAAGACAAGCAAGTGTCAAGCTGCTTCCGTTCCTGAAGAGCCTGAGATGGTTGAGCCAAGCGCTCAAGTTGCTGTTGAGACCAATTCTCAGGGTAAGTTCATTTGTTCCCGCAGCATTTATTTTCTTACATGTGTAGAAGATCCTGCTCTTATAGCACCCATCGTTCTTGTGCTATTATAGCACCCATCCTATAGCTATTATTTCAGCTATTGTTAAAGCACCCATCGACGTCCACCTGGATGTTGATTTAGAAGAAGTGGTGGCATTTTCCAAAGACGTTGCAACAAGCGTTGTAGTAGATGCCGAGGAACCTACGTCAGAAGGGGTCCAAACATTACTTTCTTCAGCGGTCATGACTGAGGCACGCTCAGAAGGTCAGAGCGTTGCTGTGGAAGTTACAAAGCCAAGGCACTTTTTCAAGCTGGATACACTAAGGACGATTGATCATTCAATAAATTATATGCCTCCATCACTTGCAGAAGATTTCATCCCCGCAGGCTACAATGAAGAGAGATACATCACTGCGGAGAATGAAATTGCCAAGTTGATTGACATTGACAGTAATATCAGGGATATAGTGTTTAACACTGAGTTAACAGAAATTGAGAGGAAATACTATTTGGCCATTCAACTTGGTAAAACTCTTGGTCAGATACCTTCTTCTCTTGCCCTTCAACAAGATAGACAAGGTGGTAGAACTCCCAATTGTGATATAGATCTGGCTTACTACATAGACTATGGGCACAGCAAGCCAACTGGTTTCGCTCTAAGAGACTACAACATCAGAGTCTATGATCCTCTACAACCAACCTTTCTCAATCCTTCAAAGGCAGTCTTAAATAGAGAAGGCTACACTCATTTTCCTCATATAGCAAACAGTGTTGAGAACAGAAAGTCTGTTAATCCACTTCGGCTATGGAAGAATAAAGGAATTCATGGGGGTGAGCGTCTAGCATCTCTAACAGATGTGATTCAATCAGAAGCTGATACATACTTTGATAGTGTCTGGAATGCTAACTATCAGACTGATAGATATCGCTTTGAATCTATCAGAGATATCCACCATGAAGGCATTCGAGCTATGGTCAATGCTGGAATAGATTACTGAATGACCGAGGTAAATTGGGTTAAAGCGTATGTGGGACATAAATACACTTTCCCAGAGTTAGTTCAAGCTCCCCACTTTTTTAGCATAGGCATGCATGACAAGGAGCGTCAATTCGCCAAATATTGCCTTAAGAAGCGTCAACAGAGAGTTGGGTCTGTTCTCAAGCTACCAATGATTCATCATCATATTGAGCAGTGTTTAGGTCAAGAGCTTCACAGACTATCCACAACTCCTCTTCGCTTCAAAGCTCAAACATCTACCAGTGGCAGTGCTTCAGAATCTAACTTAAACTTCTTTCCAAGTGACTGCGAAGATAATTTTAATATGATGGTGAATATCATGACTCCTCTTTCTCATTTTGACAGAATCTTCACTGCAAATCTTAGACAAGGGAATGGCTCCGTGATCAATCCCTTTCGAGGATATCCATTGCTCCCATTTATCCGCAAAGAGGTGATCAATCACTATGAGTTTGTCCTCTCTTTGCTGGAAAAGAATCAGGGACTGGCTCAAGCTATCTATCCCTACCTGGAAGATTACTACACCGCTTATGTACCTGAATCTCAACGACTCAAACCTCTTCCAACCGATAGGCTAATTGGATTTTCCAAGGATTACTGCTCCGATGCGATTTTTTCCATTTGTCGAGCGCCGTCCAAAGTCTTTCCAAATCATGTGCTGGATATCATTGGTCCCATGTACATCAGGGCCATAGATAGTCCAATTCGCACATTCATTCAAGGTACTTGCCTTCCTCTTCAGCATCTGACTGAGCTTCTAGAAAGTGCAACATACAAATATGCAGATGAGCCATATGCTAGCTTGCATTTTCCTTTCACTGAACTACATCAACCGGAGTTAGCACCTGTGGAAATTGCTCAAGCTTTTGCACCTAAAGCGGCAAGTATTCCAGCTTCTGCTGAAGAACATGTTCAAGCGTCTCCACTAGAGGATAATCCTGACGCTTCTGAAGAAGTTATTTCTGATATGGCTGAGGATCTTTAAATTGTTATACGAGGTACAGTCTTTGATCCCGCATATCAAGCTCCCATTGACTCACTCAAACATACATCTAGATTCAAGCGACCGACTACTCAAGCGGCTCCATCTGATGTGAGTCACGCTTTTGGACCTTTGCTAAAATCTGTTTTGGAGGAAGTCAGCAATCATGCTACTAAGAATGAAGAAGCCCTCCACTGGATTAAAACCGATTGAGCAAAGATTGAATCTCAAACTATGAGTGCCCAGACTGCTCATATGCGCGATTCTGCTCAAGCGGCTGTTGGTGAGTGTCGCAAAGAATTTCAAGAAATAAATGATGCTACTCGGGCCAACCAACTAGCCATGAAAGAACACTTTGAGAAGTGCCTGGAAACCTTAGAGACTACCCAGAATGATGCTACCAGTGCCAAGCTACTTGCAATGCAGGAATATTTCGACAAGCGTCTGGATGATCTTACAGCTTCAATGTCTAAGATTGCTAATCAGGTTAGCCTACTCACAGAACAATTCTCAAAGGCTGATGATGGCAATAAGGGAGAAGAGAAGAGAAAAGGGGAGAAGAGGAGAGCGTCCAGTTCAAGAGCTCAAGATCCTCCTCCGCCGCCGAAACGTCAGCTAATATCTCCTTCTTCTGCGCAAAGATATGATTTCCCATCTTGGATAATTGCTTATGGGTAAGTGATTCTGCTGGAGCGCCTAGTAGAACGCTAAGAGAACCTCCGATAGCACTGTATCATTTCTACCAATACCTACTCGAGCAAGGCTTGAACAGCATGACATCCCTCTTCAAAGAGCATCTATTCCAGAACCTACCGATCCAAGAATTTTAGCGGAAGAGAGGCAGATGACTGACTTTAGCCGAACTTTCAGAATTTGCCTAAGGTATATTGGTATTGATCCGACTGAATGGGACAAACACTTTATTGATTTCAAGAAAAGACAAAAGAAAGAGAATAAGCTCGTAATTGACAAAGATCATGATGCGATGATGACTTTGGAGGATAATATAACTGAAGCTATCCGAGCTGAAATGGCCAAGCGATAGATAGTTAGACCAAGTCATTAGAGTTTTTTTGTTTGCATTATCTATATTCTTGTCTCTATGTTTTTTTTTTGTTTAGTTGTAAAAATGCGTGTAATCTTTGATATATATAAAAATGCATTTTTCAGCTGAAACACCTCGTTGAAGCTTAACTAACTTTTACTAACCAGAGCTAACTTTTATTTTGGCTGTCTAACTCTTGAACTATAAAAGAGTAAGTATTGCCATCATCAAAAGGGGGAAAATTGTTAGGAACTTCATGTTAGATGTTTTGATGATGACAGTGAGGATTACTTGTTCGACCACAAAATATGTAAGTTTGATTTTAGTAGAAATCATGTATAAGCTTTGAGCGTTAGATTTGTTATAAGCTTTATAGGCTTTGATATTTTTATTCAAGAGTGTTAGGCTAAGTATTCTTAGACTGAGTGTCTGATAATTTCTGAGTGAGTTTATCAGTAGTTAAGTTTGAAGACTCAAGCGCCTGAAGTCTGAATGAAGATAAAGATTCCAAGCGTCCAAACGACAAGCTATTTCAAGCGTTTATTGGGGTAGAAGTTATTCAAAGATGAATGAGCGTCTATCAATGACTGATTTCACCTGAATTTATTTCTAAGTCTAGAAGGAGTTTAATGCAAATATTCTCAGTGCATTAAATGCCAACGGCATTTAATTCAAATGCATTAAATGTTGATAAGAGCATTAAATGTGATAAGCTCTTTCGAACGTACGGAAAAGCCGCCCTATTGGACTGTCAACTATTCACAGACTGCAGCACCAACTTTGTGTAGTAGATTTTCAGGAAAAAGGACAAAAGTTGTTCACTTGCGGAGGTGAGAGACACGCGCCTGTGCATGTGTCAAACAGACACTTTTTCCAAGAATGCCTATAAATAGAACTTCAACAACAAGCCAAACGTATCCGATCAATTCCAAGCCAAATTGATGTGGCATTGAAGTCTCATTCCTTAAACTCTCAGAAAAACCAGAATATTCAAGCAAACATTCTCTTTGCTTTTCTTCAAATCCTGAGACAGTCAACCAATATCTCAAACATTCTTTTCGGAGAAACCTACATTACTATTGAGATATTCCCAGTTGTTCGAACTTTATCAAAATTAAACAAACCTTTCAGAAAAAGCCCATCCAAGCCTCGTGATCTGTGTGAAGTCGAAGTTGGATACTTGCATTATTTCTGAGTGAAAGAAGCAAGAGGATAGAAGTGTCTTAGAGCAGAAATCTGCGTGATCAAGAAGCTCAAGTCATCGACATCCATCTCTCCCTAATTTGTAGAAGATTCTGTGTGATTCTTTGAGAATCATTTTAGTGGATTGCCTCCAAGTGTTCAAGGAGAAGAAGGACGTAGTTGGGATTACAACACCCAACGAACCTTACAAATTTTGTGTTATTTACTTTATAGTCAATTTTTTGATTATCATATCATTGCATAAATTGATTAAGTAAAACACAATCAAAAGCTAAGCAACTAAGAAACAAGTTGTGACGCTAAAAGCTTTCAAACAAGGAAGACTATAAAATCATTCCGCTGTGCTAACACTGATCAAAAAGTGAATGCTTAAACCTAATTGGTTATAGCATTCAAATCTTAAAGTCTAAGTTAACTTTCTAAAAAGTCTTCAATAGACGCTCAATCAAGCGCCTACTTCTCACGCGTCCAACACATTTTTAATACGACATTTTTGAAGTCGAAAAAGACTTCAGGGTTTATTCAACCCCCTCTCCCTTTCTAGACCCTTTTGCATGCCACTTGGGACCAACAGTAAAGCTTAGATCTCTTAATCAGGGTTAGCACAGCGGAAATGATTTTAAAGCTTTAGCATTCGTTTTGGTCAAATAGTCGCTTAACCGTTTTACTTGTCTTTTTAAAGATAAAATAATAGAATATAAATTAAGATGATAAAACAGTAAATGACAGTAAATAACACAAAAATTTGTAAGGTTCACTGGGTGGTGTAATCCCGGCTACGTCCTTCTTCTCCTTGTTCACTTGGAGGAATTCCACTAAATTGATTATCGAAGGATCACACAGAGGCTTCTACAAAATAGAGGAGGGGATGATGATCTTGGGCTCCTTGATCACACAGATTTCAGCACTAATGAAGATCTTCACCAACAAGCTTCTCTCACTCAGAAATACTGCTTGTAGAGTCAACAACTTCTTCACACAGACAGAGGATGTTGAGGGTTTTTTATCACGGGCATGTTTGATTTTAGAAAGTTCAAACAACTTAGGATATCTTAATAATAGTGTATGGTTCTTCTTTGAAGATGTTTGAGATATCTGTGACTGTCTGAAATGTATGTAAAAATCTTGGAAGAATTTTGGCTATGGAGTTTCTAAGCTTTTTCTTGAGAGAGAATCTCAGCAAAGTTTTGACTTTCTTGTGTATGTACGTGTTTTAGGGTTTGCTGGGGGTAAGGTATTTATAGGAAATTTCTTGGGATTTATCCGTTGGACACATGTAGGTGTGTACCTTTCACGCGCGAGTGAGTTATACCTTTTCTCTGACATTCCTGAAATCCTGCTGCACTGATTTGATGTGGCAGGTTTGAACTCTGAAATTCTGACAGTCTTAGCTAGTAGGTAGCTTGCTTCGTGTACAATCTGTCCTTATCACATTTAATGCTCTTATCAAGCATTTAATGCATTTGAATTTATTTCCCGTTAAAAATAAATGCTCGTTGAATGATTGCATTTAAGTCCTTCATGACTTCGGAATTTATTTCAAGTGAATTTGATCTACTTGATCACTTGATTCATAAACCTTGAAACAGTCCATAGCGATTGGCAGTCGCTTAAAATCAAATCTTCATCTACGCTTGACTTCAAACGATGATCTTCAACTTCATCTCTAATAGACTCACCTAGAATTCTACTAGCAACTTGGTATCCAATACTTAGTCTAAAGTCTACAAAGATAAAAATTACAAGCTTAAAACAATTACAACCTTTCAAACGCTTATAAAAATATTCTATGAAAATACAAACTTACATTCTTTTGGGGTCTAACATAAAATCCTATCTTGTCATCATCAAAACATCTAACATGAAATTCTTAACAAAAACACCACAGCTGATTCCACCATAGAGGCTGAATATGTGGTTGCCTCGAAGGCTGGCAAGGAAGCTGTTTGGATAGAGAAGTTTGTGGGCAAACTTCAAGTGGTCCCTAGTGTGGATCTCCCATTACCATTGTAGTGTGACAACAACAGAGCGATTGCACAACTAAGGAGCTAAGGTCTAGCAACAAATCCAAACACATTGAGAGCAAATATCATATTATTCGAGAGATGATTTGAAGAGGCGATGTAGCCTTGCAGAGAATAGTCCCAGCAGATAACGTTGCTAACCCACTTACCAAGCCATTACCACAAACGGTGCTGGAACAACATCTTGAGAACATGGGTATTGATAGGAGTATGCCCTCGAGCCAACGAGGATATAGACCGTAATAGGGCTAGAACTTGTATTATGCACATTCTAATATCAATAAAAAGGCACTTGATTTGTTCATATAAATCTGAATGGCATCTGTAGTGTATTGAACGAGCAAATAGTCCTAGTGTACTAATGTTAGTCTTACACTTCTTATGGGTTAAGGAGGAGGGCACTGGAAGGACCTAATACTTAGACACTAAACATGGGTTCGCAAGTCAGAGGATCTTGATTGGGCATCAAGATTTACATAGACTTTTATAAAACATACTTTGACAAGGAGTCCCAAACGAACGCCATGGAATGGTGGGAGTATATGTGATAGATATATTGATGGGATCAATATATTTGAACATGACTTGTAATAATCCAATCACATGGGTTTTACTCATTACTCGTTGACTGTCAATGATTGGATTATTGGTTATATAGGTATACGTGGACCTTTGACCAGAGGAACCACTGACACGATGTGCTTGTGACATTGAATCTGTTACCAGAGTAGTGAGGTCTAATTTAGCCTTTGGTGGGGTCCACCTCAAAGTGCGACTTTAATGGGTAAGTAGCAGTTGTGACGTGACTGCCAAGATATGATTCGTTGTCTTGATAGTAAACGATCAGATATCCTATACGGTCGTAGGTGACTGAAATGAAAGTATTTGGCCAACGCATATAAACTAACTCGTGTGAGACATGGAGGGTAATTTCATCATTTTGAGTCACTATAATTCATAGCATAGTATCGAGTAATGTTAGTTTGATAACTTCCATGACTATCACTCGATCGGGATACTTCAATGAAGGGTTTATACATATATGGAGAGCATAACCAAGAGGTTTGTATGATTTATTCATTTCTTACTTGATTAGGCAACAATGTGGAGCCACGGGGCTGGCTAGGCGTCATATATATCCTTTGGTATACTCCCAATGCCAATCGAGATGAACCTACAAAGTCACGCTATAAGAAGAAATGAGAAAATCACTTCATATAGAGCTTTATCATTTGATGGATAAAGGACCCCACGTCCGAACATGACTCAGAGCTACGTTCGAACATGGGATGCTCAAACTTTATACTTGGGCACATTCGAGCTTGAGTGTCAGACAGGATCAGTCTTTTAAGTAAAAATGGGTCAAGTCGACAAGGCTAAACTTGACTCACTCGGGTTGGTCTTTGAGGCCTTATGCTTGAATGGTCCTGGGTCTGCTGGAAGATTATAAAAACCCTCCAAATTCAAGACCTAGATCAGAAGTCATAACTTATTTTCACAGCCATAAAAAGAGATTACATGAAAAACCCCTGAAGAGAAATATGCCTCTCTAGAACATACAAAGAATGGAACTCTCCACCACCATCTAGCCTCCTATTGGAGGAGGAGGATTTGAGTTCCGACTGCTTCGCGTGTTGATCTAGAGGCGAGGGATCAAGGATTCATCGCTAGGATTACAAAAACAACCACAATAAAAAAGTGGCATTTTCGTATCTACATTAATTAGATTAATGTTCAATCTTTTAAAACGGTAAGAACATCAACACGATAAATGAGGTGTCATTCGGGTTTTGTATTTTTTCGCTGCACATGCTCACCTGGATGCTAACAATAGGTTCACCTTCCAGACCTATAGTAGGCTCAACTCGGGCTTGGACGTGACCGGCCTCAATGTTAATACTGAGAAGTTCATCATTCTCAAGGTCCACGACATCCTCATAATTAGGATCTAGAGAAGCAAACTCGGGCATATCCTCGTACTCAGGTTCGACGAAGCAAGAAGGCCTCAAAGAAAGAGCAAGCAAGCGAGTATCCTCAAAAGTCTTAGCGTCAAAACCTCCAGTCATGAAACCATCATGTATCATATAGTCAATAGCCTTGGTGAACCCCTCAAGCAAGTTATCAGCTTCCTTTTCGTTCAATATGTTGTGAACGACAGAAAAGAACATGCACTTTTCAACTTGGCGTTGCTACAGAGAGTGGTGTAGATTGATGAAGAAAAGAAGTTGTTGAGAGAACACGCCATCCCCTCGGCATTGCCCATGTTATACGCATTTACACGCTCAGTCTTCAATAGAGAAATCTCTTTGATGTACTTGTTAAACTTGCCAATGAGGGTAGCAACGCGATCCTCGAGAACATCTTTCTCTTTCTCAAATTTGAGTCTCTCCTTGTCCAAAATGGCTTGAGCATCAGCAACCTTTTTGCACGCAGTGGCATCTCAACATCAGCACAAGCGTGCTTCGAGGTCATAGTCTTTGCCTCATTTTTCCAGAAAGAGGAGCTAGCTGAGAGACGATACATGTAGAGAGCTGTCTACAAAATAAAGTAGGATAATATTAATAATTAAAAAAAAGGATGAAGGAATTGAAGAACTGAAATAAAAGTAAAGTAAGATTAATACCTTTGAAATACATTCAAGGCCAGCATCCTCTTATCACCTAATCACTATTTACTACTAAGTACTTAATGAACTTTTTGGAGATTAATTATTTAGTAAAAACTTCAGTTTATTTTGAGTGCAACTCAAAAGAAAACTTACTAAATGGTACATCTCATTTACAATGTGATATGAGAAAAATACTCATACCCAAAACTTTATTGAAGCTCACGAAAAAATGCTTGAATTTCTCAATTGGAATAAAATCAAGCCAATTTAAGTAGACCCAAATCTAGATCCTAGCCTTAATAGGCCGGGGCATTAAATCATACTCCAGAATATAGTGTTTGACCATGTGGTCCATAAGGCGGAATGGTATGTGTTCGACCTCATTGCTCACATGGGTCGAACATCCAAATTGTGTTGGGATCAGTACAACCCCAGGGATGCCGACACAATGGAAAACATGGATTTCAATAAAGATCCGGCATTCCCAAATTAGGGCTAGGTATACATGGTACCATCGAATTCAACAACTAACTACAAAAGTGAGTTTTCTCATGTTTACCTCTTGAAGAACTTAATCAGCAACATCTTTTTAAGCAACTCCCTACTACACCTCTCTTATTGGATTTGCTCTATTGCCCCAAGTGTTGCACCTCTAAGATGTATTCACACCTTAGATCGTATCATCGACCATCTCCACCAGTGCTAGCCAAGTGAATATCGAATTTCGGCTCATAAGAAAAAAGGTAGGAAATTATTTAGTGTTCTTCGTACTCAACTAATGAGTTGGAAGAATTTAGGAGAAAGAAAAAGGAGGAGAGAATTAAAGAGAAAAGAATTGTGAAGAATTGAATCTCTTTGTTAGATTAACCATTGTCTTTTCAAAAGATGGAATACACATATATATAGAGTCCACCAATGTGGAAACACACACACACGCGCCTATTCTCACTCATGCGAGGCGTGTATGTATATTATATATATGCATATTTATTTTGTTTCCTTTCTCTTTTATTCTCTTCCTTAATTAGTTAGAGACTTTTCCAACTAACTAGATATGTCCGTATATTTGAGATCATCTCAAATATACCATATCTATCCAATATCTTCAATAATATAATTATAAGATCTTTCCTTTTTAATTAGTCAAACTTAACTAATTAAAAGATCCTACCAAATATATTATAAGAGATACATATATATATATATATAAACTTGGTGGAAAAGATAAAATCTTTCCACCAATTTCACATACACATACACATGTGCACGTGTATAATATATATATATATATATATATATATATATATATTTCTTTCATCAATCAATTAATCAGTCTTTCCCAATTTAATATTCCAATATTAAATTATAAGACCATTAATTAACACGATATAATAAATTTCTTTTCCCGATTGATTAAATCAATTTAATTAATCTCTCCATTAATTCACCAAGAATTAACAATCCAATAGGTACAACACTAAGTCATGTGTGTGACCCCTCAGGCTCATTAACAAGCTAGCAATAAGTCCTCCCATAGGCTAGATTAATTATTCTTAGTAATTAACTAGAGCTTGGATTAACTTTACCATATTAACCTAAGGCACCTGTTGGTCATGGATCGATGTCTATCAACGTCGCCACGACTTCCTAGATGTCAACGATGAAACGCAAACCTATCCGAGTTACGATCGCCATGTGAGTAAAGTTCCTTCACCGGTTTCCCGTCTATAGTCTAGGGTATGGACACAGTCGAACCCTAATAACCTTAGAAACTATGACTATGTTGTGACATCTAATGATCCAGCCTTCTATGTTGCGACCGCCAATCCCTCTTATAAGACAAATGCTTTGACCAAAGGCTTTTATCGATCATTTAGATTCTCGCAACAACATAGAAAATGTCGGCTACTTGACCCTGGATGAATCTCTTGATGACTGTCACTTGTTCTGCTGTACTATCAGATTATACCTAACATACACGCTGTATGACTCTCCTGGAGTGCACGTGCATATCAAAGCATAGTGGATAGTACTCATTTCAATGACACCTCTAGTCTAAGGACCAATCTCATACTACGAAACCCAAGAATTCCTTATTCGACAGCACCAATGAGGAATCCTTAGTAGGGCCGTTCAAGTCCACACTTCCTCCAAGTATGAATCTATGTGCATCTATTGACTCGCCGGCCATTGACAATGGAACACGTCAAGCTCTATCAAAGAGTTACACACACGAAAAAGTCTTGACGAGGCCAGTGATATCTCACATCTCACAGCCTCTATGACTTGAAACATGTTTTAGGATTACAGCCTTTGAGAGCATTCCATAAGTCTCTCGACCGCTCCCCTAACCATATTTAATCCATGGGATCTTTATCTACACTAACATAAGTAATCGACAATAAAGAAGCATACAATAAAAGAAACATTCAATATATTTAAAGTAAGACTGTTATAGTATTTTACATTTGATGTGGCTGAGCTTAAACATTGGCTTACCGGGCACATAACACTATTAATCTCTCACTTACCCTAGAGTCAATTGCCCTTGTGCTTTAGTCCCATCATTTTCAGATGTTTTTCAAATATATTTTGACTCAGAGCCTTCGTGAAAGGGTCTGCTACATTTTTTGCCGAGTCGACTCATTCTACTCGAACGTCCCCTCTATCCACTATCTCCCTCACAAGATGATATCGCCTAAGGATGTGTTTGGATCTATGGTGAGACCTAGGCTCTTTTAACAGAGCTATAGCTTTATTATTATGACAGTACATAAGTACCGGATTAGTAATAGAGGGAACTACCTCCAACTCATGAACAAAGTTCCTCATCCAAACAATTTTCTTCGCCGTTTCAGCAGTAGCTATATACTCAGCTTCCATAGTGGAGTCAGTCATTGTCTCCTGCTTGGAGCTCTTCCAGCTTACAGCTCCTCCATTGAGTATAAACACATATCCTTATCACTTTAAGATCATCTATGTCCGACTGAAAACTAGAGTCCAAATAGGACTCAAATTTTAATTTTCCTCCACCGTATACCAGAAACAGATCTTGAGTACGTCTCAAGTACTTTAAGATCGCTTTCATGGCGGTCCAGTGATCCTCTCCTGGATTCGACTGGAAACGGCTCGTCACGCTAAGTGCATAAGCCACATCTGGTCTAGTACACAACATTGCATACATAATGCTATCTATTGTTGAGGCATAGGGAACGATTGACATTTTCTCTCCTTCATCCGGTATCTTAGAGGACATTGACTTGGAAAGAGAGATTCTATGTCTCGCCAGGATCAATCCTCTCTTGAAATCATCCATATTGAATCTTTTCAATATTCGTTCTATGTGCTTATTTTGGAGAGTCCCAGCAACATATTTTCCCTGTCTCGGTGTATTCTCATACCAAGAACATAGGATGTTTCTCCCATATCTTTCATTGAAAATTAGGTCGACAACCAACCCTTCGTTGATTGCAACATTCCTACATCATTTCCAATGAGAAGAATATCATCAACGTAGAGTAACAAAAAGCTTATGGCTCTCCCACTAACTTTCTTGTACACACATGGTTCATAACCATTCTTGATGTAGCTGTATTCTTTTACAGCTTCATCAAAGCTCAAATTCTTGCTTCGAGAAGCTTGCTTTAACCCATAAATGGATCTTTGCACCTTGTACACCTTGTGCTCACTCCAACTTGATGTGAAACCCTCCAACTGTTCCATATAGATCTCCTCATCAATGTTTCCATTGAAGAAAGCCATTTTCACATCCATCTGCCAAATCTCATAATCAATATAGGCAGATTTACCCAAAAGAATCCTAATAGACTCGGTCATCGCGACCGGTGAAAAAGTTTCCTCATAGTCAATTTCTTGCCTTTGAGTATAACCTTTTGCCATCAATCGAGCCTTGGAGGTGGTAACCTTTCCATCTACTCCAAACTTGCGCTTGTATACCTATTTGTAACCGGTGGCCTTAATGCCCGGTGGTGGGTCTACTAAGGTCCAAACCTTGTTGGAGTACATGGATTCTATTTCAGATTCTATGGCTTCAGACCATTTTCTCGAGTCCTTGTTAGACATTGCCTCCCCATAGGACCTTAGATCTTTATGCAACTGGAGGCCCTTCTCATTGCTTTTTAGCAAGAGACCATAATACCTCTCAGGTGTCTCGGGACCCTTTCGGATCTCCTCGGAGGTCGAATTTGCGTATTACAATTTGTGGTTCATTTTTCCTTTCATCCATTGCCAATGGTGTTTGTGTTTCTTGAATTTCCACAAGTTCTATCACTCTATCTATATTCTCACTGAAGAGTTGATTCTCCAGGAACACAACATTCCTTGAAACAATCACCTTTTGTTCCAAGGTGTGATAGAAGTAGTACCCATAGGACTCCTAACCCACAAACCTACATAAGATATATCTTGAATCTAACTTATTTCCTACTAGCTGCTTGACATGTGCAGCACACCCCCATATTCTAAGGTACTTATTTGAGGGTGACTTACCGTGCCACAGCTTGTACGGAACTTTAGGAACACTCTTTGATGGCAACCTATTCAATAGTTAAGCCTCTGTTTCCAGGGCATAACCCCAGAAGAACATTAGTAAATTCGTGGACATCATCATCAAACGGACCATGTCCATCAATATTTGATTTCTTCGCTCAGACACATCATTTCATTGTAGTGTTCCGGGCGGCGTCCATTAAGAGAGAATCCTTTTCTCTTTCAAATAATCAAAGGACACGGGACAAGTATTCTCTTCCTCGATCAGGTCGAAGAGGCTTAACACTTTTACCAGTTTGTTTCTCTACTTCATTTCTGACTTCTTTGAACATAACAAAAGTCTCAGATTTATATCTCATAAGATATAAATAACCATACCTAGAATAATCGTCGGTAAAGGTTATGAAGTGAGAAAAGTTTCCTAATGTACTAACACTGAGCGGTTTACACACATAAATCCTTAGCATCTTCCATTTGCCCTCCAAATGGTGACTTTGACATTTTACTCTTCTGACAAGATTCACAAGTCGGTAGTTCCTCTTCTTCATCAAGCTCGAGAAAACTTGACAACTTGCGAATCCTATCTTTAGATGCATGACCAAGTCTAACATGCCAGATTTCTGCCTTAGGTGGATCATTAGATTTACGCTTCCCTTTGTCTATTTTTTGAATTGCTAGAGAATTAGTATACGGGTAAATATAAAAGTTGTTCTACATATATGCTCTAATGATCAGTTTTGAACCCAAAAACATTGAACAAAAACCATCATTTATTTTTTAAAAAAAAAAAAAACTTCCTTGTCCAAAACAGAAACCGAAATTAGGTTCTTAATCAATCCAGAAACATAATAAACATTCTTTAAAATAAACCTACTACTATCCTCAAGAACTAAAACAACGTTTCCAACAACATTCATAGTGACAGACGCTTCATTAGCCATTCTCAGGACCATGTCCCCATCATTTAGTTCTTTGTTTCTTATCAATACCTGCAAGTCATTGCAAAGGTGAGTACCAAAGCCAGTGTCAAACACCCAAGAAGAATGGTTAATTGACAAGTTAACCTCAACAATAAACACACCTTCATTATGGTATTTAAAGGTAGCAGGGCAATCCTTGCTCAAGTGTTCCATCCCATGGCAATGAGGGCAATCACCCTTTGGTGTCTTATCTCCAAATTTTCTCTCCAACTCGTCAACGAGATCCTTGGCTAATTTAACCTTTCCATATGTCTCAATTATGTGCTCAGACATCATAGACAATCTGAAACGCTGAACATAAGCCTCATCATCGATTTGCTTTGTCGAGTACTCCAAAGTACGAGCACGAGTTACCGGCTTGGGCCAAGGTGAGACTTCTCCTTTGATTATGTAATCAAGATCCTTGATCCTGAGATAAACATCTAGAGCCAAACGCCAATAGGTATAGTTCGAGCCATCAAACTTGTTGCGTTTGAGAATCAATAAACACGTATAAGCGATACTCATAATATGACTGTGTGTATAAGAGAAATAAGCGAAATAATTAGCATTCAGCTTTAACATATATTCACATGAAATTAAGGAATTTGAAATATACATGTGTGCTCCTACTCTCTTTTTCGAATTCCATCACCCCAGTAGACAGAAAACGGGAAACTCGACCATTTCTAGTAGGCTCAAGCTGCAATTTACCCCATACCTCGTTCCAACTCGTGAGACAATGGGCTGTAATACATGACTGGGCACGACAGTCAAATCCACGTCCTTTGTGGTCCTTGAAATGTTTTGCCTCACATTTTATGTACGTCCCGAGAACACGATGCAACCGTACACTAGTCTGTGGTTAACTCCAACCTCTCAAATTCTCACAGCATAACAGTAGCCAGGTGGTCCCACGACTCATGGACGACTCCTTAGAGAAGCTGAACCCGTGTGCACTTCTAGTATGACCACCTTGTCATAGAAGGCCTGGTTACAAGATTAGTGCACTTAACTTGCCACCATTCCACTACTTGTGAGACAATGATGACAAGCCTTGCACTATTCCCTCTCACATCTAATGATGGAAGGCACTGAACCTAATCTGGAACTTCCGGGCCCCTGATTTATCCATTTATAGACTTAATATTGTTTCAAGGGATTTTCAAACAAGGTCTCACATTTTCAATTACTTATTTTTCTTAAGCAATCATGTTAACATGCATATCATACACAGCATAAGAAAATAAGCAATCATACATAAAGCGGTAAATGTGATCTTAGTCAAGCCAATCCCTAAACACCTCGAGCCTTTAAGGTGTTGACCAATCTAATCTAAGGACCCAGACCCTATATTAAGGTCTTTAAGTCCTCAAGAGCTTGAACGCTTCCATCTCCATCAAATATTTCCCTCTCAAGTACAAGAAAAGAAAACATGGCATGCAGACCTTAAATTATAACAACAACTAATCTATGGCTCGACCCGGATCACCACATAATCACATAAACATACTATCATGCATTTCATGAATTAACATTCACCGACTTTAATTTAGGATAATCAAATTAATTAATGGATCCAAAGACTTTAATTTATAAAAAAAGCCCAATTTTAGAAATCCACATGAAAAAGTACTACATTTTCAACTAATCTAAAAAGCAATTTCAAAAATCAATTTTGTTCAATCTCAAAAATTAATAAAATTCCTACTTTATTTCAATTTCTAAAATTAAAAAAAACCCTTATTTTGAAATATTTCATTTTTAGGACACACCTAAAATAATTTTAATTTGAGATTCAAAAAACTTAATTTTATAAGATCACAAATTAGACTTGCATTTTAAATTAAATTGCAAAAATGACCCAAGACCTTAAACGCAATTGCAAAAATATTTGGAAATAGGAGAAATTACACTTTGACCCTGACTTGGTAGAACTCTACATGGTTTTACGGCAAGAGGCACTACAAGAAAATGGGTCTTTTCCTACGCTGCTTTTTCCTACGTGAAGAAAAACGTAGGAATTAACTTATTACCTACATTTCGGCAACCGAAGGCATTATAACATGTAAAGCCTACACGAATTTGCTAAATCGTAGGTAACAATTACTAAAGCCTCCGCTTTTGACCACGTAGGTATTAATTCTTTGAAAATATTGGTATTACCTGAGTTTTATGTAAGGAAATCATTGATAATACCTACTCTTTGGATTTATGTAGGTATTAGTACTCTAAGAACCAATGGCTCTAAAAATTTAGGCGGACTCCAAAAAATAATAATAGGATATAAACTTTTACTTTTCTTTTTCTTTCTTTTCCTCTAAAGTGGCTGCCAATTACTCCAAATTTAAGAAACCCAATTCTCCTCCACCTTCAAATTTTCACTCCAATTTTCGCTCAAAATTCTTAAAAGCAAATAAATCTAACCCTCAGTCGCTCCAAAAGCTTTCTCCCCTACTTAGGGCTAACCTCCGCCACAGAGAGAGACAGAGAGAATTAGAGAGAGAAACGCAACCACCACCGCTACAATGGCTACGCTACCTGAATCCGTCCAATGCTTCGGCAGTAAGAAAACCGGCTGAAAAAGTAGGGCATACCGTTTTGTTAAGGTAAAAATTAAATAACCCCTGCCTTCTGATTGTTTGGTCTTACAATTGAGAAAGTATAGGGATTTAATTTTTTACTGGGGTTTTTGGTTTTTTTTTAAGACAGATCTTTTCTATTTATCAATACATGCAACAATGAAAGTATGAAAAGGTCTCCACTTTACGAATTGGTTGGTTCAAGGTCCTCTATGTAGTGCGATCTAGATTTACTGTTAGTGCACAATTTTATTTTTTACCATTTGAAATTTGAAAATGGGTTATAACTTCAGTAATTTGTGATTTTATAGGTGGGCTTGTAGCTAATGTATGTTGAAAAATCTCTATGTTTTTTCCTTCAATTTTCTGAGAAGTTAAAGTCCAGCCTCATCAGGGTGCATATTTTAACTACAGATCTTTGCTTTTTTGATTAAATAAAAAAGAGCAGCGTTCTTCACATCTTTGTTACTTTAATAAGTGCTTTTGGAAACTCTTTTGTTTCATGTTACAACAATAATTAGAGTTACTGTGTGTTGAAGATTGCTCTTAAGTAGTTAAGTAGTCTTAATTAACCTTTTTACATTTTGTAATTTATTTCACAGAACATGATACAAAGAAATTTAATACTACCAACCCCGCCAGAAATGTCGAAAGATAATGGATGAAATTACCAACCTAGAATAGGTTTTTCCTTTATCAAATTAAGAATTGCATCTACCAAGGCCATTTCGAGTAAAATATAGGAGGTACAAATGAGTGAGAGAAGTAAAACAGAACTCCTTAGAAAGGTTTTCAAAAGTATACCTGATAACTCTGTAAGAACAACGTTAACATAGAAAGCAACTTATATAATAGGAAATTCATGGCGCACTACATTTTTCGCTGATAGTTATGCCCACATAGCTTTTGAGAGATGCATGCTTCTCTATGTTTCAACCTATAGAATCTGTATCAACAGGCCTTAGTCTCTTTCCTATTGAAACGCTTAATTGGCTTGGATAAGGCCCTTCATCCGGTAGGATCGAGACTTGGATTTCTGCATTAATAATAGTGTACAATTAGGTTGTGGTTTTAATCTTGGGAAGGTTACACAAGGGAACAGATTGTTCGGCAGGTTTGAACATCTCTTGTTTAAGGAGAGCCATCACTACTTCAAGTCACCTGTTGTATGTAAACTTTGATTTTTAAAAATCTTTGTTATTTTTATGATACATTATTTTCATGACATGCAATTTCATTATGTTTCAGTTATCGAAGATCTGCTTCAACTTGGTGTTTATCTTCAACCTGATTAACTTGGTTCAATCGAATTTCTGAATTTTTGGTTTCCAAATATGTGAGGTTTGGTTTTGTTGTCTAACTACTTTCAGGCTAGGGGGTTTCGTTAGTTCTTTTGGAGCTGTGGTAGTTTTTAGTTTTGGTTGTTTGTTTTGTCTTTGACCATTTTCAAGATTTACAAAAACTACGAACGCATCTTACGCACGAATTAAAACACATCTTCATATACTTGCGTTATCGGGATAAATAGAATTTACTGAGTAAATCCGGATTCTCGTTCCAAGGAGGAACTCTATAACTGCATTCACTTGGCTTCAATATAATCATAAACAGTGAATTTGTGGTTATTTGGACAAAAAAAACCTGCCTAACAAAGTTATGTCTTTTGAATATGCAGATTTCAGCAAGTTCCGCTTTGCAATAGGTTTCCAGTCCAGTTGGTTTTGTGTTTCGGCTTATCTAAGGTTTGTTTATTTTGTGTTTCAATGAATTCTAAACTGCGTATGTTGTGTGTTATTTAGTTTTGTATTGCAATTTTGCTCGTCTTTTTTGTTGCTTATATTGTTGTAAGAAGTTAAATTGTCGTGTTATAATACTGAGATTATCCTTTTTGGGTCTATCCATCTCCTCGCTTTGAATATTCAGATTTGGGCAAAAACTTTTCAGTCTTTTTTTTTTTTGGGCAGCCCAAGTTTTTCAGTTTGTTAAGATATGTTTCTGTTATGAGTTGTTCTGTTTCCTTTTGTGTATTATGGGTTGTTCGCGGTTTATGTTAGATGTGACATCATATGGATTTTGTGGTTAAAGCTTGTAGGGATTGAATTTTTTGGTTGGGGTTTTTGGTTTTTTTGGTTTAATTTCATTATGCTGTGAAATATGATTTGTGAATTGCAATTTTTTATTGAATCCTTTGTGCGAATTTCAGAATTCTTGTGTATGAGTTGTCTTTAAACTTGTAAGATTCTGAAAAAATGAATTTTTGGTTAGTTATGATTTATTTTGCAGAGTATTTGATTATTAGTTCGTATGACCTTTTGTATTTACGGGTTGCCTACGGTTTATGTCAGATGTGATAGCATATGGATGTTGCGATCAAAGCTTGTAGGGATTGAAATTTTTGGTTGGGGTTTTTGGTTTTTTTGGTTTAATTTCATTATACTGAGAAATATGATTTGTGAATTGCAATTTTTTATTGAATCCTTTGTGTGCGAATTTCAGAATTCTTGTGTATGAGTTGTTTTTAAACTGGTAAGATTCTGAAAAATTGAATTTTTGGTTAGTTATGATTTATTTTGCAGAGTATTTGATTATTAGTTCGTGTGACCTCTTATATAATTTTAGGCTGTTCAGCGGTAGGGAACATTATTTTCGATTGCAGGTGTCCATCTGCTAACAACCTAAACACCCTAAAATCTGTAAATAAATTCCTTTGCAGTTTACAAATCTGTTCAGTCTCCCAGTGATGCTGAAAAGACAACTTCTTTTGCTTAGCTGAAGTTTGAATATCTTTTGCTTTTTGTAATTCCCATACAGTGTTGTTATGTAAATATTAGACAATGTCTATGTACAATTAACTATGTTCAAGGTGTGGGTACCATTTTGTTATAATATTTACATTTTTATGCCTGCATATACTGGTTAATTTTATTCAAATTTTGATTTAAAACTATAATTATACCGGGCACTAACACCGCGCATTGCGCGGTGGCATCTAACTAGTTTAATTACACATTCCATGCAGCTTGTTATTGCTTTGAAAATGTTTCGCTTTGGTTGGAAAGACCGTGAAAGTGGAATTGAATGGACAACAATTTCATTACAAATCATTTTCTACTTATTGTGACCTTTATCTAAAGTCTCCATCTGTATCCATCTCGGACCCTCTCCCAAGGTTTTATTTGTGATGCTTGAATTCAATGTTTTTCCTCTTTACTTGGTTAACTAAGTTACACCAACCTGGATAATAATGTGCATATCAATCTGACAGATTTAAAGAGGAAGTACATGATAGGTGGCAGATTTGTATAAGTTGAAGTGAAGGATAATTTCAGCAGGTATGGAATAAAAATGTTTATTATCACTTTGTTTCATTGCAAGTTAAAGATAGTTTGGAAATCAAGCAAAATATGAGTAACTTACAAGCAAAACTAAACCTGAACCTGGCCTTCCTGAAAAAATTGTATATGACTAACAAACCTTTTGGTTTGACCAAGTTACCTTTGCTAATGGATTTTCAACGGTAAAGGGCGGGACTCATGTTGATACATCGTAACTTGTTAGTTTCTTGGTTTGTGGAGTTTTTACGTTGACTCCATTATGGATCTTATAATTTAGTTTATCTCCTATTGTGTTTGCTGTGGAGAATTTAATTTGGTTTATCTCTTTTTTTTGTTTATCCCCTTTTGTGTTTGATGTGAAAAATTCTCAGGGTTCACATTGATAAAATTGACAAGGAGGTTTCTAATTTAAACATCGGGGTTCGAGTTTCTATTTTGACATCTGAAAGGAATTGTCAAGGGGTGTTGTACTCCAAATAGAAACAATAACTAAAAATATATAGCTGAATGACCCTCATTGTTTGTCCATGTCTTTAGCAATTGATAAGTCATTTATCATGTCATCTTTAATATCTGAATTCAAATTTATATATTTGTGTTGTTTGTTGGTTTTATTTTGTTAACAGGTCAAGTGTAAGTTGATGAGGAAAGAAAATGATTCAGAAGTCACGGATGAAGTGAAGGATCTAGTTTTCTGAATCCGTGGTGATTATTCTAGTTTATGTTTTATTAGTTCATTTCAATGTTCATTTAGTAGAGAATTGGTACAATGCAAGCTTACTTTGAGTATGGACTTAATTATTTGGTTAAATATTTGGGTATTTTGATTGGATGATGAAATTTGTGTAGTGTTTTTTGTTAAAGTGTTGAGTGTTTGGATTGAATGATGAAGTTTGTGCTTATGTATTGTTTTTGGTTAAAGTATTGGGTGTTTAGATTGGATGATGAAATTTGTGTTTATGTACTATTTTTTATGAAATTTTTTGTATTTTTGCATTGTTTTATTGCTGATTTTAGATTTGTAAGTGAATATTAAATTGAACAGGATAAAAAAAATTAGAAATCAAAATTATACAAAAAAACTAATTAAAATTCAAAACACTATCAACTACGGGACTCTAAACCGTAGGGAAAGACAACCCAATCATACCTACTAGTGCCAAAGCGTAGGCATTAGTTCACAATAGCTATGGTTTTGCTTTCGGAGGTATTGTTGACCTTTTTGTCGAAAATTTTTCCCACCCTGACAAAACAGTAGGCAGAAGCGTAGGCTTTACATTGACTACGCTCGAAAAACCGTAGGCTGTTATTGCCTACGCCTGCATTTACGACGGGGTGCAAAACGTAGCTAAACAGTAGGCAATAGTGTCTTGCCTATGATTTACATCTTTTAGCTATGGTTTGGCCTCCGTAGGAAAGCTTTTTTTTTTGTGTAGTGAGGATTGATTGTGTGTAGCAATAAAGTGCATAATTAAGTCCGGAATGTCGAACCCACAAAGACTTGTATTTCAATTTTGGAAGAATTTACAGCAAGAACTAAATAAAGCTTATAAATAATTGGAGAAAATAGCAGATACCCCCCCCCCCCCCAAACTATTAGGTGATGTTCACTTTGCCCCTTGAACTATTAAAAGTTGCAGTCAACACCCTAAACTATCATATATGTGCACTTTGCCCCCTCGGTCATCTTCGGGCAGCACACAGGGGGCAAATTGCTACAAATCGCATAGGTGAGGGGGCAAAGAGCACATCACCTCATAGGTGAGAGGGCAAAGCGCACATCACCAGATTTTTTTATTTTTAAAAATTTATACTAATTTTTTATTTTTTAAATTTTTTATTTTTATACTTTTTTTCATTTTTTTTTATTTTCATGTTTTCGGATTTTTAAATTATCTTTTCTGTTTTTAGAAAATTATGAATATTTGAATTTATACTTCTTTTCATTGTTTTCTTATTTATTTCATGTTTTATTTTTATTTTTCTTATTTTCATATTTAAAAATTATTTATTTCAAACCTAGAGATAATATTTCAAGAAAAATCCAAATAAATCCCAATATGCATGATTTAAATTGAACGATGAATGAGTAAAATTTTCCCGAAGCTAACCGAGGGGGGTTAAGTTAATATTAAGAATATTTGAATTTAAAAAAAAAATTGCAGATACCCCCCCCCCAACCTATGAGGTGATGTGCGCTTTGCCCCCTCACCTATGCGGTTTGTAGCACTTTACCCCCTGTGTGCTGCCCGAAGCTGACTGAGGGGGCAAAGTGCACATATATGATAGTTTAGTTGAGTGCAACTTTCAATAGTTTGGGGGGCAAAGCGCACATCACCTCATAGTTTGGGGGGTATCTGTTATTTTCTCTAAATAATTAAACACAACTAAATTAATTAATTCTAATTATAAAATAAGAAGATAAAATTATATGCGGAAGCAACTAAGACACATGTAATCACACAGATTTACTTGTAACTATATAGATATTGCTCTTCAAGTTATTAGACCAGTGTTGCTATGGCGGAAAATTCCTTAAGAGTATTATCACGCGGATCCCTTGCTCATGATAACCTATACTAGATTAGGTGTAGCAATCTCTACAACATGCATTAAACACTAGAATTTTTTCCAAACTTATTCAGATTTATCCGTCCAAATAAACCCGGCTAACAGCATTCGGAGTATGTAGCTATCCCTAGCATCAACTAACTTAGATGATATTATGATTTCTTTTGCACCGTAATTTACTTTCTGCCGAACAGACAAACTAGGCAAAATAGCACACAAATGGTGATCAAGCATATGAATGGAGTAAAAGCACAGAAATCGTAGCACATAGCAACATCAGAGTTAATTCAAATAAACAACTTTTATATATCAACCATCATAAAGCTGGCCTTACATGGCCTTAGTCTAATAAACTTAGTTCATAAATGCTAAGAAAAGTAAATCAGAATAACAATAAATAGTCATAGACAATTATCTATTTAATCTAATGAACTCCCTATTGTTGAAGATGAATTCTTCTGGTTATTCTTCTTCTTTCTCTCCAAGTCTTGAATTAGGGTTGTTGTAGTCGGCCTCTCTGTTTGTGTTTCGCCCCGTCTTTTTATATCAATTATCGAACAGTCTCCACTTGGAATCAAACTTTTAAAATGCGAAAAATGCTCTGTCGAGACTCACGTTCGAAAGTTGTGCTGCTGGCGTGCGTGCGTAAAACTCATAACATTCGGGCGCTACACTTCCCCACGTCCAAACGTTAAGACCATCACGTCCGTGCGTAAATCTTCCGACGTTCGAACGTTAGACTTTAACTTCTCGGATTCTTCACTGATCGTGCACTTTACTTTTTATTTCCCTTAATTGCATTAATTTATACCTGAACTCAAATACCACACTGATTACACTCATTTGTGGCATAAATTACATATAATTGAACATAAATCATGCAATTTTATCGAACTAAACCACGTAAATTCCGACCCTATCAACACCCCCAAACTTAAACATTGATGGTCCTCGAGCAATGATAGACATGGACTTTGGATCACACATCTAACAAAAAAGAATTTAAAACAAAAACAAAAAGGATAACTTCACTTTCGTGGAGAAAACGATTACACTTAGCATATGTAACAAGCCTTTAAACCATTAAGTTTACCTAAAAAGGACGAGTTATAGTCTCGTGAGAGTTTGCAGACGATATACCCACAAAATCTAGCAAATTTCAAACCTAACCCAATCAATACATATCAACATAATTAACAAAAAACAATGGCACACATCCCTCCTTTTAAGCTCCAAAATATTTACATACATATCAAATACTTTTGCTCATGTGACACCTCAACTCGAAAAGACTCCAAAGGGTGTAGTGAGAATAAATCTAAGGCATTATAGTCAAGAGGCATCCTTACTAATTTTTGGACATTAATCCCATATCTATCAACTTTTGATCCAACAGAAGGCACAAGAATCATAGAAAACTTCATAGCCATGTAAATTCCATTACTCAAACATTCAAACTTTTAACTTATATGAAACTTTCCATTTAAATTCATTAAGGCTAGACCATGTTCAATGTCTTATTCCATTAGGCTTTCTATGGCACCCATGTAACAAGCTTTAGATCAATGACTCCCAATCTAAATATTCTTAGGGCATTAAGTGTAAAGACACTCCTAAGAATTTAATCACTCGAGTGTTAAAGTCCACGAAACAAAACTAGATCCTTCACAATTAAACTTTTTTGACTTGAGCAAAGCTCAAATTAGCATAATAGTAAAGTATATAGGCATGAAACTTTTACCTCCAATATATATTAGCCTGACCACTTTTGGTCATACCAAAATTTCAACCTTATTCAATCATTATTTAGCATACAAAATTAACTGCTCAACTCATAACCTTATGAAAAATTTAAGCCAATATTTCCGGAAAAAATTTCTTAAGTGTCTCAAGATGATTATCCTCTCAATTCCTCTACCCTCGACTTATGTGCATTTTGAATCATCTAAGGAAATCAGTTCTAGTCTAGGGTCTCCATGAGTAATTTCTTACATATATATGTTCCATTAAATTCAAATTATTCATAGAAATCATGCCATTTTTCTAAGTTAATCAATCTCAATGTATCAATTGATAGAACTAAAAACTTTTTCAAACTTGATTTTTTTCAACATAAAAGCGTTTATTTGAAAAATTGACACTCCCCCAACCTTAAGCTAAAACACCTGACATGCATTCTTTAATATTTTCCTACCCCCAAACTTAACTCCAACATTGTCCTAAATGTTGCACAAGCTAAAACATAAAAATGAAAAAAGAAAAAGAAAAAACTACCGACTAAGATGCTGAAAAGTAAACCTAAATTCCTCATGCGAATGTTATGGGAGAAATTCTCGCAGAAGCGCCAATCCAATCATATGCCACTGGTACGTGTCGAATGTGCCAAAATAAAATTTACTGTTCTCACAAGGATTTGTAGTACTCGTAGGTCCAGGTCGAACCCTAGAGATTGGTTGATCAAAATAATATTCAATGGGGGGGGGGGGGTGTTGTTTGGATGAATTCAATGACTAAAAATGACAGGAACTAAATAGGAATTTCAATAAACGTAAAATATCGATTCAAGGATAATTCGTTCTTTAATTCAAGTCGATCATAGACACCTAAAATACTATCTATTCTTCGATTACTTAGCCAAGAACCTAAATAACCAGCTATTTAGATCCTTATTGACTTCCTTATATCATTAACCAAAGCCCAGCACCCGGTTAAATTCTTATTATCAACTGAATCGGTATTAAGCAATCCTAATCATGTCAATAATAGCATAATGAATTAGAAGCGACTAAGGATAAACAATAGTTTAAGCAAGCGCCAACTATTTAATTTACACTAATGTTTCCCTCGAGTAATCAATGAAAACTGAGATTGCAATCTTGAAAACTCAATTGCTACGAGCACAAATCAAGCATAACAATTACGGATTATGAAGATTTGTTAGCAATAGATTGTAATAGATAATAAGAAACAAAAGATAATCAACCCCTAGATAGATCATGAAGCTCCGTGTCTCACAACATATGAATTAAATTGAACTACCTTGAATCGAAAGAGAAAATTAGCTATTCATTAATAAAAGTACAATAGTTGATATAGTATTTTTCTTAACTCTCTTCTCTTTTTTTTTAGCTCTAAGAATGTGCTATATTTATAGAGAATAGGATTCCTTCATAAGAATTTTAAGTTGTCTTCTCTTTGAAATCAATTTGAAGTTGTCTTCTCTTAGAAATCAATTTGAAGTTGTCTTCTCTTAGAGATCATTTTGAAGTTGCCTTCTCTAGCCGCCAGATTTTAATGCAGGAATTAGAACACTGATTTGGACTATTTGCAGTCCGAATTTGACTTTGCCTCCTCTTAGAAAGTTGTAGATATGCATGTTGGCTATCCAATTCAGCTGGTTTTGTCCAAATACAATGCATGTACCACCAGATATGAATTTTCTACCAAAGTGGTGCAGTCCAGCCCGCAACAGAAACAGCTGTGAGTTCTTGAGTGTATTTGAGCCTTATCCCATCCTAATTCGGTTTAGTGTTCTTCATATGAATTATGGAGCTTTTCATTCGATTTCTAACCATATAAAAACCACTAACACAAGAGGTGTTTAGCTCCAGATAGGATTGTAATTCCATTGTCACGCCGAATTGCCCAATTTGATTGAAAATGATTAATTCAATTTAAAACCTACCCAATTCATAAAATAAGATAAGATTAGTTCAAATGGGTGTATAATCACAATAAAATGCTAAATATAAAGGGAATTAAATATATAAATATTGCACTCATCAGCCACTTCTACCAAACATAGAAAAACAAGCATTCTAGCAAAAGAAACCAAAACAACAATTTAAACAAAAAGATATAGATAAATAAGAAGTTAATATAGTACCAGCACATGTGAAAGAAAAATAAACAGGCAAACAGGAAAAAAAAATCAAAAGAAACAAAAACAACGATCACTTCTCCGCTGTCATATCAGCATCCTCCTCAGTAGATGGAGCAACATTGCCACCCGGCTGAGCTATGGGCTCATCAGGGGCCGAAAACGAATAAGGGATGAAATCTAGTGCTAATAGATAATCAGGCACCGGACATCCCGCTGCAGTATCTGCAACAACCATCAAATTACTTTGATACTGCCCGAAATACTGACTCAACATCTGAAAGTTCACACTAATAGCATTCTGAATCTGGTGCTGGAAAGATGTGTAACTCTTCTGAAATGTAGTAACCTGCTTCTGTAGACCCTCAAGTAACCCGGGATGTGCATATGAACCATCCCTCGAACTTTCACCTTTCTCCTATGCGATTCTAGTGGTTTTAACACCAGGATTCGGATGAATGATTTCCTCAATATCAAGCTCACCTTCAGCTGTCGTGAAAATCTCTCCCTTCCGCTGTTGAATCTGAGCATTCAAGCAAAGAGCAGTGTTCTTTACTTTCAGATTATGAAAACCTCCCCTCCAAATCACTTAATTTGTCCCACTAACGCCTTATGTATCAAACAAGCAGGATCGATTTTCTTGGAAGAAAACATAGCATACCCAAGTACTGCCCATTCCCTGTTAACTTCAGATTTGTTCGTAGTTGGTTCGATTGAAAAAACAGATAAAATCGTATAGGAAGCGAGCTTCTTCAGTTAAATATTCCCTCTTAACAATGTCGTTCAATTCCGACACAGCACCCGAGTGTGCAATCAGACGTAGCACCTCATCCAAATTAACAAGAAGATTTCCTATACAAGGCCTAATTAAAAGGGCCAAACTCATAAGAGATACTCGTGGGAAGACCAAGGCAATGGCGAATATCCTCATCGGTACATGGAACAATTTTCCTTGTACAGTAACAGATGACAATGTAAAGAAACCAGGAGCTTTCAAAAAAAACATCAGAAGTATTGACATAAAATTCCTGGACCCACTAGAGCATAATAGGTTGTGGTGGTTCGTAAAATTTCAACTAGTCATTATCTTAAATATTTTTTTCAGACTAGGTCGCTTTCGCACTAACTGCCTTTCTTTCAAAACCAGCTGGGGTTTAAGATTGCTAAATCCGAAGCCAAATGGATCACTGGTTCTGCTGTGTTGTAGCAGGTGGAGTAGGTATCGTACTAGAGGTACCCTCTCCAGCTTTTCTCTTCTTTCTCTATTCGCAGTTTGTTTAAGACCAAGCATGAGGCTAATAACAATGCATTTAGAAAATTATCTAGACAACAATCCACCTAAAACCCATCAATATGAACAATATCAACACAAAATACCCCCAAACTTGTCGTGTGCCAACCCTAATCTAGCAACTTTGAATCACAACCTCAGTAAGCAACACCCATCCACCGTTGAGGAATACGGAAGAATGACACAGTAGGTTAGCTAACCTCTTATCGAAAGATTTAGCGCAATAGAAGCAGGTAACTCACGTTCGAACGTGCGTTGCCTAGCGTTTCGGACGTGATTACCTTTCCAACTCAGAGACAGCAACTTATTGTTTGGACTGTAGCGTGCGGATGGAAATATGCTCTAGGTGGTGTAGTGATGGTGTCCAAAGGTGGACAATGGTTGTGATGTGGAGGGGAGAAGAAAGGGTGGGAGTTCGAGCGTGAGAAGGAAAGAGAGGAGTCTTAACTAAAATTAGGGATTTATGACCTTTGGATTTTTCTATGCTGACTAGTCCCCTTTTATATTGACAAGTACGCGTCCCATGTTCAAACGTGAGAGCTGGGATGTCAAATGTAAATGTGCTGATGTCGGATGTGCTGACTGCGTAACTGCGTAGACTTTACTACTAGGTCATCCGAACGTTATGTAGCTCACGTTCGAACGTGCTGTTGGAGTTATTTTCCTGCATGAAGAAACAGACACAGCTCAGAAACAGCAAGTAAGACAGAAATTAAAAACAAACAAACAAACAAACAAAAATGCATAGAAAAAGGCTTGGGTTGCCTCCCGAGAAGTGCTTCTTTAAAGTCATTAGCTTGAATTTGCAAGTCATGTTAGTGGGCCGGATCGGAAGCTCAACAACAGATCTCATCTGCAGTCCAATCATTTCCTGCATAATATTTCACCCATTGACCATTGACTGCAAAGGTCCTTCCATGTTTCGTAATTATCTCTACAATGCCTGAAGAGTAAACTCGTACACCCAGAAAGGCCCGACCAACTAGACTTAAGTTTCCCTAGAAACAGCCATAGGCGAGAGTTTTTATAACAAGACTCGCTCTCCTTCTCACGATGAGTGATGTGCTTTTCATGCCATCGCTTAGTCCTTTCCTTGTACAGCTTTGCAATTTCATATGCATCATGCCTCCACTCCTAATTCATGCAGCTGGAGTATCCTATTGTCACCTACAGCCTTGGCATCAAAGTTAAGAAACTTGATGCCCAGTATGCACGATGTTCAAGTTCCACAAGTAAATGACATGTTTTTCCAAAACTAAAGTATAAGGAGACATGCCAATTGGGGTCTTAAAAGCAGTTCGGTAGCCATGGTGCATCATCTAACTTGAGAGACCAATTGTTATGTGGTTGTTAACCATTTTTTTTTTCAAAATTCTCTTAATTTCCCTATTTGGACATTCCCTTGGCCACTAGTTTGAGGGTGATCTGGGGTGGACACCTATGTTTAACATCTATTTACTCACAAACTTTCAAATGCCTATTTCAAAATGAGGACCACCATCGCTAATGATAGCTCGAGAGGCATGCCAGATCTTGTAAAAAAAAATCATTTTTTCAAAACTATCCCTCATAAGGGAGGGCAGGGGAAATGCTGTTCAATCACATGTAGAAAATAAATTGACTTGACGGGAACATAATTTAAAAAAAAAACTTTTTAACCCTGAGCGAATGGTTTTTGTCTCAACAGGGAAAACATCTTAACCGCGCTTTGGCCCTTAAAACCCATCTCAGGGCTCTTAGGGGGATACGGGATAGTGAGCGTGACAACTGCGGGTCTTGGGTGAAACGGGACTTGAAAGATTCTTCGTTTGGCGGTTGGGTGCTCCTTCAAAAAATAAGTTTAAGCGTTCGGAGAAGGGGAGGTAAAAGCAGGGCAAGGGGTGGCTTCCTCGGAAAAAATTTATGTTTGTTTATATACCTTTCTAGCTTTCCTTCCGGGCTTGACCCAGGGGGGGGGATCTGGTCCCCTTCGGCCTCCTTCATGGGGGTTTCCTCAATCCTCCTTTTTGAGGGAGTAAGGAATTATAAAACCTGAAACATTGGGCGGTCTAGGAGCTCCTCTTGTCTTTGGTAAGTACAAGGCCGGGGGGGAGGGGACGGGCTTCACGACTTCCTCTTAAGCAGGATGCTCAGCTTTCTCATCCGATGCTTCACGTACTTCTTGACGCTCAGACAGTGGTCTAGCAGCACCACCAACCTTGGGAGGATTGAATAGATTGTTCATAATCCTTTTTCCCAGCAACTTGGCCTTATACAGAGGTTGACCAGACGAGTAGACACAATTTGATCGATATAGCAGGTCACTCAAAATAAGCCCATAAGGTTTATTTGGGGCGCTTAAACAGTTCCAAAACCTTCCAAAGATATACTCACTCCAGTTGATCTTGATGTTGAGGAGTATTGCTGTCATCATCTGAAATTGTATTGGGTTGACCTTATCAAAAGTACCCACTCTGCATTCTATGATTTTGCTGCAGAAATCAGCCATTAGTCGGTATTTAGATATTAGTTCTTTCTTTTCAAAGTATTGTTTGTATGGTTCACCATCATAAGAACTCATAGTAGTCCATGCTTCTTTGATTTGTTCTAAAGTAACACAATGAAATGCCTCACCCTCATTTGGAAGATTGAAGTTCTTGGCAATGGAAACAGCAGACAATACAAATTCTTTTGGTGACTCCTTCTTGGATGGAGGAATGAGACAAGAGATAGACTTCTTGTCCTCGGAGAGTTTAGCAATTTTCTAGAAGGTTTCGAATTCCATCGGAAACAGATAGGAGTATTGGGTTAAGAATGTTTTAAACCCAACCTTGGTTATAGAGTCAATCATTTCTGCCAGGTTAATCTGAGGTTGTTCACACAGAAACTTCCAATCGACAACAAGGTCTTCAGTGACCTTGATGGTAGGTTTGGCAGAAGTAGCAGTAAATTTCTTTGGTGCCATTTTAGTGAAGGAGAAGAACTGAGATTTTCTTTTTGAAGAAGAGAGAGAGAGAGAGAGAGAGAGTAATTTTGCAGAAAGCTTTGAGTAAGAGTGAATAATTTTTCTGCAGAAATTCTGTTTTAAATGACACAATAAAGGAATTTTTGAAACTTGTGTTCTCTCGTCTTAGTAGGATTTAGACACGTGTAAAGTTATTTAATCTCAGCCATGAAAATTTTAATTGCGGACGCGAGTTTTAAGCAAGAGAGAGAAGTTACATTTGGTAACTCCTATATATAAAGATTTGAAGTTCGAGTTAAAGTTTTTAAAACGTTTGGCATTTTCAAAGTGTAATGCACGCGCCTGATGGTATACTGACACGTACCCAGACATGTACTAACTCTGAACCGTCATTTTGAAAAGTTTTGATTACCTGCCAGTTTTATTTGATGGAAACGTGTGAATAGAATCCAAAATAGACTTTTGAGTCTATCTACTACCTTAAGAAGCGTGTAAAATTTATGCATAAATTTTATAAACAATTTTATATTAAGTGTTGAAGGGAATAAGTTCAACGCTTAACAAATACCACTTGTTGACGCTTATTGTAAAATGTTGTAACTGTTTTATGTTAACGCTTGTAATCAAGGTCTTTTTATGCTTGAGCATCTAACATATTATGCACAAATAATGCTAAGCGTTGATGATCATGCATATGAAAGCTTTTGATCATTGACGCTTGCAGTTAGGTTCAAGTACTATTTTAAGGTTCCCCCTAAATTTGTTAACTTGTAACAACTTTTCAAAGATCTTTTGGACATAAATAAAGTGGATTTCTCCTAAATTATATGTCTAATAAAATATGATGCAGAAAATGATTAAACATTTAAATCAATCATACCTAATTCATTTCTCAAAGTGAGAAAACGTTGTTCGTTGAGAGCTTTGGTGAAGATATCTGCTAATTGTTTGTCAGTTCCAATAAAGTGCATGGAGATATCTTTCTTTTGAACATGGTCATGAAGAAAATGGTATCTAATGTCAATATGTTTGGTTCTGGAATGAAGAACAGGGTTCTGAGTCATGGCTAGAGCTCTTTAGTTATCACAATGAATGGGGGGTTGGACCTAGGATTATGCCATAATCTCTAAGTTGTTGCCTCATCCATAACACTTGTGCACAACAACTTCCTGCAGCTACATACTCAGCTTCGGCTGTAGAGGTAGCTATGGATTGTTGTTTCTTACTATGCCATGAAATTAACCCATCACCTAGAAATTGACATGTACCACTAGTACTCTTACAATCTATTCTGGAACCTGCAAAATCTGCATCTGAGTAACCAATTAGTTCAAAAGGAGAGTCCCTTGGATACCATAAGCCCACATTTTGTGTGTCTTTTAGGTATTCAAGGATCTTCTTGGCAGCAATTAAGTGTGACTCTTTATGATCAGCTTGAAATCGTGCACACAAGCATACCGAAAACATAATATCAAGTCGACTAGCAGTAAGATAAAGAAGTGATTCAATGATACCTCTATAATTAGTGATATCAACCTTCTTCCTCTTTCATCTTTATCTAACTTAAGCGTTTGGCTCATTGGAATTTTTGAATATGATGTATTTTCCATACCAAATTTCTTAATCATATCACGTGTGTATTTAGCTTGGTTAATAAATATGCCATTAGGGAGTTGTTTAACTTGTAATATTAAGAAGAAAGTTAATTCACCCATCATGCTCATTTCAAATTGTTTTTGCATCATTTTTGAAAATTTCTCACACATGCTTGTTAGTAGAACCAAATATAATATCGTCAACATAAATTTGAACTAAGAGAATATCTTAGTCATTGGTAATTTTAAATAACGTTGTATCAACGCTGCCTTTTGAAAAGCCTCTACCAATAAGAAAAATAGAGAGAGTGTCATACCATGCTCGGGGTGCTTGCTTAAGCCCATAAAGTGCTTTGTCTAGCTTGTAAACCATTCCCTTACCATGGTTGTTGATGAATCCCGGTGGTTGCTCCACATATACCTCTTCTTGGAGTTTACCATTCAGGAAAGCACTCTTCATGTCCATCTGAAAAACCGTATACTTGTTGAACGCTGCATACGCTAGAAACATACGGATTACTTCAAGACGGGCGCTAAGAGCATATGTCTCATCAAAGTCAATACCCTCTTCTTGGCAATATCCTTGAGCTACAAGTTTGGCCTTGTTCCTTATCACAATTCCATTCTCATCCATCTTGTTTCTATAAACCCATCTAGTTCGAATAACTCCTTAGTGAGTTGGCCTTGGTACTAGTGTCCAAACCTTACTACACTCAAACTGAATATTGACTCTAATATTTTCTTGGCGCTGGCTTGGGTTGCACTTTTGGTTCTGGACGCTTAGCACTTGATTCATAGTGGTTAGGTTTATCCTTAGTCTTTTGAGCGTTTGGATAAATCCATCTTTGTGAATCATTTGTCACATTGTCTAGCTTTCTTGATGCTTTGGACAATGATGAGAAGAGCTGTTCTGATTAGCAAGTCTAGCAATCAGCCCAGCTTCTCTCTTGACTATTATATCAAGGTCACTTTTCAGATTTGTTATATCACTTTCAAGTGATTTGTTCTTCTCAATGCATTGTTGCTGAACTTGCAACTCTGCTTTGAGAGTCACATTATCAGTTTGGAGTGATGAAATGATATGAAAGTGATTTTGATATAATTTAGTGGCATGTTGACAATCATTATAATATTCTTTGACTTTGTCAAGTAATTCATCATATGAAAGAGGGAGAGATAATTCAGTGTTTACCTTATGAGAAGCTTCAACATCTCTGGCCATGAGACAAATAAGCGTTGAGTCATCTACTGGCTCATCATCATAACTACTTTCCTCTGACGATTCCAAATCTTTAGGTGCGGACGCTTGTTCTGATTCCGCTAGCAAACTTTTTTGACGAAGGTTGCTCCTGAATTGGTTTCTATCCAAGTAATCCTGACTTGAAGTCTTAGATACGTTTGGATAAGGGCAATTTACCTGGTAGTGCCCTGGTTTCCTGCAATTATAACAAAGATTAGTTTTCATCTTTTGTTCATTTGTTAACCTTGCATTGTGTGGCTTTGAGACCACGGTCCCTGAGAGATTTTGAGCAGACGCTTGGTACTAAACATGCACTTGGGGTGTAGGAACAGAATACTGAGGCGCTTGAAACTGTTGTTGTACTGGAGCAAGCGCTTGATATGAATTTTATCCTTGATTGATGGAACCTTTTCCTTTCTTTTCATATCTCAAGAACTTCCTGAATCTATTCAGTAAAGCCAACTCCTCTTCCTCACTAATATCTGAAACCTTTCCCTTGTTACCTGATTTACCCTTGATTGACGCTATAAGCGCTCCAGACTTAATCACTGGACTGCTCACTGCATCGCTAGTCGAATTCAACTCAAACTCAAATGCTTTGAGTTTCGAAAAAGCATCTTCTGGAGTTAAACTATCCAAATTGTTCGACTCTCTCATAGCTGTTGTCTTCATCAAAAATCTACTAGGTAGACTTCTAAAGATTTTGACCACTATTTCCCAATTTTGTAAATCCATACCCAAAGATGTTGATTCTGTAGTAAGCACTGTGAATCTTATATCCAATTGTTCTAAAGTCTCATTGGGCATCATCTTGAAACTGTTAAACCTTTCCTTTGCAATGGAAAGCTTGTTCTCTTTAATCTGAGCTGAACCACCACAAATTATGGCTAACTTATCCCAAATCTACTTAGTAGTGTTGCATGACTTAATCTTGTTGAATAAGTTGTCATTATCACCGATAGCTGTATATAGAGCATTACGACCAACATTGTCCAAATTTGCTCTTCGACGCTCACCTGGAGACCATTCTTGTTTTGGCTTTTCCACGTAGCCATCCGGAGTGTCTTTCGTGGCTTCGCTCTAGTGATAACCTTATATATTTTGATTGGCCCATCTGAATAATATCGCACATGTCATCATCACATGAACAGAAATATGTAAATGCTTTGACTTTCCATGTGTCACAGTTTGACTCATTCAGTTTGGGAACTTTAGCAAATGACATAGAGAAAATTTAAAGCAACTAGATTTGAAAAGTAATCTAAACAAGCTGTTATGCTTGGAAATCTTAAAATTTCAACTTAAACCGCCCTGATACAACTTGTTGGTCCCAAGTGGCATACGAAAGGGTCTAGAAGGGGGGGGGGGAGTTGAATAGACCCTGAAGTCTTTTTTGACTTCAAAAATATCGTATTAAAAATGTGTTGGACGCTTGAGAAGTAGGCGCTTGACTCAACGTCTATTGAAGACTTTTTGTGAAAGTTAACTTAGACTTTAAGATTTGAATACTATAACCAATTAGGTTTAAGTGTTCACTTCTTTGATCAGTGCTAGCACAGCGGAATGATATTATAGTCTTCTTTGTTTGAAAGCTTTTAGCGTCACAACCTATTTCTTAGTTGCTTAGCTTTTGATTGTGTTTTACTTAATCAATTTATGCAATGATATGATAAGAAGAAAATTGACTGTAAAGTAAATAACACAACATTTGTATGGTTCGTTGGGTGGTGTAATCCCAACTACGTCCTTCTTTTCCTTGAACACTTGGAGACAATCCACTAAAATGATTCTCAAAGAATCACACAGAATCTTCTACAAATTAGGGAGAGATGGATGTCGATGACTCGAGCTCCTTGATCACGCAGATTTCTGCTCCAAAACACTTCTATCCTCTTGCTTCTTTCACTCAGAAATAATGCAAGTATCCAACTTCGACTTCACACATATTGCGAGGCTTGGATGGGGTTTTTCTGAAAGGTTTGTTTGATTTTGATAAAGTTCGAACAACTTGAAATATCTCAATAGTAATGTAGGTTTCTCCGAAAAGAATGTTTGAGATATTGGTTGACTGTCTCAAGATTTGAAGAAAAGCAAAGAGAATGTTTGCTTGAATATTCTGGCTTTTCTGAGAGTTAAGGAATGAGACTTCAATGCAAAAACAATTTGGCTTGGAATTGATCGGATATGTTAGGCTTGTTGTTGAAGTCCTATTTATAAGCATTATTGAAAAAAGTGTCTGTTTGACACATGCACAGGCGCGTGTCTCTCACTTCGGCGAGCAAACAACTTTTGTCCTTTTTCCTGAAAATCTACTGCACAAAGTTGGTGTTGCAGCCTGTGAATAGTTGACAGTCCAATAGGGTGGCTTCTCCATACGTCCGAAAGAGCTTATCACATTTAATGCTCTTATCAGCATTTAATGCATTTGAATTAAATGTCCGTTGGCATTTAATGCACTGAGAATATTTGCATTAAACTCCTTCTGGACTTAGAAATAAATTCAAGTGAAATCAGTTATTGATAGACGTTCATTCATCTTTGAATAACTTCTGTCCGAATAAATGCTTGAAATAGAAGGTCGTTTGGATGCTTGGAATCTTTATCTTCATTCAGACTTCAGGCGCTTGAATCTCCCAACTTAGCTACTAATAAACTCACTCAGAAATTATCAGACGCTCAGTCTAAGAATACTTAGCCTAACACTCTAGAATAAAAATAAAACAAAGCCAATTACAAATCTAACGCTCAAAGCTTATACATGATTTCTACTAAAATCAAACTTACATATTTTGGGGTCTAACAAGTAATCCTTATTGTCATCATCAAAACATCTAACATGAAATTCTTAACATTTACCCTACTTTGGAAAATTACTAAAATCATTAAGTCTAAGTTATTTTTACTGTAACGCCTGACCTAGCGCTCAGCTTCCTCAGTGTTCAAATATTTAAAAGTGATATGAATTTTTGAAGTCGAAAAAGACTTCAGGTTCTATTCAACCCTTCCTTCTAGATCCTTTCGTATGCCACTTGGGACCATCAGTTTTGCTTGGTACTTTTCCCAAGTCACAGCTCCCACCATTGAGGATGAATACAAATCAAGAAGTAGATTTATAGTCATCTACATGAGACTGGAAGTTTGAGTTTGTAAACCATCTACTCTAAATTTTCCATTTTTATACATGAGTACCATATCTTTAGTCATTCTTAAGTACTTCAGGATACATTTCACGACTACCCAGTGTTCATTTTCAGAGTTTGCTTGAAACCTACTTACCACGATAACAGCGTATGGAAGACCAGGTTTTGTATATAACATTGCCTACACAAGACTACCCACTGTAGAGGCGTATGGTATGATAGTGTTAGGTACCCGGCGAGCCATTTGTTTATGCTCGGCCATTTTATAGGTAAAATACTACGAAAATCTTGTTTTAGATAAATTGAATAATTGTAAAATATTCCATAGACTACATATGGTTAGGGAAGCAATCGGGATACCTATGGAATGCTCTCAAAGACCATAACTCTAAATAATGTTCCAAGTCATAGAGGCTATGAGATGTGGGATATCACAGGCCTCACCAAGACTTGTTCATGCATGTAACTCTCCCAAGAGGTTGACGTGTTCCATTGTCAATGGCTAGTATGGCCAGTACATGCATGGAGATTCATACTTTAGATAATTATAGAATTGAACGGCCCCACGAAGGACTCCTCATTGGTGTTGTCGAACATGGAGTCCTTAGGTTTCGTAGTGTGAGATTGGTCCTTAGACCCGAGGTGTCATTGGAAAGGGTCCGATCCACTATACTTTGATATGCACGTGCACTCCAGGAGAGTCATACAGCGTGTATGTTCTGTATACTCTGATTGTACAGCGAACAGATGACATCCGTCGAGGGATTCATCCAGGGTCTTTCACTCGACATTTGCTATGCTGTTGCGAGTCTAAATGAGTGGTGAAAGCCTTTGATCAAAGCATTTGTCTTCTAAGAGGGATTGGTGGTCCCGACTTAGAAGACTGGATCATTAGATGACACAACACAGTTATAGTTTCTAAGGTTATTAGGGTTCGAACGTCGCCATACCCTAGGCTTTAGACGGGAAACTGATGAAGGGATTGTAATTATATGAAGATCATAGCTCGGATTGCTTTGGTTTTCATCGTTGATATCTAGGAAGTCGTTGAGACATTGCTAGACATCGATCCATGACCAATAGGTTCCTTGAGTTAAGTTGGTGAAATTAATCCAAGGTCCAGATAATTATTTAGAAAAATTAATCTAGCATATGGGAGGACTTATTGCTAGCTTGTTAATGAGCCTGAGGGGTCACACATATAATTTAGTTTAGTACTTATTGGCTAATTAATTCGTTGTGAATCAATGGAGGGACTAATTAAATGTACTTAATTAATCAAGAAAAAGGAATTTATTACTTGATATTAATTAATGGTCCTGTAATTCAATATTAGAATATTAAATTGGGAAGGACTAATTAATTAATTAATGAAAAAAAAGGAAAAGAAATAATGTATATATATATACACACACACACGTGCGCATGTCCATGTGTGTGTGGAATATTGGTGGAAAGATTTTTTTTGTTCACCAAGCTTATATATATATATAAACATCTTATAATATATTTTGTAAGATCTTTTAGTTGGTTAAGTTAACTAATTAAAAGAAAAGATCATATAAAATATATATTAAGGATATTGGATAGATATGGAAATATCTAGTTAGTTGGAAAGGAGTCCAATTAATTGAGGAAAGAGAACAAAAGAAGGAAAATAATATACACACACACACACACACACACATTTACACACACCTCCCTTAAGTAAGGGAAGAGGCGTGTGTGTCTGTGTATGTTTCCAATGGGTGGAGTCTATATATATGTGTGTGTGTGTGTGTTCCATCTTTTGACAAAAAAAATTGAAGTGATTAATAATTCACACAAGTCTTTTCTTTAATTCTCTTCTCCCTTTTTCTTTCTAAAAGAATTATTCCAACTCATGTGTTGAATACGAAGAACACTAATTAAATTTCTACTCCTTTTTCCTCATCAGCCAAAATTTGATATTCTCCTGGCTAGCACTGGTGGAGATAATCGAGGATACGAGCTAGGGTGTGGATACATCTTAGAGGCGCAACACTTGGGGCACTTGGGCAAGCTGGTTCGGGATTTTGTAGCAGGGAGCTGCTTAAAAAGGAGTTGATGTTAAGTTCTTCAAGAGGTAAACACAGGAAAACCTTTTGTTTAGGATAGTTTTGAATCTGATGGTACCATGTTTGCCTGGCCCTAATTTAGGGATGTCGCTTTAATTTTAAAATCTGTACTTTCCACTGCGTCAGCATCCTCGGGGTTATACCGATCCCAACATGGTATGACGCTCATTTCCTTTCGATCTTCTTCACTTTGAGGACTCATATTTTTGGATAGATGAATGCCATGCCTCATTGGTAAAAGCCCCTTCTTAGAGTTCTTCATCCCAAAGCTCTTCAAAACCTTCTCTAAGTAGAGGGCTTGAGAGAGCCCTATAGTCCTATTTGATCTATCCCTATAGATTTGAATTCCTAGGATATATGTATCTTCGCCCCAGTCTTTTATGAAGAATATGCTCAAAAGCCATGTCTTGACCATAGTCAATAAGCCAACAGTGTTCCCTATTAGTAGAATGTCGTCTACATATAGGACTAGGAACGATAACTTGCTCCCACTAAACTTTTTATAGACACAAGGTTCATTTTCATTTTTGATGAAACCATAGCTCCTAACTTCTTCATCAAATCAAAGATTCCAATTATGAGATGCTTGTTTAAGTCCGTATATAGACTTATTCAGTTTGCACACTTTATGATAATACTCATGGCATGTGAAACCCTTGGGCTGTTCCATATAAATATCCTCCTCGAGGAATCCATTAAAGAACGCGTTCTTCTCATCCATTGTTAGGAATTTCATGTTAGATGTTTTGATGATGACAATTAGGATTTTTTGTTAGACCCCAAAATATGTAAGTTTGTTTTCAGCTTTGAAGCGTTAGATTTGTAATAGGCTTTGTTTTATTTTTATTCTAGATTGTTAGGTTAAGCTGTCTTAGACTAAGCGTCTGATATGTTCTGAGTGAGTCTATCAGAAGTAAAGTTTGAAGACTCAAGCGCCTGAAGTCCGAATAAAGATGAAGATTCCAAGCGTCTAGTATGACCCACTACACCAAGTGTCACCTTATAGGATAGAAGTGATTCAAGGTTGAATAAGTGTCTATCAATGACTGATTTCACCTGAATTTATTTCTAAGTCCAGAAGGAGTTTAATGCAAATATTCTCAAATGTATTAAATGCCAACGAGCATTTAATTCAAATGCATTAAATGCTGATAAGAGCATTAAATGTGATAAGCACTTTCAGACGTACGGAGAAGCCACCCTATTGGACTGTCAACTATTCAAAGACTGCAGCACTAACTTTTGTGCAGCAGATTTTCAGGAAAAAGGACAAAAGTTGTTCACTCCCGGAAGTGAGAGACACGCGCTCTTGCATGTGTCAAACGGACACTTTTTCCAAGAATGCCTATAAATAGGACTTCAACAACAAGCCAAACATATAGAGAACAATTATCAAGTTGAATTGCTGTTGCATTGAAGTCTCATTCCTTACAATCTCAGAAAAGCCAAAACTTTCAAGAAAATATTCTCTTTGCTTTTCTTCAAATCCTGAGACAGTCAACCAATATCTCAAACATTCTTTTCGGAGAAACCCACATTACTACTGAGATATTCCTAGTTGTTTGAACTTTATCAAAATCAAACAAAACCGTTTAGAAAAACCCCTATCCAAGCTTCGCGATCGGTGTGAAGTCGAAGTTGGATACTTGCTGATAAGCTTGAGTTTTACGTGTTTTAGGGCCCGATAATTGGTTGGTTTAGAGTCGATTATGAGTGATCTTTACCACTTGTGGCTTTGATTTGTGTGTTAAATGAGTACAGGGGTAAAATCATGACAATCGAGCGAAAAGGGCGGAAAAACATTATTTTGGCCACATTCTGCATGCAACGTACGTACGTGGAGATATCAACGTCCGAACGTGAGGCATGTAACGTTCGAACGTTGGCCACGTCATCAACGTTCGAAAGTGAGGCATGTAACGTTCGAACGTTGGCCCAGTCAGCTCCCAGTCAACAACTTATGCCACGTCATCACGTTCGAACGTGAGGGGGCAACGTACGGATGTGAGAGGCGGCTGGACGAATTTTGCCAAGTTGTTATTCCTAATGCAACTAAGAGACTTGGGGGATCCTCTTTTATAAATACCTTCTCTTCCAACATCATTAGGGTTCGAAAATTCCAGTTTTGGAAGAGAGTTGGAGCCAAGAAACGAGCAAGACAAAGAGAACGAAGATTCTACATCAATTCATAATAGGGAGACTTTTAATTCTAGATTATTTGTCTATGAATAATTCTATGTTTTTAGTTGTTTTTCCAATTATGAGTATGAACTAATTTACTTTAACTAATGCCATGTGAATGCCAATTTTATGAGTTAATATAATGAAACTTTGGATGGAAGATTGCTGAAGGTACTGAAGGAGCACAAACGGGCCTTTGGATGGAAGAATCCTGACATTAGGGGAATTAGCCCGGCCATTTGCATGCACAAGATTCTGATGGAAGAGAACTCAAAGCCCACCATACAACCACAGCGGAGGTCTAATCGTCAAATTCAAGAAGTGGTGAAAAATGAGGAAATCAAATTACTCGATGCTGGCATCATCTTTCTTATCTCCGATAGCCCGTGGGTAAGTCCAACTCAGGTAGTGCCAAAGAAGGGAGGTACGACAGTCGTTCTTAATGATAAACATGAGTTAATCCCATCTAGAATTGTCACTGGTTTTAGGGTTTGCATCGATTATCGAAAATTGAATGAACATACCCGTAAGGACCACTTCCCCCTTCCCTTTGTCGATCAAATGTTAGAGAGATTAGCCGAGCATGAGTATTATTGTTTTTTGGATGGGTACTCCGGCTATAACCAAATTGCCATTGCACCTGAGGATCAAGAGAAAACCACTTTCACTTGTCCTTATGGCACTTTTGCTTATAGGCGGATGCCCTTCCGTTTATGTAATGCACCTGCTACTTTTCAAAGATGCATGATGTCTATATTTCATGACATGATCGAACAATTTATTAAAATATTCATGGATGACTTTTCTGTATTTGGCTCTAGCTATGATAGATGCTTGCACAATCTAACCCTTGTGTTGCAGAGATGTGAGGAGACTGATCTAGTCTTGAATTGGGAAAAGTGCCACTTTATGGTACAAGAAGGCATTTTTTTGGGCCATAAGATATCCAAGAAGGGAATTGAGGTGGATAGAGCGAAAATTGAAGTAATAGCCAATCTTCCTCCACCCACCACGGTCAAAGCCGTGCAGAGTTTTCTGGGGGCATGCTGGGTTTTACAGGCGTTTTATTTCTAACTTTTCCAAAATTGCTAAACCTCTGTCTAACTTGACCATGAAAGATGCAATATTTGACTTTAATGATGCGTGCATGCAGGCCTTCCTCACTCTGAATGAAAAGTTGATCTCAGCACCTGTGATGGCTGCCCCCGATTGGAGTTTGCCATTTGAGCTGATGTGCGATGCTAGCGACACTGCCATATGAGCTGTACTTGGTCAAAGGAAGGGTAAAATCTTTCATACTATTTACTATGCTATTCGTACCTTAAATGAAGTACAACTCAATTATGCTACGACTGAAAAAGAGCTTTTAGCTGTGATCTTTGCCTTTGACCAATTTCACTCATATCTTGTGCTTAACAAAGTAATAGTATACACTGATCACTTGGCCTTGAAATACTTGCTTGCTAACAAAGATGCAAAACCTAGACTACTTAAGTGGATCTTACTACTGCAAGAGTTTGACTTAGAAATAAAAAATAAAAAAGGATCTGAGAATGTAGTAGCTGATCACCTTTCTAGGCTAGAGTTAGTGGGTGTGGGAGTGGATGAGATCGCAATAAGAGATGAATTTCCCGATGAGCAACTTTTTGCTCTTTCGTCTATTTCAATCCCTTGGTATGCTGATTTTGCTAACTATTTAGTTGCTGGAATTTTACCCTCGGATCTAACCTTTCACCAAAGAAAGAAGTTTTTACATGATGCTAGGCAATATTTGTGGGAAGAGCCCTACTTGTTTAAAATTGGTGTAGAGGGACTTATCAGGCGATGTATACCTGAGGAGGAAATGACATTTGTCTTGGCTCACTGTCATGATATGCCCATCGGAGGCCACTTCGGGCCGGCTAAGACTGCTGCGAAGGTTCTGCAATCAGGTTTTTTCTGGCCTACTTTATTTAGAGATGCACATGCATATGTCAAATCCTGTGATCGATGTCAAAGGGTAGGTAATATTTCTAGACGACATGAAATGCCTATGAATACTGCGCTTGAATGTGAACTTTTTGATGTGTGGGGTATAGATTTTATGGGACCATTTCCCAGTTCCTGTTCTAATAAGTACATTCTAGTTGTTGTTGATTATGTGTCCAAGTGGGTCGAAGCTGAGGCTTTGCAAACTAATGATGCTAGGGTTGTGCTTAGATTTCTTAAAAAATAGATTTTTACACGTTTTGGAACACCTAGAGCAATTATAAGTAATGGAGGCACACATTTTCGTAACAAGCAATTTGAAAATTTGTTGAGCAAATATGGTGTTAAACATAAAATCTCAACCCCTTATCACCCTCAAAATAGCGGGCAAGTCGAAGTGTCTAATAGGGAAATAAAAAGGATTTTAGAAAAAAACGGTAAATAGCCATCGAACTGATTGGTCTCTGAAATTAGACGATGCATTGTGGGCCTACCGTACTGCTTTTAAAACCCCTATTGGCATGTCCCCATATCGTCTTGTGTTTGGAAAGGCTTGTCACTTACCTGTCGAACTTGAGCATCGTGCCTATTGGGCTATCAAATTTCTAAATTTTGATGCAAGTGCTGTAGGTAATAAGAGGCTACTTCAACTGAATGAGCTCGAGGAGTGGAGACATGAGGCATACGAGAATGCAAAACTGTACAAGGAACGGACTAAGAAGTGGTTCTGATGTACAACTCTAGACTCAAACTTTTCCCAGGAAAACTCAAATCTCGTTGGTCGGGGCCATTTCGAGTCACACGAGTGTCTTCGTCGGGGGCTGTGGAGCTTATTACGGATGACAGACAAGTATTCATGACCAATGGACATAGGCTGAAACATTACTCGGGGACCGACTGGAATGCAGACACATTGTCTGTCGAGTTCCAAGAGCCATAGACTTAGTCGTTTCTGAACAGTCGAGCTATTGACTATAAACAAGCGCTTCGTGGGAGGCAACCCATGCTTCTTGCTTTTCTTGTTTTCGTTTAGTTTTTAGTTTGTTTTTGTTTTCGTGTTTTAATTTTTTTGTTTGTTGTTGTTTTGTTACAGGAAAATGGTCCAAGGGAGGTCAATTTTTCGACTACTGCATGTCACGTACGTACGTTTGGGGGTCAACGTTCGTACGCTGTTTTAAAAATTTTTGAGCTACTGCACCCAACGTTCGAACGTGAGCATGTCACTTTCGAACGTTGGGATTTCGTTTAAAAAAAAAAAGCGCAAACAATTTTTTTTTAGTCAGATCTTTGAAGACCACTAGCTCGTCTTCTTCTTCTCCCTTCATACCAGAACAAAACCCCCCACTTAATCCCTAAATCCCTAAATTCAAAAACCCCAAATCCTCCCCCTCCAATCTTCATCACCAACCACCACACCGCCGCGGTTCCACCGCCCCGGTTCCCCCCCCCCCCCCCCCCCCCACTGTCGATTTTAACACCCCCTAACTGAACCCTTTCTAAATCAGGTCTTCAACTACCGCCGTCTCATTTCCACCGGAACCACAACGCCGCTGCACTTCCGTCACCACTGCGCGGGTTCAGCCCAGAGTTAGCCAATGTTGAAACATTGGCTCGCTGACGTTCGGACGTCAAGTTCAGAGCCTAAATTTTTTTTGAAATTTGACATTTCGACTCGGTAAGTGATTGGCTTGACTCCTCTTCGTCAATTCGTTGATTTTGAAGCCATGTGGGGCTTGTGATCTTTTCTGTTCGATTATTGATTGTTGGTGCGAATTGACGTTGTGAATAAGTTTGGGGCTCCGAATTTATTGTTGACGTTTGAAGGGCTGTTTTGTGTATTTCGTGCTGTTGGGGTTTGTTGTTTGTGGGTTGTTGCTGTGACTGCTGCCTTCCAATTGTTGGTGGATTGTGTGTGCTGGTAGTGCTGTCGATTGTCAGTCGGGCTTAGTGTGGCCATTGACATGGCTAGAACAAAAGGTAACAAGGCAGGCGAGGGGTCGTCAAAAGGGAAAGAGCCAGTGGTTGAACCTGAGATATCTGATAGTGATGAGGACGACAATGTCACCCTTGATCCTCGATTTGATGATTTGGAGGTTCAAGCCATTTTTAGGAGGTTCGGTGTACGGGCGATACACAAGGAAAAGCCCATATTGATTCAAATACCTACGGGAAAGGCCCTACTTCAGTTCCACAAGTGGAAACCGTTCCTCGAGGAGCCCCACAAGATAAACCCGTTCTGGGTACAGGAATTCTATGCTTCAGCCGTCGTCTGTCATAGAATTAAGCAATGCACGGGCGGCTTTGGGTGTCCCTCTGCCACAACTGTACGGGGACGAACTGTTGAATATGATGAGCATGCCATCCGAAAGTGCCTTGGTCTCGCACCTAGGCCACCTGTTTGTGCTTATAATGAGTTGGTACAGAATCACTACCGGGCTGTAGATTTGGCGGTTGTTCTTCAGGAATTGGCAGAGGAGGGTATGAATTTGTCCGACACTGTATCATGCCAAGCATGAATAAGTCTGAGGTGCCCAAAGATCGCGCTGTCCTTGTCTATGCCATATTGCAGCGGAAGGAGATTGATGTTGTTCAGCTTATCTCGTCCGCTTTACAGACTCAGATTAAGCGTTTATGTGCAGAGTTATCCGGAGATAACTCCACTGCTCCATCCAAGAAGAAGACACCATTTATTTTCCCATCACTTATCAGCAGTCTGTGTGAGAGCGCTTCAGTGGAACAATACCAGGGTGAAGAGTTGGATGCCCCGAGGATTCTTTTGGAGTTCACGGGGATGGTTCGCAAGGCTCAGGGAAACAAGCGAGCTCGCCTTGCCCCGACTCGTGGTGAGGGATCGAGTAGGCAGCCTCAGGGGCCGGTTCCTCCACAGTCAGCTTCAGAGGCCGCCATAGCACACTAGATGTCTCAGCTCCGGATAGGCCAGTCATTTATGATGGCTAACATGCAGATGCTAGCTCAGTACCAGAGGCAGTTGATGATTGCATCTGACATTTCAGCCGGGCGACCAGCTTTTGACTACCCTGCCGTTCCTGATTTTATTCCTCTCCCGATTGCGCCTGTTGACGAGCCGAGGTTTGACCCGGCTGATCTTGATGAGGATGGCGATGCTGATGATGATGTTGTTGCTGCTGCTGCAGGGGATGATGTGGATATGCAGTGATGAGCTTCACCGTTTTGGGACCCTTTTAGCTATTTTCCTGTTTTTCTTTCGTTTTCGTTTCTCGTGTTTTATTTCAGTTTTTGTTTTGTTTTTTTTCTGCTTTTCTGTTATTTGGGTATGCACTAATTCGACTAATCCCTATATCTATTTGTACTGCCTTTCTTATGTTTTCTGTCTTAGCCTGTGCCTATATGAAATTTGTCTACTTCGCTGAGCTAACAGAAAGCGTGAGTAGGAGAGTTCTGATGAGTGTTGAGCATTTTGATAGGATCGCCTCGATCTTAGGCTTAACCAACTACTCCTAGGTTTGCTTTTTAAGCTTTCCCGTTCTGTAAGTGCTTCTTTTCCTCCTTTTCACGGTTTGAGTTTCGATGTAACATTGAGGGCAATGTTAGGTTTAAGTTTGGGGGTGTTAGGTAGTGCTTAGTATTTTCATGTTTTGTGATTATAATGAAAAATTCAAGAAAAATCAGGCATGCAATTTTTTATCCCCAATTGTTGCAATGAAACTGATTAACTTGAATTTGATGGCATAATGTCGTGACTTATATTTGAATTTAATGGAAAATACACATATCTTTACTTTGCTCGTGGGACCCTAGATTAGAGTAGATTCTCCTTAGATGAATCACAAATGCACAACAAGTCGAGGGTAGAGGAGTTAAGTGGATAATCATTCTGAAACACTTAAGGAATTTCTCCCGGAAATATTGACTTAAATTCTTCTTAAGGTCATGAGTTGAGTAGTTGCTTCATATGCCGAATAATTAATGAATAAGGTTGATAATTGGTATGACTATAAAGTCAGGCTAATATGTACTGGAGGTGAAAAGTTACATGCCTATAAACTGTACTGTTATGCTAATTTGAGCTTTGCTCAAGCCAATTAAAGTTGAAAGTGAATGAAAGGTCTAGTTTTATTTCGTGGCCTTTGGCACTCGAGCGATTAAATCCGTAAGGAGTGTCTGGACACTTAATGCCCTAAAACTATCTAGTTTGGGAGTCATTGATCCAAAGCTCAATACATGGGTGTCATAGAAAGCCTAAGGGAATAGAACATTGCACATGACCTAGCCTTAATGAATTTAAATGGAAGTCTCATGTGAAGTTAACGTTTAAATGGTTAAGTGGTGAGATGTAAGTGGTTATGAAGTTGTCTATGAGACTTGTACTTTAGGATTGATCGAAGGTTAGTAGAGAAAATCTGAAATTTGGTAAGGGTGCCACTTGACTATAATGCCGTAGACTTACAATCACTACACCCTTTGGATGGTTTATTCGAGTCAAGGTGTAACATGAGCAAGTCATTGATATGTGTATACAATTTTTGAGCTTTAAAGGTCGATTTTATGCCATTGTTTTCTTGTTAATTAAGTTGATTTGTGTTGGTTGGGTGGGACTGAAATTTTGTAGGATTTTGTGGGTATATCTTCTACAAACCCTCACGAGACGAAACTCGTCCTCTTTTGGAAAAATTGAGGTTTAACGGCTTGTTGCATACGCTAAATGCAATCGTGCTCTCTACGAAAGTGAGCTATCTTTTGTTTTTGTTTTATCCCTTATCTTGGTGTTGTTTTAGTCGTAATTTTCTTTTGTTTAATTGCTCGGGGACGATCAATGTTAAGTTTGGGGGTGTTGATAAGCTTGAGTTTTACATGTTTTAGGGCCCGATAATTGGTTGGTTTAGAGTCGATTATGAGTGATCTTTACCACTTGTGGCTTTGATTTGTGTGTTAAATGAGTACAGGGGTAAAATCATGACAATCGAGCGAAAAGGGCGGAAAAACATTATTTTGGCCACATTCTGCATGCAATGTACGTACGTGGAGATATCAACGTTCGGGCGTGGCCACGTCATCAACGTTCGAACGTGAGGCATGTAACGTTCGAACGTTGGCCCAGTCAGCTCCCAGTCAACAACTTATGCCACATCATCACGTTCGAACGTGAGGGGGCAACGTACGGACGTGAGAGGCGGCTGGACGAATTTTGGCAAGTTGTTATTCCTAATGCAACTAGGAGACTTGGGGAATCCTCTTCTATAAATACCTTCTCTTCCAACATCATTAGGGTTCGAAAATTTCAGCTTTGGAAGAGAGTTGGAGCCAAGAAACGAGCAAGACAAAGAGAACGAAGATTCTACATCAATTCTTCAATTCATAATAGGGAGACTTTTAATTCTAGATTATTTGTCTATGAATAATTCTATGTTTTTAGTTGTTTTTCCAATTATGAGTATGAACTAATTTACTTGAACTAAGGCCATGTGAATGCCAATTTTATGAGTTAATATATATGAATTGATTGTTTGTCTTAAATCTATTATTGCTTTGTGTGTTAATTTTATGCTTTTATTCCAATCATATGCCTGATCACCATATGCTTGCTAATTAGCCTAGTTTATGATTCGAGAGAATATAGATTAGGGTTCAAAGGAATTAACACATCATCCGAAAAACATGAGGAATTGCTCCTAGAGATAGGTATAGATTTCCGGGTGCTGTTAGCCGGATTAATCCGGGGAAATTCTAAAACGTGAATGCATGGCTAATAATTTGAGTCTCGTATAGAAATATTTAGAGAACCGTCATGTAGTCATAGGATTATTACAGCCGAGAGATTGGGTAGTAATTAATTAAGGTTTTTTTCCACCAAAACAATAGTAGTCTAATAATTCGAATAATCACTCATATATATTAACAAGTAATAACGGTTGAAGCATGTGCCTTAGTTGCTTTCTCACATAAGAATCTTAATCAATTTGTCAAGTATCATTTCCACTTTCTCATCGTCAATTAATCATCCTCTTTTGATTTAATTTTAATTGCTTTAAATTTTGTCAATCTAAAATACGAGTCTCTGTGGGTTCGACATCCCGGACTTAAAATCCAATTTTATTACTACACACGACCAGTCCACTTGCTGTGCAAACACGTAAGGATTTTTCGTGTCACTTGCCGTATTTCTGGGTGAAAGAAGTAAGAGGATTGAAGTGATTTGGAGCAGAAATCTGTGTGATCAAGGAGCTCAAGTCATCGACATCCATCTCTCCCTAATTTGTAGAAGATTCTGTGTGATTCTTTGAGAATCATTTTAGTGGATTGCCTCCAAGTGTTCGAGGAGAAGAAGGACGTAGTTGGGATTACACCACCCAACGAACCTTACAAATACTGTTCTTTACTTTAGTTTCAGCATTCATTTTGTCATATCATAAATTGATAAAGTAAAACTTAATCAAATGCTAAGCAACTAAATACACTTTTTGTGACGCTAAAGCTTTTAAAGAGAAGACTCCAAAAATAATTCCGCTGTGCTAACACTGACCAAAGAAGTGAACGCTCAAACCTATTTGGTTGTAGTATTCAAGTCTTGAAATCTAAGTTAACTTTCTAAAAACAGTCTTCGTTAGACGCTTCACCAAAGCGCCTATATTTTAAATGAACGCTTAAGTCAAGTGTTAGACACTTCAAGCGTCTACTTTTCAAGCGTCCAAAAATCCTTTTTAATACGAATCTTTTGAAGTCGAAAAAGACTTCAGGGTCTATTCAACCCCCCCCCCCCTTCTAGACCCTTTCGTATGCCACTTGGGACCAACATCCATCTTCCAGATTTCATAGTCCATATGTGCCACTATCGAAATTCGAATGGATTTGATCATGGCTATAGGTGAAAAGGTTTCCTCATAGTCAATGCCCTTCTTTTGACTATACCCTTTTGCCACTAGATTGGCCTTATAGGTGGCGACCTTGACATCCAGACTAATCTTTCTCTTATAGGTACACTTGGACCCGATAGGTACTATACCCTTGGGCTTATTTATTAGAGTCCAGACTTGGTTCGAATACATCAAATCCATTTCCACTTTCATAGCCTCTTGCCATTTCGTAGAATCTATATCCTTCATTGCTTTATTATAGATAGAAGGATCATCTCCATGGTTCCCCTATGCTACAACATGAAAATCATGTTGATCTTGTAGAAGGTAACTATATCTCTCAGGCGGCTGAGATGCTCTACTAGATCGACGCATAGAAGGCTGTATCATTATGGGTTTGGGTTGGGCTTCTTGAACAATTATCTCCCCAGACACTTCGTTTTGTTCTTCCAGAATAATCTTTCTACCCGCTTCTTCTCGAATGAATTCATCTTCGAGGATGATTACCTGTAAGGCCACAATAATCCTATGATCATCGTGCAGGTAAAAGAGATATCCCATGGAATCTTCAGGATAACCAATGAATCGTCCTTTTTGGGACCTCGCCTCCAGCTTTTCCACCTTGGTCTTCTTTATATAAGCAGGGCAACCCTATACTCTTATGTAATTCAAATTAGGCTTCCTTCCATATCATATCTCATATGGTATCTTAGGAACTGAATTGGAGGGACATATGTTTAAGATGTGTGCAGCTGTAAGAAACGTGTGCCCCCACAGTGAAATGGGTAAGTCAATGTAGCTAAGAATGGAACGAACCATGGCTAACAATGTTCTATTCCTTGACTTACTCTACTACCCCATTTAGCTATGGAGTGGCCAGATGAGTGAGCTATAACACTATACCATGTTCTCTTAAGAACTGGTCAAAGTTAGCCCTCATATACTCGCCACCACGATCATATCGCAATATCTTGATACGATGCCCAATTTGTTTTTCCACTAAAGCTTTGAATTCCATGAACCTTTCTGGGGATTTAGACATGTACTTCATCAAGTACACATAACCAAACTGATAAGAGGCATTTTTACGTGTTTTTAAGCCCCTTTGCGTCTATATTTTAGGTCCATTTATCGCTTGAGTGTTGCCGCATGTACGTTTAATTTGTGCAGTAAGTGATTTCAGGCCTTAAAAGGATACATTCGAAGAATGGGCGGAAAATCGACGTATAAAACAAGTTTAGACCAAGTTGCTTCGCACCTCCGCGCCCAAGCGCCCCTCCGACCACGCCCAGGCGCCGAAATAACATCAACATTCTGCTTTCCGCGCCTGGGCGCCGTGCTGTCCACGCCTGGGCGCCGTATCTGCCTTAGTTTCCACGGTTGAGCGCTATTTTCTTATATTTAGAGACCGAATTGGATAAAGTTCCCTTCTACAAAGTTGTAGAGCTATGTGTTAGCTTCAAATGAGGACTTGAATCATCCAAATCGGAGTTTTGTGGAGAGAGTTATGAAGGAAATACAATCACTGCGCCAGACAGAGGCAAATACGCCCAGCATTCTGCTGACGGCGACCGAGCGCCATAATGCCCGCGCCTAGGCGCGCCCACACCCGGGTTTTGATTCCTTTAATCCAAAAGTTCATCATTTGATGGTGGAATAGAATAGTGAAAGCCATGATGTTAGCACATGTGTTGGGGGACATGTTTGAGGGGAAAAGAGCCATTGTTTATTGCACCATGATGGGGTGTGGAGAAAAGAAAGGGAGTGCCCATCAATTCTTGTCTTCAAGGAGAGCATCTCTTGACTCTTGGAGGACTTGACCGGGACACACTCTTAGAGGGGGGACTCTTGACCAATTCTGGGAGTTTAAAAAGGGGAGAGGGAGGCCAAGACAAGGTGAGGAAAACCCCATTGGGGGGGGGGGGGGGGAAACCCCTCACAACACACTTGGGGGGAGAGAGGGGGAGTTGGACGAAAATTCAGGGGGGAGGAGGGAGGCTTCACACTTGGACGAAAATTCAGGGGGCAGAGAAGAAAAGTCCATCATTCACTCTTCACCCATGATCATTCATCACCATTTTTCATCACTTTTGGAGGGGAAGAAAGAGATAGGAGCTAAGGATTGAAGTGCTTAAGCAAGGATCCATCATCAATCAATTGAGGGAGTTTTAATTGCTTGCATTTACATGTTTATTTCCATGAATTTGTATATGTTTGTATTAGATTTTCTTGAGGCCTTGATGAGGGGTTAATTTGTAGTACTAAGGCCATGTGAAGGCCTATTTTACAAATCAATATATGTTAAGTAAATTTTCGTATTAATTCTCCTATTGCTTTGTGTGTTAATTCTATGCTTTTATTCCAATCATGTGTTTGATCACCATATGCTTGCTATCTTGCCTAATCTAGTTGTTCGAGAGAAAATAGATTAGGGTGCAAGAGAATTAACACATCATCCGAAATAAATGAGGAATTGCCCTAGACATAGGTAAAGATTCCCGGGTGCGGTTAGTCGGATTCGTCCGGGGAAACTCTAGAACGTTAATGCGTGGTTGTTGATTAGATTCTCGGATAGACGTATTTAGAGAACCGTCAATTAATCATAGGATTATTATGTGCCGAGACATCGGGTAATAGTTAATTTAGGAGTTTCCACCAAAGCAATAGGAGTCTAATAATTCGAAGAATAGCTTATATGTATTGATGAGTAGATTCGGTTATTGCATGTGCCTTAGTCATTTTATCATACGTGAGATTTAATCCGTTGCTTGTTTCCTCTTTGATTCTTCGTTTGTTTAACCTTTTTCTTGCACTTTACTTTAATTGTCTTTTTCGTTGTAAAATCAAAAACTAGAATTCAAGTCCTTGTGGTTCGACAACCCGGACTTTTTGTCCACTTTTATTACTACACACGACTAGTGCACTTGCTACCAAGCACGTTAAGTATTAGCGTGTCACAAACCTAGAATGATCATTGGTAAATGTTATGAAATAGTGGAAACCCCCATGTTCCATTTCTCCAAATGGCCCACAGACGTCGGTATGGATCAAACTTAAGACTTCAGTGGCCCTTTCAAAATGCCTTTTGAAGAGAGACTTCGTCATCTTGCTTTCAAGACATGTCGGACAGGGATCCGATCTCAATGGCCATATAATCCCATTTTTCTCCAACTCGTGTAATCTTTGCTCTACAGCATGACCCAATCTTATGTGCCAAATTAGTCTAAGGTTTGAGTTTTCCATGCTACATTTTCTAGCGATAGTGTTTACAGCGCATTTATTTTGGACATTTAAATAATATAATTCATTTATTAAAGACGAATTGCCAACACATTTATTTCTAAAATAAATATCGCATGAACAATTGTGCAGATCAAAAATTTTCAAACACAACTATTTGGACCGCGGTCTCCCTTTGAAAAACTAGGTTCATACTTTTTGGACCGCGGTCTTCCTCGGCTAAAATCGATTCTAAATTTTGGATCCTAGTCCTAGATTGCGGTCCACTGCCATTTTTTGTGAATTTTCAGCACCTATTTCCTTCTTACATTGCAACGAAATGGAATGGACTTGCGCCTTCAGGTTCTTTTCAGTGTCGTTAGGTAATGAAACTGGTGCTCTACCCAAAAATTAACTAGCTAACTATCCCAACTGAGTCTGTATATTTCCCATATTAATCTCGAGGTTATGACCCCGGTCATCATTTTGCTATATGCATTGGAGCATCAACTCCTCAAAACTCGGCTTAGTTTCTTGTTGGTGGTACCCCTCTTGTTTTTGATAAGCATTTGGTTGAAAGGGTGGTCTATCATGGTGTGATTGAAATCTCGCGGTTGGCTTAAGCACGTTGTTGCTCTAAAAACATTTGGGTGATTGCGCCATCCCGAGTTGTACTGTTCAGAGAAGGGGACATTTTGACTCTTGTTGGGGTTGTGCACATAATTGGAATTCTCAATAGAATTGTATTGGAAGTGTGAGCTACCTTGCACTTGATTGATCAGGAAGTTCATCGCATCTAGCCTCCTATTTAATAATTCCACTTGTGTAGCTAGTGTAGTGGAAGCATCCACTTCATAAACTCCACTTGCCTTATTCGAAAGTGCCACTGTCTCGGCAGGCCATTGATAGTTATTTTCAGCCATGTTGTTTATCATATCTCAAGCCAACTATGGTGGTAAATTCATGAGGGAGCCACCCCCACCCGCATCAAGATTTGTTAGAATTTCGGGGCTAAGACCTTGGTAGAAGATGGGTACTCGAGCCCATAATGGAAAACCATGGTGAGGGCATTTTCAGAGAAGTTCCTTAAATCTTTCTCATGCTTCATATAGTGATTCCTCCTCAGTCAGTCGAAAACCCTGTATCTCTGCTTTTATAGCTACTGTTTTCCTCTAGTGGAAACTACTTATTAAAACACTTCTCCACCAACTGATCCCAAGTATGAATAGATGCGGTTGACAACGTTTTAAGCCATGCTCTTGCTCTATCCTTCAACGAGAAAGAAAAGAGTCTCAATCTAATAGCATCATCAGTCACTCCGTTCTGTCGAAATGTGCTAAAAAAATCCAAGGAACTTGGTGATATGAGCATGTGGTTTCTCATCCACTGTACCCTGCTACTGGTCATTGGAAATTAACTGAAGTATCGCCGGTGAAATTTGAGAAGTATTCGCTTTTAACGGTTGGTAGCACAATGGCACCAGTGGCTCCATGGATGGTGGGTTTCATATAGTCACGCAATGCCCGAGGAGCATGTTTGTGCCTCTGTGCTAATGTAGTAGCAACCACAACTTGAATTATAGCTTGAATTCCCGGGTCCACCAAATTGATGCCTGGTGGGGCATGTAAGGGATGGTTTTGATTATTCCTTTCCATTCCTTCGAGGTGATTCTGTTTTTGTTTTTGTGATCTTCTTTTTCTATTGAAAGTCAAAAGAATAATATTAATAAAAAGGAAAAACGATTTAATCTTAGAGAAGATAAGTGAATTACAATATCAAATAATGAAATTGTCCCTGCAATGGCGCTAAAAACTTGACACGTATGATTTCACTAGGAAGTGTACTAGGTCGTGGAGTCTAATAAAGAGGACAATGAGCCTGGGTGTGTATATTCTCTAGAGAGACAATTGGATTTGATGCTCGTAATTGCTATGTTACCCAACTCTAAGCTAAATCAAATTATAAGATGACAAATGATTATACTATGAAAAGAAACTAAGATAACAATATGAAAGACAAGGTAATATATCAAAGGGAAGATATGATTAGGTTATGATCCTACTATGTTCTATCTTGTACTCATAAACTCTAAATTACCTGGATTATTAGAACGCTCTTGTTATGGAGAAATTCCCTAAGGTATTCATTACTCAATCTCTTAAAATATTGAGCGCATACTAGTTAACAACTGCCTATATATCTTTACAGAAGATTGAATTTCTTAGGTGTTATGCCCTATATGCCATTGAGGAATTAGATTTAAGAGGGAGTTTTATTTATATTGTATGAACATTAGTATTGATTAATAAAAGGTATTGAGTTTGTCCTTATAAATCTAATTATCGAATTAAATGTATCGAACAAATAGGTCCTTAAGATCAGGGTGTACTCACCACTGCTTATTTGATAAGTAGCAGCACTGGTGGAGTTAAGTGCTTGATCTTATAAACACGGTTCACGAGTTAAAGAATTTAGATTGGGCGTTTAGATTCAACTTGTATGACACTTGCTTTGACAAGAAAAGTGCTAAGTCTCACACTGAATGGATAGTGCGAGTTGGTGTCATGAATATGGTTAACGAAGTTAACATATTCGAACACGACTCGTTGTAATCCTATCACATGGGTTTTTACTCAGTGACAGTCAATGATGAGGATTACCGTTATGATAGTATGAGTGAACTTTAGACTTGAGGAGTTATTTACATTGTGCGCGTACCATTGAATAAGTTATTAGAGTAGTGAGGCCCAATCACCCGTTGGTGGGGTCAATCTCGAAGTACGATTCAATTGGTGCGTTCGACAATGGGAAATGGACTGCCAATAAGGAATTCACTGTCTCGAAAGTAAACGAGAAGCAGCCTTTTGTAAAATTAAAGTCTTTGGCCAAAGCAGTAATAACTGAATTATATTGGATATGAAGGGCATTGTGGTAATTTCACATCAATATGATTATAAAGTACAGTATCAAGTTGTATGAGTGTGACGTTCCATGACTCCTAGTTGATCGGGTTGCGTCAGTGAAGAGTTTATACTCGTATAGTATTTCTAACACAAAGGTTCGTGATGAAATATTCATCTCGTACTTGATTGGGTTTCGGTATAGCTTCACGGGATGGCTTGGCGATAACTATATCCTTGGAATCCTCCCAATGCCAATCAAGACGAGCTTAGAGAGTCGCACTATATAAAGATGATAAAATATATGAGTTTTTCTATTTGAAGGGTATTTTGGTATTTTCACTTGGAGTGGAAATTATCAAAAGGGATATGTATTGATTATAATAAATATATTTAATTATTTTGCTCAATTTTTTTAATTATTGTAATTAAATCATTTTTATTCAATCAATAGTAATAGTATGGTATTATTAATTTAGAATTAATAAAGTACTATTAATAAAAGGACATTAGTATTTAGTTAATTACCTATTGGATTGGATTGGAAATATTAATTAAATACCTAACATTGGGCTTGGAGTTAGAAAAAGCCCAGTACACATATCCCCTAGGTCAGATCAGCCCCCACCCCTCCTTAAGTCAAGGAGTATCTTTTATTTAAATACTAGGTGTTTAACGAAAATCAGAACATTAAGTCAGTTTTTCATCTTAGAGAGTGAAAAATAGTAAAACACGAAATCCTTTTCCTTCCACATAAACCCTAAGGTGCCCAACCCAGTGTAAGGTAGAGGAAGCTGAGCTTCAAGATTTAAATGTCGTCTTTCACGTGATTATCTAGAGGAAGGAATGATCCGTTACTTCTCAATAAAAGGCTAGGCTTTAGGATTTCATTGAAAAGGTAATTAGATCACCACATAATCTTGATATCGTTTTTGTGACTATGAAATTATAAAAAACATGAATTAAATCCGGGCTATGTGAATCATTTTTTTTTATACGCTGGTTTGATTCACAACAGTGGTATCAGAGCCAAATTCATGGCTTTTGATATTTTCGTCATGTGTTTATGTTATTTGATAAATATGAATGCATGATATGAATATTTATACATTGGACGAATATGAATATGAGTTTTTTTATATTTTTCTGTATTGTATGAAAAAACGTAAAATTGGGTGTTATGATTTAATTTTTTGCATGTTTAAGCTATTAGGATTTTGATGATTAAATTGTTCGATTGAAAAAGGTGAGGCGAGACCATGGTGGGATCGCCAAAAAGTAGCCATCGGGCAGCGCATGGTGCACCACCCGACGGGCGACACCGTGCCACTCATGCATAGGCACGACCTGGCCACGCTGTGCGACGCGGCCTGGCTGCATCGTACGACGTGGCTTGGTCGTGTCACACAACGCGACCTGGCCGCACTTCTGTGCAGCCACATGGCGCCGATGTGGTAATGGGGCACGGCGCTGCCCTAACAAGCATAATTTTTTAACTTTTTGTCAGGCAGGGCTCGAACCTTGAAAAAATAAATCCTACAAAAAAAAATTAATTTTTTAAATTGGGGCTTGGCCGATTTTAGTCGATTAGATGTATTTAGAACCTAATGGATGATTTTGAAAATAAAATTGGGCTCAGCCCGATTAGCATTTTTCAAATTATTTTGTGGATTAATTTTAAAATTAAAAATCCCGTAAAATCTTTTTCAATTCAAAATTGGATTTTAATTGAGAATTAAATTTGATTTAATTTTCATTACTTTGTTTAAAATTGGATTTTGACTAAGATTAAATTAGATTTAATTTTAATTAATTTGTTTGAAAAATTGGATTTATTAGCCACTTAAAATTAATCATCAAATTTAATCTTTGGTATTTAAATTGGGTTTAAATGACCAAATAAAGCTTGTTGCGCTTGTTTTATTTCATGGATTAAATCAGGTTGACCCAAATCAATTTGTAATTTGATTTATATTAGAGTTTAATTTTGCTTTTAAATTATTTCACATGTAATTGGGCTCTATTTGATAAAGTTCTCTTTAATTGGATTAAAGTAAATGTTTGGGTTTGGCCCATTAACATTGAAAATCAAAATAAATTGGATTTATTTTTTAATATAAATTAAATTGGATTTAATAAAATATTAAAAAAATACTTAATAATAATCACATATGTGTTTAATTTGATTATGTGCTCCTTTTATCATTATGTGATGGTGACACCTCGTATGGGCTTAGGGTTGGTTTCTTTTTTATTATCTGGGTTGTATTGGGCCTGAGTTAGAGCCCCCCAATTTATCTTTATTTTTATTTAGATCAATTGTATAAGCATCTATCATTGTAATAAAACTATTAGATAGGTCCAATAAAAGGAGAAGACGGTGGCAAGTTTGGAGCGGAGTCAAGGATCTCTTTTGTAATAGATTAGAACCCCTCCCCAATAGACTTATTGGCTCGAGATAATCTAGATAAAAGCCCATACGTGTGTGTTGTTAGAAATCGCTAGTCATTTTTCTTATGCATTTCCATAAATGGTGCTTGACAAATTAATGTGCAAAATGAGACCCAAAACATAATAACTATCAAAGTTATTAAATCTCCCTATATCAAATAATACTAAGTAAAGGGTATTTGATATCCTGGCTCTCTGTCAAATTTTAGAACGAGATGGTTGCATCTTGTGTATGGCACCGTCCCAATATTAGGGGGTCATATATAAAGATAATATGCTTGATCTTCTTTAGTGAATTAGATACCTTCGGTCGAACTGAATTTCGCCCCATATATCAAAAAAGGTTGCAAGGCAAGATTAAATTGTTAGACTTATATGAGTTAATGGGAATAAACTTAAAGGAATCACCACCTATATATTGAAAAAAGGTGTGGTCAAGTGATTCATGAGCCAAAGACATTGAATTGTTAAATGGTTTAATTGGCACTAGGAGCCACCTCAATTTCTGGATGGACCATATATCGAAAAAGGTTGAAACCCATATAGACATTGAGGACCTCAATCACTTACTATGAAACCAATCCAACGAGGTTTTCGATTATTGCAGTGGGAGTACAAAAATTGAGAACAATAGTGGGAGACAAGTAATTGTACAAGTCCTTTATAATTACTTATTTTGAACAATATAAAGCATCTAATGGATAATCTTGGTATTTTCTACAGTTTGATAATTACTATCTATAATGGTTAACCCACTCAACATTCTGCTTGAGAAAACTGTCCTCACTGGACATACTTTTGTCGATTTGCAAAGAAATCTAAAGATAGTCCTTAGTTTTGAAGGGTTAGAATATGTGTTCGATGAAGAGAAGCCTCCAATCCCAGATACTAATATCTTTGAGGACCGACTTGCCTATGTAACATGGGTCAAGGACGACGTCAAAGTTAGAGGTTACATACTGGGTTTGAAGCAATGATCTCCAACGTTCTCATAAGAAAATCAAGAAGTCTGGGAAATCTTGTTGCACTTGAGGGAACTTTATGGAGAACATAGTCGGACTAATCTATATGAAATATTGAGGGAACTCTTTGGAGCTAGAATGAAAGAAAGAGAGAAGGTTGGGGATCACATCCTCAGAATGATCTCTATGATTGAGAGGTTTGAAGCCCTTGATTTCACCATGGACTTCCACCTTCAAACCGATCTCATTCTCTAGTGGCTCCCAAAATCATTTTCACAATTCATTGTGAATTTCAAATTGAACGACATTGAATGCACACTACCTGGGCTAATGAACAAGCTGATCAATGCTCAATCACAGTTGGATCCGATGATGAAAGAAACTGCTCTAGTCATTTCTACTTATTCTAAGAGAAGTCAAAAAAAGAAAAGAGGTAAGAAGCAACTAGGAGTCTCCAAATCATTAGGAAACGATAAAGACAAAATGGTCAAGAAGTTCAAGGATAAGACCCCAAAGAAAACCGGAATCTGCCTCCATTGCAAGGAGCTAGGGCATTGGAAGCGGGATTGTCCAAAGCTAAAAGCTGAAAAAACAAGTATAGAACTTTTTGTTTTTGAAACTAATTTTTCAATGACAAAATTCTCTATTTCATGGGTTCTAGAATCGGGAGCTAGTACTCACATCTGTGTTTTGAATCAGGATCTAGAAACAAGTAGGAAGCTGGGAGAAAGAGAAGTGATGATCAATGTGGGAAGCGGGCACAGTGTCATGGCTACACACGTTGGAAGCACTTCTATTACATTAATGTCGAAACATTCTATTATTTTAGATAATTGTCTCGTTTTGCCCAATGGGCTGAAGAACATTGTTTATATTCCTGGCAACATTGCACGACGTAGCCTGGCCACGTCATGCAGCACGGTTTGGCCGTGCTACAGTGCAGCGACACCGTGTGGTAATCGGGCACGGCTCGACGTGTAATTCTTTTTATTTTTGTCGGGCCGGCCGCGGACCTTGAAAAATTAATCCTACAAGTTTAAAATTAATTTTTTAAATTGGATTTAAACCCTTTTAGTCCATTAGATGTATTTAGAACCTAATGGATGATTTTGAAAATAAAATTGGGCTCAAGCCCGATTAGCATTTTAAAAATTATTTTGTGGATTAATTTTTAAATTAAAAATCCCTTAAAATCTTTTTCAATTTAAAATTGGATTTTAATTGTGAATTAAATTGGATTTAATTTTCATTACTTTATTTAAAATGGAATTTTAATTAAGATTTAATTTTAATTAGTTTGTTTGAAAAATTGGATATTTCGAAGGCCAAAATTGGATTTATTAGCAACTTACAATTAATCATTAAATTTAATTATTGGTATTTAAATTGGATTTAAATGACCAAATAAAGCTTGTTGGACTTGTTTTATTTCATGCATTAAATAGGGTTGACCCAAATCAATTTGAAACTTGATTTAGATTAGGGTTTAATTTTGCTTTTAAATTATTTCACCCATAATTGGGCTTTACTTGATAAAGTCCATTTTAATTGGATTAAAGTAAATGTTTGAGCTTCGCCCATTAACACTGAAATTCAAAATAAATTGGATTTATTTTTTAATATAAATTAAATTGGATTTAATAAAATATTAAAAAAATACTTAATAATAATCACATATGTGTTTAATTTGATTATGTGCTCCTTTTATCATTATGTGATGGTGACACCTCGTATGGGCTTAGGGTTGGTTTCTCTTTTATTATCTGGGTTGTATTGGGCCTGAGTTAGAGCCCCCCAATTTATCTTTATTTTTATTTAGATCAATTGTATAAGCATCTATCATTGTAATAAAACTATTAGATAGGTCCAATAAAAGGAGAAGACGGTGGCAAGATTGGAGCGGAGGCAAGGATCTCTTTTGAAATAGATTAGAACCCTTCCCCGATTGACTCGTTGGCTCGAGACAAACTAGATAAAAGCTCATACGTATGTGTGTTATTAGAAATTGCTAGGCATTTTTCTTATGCATTTCCATAAATAGTGCTTGATAAATTAATGTACAAAGTGAGACCCAAAATATAATAGCTATCAAAGTTATTAAATCTCCCTATATCAAATAATACTAAGTAAAGGGTATTTAATATCCTGGCTCTCTGTCAAACTTTAGAACGAGATGGTTGCATCTTGTGTATGGCACCGTCCCAATATTAGGGGGTCATATATAAAGATAATATGCTTGATCTTCTTTAGTGCATTAGATACCTTCAGTCGAAGTGAATTTCGCCCCATATGTCGAAAAAGGTTGAAAGGCGAGATTAAATTGTTAGACTCATATGGGTTGATAGGAATAGACTTAGATGAATCACCACCTATATATCGAAAAAGATTGGGGATAAGTGATTCATGAGCCAAAGGGATTGAATCGTTAAATGGTTTAACTGGCACTAGGCGCCACCTCAATTTCTAGATAGGCCATATATCAAAAAGGTTGCAACCCATATAGACATTGAGGACCTCAATCACTCACTATGAAACCAATCCTATGAGGTTTCCGATTATTGCAGTGGGAGTACATTAATTGAGAAAAATAGTTGAAGACAAGTAATTTTACAAGTCCTTTATAATTACTTGTTTTGAACAATATAAAGCATCTAATTGATAATCTAGGTATTTTCTGCAGTTGATAATTACTCTCTATAATGGTTAACCCACTCAACATTCTGCTTGAGAAAAATGTCCTTACTAGACATAATTTTGTCGATTGGCAAAGAAATTTAAGGATAGTCCTTAGTCTCGAAGGATTAGAATATGTGCTCGATGAAGAGAAGTCTCCAATCCCAGATGCTGATAACTTTGAGGACCAACTTGCCTATGAAACATGGGTTAAGGATGACGTCAAAGTTAGAGGTTACATACAGGGTTTGATGAGCAATGATCTCCAATGTTCTCATGAGAATATTAAAATGTCTGGGGCGATCTCGCTGCACTTAAGGAAACTCTATGGACAACACAGTCGGACTATTCGATATGATATATCAAAAGAACTCTTTGGACCTAGAATGAAAGAAGGAGAAAAGGTTGGTGATCACGTCCTCAAAATGATCTCTATGATTGAGAAACTTAAAGACCTTGATTTCACCATGGACTTCCACCTTTATTTCGATCTCATTCTCCAGTCGCTCCCAAAATAATTTCGCAATTCATTGTGAATTTCAACATGAATGACATTGAATGCACACTAGTTGGGCTAATGAACAAGCTGATCCATGCTCAATCACAGTTAGAGTTGAAGATGAAAGAAACTGCTCTAGTCATTTCTACTGATTCTAAGAGAAGTCAAAAAAAGAAAAGAGGTAAGAAAGCAATGATAAATCCAAAAAGGTCAAGAAATTCAAGGGTAGGACCCCAAAGAAGACGGACATCTGCCTCCATTGCAAGGAGCTAGGGCACTGGAAGCGAGATTGTCCTAAGCTAAAAGCTGAAAAAGCAGGTATAGAACTTTTTGTTTTTGAAACTAATTTTTCTATAACTATATTCTCTACTTCTTGGATTCTAGATTCGGAAGCTAGTGCTCACATATGTGTTTTGAATCAGGATCTAGAAACAAGTAGGAAGTTGGGAGAAACAGAAGTGATGATCAATGTGGGAAGCGGGCACAGTGTCACAGCTACACATGTTGGAAGCACTTCTATTACATTAATGTCTTAACATTCTACTATTTTAGATAATTGCCTCGTTTTGCCTAATGGGCTAAAGAACATTGTTTCTATTCCTGTATTGGTCAGGAGATACTTGTTTACTTTTAATGCCAATGGTTATGATATTTATTTTAGAAATAAAAATGTTAGCTCAACATCTTTAGTTAATGGATTGTATTATATTAATGTTCAAAGCCATTGCATGGTTTACACTATGACTAAGAAGCATAGTATGAACGGTACTAACCAAAGACTTATGTGATATCTTAGACTTCGACATTCCAGTGAATTCAAGGTTCACGAGTTGGAGAAACGAGGGCTTATCGGCCCTCTTGGATCAGATTCATATCTAACATGTGAATCCTGTCTAAAAGGAAAAATTACTAGGTCACCTTCACCAGACATTTTGAGAGATCCAAGAAAGTTTTGGGTTTGGTTCATACAGACATTTGTGAGCCCTTCAAGGATGATGCCTATGGAGGTTGATATTACTTCATTACATACATTGACGACCATAGTATATATGTACTCGTGCATTTAATGAAACATAAGTCTGAAGCTATTGAATGGTTCAAGGAGTTCAAGACTATGACTGAAAAACAAACCGGGCACAGTATTAAGGCACTACGACCGGATCGTGGTGTCGAATATATGAGTGCTGAGTTTGATGAGTTCTTAAAAGAACACGGCATAGTGTTACAACTTACTACTCCCGTAACCCCACAATTAAATGGAGTAGCTGAGCGCAGAAATCGTACTTTATTGGATATGACAAGATCTATGGTTAGCTACATCAATTTACCTGTTTCACTATGGGGACATGCTTTGCTTACAGCTGTACACATATTGAATAAGTGTCCCTTGAAATCTGTTCCCAGAACACCGTATGAGTTGTGGTGTGGAAGCAAACCTAATCTCAAGTACATAAGAGTATGGGGTTGCAAGTTGGTGCTGTAGTGTTTGAATAGTTGACAGTCCAATAGGTTGGCTTCTCCGTACGTCTGAAAGTGTTTATCACATTTAATGCTCTTATCAGCATTTAGTGCCAAGTAGTATGCAAATTCAACGCTTGAGACTGCATTGTTGAACAACATTTCCACAAGAGCCCGGTCTCTATCAATTATCTTGGCTAAATCATTTTCAGCGACGATGTAGCATTCTTCATTATAGTCAGCTGGAATGAATTCTTCTTCAGGGACTGGAGGCATGAAATTGACATAGTGATCAATTGTTCTGGAGGGGTCCAGACTGAAGAAGTGCCTTGGCACAGGAGAACTCTCTATTGATTTTGTAGCGTCTTCAGCAATGCTCTGATCTTCTGAGATTGCCTCTACTGTAATCAATGCTGTTGGTGGTGGGGAAGCTTCCTCTGAGATAGGCATGCTTCTGACAACATCTTTGGCTATGGCCACCACTTCAGTCAAGTTGACATCGAGATGGACATCAGTTGACGCTTCAGCCGCAGCTGGAATAAGAGCTGAGAGAGAAACATCCTCTATAAGAGCAGGATCTTCAACAGATGTAGGAACGAAAGAGCTGTGGGAAGAAATAAAATTACCCTGAGAACTTATCTCAACAGCAATACTTTGAGCGCTTGGCTCAGCTGCAACTTGAGCGCTTGGCTCAACAGTCTCAGGCTCTTGAGGAACAGGAGCAACTCGACGCTTGCTGGTCCTGGAATGCTTGAAAATTTTCTTTACGTTGACTCCTTCAATGAGCTTAAGCGGTGGAGCAGGAGGATCAACAGCTGGTTCTTCAAAGTCTATTTGTTTGATGATCCCTGCCAGCTTCCTTCTCATGAGAGGTAACTTGTCTGCAGCATCCTCATCGATTTCCTCATCAACCTTTTGAGGAGAGGGGACAAATTGAACCTTGGGCTTTCTGGGAGCCCTCTTCTTTGTTGCAGCCGGACGCTTCACGGCTTCTTCTAGCACTGGACGCTCAGCTTCCTCATCGGACGCTTGACGTACTTCCAGACGCTCCGAAAGTGGTTTAGCAGCACCACCAATTTTGGGAGGATTGAAGAGATTATTCAGAATCCTTTTTCCCAGCAACTTGGACTTATTCAACGGAAGACCAGACGAGTATACACACTTTGATTTGTACAACAGGTCGCTTAGAACGAGTCCATAAGGTTTATTCGAGGCGCTTAAACAGTCCCAAAATCTTCCAAAGATGTACTCACTCCAGTTGATCTTGATGTTGAGGAGTATAGCAGTCATCATCTGAAATGTACTGGGTTCACCTTATCAAAGGTTCCTACTCGGCATTCTATGATCTTGCTGCAGAAATCAGCCAACAGTCGGTATTTGGATACCAGGTCTTTCTTTTTGAAGTATTGAGTGTAGGGCACATCGTCGTACGCACTCATGGTTGTCCATGCTTCCTTGAGTTGTTTTAACGTAACACAGTCCAACGCCTCACCCTCATTTGGAAGATTGAAGTTCTTGGCAATGGTGGAAGCAGACAAGATAAATTCCTTTGGAGACTCCTTCTTGGATAAAGGAATTAGACAAGAGATAGACTTCTTGTCCTCTGAAAGTTTAGCAGTCTTCCAGAAGGTATCGACTTCAGTCGGAAACATATAGGAGTATTGGGTCAAGAACGGTTTAAGCCCAGCTTTGACGACCATATCCATCATGTCTGTTAGATTGATCTGAGGTTGTTCATAGAGAAATTTCCAGTCGACAACAAGGCCTTCAGTCACCTTGATGTTAAGTTCAACAGAAGTAGACGAAGATTTCTTTGGTGCCATTTTTAGTGAAAGAGATGAACTGAGATTTTCTTTTGCTTTGAGAGAGAGAGAATAAATTTTGCAGATATGTTTGAGTAAAAGTGAATTGTCTTTCTGCAGAAATTGTATTTTAAATGACACAGTAAAGAATATTTGAAACTTGTGTTCTCTACTCTCTGTAGGATTTAGACACGTGTAACGACTTTTGAATCTTAGCCATAAATTCATTAACTGCAGACACGAGTTTTGTGTAATAGAGATAAGTTACATTTGGTAATTCTCATATATAAAGATTTGACATCCGAGTTAAAAATTTTAAAACATTTGGCATTTTCAAAGTGTAACGCACGCGCCTGTTTGTACACTGACACGTACACAAACACGTACACAAACACGTACTATCTCTGAACCGTCATTTTGAAAAAAGAAACTTTTGATTACCCGTCAGTTTGATGTGATAGAAGCGTGCGAGTAGAGTACAAAATAGACCTTTGAGTCTACCCACTACTTCGAAAGAAGTTTGTAAATTTTATGCATGGCATGTAAAGAAAGTATTTTTATATTAAGAGTTGATGGGAATTGATTCAACGCTTAACTGATACCACTTGTTGGTATATGACTTTTATATATGAAAATTAGACACTTAGGATTGAAAAGACTTTTATGTTTGAGCATCCAATATTTTATGCATATGTAATACTGAGCGTTTATGATCATGCATCTGAAAATTTTGATCATTGACGCTTGTAGATATGGTTAAGTACAACTTTAAAGTTCCCCTAAATTTGATAACTTATACCAGTTAGGAAAATCTTTGAGACACAAATTAAGTGGATTTCCCCTAAATTATATGTCTAATAAAATATGATGCAAAACGATTAAGCGTTTAAATCAATCATACCTAATTCACTTCTCAAAGTGAGAAAGCGTTGTTCGTTGAGTGCTTTGGTGAAGATATCTGTCAACTGTTTGTCAGTTCCAATGAAGTGCATGGAGATATCTTTCTTTTGAACGTGGTCACGAAGAAAATGGTATCTAATGTCAATGTGTTTGGTTCTGGAATGAAGAACAAGGTTTTGAGTCATGGCTAGAGCACTTTGGTTATCACAATGAATGGGGGTTGGACCTAGGATTATTCCATAATCTCTAAGTTGTTGTCTCATCCATAATACTTGTGCACAACAGCTTCCTGCAGCTACATACTCAGCTTCGGCTGTGGAGGTAGCTATGGATTGTTGTTTCTTGCTATGCCATGAAACTAACCTATCATCTAGAAATTGACAAGTACCACTAGTGCTTTTACGATCTATTTTGCAACCTGCAAAATCTGCATCTGAGTAACCAATTAGTTCAAAAGGATAATCCCTAGGGTACCATAAGCCCACATTCTGTGTGCCTTTCAGGTATTTAAGGATCTTCTTGGCAGCAATTAAGTGTGACTCTTTAGGATCGGCTTGAAATCATGCACACATGCATACCGAACACATAATATCAGGTCTACTGGCAGTAAGATAAAGAAGTGAACCGATGATACCTCTATAATTAGTAATATCAACTTTCTTTCCACTTTCATCTTTATCTAACTTAAGCGTTTGGCCCATTGGAATTTTTGAATATGATGCATTTTCCATACCAAATTTCTTAATCATATCTCGTGTATATTTAGCTTGGTTAATAAATATGCCATTAGGGAGTTGTTTAACTTGTAATCCTAAGAAGAAAGTTAATTCACCCATCATGCTCATTTCAAATTGTTCTTGCATCATTTTCAAAAATTTCTCACACAGACGCTTGTTAGTAGAGCCAAATATAATATCATCAACGTAAATTTGGACTAAGAGAATATCTTCGTTATTGGTAATTTTAAATAACGTTGTATCAACGCTGCCTTTTGAAAAGCCTTTACCAATAACAAAGATAGAGAGAGTGTCATACCATGCTCGGGGTGCTTGCTTAAGCCCATAAAGTGCTTTTTCTAGCTTGTAAACCATACCCTTACCATGATTGTTGATGAATCCTGGTGGTTGCTCCACATACACTTCTTCTTGGAGTTTAGCATTCAAGAAGGCACTCTTCATGTCCATTTGATACACCATGAACTTGTTGAACGCTGCATACGCTAGAAACATGCGAATTATTTCAAGACGAGCGACAGGAGCGTATGTCTCATCAAAGTCAATACCCTCCTCTTGGCAATATCCTTGAGCTACTAGTCTGGCCTTGTTTCTTGTCACAATGCCGTTCTCATCCATCTTGTTTCTATATACCCATCTAGTTCCAATAACTCCTTGGTGAGTTGGTCTTGGTACTAGCATCAAAACCTTATTTCGTTCAAACTGATTAAGCTCGTCTTGCATAGCTTCAATCCAACTTGGGTCGCTTAGCGCTTCATCCACTTTCTTAGGTTCCATTTGAGATAGAAAGCTTGCAAACATAGCCTCATTGAACGTAGCGGCTCTAGTCCTAACAGGCGCTTCAATATTTCCAATAATCTACTCAGGTGGATGATCACGCAGCCATAGTTTGTCTGGTTGGAAGGGGTTAAGAGGTTGAACAGGAACTTGAGGATCATGCGCTTGACTACCTTCTTGCGTAGGCGCTCCAAGTTCACAATTCCTTGTGTGCTCTTGATGATCACTCTCTTCATGATCATCAGCATTTCTTACATGATTATCTAGAGTAATCTCACGAGTAATCTTAGGAGGTGGCACTGAGATCTCATCATCGTCGTCAGTATCTTCATCAATAGTAATCTTAGACGCTTGATGACATAGATCTTCAAATCCTACATCATTTATATTAACCTTACTCGGTTCTTTGTTAGCATCATCAAAAACAACATGAATAGATTCCTCAACATTTGATTTGATCTTATTGAGAATGCAAAAATTCTTTCCATTCTTGGCGTAGCCTAGAAAGATTCCCTCATCCGCTTTAGGATCAAAAGTCTTTAGGCTTTGGGATCCATTATTATGGATAAAACATTTAGAACCAAAGACGTGAAAATATGAAACATTTGGCTTACATCCCTTCCATAATTCATATGGAGTTTTCCCATGCTGTTTGTTGATCATGCAACGGTTTTGAGTGTAACAGGCAGTGTTGATCGCTTCGGCCTAAAATCTAGGAGCTAGCTTGGATTCTGCTAACATAGTCCTAGCGGCTTCCTTAAGTGTTCGGTTCCCAAATAGAACTTCCTAGCAATCAAAAGGGAAGTTCTATTTCTGTTCAGGTACCCATTGTTGCTTGGGTCCTTTAACATTAGTAACATTGTTAGTTTGAATTAGAACTTTAGGAACCCATACTTGCCTAGTCTTCATTGTAGGAATATTGGCCTTTTTGGGTTTCACAACGTGTTGTGTGTGCTTTTTGGTTGTATAATAATATCCTCGATTATAATAATAGTCATAATCATAGTCATAATCATAATCATCATAATATCGATAATATGATCTTGACTGTCTTGGATATTGACGCTGGTATTTCCTTGGCGCTGGCTTGGGTTGCACTTTTGGTGCTGGACGCTTAGCGCTTGATTCACAGTGGTCAGTCTTATCTTTAGCCTTTTGAGCGTTTGGATAAACCCGTCTTTGTAAATCATTTGCCTTAGCCTTACCCTTGCCTGAGTTAGCTTTGACTTTCTCATTTGGCCTCTTACCATTGTCACTTGGTTCGTTTTGTGTTTGACCTTGTGAACTTTTTTCAACAAAGATAACACCCTTTCCTTTGTTGTTTGCCGTAACATTAGATTGATTGGACTGTTTACCTAGTTTATCGCATCCTAAACCGGTCTTCTCACCAAATAATCTAGTTATTTCCGTCACATTATCCAACTTTCTAGAAGCTTTTGATAATGATGAGATGAACTGCCTTGATTTGGCAAGTCTAGCGATCAAATCAGCTTCTCTCTTGACTATTATATCAAGATCGCTTTTTAATTGAATAATTTCACTCTCAAGCGATTGGTTCTTCTCAATGCACTGTTGCTGAACTCGCAACTCTACTTTGAGCGTCACTTTATCTCTTGTGAGTGATGAGATAGTAGCGAGATCATTTTGATATATTTTGGCAGCTTCTTGACATTCATTGTAGTATTCTTTGACTTTGTCAAGTAATTCATCATAAGAAAGAGGAATAGATAATTCATTAATTACCTCAGGAGACGCTTCATCATCTCTGGCCATGAGACATATGAGCGCTGAGTCATCTAATGTCTCATCATCATCGCTACTTTCTTCTGATGATTCTAAATCTTCAGGTGCGGATGCTGGTTCTGATTCTGCTAGCAAACCTTGTTGACGAAGGTTGCTCCTGAATTGGTTTCTATCCAAGTAATCCTACCTTGAGGGCTTGGATACGTTTGGATAAGGGCAATTTACCTGGTAGTGCCCTGGTTTCCTGCAATTATAACAAAGATTAGTTTTCATCTTCTATTCATTTGTTAACCTTGCAGTGTGTGGTTTTGAGACTACTGGAGCTGAGGGATTTTGAGTAGACGCTTGGTATTGAACAGGCGCTTGGGGTGAAGGAACAGAATACTGAGGCGCTTGAAACTATTGTTGCACTGGAGAAAGCGCTTGATATGAACTTTGTCCTTGATTATTGAAACCTTTTCTTTTCTTTTCATATCTCAAGAACTTCCTGAATCTATTCAGCAAAGCCAACTCCTCTTCCTCATTGATATCTGAATTCTTTCCTTTATTACCCAATTTACCTTTGATTGATGCAATAAGTGCTCCAGATTCAATCACTGGACTACTCACAATATCAGTAGCAGAACTCAACTCGAACTCAAATGCTTTTAGCTCTGAAAAGGCGTCTTCTGGAGTTAGGAGATCCAGCATATTTGATTCTCTCATAGCGGTTGTCTTCATCAAGAATTTACTTGGTAAGCTTCTAAAAATTTTAACCACCATTTCTCGGTTCTGTAAATCCATTCCCAACGATGTAAATTCTGTAACTAGAGCTGTAAATCTTATATCCAATTGCTCTAAAGTTTCATTGGGTAGCATCTTAAATCCGTTAAACTTTTCCTTGGCAATGGAAAGTTTGTTTTCTTTGATTTGAGCTGAACCACCACAAATTGTAGCCAACTTATCCCATATTTCTTTAGTGGTTTTGTAAGACTTGATCTTGTTAAATAAGTTGTCATTATCACCAATTGCCGTATATAGAGCGTTACGACCAACATTGTCCAAATTAGTTCTTCGACGCTCATCTGGAGACCATTCTTGTTTTGGTTTCTCAACGTAACCATCGGGAGTCTCTTCCGTGGCTCCAGGCGCTCTTGTGATAACTTTGTATATTTTGATTGGCCCATCTGAAATAATATCACACATGTCATCATCGCATGAACAGAGATATGTAAATGCTTTGACTTTCCATGTGTCAAAATTTGATTCAGTCAGTTTGGGAACTTTAGCAAATGCCATATCGAAGATTTTAAAAGCAACTAGATTTTGAAAGAAAAGGATCTAAACAAGCAATTATGCTTGGAAATTTTAAAATTTCAATTTTAACCGCTCTGATACCACTTGTTGGTCCCAAGTGGCATACGAAAGGGTCTAAAAGGGGGGGGGATTGAAATGACCCTGAAGTCTTTTTCGACTTCAAAAGATTTCGTACTGAAATTGTTTTTGGACGCTTGAAAAAGGAGACGCTTGAAGAGGCTAACGCTTGACTTAAGCGTTCACTTAAAATATAGGCGCTTTGGTGAAGCGTCTAATGAAGATTGTTTTTATAAAGTTAACTTAGATTTCAAGAATTGAATACTTTAACTAAGAAGGTTTGAGCGTTCAGTTCTTTGATCAGTGTTAGCACAGCGGAATGATTTTTGGAGTCTTCTCTTTGAAAGCTTTAGCGTCACAAGAGGTTTCTTAGTTGCTTAGCGTTTGATTGTGTTTTACTTATTCAATTTATGCAATGATATGATAGATAAGAGAATTGACTGAAAAGTAAATGACACAATATTTGTAAGATTCGTTGGGTGGTGTAATCCCAACTACGTCCTTCTTCTCCTCGAACACTTGGAGGCAATCCACTAAAATGATTCTCAAAAAATCACACAGAATCTTCTACAAATTAGGGAGAGATGGATGTCGATGACTTGAGCTCCTTGATCACACAGATTTCTGCTCCAAATCACTTCAATCCCCTTGCTTCTTTCACCTAGAAATATGGCAAGTATCCAACTTCGACTTTACACAGATCGCGAGGCTTGGATAGGGGTTTTTCTAAAAGGGTTTGTTTGATTTTGATGAAGTTCAAACAACTGGAATATCTCAGTAGTAGTGTAGTTTCTTCAAAAAGAATGTTTGAGATATTGGGTTAACTGTCTTAGGATTTGATGAAAAGCAAAGAGAGTATTTTCTTGAGTATTCTGGCTTTTCTGAGAGTTTAAGGAATGAGACTTCAATGCAACAGCAATTTGGCTTGATAATTGTTCTTGTTGTGTTTGGCTTGTTGTTGAAGTTCTATTTATAGGCATTTTTGGAAAAAGTGTCTGTTTGACACATGCAAGGGCGCGTGTCTCTCTCTTCCACGAGTGAACAACTTTTGTCCTTTTTCTTGAAAATCTGCTGCACAAAAGTTGGTGCTGCAGTCTTTGAATAGTTGACAGTCCAATAAGGTGGCTTCTCCGTACGTCTAAAAGTGCTTATCACATTTAATGTTCTTATCAGCATTTAATGCAATTTGAAATAAATGCCCATTGGCATTTAATGCTCTGAGAATATTTACATTAAACTCCCTCCGATCTGACGCTTCAGGAGAATGTTTGTCATTTGATAGACGCTTCATTCATGAGCTGAAAGTTCCATTTAATCTGGAGGACTATTTAATGTTTAGACGCTTGGAAAAGTCTTCAAACTTCATTTAGAAGTGTAGACGCTTGAGACTTTAGTCGTCGTTACTTGACACCTCACTCAGAACATGTCAGGCGCTTAGAGTAAACTTCTTCAAACTTCATTCACTATTGATTTCTTGGACGCTTGAAGTCTTCAAATTTCGCTGTCTTGATAAGCTCACTCAGAAAGTATCAAACGCTTAACCTAACCGACTTCTTGATCTAAGAATGTCAAAAGTAAAAGATAAAAGAGCCTATACATTTCTAATGTTCAAACGCTTATACAAGTATCTATGAAATTTAAGCGTACATAACTTTGGGGTTTAACAAAATTCCTAATTGTCATCATCAAAATCTTAACATGAAATTTCCTATCAGTGACTCTGATCCTTGATCGCTTGAGTTGTTTGAGCGCTTGATTCAATAACCCTGAAATAGTCCTTTAGCGTTTGACAGACGCTAAGAACAAATTTTCATCTTCACTTGACTTCAGATGCTGATCTTCAACTTCATCTTTAATAGACTCACCTAGAATTCTATTAGTGACTCGGCATCTAATTCTTAGTCTAAAATCTACAAAGATAAAAATTACAAGCCTAACAAAATAAAAAACATTCAAACGCTTATTCAATAGTTCTATGAAAACATAAACTTACATTGTGTTTGGGGTCTAACATAAAATCCTATCTTGTCATAATCAAAGCATCTAACATGAAATTTTCTAACACTAAGGACAATGGTAAAAGGCCAAGTGAGAAAGCCAAAGCTGACTCAGGCAAGGAAAAGATGAAAGAGAATGATTTATAAAGGAAGGTGCATCCAAACGCTCAAGAGGCTAAGGAGAAACCTTGCACATGTGAATCAAACACTAAACGCTAAGCGCCCAAAGCGTACCCTAAGCCAGCGCCAAGGAAATACCAGCGTCAATATCCACAAAGATCAAGATCATATTATCAATACTATGGTGACTGTGATTACGATTACGATTATGGATATTATGATACACCTAAGAAGTACACACATCACAATGTGAAATCCAAAAAGGCCAATCCTTCCTTAATGAAGACTAGGAAAATACGGGTTCCTAAAGTTTTAGTTCATGTTAGGAAATTTCATGTTAGATATTTTGATGATGATAAGAAAAGGATTTTATGTTAGAGCCCAGAAAAATGTAAGTTTATGCTTTCATAGAACATTTGTATAAGCGTTTGAAAGCTTTTTATTTTGTTAGGCTTGTAATTTTTATCTTTATACATTTTAGACTAAGATACCTAATCGCTGATAGAATTCTAGGTGGGTCCATCAGAGATGAAGTTAAAGATCAGCGTTTGAAAGAAGATGAAGATTTGTTCTTAGCATCTGTCAAACGCTAAAGGACTATTTCAGGATTATTGAATCAAGCGCTCAAGTTACTTAAGCGAACGAGGATCAGATTCATCTGAAATAAATTCTCAAGTCATGGAGGACTTAAATGATATAATCAACAGACATTTATTTCCAACGGGAAATAAATTCAAACACATTAAATGCCTGATAAGTGCATTAAATGCGATAAGCTATTATGACTTGTGGACAAGCCACCTTTTGACTAGACTGTTAGGATTCAGAGTTCAAAGTCTGCTCTTATCCAATCCGAAACAGTAGAAATTAAGGAATGTCAGAAAAAGTGAATGATTAACACGCTGCTTGACAGACACACGCCTATATGTGTCCAACGGACAAATCCCAAGAAATCTCTATAAATAGTACCCTCCAGCAAACCCTAATTACACACGTACATGCACAAGAAAAGGTCAAAAACTTTGCTGAAATTATTTGACAGAAAAGCTTACAAACTCCATTGCCAAAAATCTTTCAACCTTTTCGTACACATTCCAAAGACAGTCAAAGATATCTCAAACATCTTCATAGAAGAACCCTACACTCCTATTGAGATATCCCAAGTTGTTTGAACTTTTTAAAATCTAACAAACCCATGACAAAAACCCTCAACCTCTTTCATCTGAGTTAGAAAATTGTTGATCCACAAGCAGCATTTTTGTGTGAGAAAAGCTTGTTGAAGACGGTCTTTATTGGAGCTAAAGTTTGTGTGATCAAACAGCTTAATATCATCTTCCCTTTCATCAATTTTGTAGAAGCCTCTGTGTGATCCTTCGATAATCAATTTAATGGAATTCCTCCAAGTGCAAAGAAGAAGAAGGACGTAACTGGGATTACATCACCCAGTGAATCTCACAATACCTTGTGTTATTTACTGCTTTATTGCTTCACTTTATATTTTCATATTATATCTTTGAAAAGGCATTAAAACGGTTAAGCGACTATTTGGCTAAAGAGAACGCTAAGCTTTAAAATCATTTCAGCTGTGCTAACCCTTATTAAGTGACATTACCCTACTTTGGTAATTGTTGAAATCACTAAGTAAGTTATCTTATCTTAAGCGCCTGACCTAGCGCTAAGCTTACTAAAGCTTCAAATTCTTCAAAAGTGATACGAATTTTTTAAAATTCGAAAAAGACTTAAGGGTCTATTCAACCCTCCCCCTTCTAGACCGTTTCGTATACCACTTGGGACCATCAAGTAGTATCAGAGCGTTTGAAGTAGAAACCTAAGCGTTTCCGAGCGTAACTGCTTGTTTTGATCCATTTTTTGAAAACTTAGTCGCTTTATTTTTTTCTCATATCATGACTTTTAACAAGATGCCAAAGTTGATTGAATTAAACTATGACTCATGGAAACTTAGAGCGTTCGCTTATTTATGTTCATGTGATAATAAGATGTGTGAAGTAATTACAGATGGCCCCATTCAAATCATGAAAGTTATAACTCGAGCACCTGGAGTGACTGGAGCGACTCTAGAAGGTTACGTCGAGAAGCCAAAGTTGGAATGGAAACCAGAAGATCGGAAAAGAGCAAACTTAGATAATGATGGACGAAGCGCTCTTTACTCAGCGTTAATAGACAATGATGGATTGTTCAACAAAATCAAGCTATGTAAGAATTCAAAAGAAATATGGGATAAATTGGCTAATGTGTGTGAAGGATCATCACAGATGCGGAAGAACAAGCTCTCCATAGCCATGCAAAGATTTGAGCATCTTAAGATGCAGCCCAACGAGACGCTAGATCAATTGGATACGAGGTTCACTTCGCTTATTATAGAGTTTGCGTCACTGGATAAAGAGTTGACTAACAGGGAAATGGTCAATAAGATATTTAAAAGTCTTCTAAGAAAGTACTTGACAAAGACTATAGCTATGAGAGAATCACAAATGTTGGAGACTCTAACTCCAGAACATGTGTTTTCGGAGTTCAGGGTTTTTGAGTTCGAATTGGGTGAAGTCAGCAACACATCGACTGAATTAGGAGCCTTAATTGCTACCACCAAAAGTAAGAGAAAAGCATTCAGTGAGGTGAAAGCGACATAATCAAGTGAGGTAAAGGAAATGGCTTTATTGGTCAAGAAATTCTGGAAATTTCTAAGATATTGAAAGAAAATTCCTATTGGACAGACCTCATTTCAAACCCCTTCCTCTGCACTAGCACCTCAGTATCAAGCGCCAGTGTATTTTGCCCCTCAACCTATAGCGCCAATTCAATACCAAGCACCTCCGTCTCCGACTTAGAATCTCTCAGCACCAGTAGTTTCTAAAAGGTTAACAGCTGAATAGAAAATGAAAACTAACCTTTGCTACAACTGCAGGAAACCAGGGCACTACCAAGTAAATTGCTCTTATCCAAATGTATCTAAGCCATCAAGGCAAGATCATGCGGATATAAACCAATTCAGGAGCAACCTTTGCCAACAAGGTTTGCTAGCGGAATCTGAACCATCCTCTGCACCGGAAGAGGACTTGGAATCTTTAGATGAAAGCAGTGATGATGAGCCATCAAGCGACTCAGTGGTAATTTGTCTCATGGAAAGAGATGAAGGAGCGTCTGATAACTAGCTATCCAAGGTAACCACTGAATTATATAATCCTTTTTCTTATGAAGAACTACTTGACAAAGTAAATGAGTATTTTAAAGATTGTCAAGATGCCGCCAAATTATATCAAAATCACTTTCATATCATATCAGCGCTCAAAGGTGATAATGTGACGCTCAAGGCAGAGTTGCAAGTTCAGCAACAATGCATTGAGAAGAACTAATCAGTTGAGAGTGAAATTATTCAATTGAAAAGTGATCTTGATATAATAGTCAAAAGAGAAGCTGAATTGATTGCTAAACTTGCCAAATTAGAGCAGCTTGTGTTAGGAAATTTCATGTTAGATGTTTTGATGATGACAAGATAGGATTTAATGTTAGACCCCAAAAATACAATGTAAGTTCCCGTTTTTCATAGAATGATGTATAAGCGTTTGAAAGTTGTAATTTTTATATTATTTAGGCTTGTAGTTTTTATCTTTGTAGAAATTAGACTAAGTCTTAGTGACTGAATCGCTAGTAGAATTCTAGGTGAGTCTATTAGAGAAGAAGTTGAAGACCAGCGTCTGAAGTCAACGAGAGATAAAGATTTTATTCTTAGCGTCTGTCAAACGCTAAAAGATCTCATTTCAGGATTTATGGATCAAGAGCTCGAAATCCCTCAAGCGACTTATATCAGAATCACCTGAAATAAATCCTCAAGTCATGAAGGACTTAAATCCAATCATTCAACAGACATTTATTTCCAACGGGAATTAAATTCAAAATGCATTAAATGCCTGATAAGAGCATTAATTGTGATAAGCTAATGTGACTTGTGGACAAGCCACCTTTCGACCAGACTGTCAGAAGATTCAAAATTTCAGCTGCTCCCGTCCAATCGGCTTCAGCGAACTTTCAGGAATGTCAGAGAAAATGGTATACTCACGCGCCCCGTGAGAGGCACGCTCTTACATGTGTCCAACGGACAGATCCCAAGAACTTGCCTATAAATACCTTACCCTAGCAAACCCTAAAAATAGAGATATACAATTTCAATAAGAGACAATTACGTACAGATACAAGAAAAACTTGCTGAGAAAAAGCTTAGAAACTTCATAGCCAAATCTTTCAAGCTTTTTATCTACATTACAGACAGTCACAAATATCACAAACATCTTCCAAAGAAGAAATTCAAATTCCAACTGAGATATTCCAAGTTGTTTGATCTTTTCAAAAACAAACAAAACCCTAGTGACAAATCTCAACCTTTCATCTGAGTGAGAAACGTTGTTGAACCCTTTCAGGCAGTATTTCTGAGTGAGAGAAGCTTGAAGAAGACGATCTTCATTGGTGCTGAAGTCTGTGTGATCAAGGAGCCCAAGATCATTTTCACCATTTACTATTGTGTAGAAGATTCTGTGTGACTCTTCGAGAATCATTCTAGTAAATTCCTCCAAGTGAAAAAGGAGAAGAAGGACGTAGCTGGGATTACACCACCCAGTGAACCTTATATATCTTGTGTCATTTACCTTATTTATCTTATTATTATTATTATTATTATTATTACATCATTTATCTTTGAAAGAGACAAGTTAAAGTGCAAAGCGATTAAATTAACTAAAAGAACGCTAAAACTCATTTCCGCTGTGCTAACCCTGATTAAGCGATCTAAGCGTTACCCTACTTTGGTAAATTGCTAAAATCACTAAGTCCAAGTTAACTTTTTCTGAAGCATCTGACCCAAGCGCTCAGTCATCCAAAGCGTTCAAACCTTTAAAGTGATACAAAATTTTTGAAGTCGAAAAAGACTTCAAGGTCTATTCAACCCCCGCCTCCCTTTCTAGACCCTTTCGTATGCCACTTGGGACTACCAGCTTCTCTCATCATTATCAAAAGCGTCAAGAAAGCCAGATAATGTGACTGAAGTAATCAGACTTTTTGGTGAAAAGACCGGTTTAGGTTGTGATAAATTTGGTCATAAATCAAAAGAGTCTAAGGTTACGACAACAAACAAAGGAAAAGGTATAGCCTTTGTTGAGAAGAGTTCAAATAGTCAAATGCTGAATGAACTTAAAGACAATGGTAAGAGGCCAAATGAGAAGGTCAAAGCCAACTTAGGCAACAAGACGAAAACGAAAATGGATAATTCACAAAACAAGGTCTATCCAAATGCTCAAAAGGCTAAGGAGAAACCTTCCACAAGTGAATCAAACGCTAAGCATCAATCGCCAAAAGAAACTTCTATGCCAGTGCCAAGGAAATACCAGCGTCAATATCCTCAGAGATCTAGATCATATTATCGATACTATGATGATTATGATTATGATTATGATTATGATTATGACTATGACTATGATTACTACTAAATCGAGGATGTTATTATACACCTACGAAGCACACACAACACAAAACGAAATCCAAAAAGGCCAGTCCTCCTGTAATGAAGAACAGGCAAATATGGGTTTTGAAACTTTTAATTCAAACTAACGCTACTAACATTGAAGGACCCAAGACAAAATGGGTACCTAAAAAGAATTAGAACTGTCCTTTAAATGCAGGTATCTAGAGCCAACATCGATACTTCAATTTGGTACATCGTTAGTGGGTCTCGTCAAGGCACATGACTGGCTCAAAGGATCTCTTGGTCAACTATTGTACAACCAATGGTCCTCAAGTTGTATTTGGTGATAACTCTAAAGGTAAAATCAAAGGTATAGGTATCATGCAGTCATAATAAGTGACGTATATTATGTTAAGTGTTTTAAGAATAAGTCAATTTTGTGATAAAGGCTTTGAAGTTAAATTTTCAAGTGACTGTTGCTATATTAACGACGCTAAGAATGGATCTACTAAATTGAAAGGAAAACGAACAAACAATGTTTACTTGGTAGATTGGGGTTCAACAATAGATAACCACCCTACATGTTTTGTTGCTAAGAGTCAAAATGAATTGAGTTAGTTATGGCATAGATCTTGTAGAGGGATTACCTAAAGATTCCTTTCATAAAAACCGCTCATGTGATGCATGTCAAATGGGTAAACAAGTCAAATCATCTTTTAAGAAGAAACCTCATCTATCTACTTCTAGAATCCTTGAACTGCTGCATTTAGATTTATTTGGTCCTATTCAAATCATGAGTGTTAGTGGTAAAAAGTATTTGCTAGTAATAGTTGATGATTTCTTATGCTATACATGGGTAGAATTTTTAGTGTCTAAAGATGAAACTAGTGTCAAGCTCACAACGCTAATTCGTCAATTACAAACTTCGTAAGATCTAAAGGTGACGAGAATTAGAAGCAATAGAAGAATTGAATTTACTAACCATATTGTTGAGAAGTTTTGTACAAATTTTGGAAAACTCCATGGGTATTTTGCGCCTAGAACACCTCAATAAAATGGAGTGGCCGAACGACGGAACAGAACGCTTAAAGAAACTGCTACGACAATGTTAGCAGAGTCCAAGTTGTCTCAAAGGTTTTGGGCCGAAGCAATCAACACCGCTTGCTACACTCAAAACCGGTGTATGATCAACAAGCAACATGAAAAGACTCCATAAGAGTTGTGGAAGGGATGTAGGCCTAACATTTCATATTTTCATGTATTAGGTTCAAAATGTTTCATTCATAACAATGGACTCCACAATCTAAAGACATTTGATCCTAAAGAGGATGAGGAAATCTTTTTAGGCTATGCTAATAATGGTGAGAGTTTTCGCATCACAAATACGATCAAATCAAAGGTTGAAGAATCCATTCATGTTGTGTTTGATGATGTTAACCATGAACCGAGTAAGGTTAATATTGATGATGTAGGAGTTGAAGATCTTGCCCAACAAGCGTCACAAATCAATCTTGGTGATGATAATGAGGATGATGAGATCTTTGTGCCCAATCCTAAGGTTACTCGTGAGGTTATCAATGACGATATTGTTAGAAATGCTCATGATCATGGAGAGAATGGTCATCAAGAGTGAATTGGAACTGTGAATGATGAAGCAACTTGCACAAGAGAAAAACGAGGGTCAAGCGATTGATAATCAAGAATCTCTCAACCCGTTCCAACCAAATCAAAAATGGCATAGAGATCATCCACTAGAACTAGTAATGGGGGATATTGCAGCACCTGTTACAACTAGAGCCGTTACAATTAGTGAGGCCACGTTCGTAAGTTTCCTATCTCAAATGGAACCAAAGAAAGTGGATGAATCGATCAATGATTCAAGTTGGGTAGAATCTATGCAAGAGGAGCTTAACCAATTTGAGCAAAGTAGGGTTTGGACGCTAGTACCAAGACCAACTCACCAAGGAGATATTGGGACTAGATGAGTTTTTAGGAACAAAAGAGACGAAGATGATATTGTTATAAGAAACAAAGCCAGATTAGTCGCTCAGGGTTATTGTCAAGAAGAGGGTATTGATTTTGATGAAACTTATGCTCCGGTAGCCTGTCTTGAAGCGATTTGGATGTTCTTAGCGTTTGCCGCATTCAACAAGTTCACAGTATATCAAATGGACGTGAAGAGTTCTTTCCTGAATGGTAAACTCTAAGAAGAGGTATACATGGAGCAACCCCCAGGATTCATCAACAACCATGGCAAAAGTATGACCTACAAATTGCATAAGGCACTCTATGGCCTTAAACAAACACCAAGAGCATGGTATGACACTCTCTCTATCTTACTTTTAGGTAAAGGCTTTTCAAAAGGCAGCGTTGACACAACGTTATTTAAAATTACCCATAATGAAGATATTCTCTTAGTCCAACTTTATGTTGATGATATAATATTCGGATCTGCTAATAAGCGATTGTGTGAGAAATTTTCGAAAATGATGCAAGTTCAATTTGAAATGACCATGATGGGTGAATTAACTTTCTTCCTAGGATTACAAGTTAAACAGCTCCCTAATGACATATTTATAAACCAAGCTAAATATACAAGAGACATGATTAAGAAATTTGGTATGGAAAATGCATCATCTTCAAAAATTCCAATGAGCCAAACGCTTAAATTAGATAAAGATGAAAGTGGGAAGAAGATTGATATGACTAACTATAGAGGTATCATCGGATCACTTCTTTATCTTACCACTAGTAGACCTGATATTATGTTTTCGCTATGCATGTGTTCACGCTTTCAAGTTGATCCAAGAGAGTCACACTTAATTACTACTAAGAGAATCCTTAAATACCTAAAAGACACACAAAATGTGGGCTTATGGTATCGAAGGGACTCTCCTTTTGAATTAATTGGTTATTCAGACACAGATTTTGTAAGATGTAAAATAGATAGAAAAAGTACTAGTGTACATGTCAATTTCTAGGTGATAGATTGGTTTCGTGGTATAGTAAGAAACAACAATCCATAGTGACTTTTACCCATGAAGCCGAGTATGCAGCCGCTAGAAGCTGTTGTGCACAAATCCTTTGGATGAGGCAACAACTTAAAGATTATGGAATCCTCTTAGGTCCTACCCCAATCCATTGTGATAACTAAAGCGCTTTAACTATGATCCAAAACCCTATCTTTTATTCTAGTATTAAACACATTGAAATTCGCTACCATTTCTTGTGTGACCATGTTCAAAAGAAAGATATCTCCATACAATTCATTGGAACTGACAAACAATTGGCAGATATCTTCACAAAAGCGCTCAACGAGCAACGTTTTCTCACTTTGAGAAGTGAATTAGGTATGATTGACTTGAACACTTAATCATAAAGCATCATACTTTTATAGGCATGTCATTTAGGGGGAATCCACCTTATTCTAATGTCTAAAGCGTTTTTAATTTGAAATGAGCTATCAATTTTAGGGGGAACTTTAAAAATGTACTTTGAAATAGTAAGCGACTATGATAAAAAATGACTTTGAAAATTTTATGCGTTGATCATTAGCGTTTACTTTATGCATGAAAAATTTGATCGCTAACAAAATAAAGAGTATTATTTCCAAGTAGCGATTAAATGTTCTTTATTAAAGTAAAACTTTAGTATTAAATATATTCCCACTTTAACGCTAAGTAACTTTCTCTGAAAAACATGCATTGTTTTCATCGCTAAAGGGTAGCGTGTGGATAAGTCTAACAAATAAGATTTGATCACTGCCCACATTTCCTTATCACATCAAACTGATGGTTATTGACCAACATCTCAAATAGGCGGTTCAACATGTGTACTTGTCTGGGTACGTGTCAGTGTACTAACAGGCGCGTGCACTACATGCTGAAAATTTTCAAAATCTTAAAACATTTTTGAAAAAGTAACTGCGGATTTTAAAAGTTTAGATTTACAGCAGTTAACCTAATTTATCGCCTCCTTTACATCCGTCTTTATGATTAAATGGCACAGATTCAATGTTTTTCATTTCCAATTAACATTTTTTACACATGGCCTTCATCAAAGCAATTGAGGAGTTACTTTTTGCCATCTATTTAAACCCTTTGAATTTTTACAGAAAACTTTATCACTTTCATATCTTCTTGCAGTAAAAGTTTATTTTCTCTCTAAGGCATAAAACTCTTCTTTCTCTCCTCAAAAGCTCTTCAAACTCATCAATGGCGCCACCAAAGTCATCTCCATCTGCTTCCGGAAAAACCTCCAAACCAATGGGCTTTAACGCAGGGTTTCTTCTCAACTGGGAATACATGTTCAATAACCAGAATTTTTTGATGAGAGAAATTCTTAATCTCATTGAAGAATCAGGTTTGAAAAACCTTCTCACCTCTCATTCCCTTCCGCATGAGGATGAAGTTAAATTCTTTTTCAAAAATGTTGTCCTTTCTTCCGATGGCAACTCAATCACCGATTCATTTCCATCTGCTGAAACCCCCTTTGTTCTTACTGCAACACTACTTAATGATCTTTTGAAACTGCCTTTTGATAGATGCGAAGTGGAAGAAGTGGGCATGGGAAACTTTATGAAGGTCTACGAAACTGTTCGCCGTGATGAAGTTGATGTGGACTACAAGTTAAATTTTAAAAAAAATGACATGAAGGGCGAGTATGTTATTCTGGCTAATATTTGTGCTAAGATGATCAAGTGCAAGAAAGGTTCTTTCGATAAGGTTTCAATCGTGCAATTCAAAATGGTGATCGCAGTGTTGACCAAGTTGAAGATCAACTGGGCGATGTACGTGTTCAATCGCTTCAAGGCAGCGATGCAAGAGTTAGTTAATCCCAAGCCTTATGGGATTTTGTTAAGTTTTATTTTGAGCGCCTGTGGATTCGCTACTTCCCAGGGATCCAAAGTGCCAGCTACAAAGTTTTATGGAAAGAATATGGTAGGTGAGTTGCTCCACCCCAAGCGATGTGGTGGTGCAGCTGTTCCAAAAGAGGAGGGTGAGCGTCTCCTAGCTGAAGACCTTGCTAAAGGTCAAGTACGTGGTGATGATGAGGATAAAGCGAGTTTCTCATCAGATGAGCCAAAAGAAGTTGTGGTCAAAAGACCACAGAGACAAGTTGCTAGTAAAGTCGCTGAGCCATCCCAGCCCGCGAAGAAACAAAAGAAGCAAAAGAAAGAGAAGAAGAAGAAAGAAAAATCTCCCTCCTCTCCACAAAAAATCCCTTCTCCACCTCCAATGACTACTATTTCGCCCGAGATAGAAGAAGAAGCAGAAAAAGTGGAAGCACCGCTTACTCGTAAGTGCACACCTTGGTCCACTCCCGAAGGCTAAACAAGCACTCCTGTTGAACCACCGTTTGAAGAACCTTTGAGTATCCCACCTCCTCCCCATCCACCTTCTGAGCCAATCGTAGAGCTCGTCACTAATGCTCCTTCAACAGAGTTAGCTAGTGATTGGGGTAAGTACTTGTCTTAGACAATGTACATTATCCTTTCCTTACGTTTTCCTTTTTTAAAGCTAGGATAAATTTTTCTTTCAGCCCATAGAGAATATAACATCCAGTATGTTCTGAATTTATTCACGAATTCGATATTCCTATTCATACTGATCCCCTCACTTCTTTACCCCTTGAAGTTAAAGAAGTTCCGGAGCCTGAGGCTATGGAAACAGAAGTTCCTATAGATCAAGTGACTACTATAGTAGAAGATAGCCCTCAGGGTAAGCGTTTATGTATTTTATATCTAAAGTTTCTACTTAGTGGAAATTTTTCTTGTTTCTCAAACTCTTGCATGTGTCAACTCAAAGTGCACAAGACATTGATGCATCTCCACCTTCAGAGGCAGAAATTGAGTTGGACGTTGATTTATCAATGGTGGTGGAAATCGATAGAGAATTAGACACTGTCCTTCCAGAAGCTGATATCTGACCAACCTAGGTAGCGACTATGGATGTTGAGTGGTCGACAGAAGTAGCCGAGATTAGCCCCACACTAGGTCCTCCTCCTCAAGCGGTCAATTTCTTTCCCAGAGGCTATACTGAAGATCTGGAATTTTATTGTGCCTGGAGAGAAACGACGCTTAAGCAGTTGATTGACATGGAACTGAATTTTCAAACTACTTTTCACAATCCTGCTCTCTCGGACGCTCAAAAGACAATCATTTTTGGGACGCTTGCCAATAGTGGAGTTATATACGCGCTCACATCTGTCCAACGGACAAATCCCAAGAAACCTACAAATAGTATCCTTCACCGAACCCTAAAAAGTATGCACATGCACAAGAAAAAGGTATAAACATTGCTGAAATTATTTGAGAGAAAAGCTTATAAACTCCATTGCCAAAAATCCTCTCAAGCTTTTATATATTCCAAAGACAGTCATAGATATCTCATACTTCTTCAGAGAAGAATCCTAAATTCCTATTGAGATATCCCAAGTCGTTTGAACTTCCCAACAACAAACAAGCACGTGACAAAACCCTCAACCTCGTTCATCTGAGTGAGAAAGTTGTTGATTCTACAAGCAACATTTCTGTGTGAGAGAAGCTTGTTGAAGAAGGTCTTTATTGGAGCTGAAGTCTATGTGATCAAGGAGCTCAAGATCATCTTCCTTTCATCTGTTTTGTAGAAGTCTCTGTGTGATCCTTCGATAATCAATTTAGTGAATTCCTCCGAGTGTAAAGGAGAAGAAGGACGTAGCTGGGATTACATCACCCAGTGAACCTTAAACATCTTGTGTTATTTACTGTTTTATTGCTTTACCTTATATTTTCATATCATATTTTTGAAAAAGCGTTAAAACAGTTAAGCGAATACTTGGTAAAAGAACGCTAAGCTTTAAATAATCATTTCCGTTGTGCTAACCCTGATTAAGCGATTGAAACATTACCCTACTTTGGTAATTGTTGAAATCACTAAGTCTAAGTTATCTATTCCTAAGCGCCTAACCTAGCGCTAAGCTTTCCAAGCGTTCAAAATTATTCAAAGTAATAAGAAAATGTTTAAAGTCAAAAAAGACTTTAGAGTCTATTCAACCTCCCCCTTCTAGACCCTTTCGTATGCCACTTGGGACCATCAAGATCCTTTTACTGTTTACTCTTTTTAAACGCTTTATGTATGCACCTTTGTTAAACTCATTATACTTAATCTGTTTATCAATGACTGAATGAGTTTTGCTGAACCTCTCTCACTATTTAAACGCTAACTTCACATAATTTTTTCAAACTTCTAGCTCTTGAACTATAAAAGAGTTAAGGTCTTGGCATCATCAAAAAGGGAAAATTTTGTTAGAAAATTTCATATTAGATGTTTTGATAATGACAAGATAGATTTTTTGTTAGACCCCAAAGATTATGTAAATCTTTAATAGATTATGTTTAAAGCATTTAACATAGTTATCGAGTTGTAATTTTAGACAAGGCTTTTTATCTTTATAGTTTTAGACTAGTATCTAGAGCTTGAGCTATAATAGAATTCTAGGTGAGTTTATCAAAGTGAAATCAAAAATCAACATCTGAAGACTTTGAAGATAAGAGATTCTTTAAGTGGTTGCCAAGCGCTTGAGAATCATCCAAGGTGAACAAACCACAAACATCTGGATTTACCTTAATTAAATCTGAAATCAACACGGACTTAAATGCAACATTCAACAGACATTTAACTCCAACGGGAATTAAATTCAAATGCATTAAATGCATGATAAGAGCATTAAAAATGATAAGGACTATTGAAGTACGGATAAGCCTTTCCCATTGGCTGTCAACTCAAAGTAAGTCTACTACCAACTTTGTGTAGAAGAATTTTCAGAGATGTCAGAAAAAGACTAGTTCCCGCTCTTTGTGCTGAACACGCCCCTACATGTGTCTATCGGACAAATCCCAAGAAAGTCTATAAATAGTTTCTCACAGATCAACCTTAAATACCAAGAAAACTATCAAAAACTTGATATACACTGCTGTTGAAATCTATCCATGTATGAATAAGCTTAAATTCTCCATAGCCAAAAATCTTTGTAAGCTTATACATCTCTACAACCAAACCAATATCTCTTACCTCTTCATAGAAAAACTATCATTTCTAAAGAGATGTTTCAAAAGTGTTTGAACTTTCCAAATCAAACAAACCTTTGATAAAACCCATCAACCTCTTCAATCTGTGTGACGAAGTTGTTGAAGATGAAGCATTATTTCTGAGTGAAAGAAGCTTGTCAAAAGAAGATCGTAGCCGAGTTAAAATATGTGTGATCAGGGAACTCAAGATCAAGTCCTCACCATTAGCTATTGTGTTTAAGCTATCATTGTGAAGCTTTGTGATTCATCATAGTGAATTCTCCTATGTGGAAAGGAGTAGAAGGATGTAGCTGGGATTACTCACACCCAGTGAACCTTTAAATTCTCGTGTCTTTTATTCTTTACTATTCTATTGCTTTATTTGTTATCATCTTATCAAATTGTCATAAAGCATACTTTTGCAAGCTTAAAATTAAAGCAACTAAGTATTTTCTAAGCGCCTGTTTAATCTCATCAAGAGACTTGTAAAAAATTTCCGAAATGCTAACCCTGATATAAGTGTTGAGCGCCTGATCCATTTTGATCAAGTACTCAAAGCTACTATCTAAGTTATCTTTCTAAAAACTTGTCTTAAATTTCAAAAAAAAATTCAGGGTGTATTGAACCCTCCCCTCCTTCTAGACCCTTTCGTATGTCACTTGGGACCAACAACACCACCAAGATCAATAAAGGTTAAAGCCTTGTAATAAATTTTCTCAAAGACTACACCAAGAGTAATATTTACTATTTATGCATAGAACCTTCTTAGATTCTGTATGTTCTAAAGACGAGGTAATTCCTTTCCATTCAAGTTCTGAAGTCGGTATGTACCCTACTTCGTGAGTTTTACGATCTTGAAAGGTCTTTCCCAGTTTGGGTCTAGCTTCCCAACATGCTTGGATACTTCCACATTCTTCAATACAAGATCCTCTACTTGGAGGTTTCTTAGCTTTACTTTCTTATTGTAAGCTCTTACCATAGTGCTCTTTTGCATTAAAATGCGAGCATATGCTCTATCTCTCAACTCTTCAACCATATCAAGCTCAAATGACCATTGCACCGTGTTCTCTAAAGGGTTATAGGTTATAGCCCTATGTGTCATCATACTTATCTCTGTTGGAATTACTGTTGCCCACAATAACTCAAGTAATTCATCCGCCCAATTTCCCTTTTGCCGTCTGACCTCGATTCCAGATGCTGGAGTATGATTCTATTGGCTGCTTCAGTTTCACCATTGGCTTGTGGGTTGCCTAACACTGAAATTTTTTATTCAATCTTATACTCTTCACACCATTTAATCATGACTTTGTTATCGAATTGAGTGCCATTATCTGAAATAAAGATATGAGGTACACCAAATCTATGAGCAATGTTCTTCCAGACGAATTTCATCACCTCAAGATCGATAATTTTTGCCACGGCCTCAGCTTCTATCAATTTCGTAAAATGTTCGACTGCCATAATTATAAATTTCCTCTGCCCTAATGCTGGGGAAAATGGACCTAAGATGTCGATCCCCCATTAGTCGTATGGATATGCTATCTTGATGGGTTCCATTATAGTAGTCGTATGGATATGCTATCTTGATGGGTTCCATTATAGTAGTCGTTTGGTGCATCAAATTTGAGTGGAGCTGACACTCCTTACACTTTCTTGCATATTCCATTGCATCATTAACCACTGTAGGCCAATATTAGCCCTGCCTCAATACTTTTTGAACCAAAGATACTCCACCAAAATGATTTTTTTTCTTCAACAACACAACAGTGGGCCGACTGAGGACCGTTTGTAGAGCTCTCCTTCAATAAGATTTAACCTAGAGTCTCTATAAATGATCCTTCTGGCCTTGTTTCGATCTTCAAGCAAGATTCTATCAGACAAATATAGACTGATTTCCTCTTTCCAACTTGCCTCTTCTCTTATGGTCATCACATTCGAGGCAAATGGGGCAATTTTTAATTGATCAGCCACCAATAGGGTCACCTTCTAGCTCTTTACTCCCATAATCAAATTCGCAAATTTGGACAAGGCATCTGCTCTCTCATTTTCCTCCCTCAAAATCTAGAAGAGACTACATTTCTCGAAGGAAGCCATAAGATTTTTTTACTTTAGCTAAGTATGAGGACATGGTTCTTTTTCTTACTTCATATGACCTAGAGATCTTGTTTGCTACGAGCTGAGAGTCTGTATATGCATTTAATAGCTTTACTTTAAGCTTCTTATCTATTTCAAAGCTAGCTTACAATGCTTCATACTCGGTCTTGTTATTCATATGAAAATTTAATTTAATAGTAAATTCACGGTCATTACTTGTATAGGCATTTAAAAATTTTATGTTTAGCTTCTTTGCCATTCCGAGGCCAACCACGAAAGCTCCATATTCTGACCTGTCGTTCGTAACATCAAAATTTAATTTGATTGCAAATTCATTATCATTATGTGCATTTAAAAGTTTTACATTTTAGCTTCTTAAATATTACGAGATCAAATAACAAAGCTTAATGATCAGCTTCGTTGTTCGTAGTTTCAAAATTTAATTTAGTGGCAGGTTCATGATCATTACCTTCCGAGTCACGTAGACATACTCTTATGCCCGCTTTTTGGGTCATGGATAAACCATCAACATGAAGCAACCATGGACCAAAAGTCTCATTTATTGGCTCGTCATTGACTGCCATTTTTCCCAAAAAATCCACCATAGCTTGTGTTTTTATAGCAACACGAGGCAGGTACTCAATGTCGAATTCTTCGAGCTCAACAACCCATTTAACCAATCTTTCTGATACATTAGGTTTTCCAAGACTTAGCTCAAGGGTTGGTATGTAAGCACAATATTACGATGAGATTGAAAGTAGGGACGAAGCTTATGAGCCGCTGTAACAAGAGCAATTGCCCAATTCATTATCTGAGAGTAATTCTTCTCTGCTCCCTGCATTGAACAAATTACATAATAAACAGGCCGATGTTCGGCCTCGGCTTAACGAACTAAGACCCTGCTAACAACACTTTCTGAAATAACTAAATACAACAATAATGGCTCTCCGGCTACCGGTTTCATTAGTAGAGAAGCAGAGGTGAGATATCTTTTCAGCTCTTGAAAAGCTTATTCACATTCCTCGATCCATTCAAAAAAATTTAATTTCTCTAGAATCTTAAAAAATCGCAACCCTCTATCCGCTGACCGTGATATAAACTTACTCAGACTCGTCGTGCGACCATTTATCATTTACACCTCTTTAATTGACCTCGGAGATTGCACGTCCAAAATCGCTCTTATCTTTTTCGGATTTGCCTCTATGCCTCTTTCCGTGACCACATAGCCCAAAGATTTTCCACCCCGAACACCAAAGGTGCACTTCTTCAGGTTCAATTTCATTCCATACTTTGTTATGATCTCAAACAACCTCTTCAAATGTTCAACGTGATCCGCCTCACTAATACTCTTAACCAACAAATCATCCACATATACCTCCATGGTTTTTCCAATCTCATCCTTAATCATCAAACTCAGCAGCCTTTGATATGTTGCCCCCGAATTCCTCAACCCAAATGGCATCATATTATAACAATATACACCCTTAGCCGTTACAAATGAAGTTTTATCTATGTCTTCCGAGGTCATCATGATCTGATTAAACCCCTGATACGCATCCATCATGCTCAACAATGCACATCTCATCATTGAATCTACCAATAAGTCAATCCTAGGCAAAGGGCAAGGATCCCTTGGGAAAGCCTTGTTGAGATCAGTGAAATCGTACACATTCGCCATTGGCCTCCTGCCTTACTTCTGCCTCGATAATCGCATTACGCTCTGACCCAAAGTTTATTCTCTTTTGTTTTACAAGTTTTACTTTTGGATCGATATTTAGGCGAGGCACAATAATCTCTGGATCAATCCCCTTGAAATCTGATGCTTTCCATGCAAAAATATCTGAGTTTTTTCTCAAAAAATTTATCATCACCAATTCCAGCCTCTAGGACATTTACGAGCCTAATTTTGTTGTTTTTTTGGAGTTCCCTGGGAAATGCTCAATCGTTTTATTTCGAATGGCTCGACCTTACCACCTTCCAATCTTGGCCTCTTGTCTGCTTCACTTTCCACCTCCTAGGTTCCAGCTATCTGTATCCTTTTACCTTTTTTAAGTTCTATTTTCAGATCATTCCTTTCTTAATGATATGGTATAGCATTCTCTAGCGATGATTTGGTCACATCGTACAACACCGACCCCATCTTTGGTCATAAATTTCATTTTTAGATGGGGCGTTGATACAATTCACCAAATAGGTTCGACCTTGACCTTCCAAAAATTACATTGTCAGCCAAAGGAGCATTCACTACAAGGAATTTTATCATCACAATTTTTCTGATATCACTTCCAAATGATGCGGGTAGGTCAATCATTCCCAAAGGGATGACCTCTAATCCTCCAAACCCAACTAGAGGGGTATTCACCGGGCATAGCCTCATCATATCTAAGTTTATTTTTTCCAGTACATGCCAGAATAAGATATCAGCTGAGCTTCCATTATCAACTAAGATCTTCTGTACAGAGAAATTTGATACAGTCATAGTTATAACCTTTGGATCATCTTGGGATCGTAGTACACCATCATAATCTCGATCATCGAAGCTAATAACTTCATTGGGTTGGAAGACTGTCATGACATTTAGAGACCATCCTCTTTGGGACTTTGCATCCCTTGCATGTTGTCGTCTAGTATTTTTAGAATCTCCACATGCAGGCCCTCCGACAATCGTATAAATTACTCCGTTCAGAGGCAAATTTAATTATGGTTCATCTCGTCGTCGATTATCTTGCCTCTGAGGGTTTTGGTACCCTCCTTTTTCTTGGGATCGACTTCGTGACCTGCAGTCTTGTAATCTCCCGTCGTGATTTCCAAAGGCTTCTGCAGCCTGAACTTTGTCAATAAATTCATGCAAGAAACCTTATTTTATTGGCCTTTCCATCTCATCTTTTAATTGTAAACAATCTTCAATATCATGACCATTGTCCTTATGGAAACGGTAATATTTTTGGCTATCTTTTCTCTATTAGAGTGTATGCTCTAAAATGCCATAAAGAGGATCAATTTATAGGGCATTGACTTGTAAATAAACAATATCTTTTTATTATATATAAGTCATTATCTTGTTGTTTTCTTATAGGCATTTGTAAGGTGTTAATAAACAACGTAAAGTCCTTGAGAATAAGGCAAACCTTCTAACCTTCTACTTCTTATGGGATAGGAAGAATGGCACTAGAAGAGTTTGATCCTTATTCTCTAAATAGGGTTCGCAAGTCTAAGAAAGTATTTGACTGGACATCAATACAGAACAAGGACTTGTATGATATAAGTTTCGACAAAGAAAGTGCCAGTCGAACACTATGGGAATGATAGTGGAAACTTATGTCATGGACATATTAGTTGGACTAATATGTTCGAGCACGGCTCGCATCGATTTCATCACATGGGTATTCACTCACTGACAGTCAATGATGAAACTGATAAGTAGTGATAGGTATGCGTGAACCTTAGACTTGAGAAATCGAGTTGAAGATGTACTTGTGACATCAAGTCTGTCATTAGAGTAGTTAGATCCAGATCACCCTTTGGTGGGATCGACCTCGAAGTGTGACTTGATGGGCAAGTATCATTGTTAACTGATTAGCAAAATGGAATTTATTCTCTCATAAATGAATGAGCTAAATATCCTATGCAGTCATGAATGAGTGAGGTTAAAATTCTTTGGCCAAAGCATAAAATGACCTCGACTCATTATGAGCTAAGCATATGGTCAAGTCATGTGAGTTTGACTATAACCATGACTCTCACCACCATGACTCTCACTTGACGGGGATATATGAATAAAAGGTTTATACTCATATGGTATTCACAGTGTATATAGTTTGGAATGATCATATTCATTCGTTCTCAATTGAGATACGATGTGAGCCACGTGGCTGGCTAGGTGTTACTCACATCCTTTTGGTTTCCTCCCAATTGTCTTTTAAGACGAACCTAAAGAGTCGCGCTTAAAGGAAGTGCAAAAGGAAAATCATGGAAAAAGACTTGAGAGAATTTTTGGTATTGAATATCGTGATTAATTAATTAATCATTAGATAATTTTATTAATTAATTAAGTTAATGAATTAATTAATTCCTTAGAGGAATTTAATTATAAAATTAACATGGATAAATAATATTAATTAATTAAATAGCATAATAAGCCTAAAGCCCGAAGGCTTTAAAAGCCTCAAAGTGAGCGTCCAAGTGTGGGAGTGTTTGGCCTAGGTTATTGTTTCATTGTAGTATAAATATACTACTTAGAGAAAATTAATCAAGTGAAAAAAAAAACATATAACTTTCTCTCCAAATCAAAACACTCCATCATCTCTCTCTCTCTAGCCATCTCCCTCAAGAGAAAAGAAGAATGTTTTTGCTTTTGACTCCGGCATGGCAATTTAGAGACAACAACGGATTTGTTGTTCAAGAAGGGATTGCAAAGCTAGTTCGGAATTCAACATACGCGAAGAACAGTAATTGAATTCAAAACCCAATTTAAATACGAGAATAGAGATGAGACACTGGGATTTAAATATATATATTCTTCCGCTGCGTTATTTGATTTTATGCAATTTTTTCTCAACAGTGGTATCAAAGCCAATCTCTGATTTCTGTATTTATTTGATTACGTGATTATGTGTTTTTTGCGTTTTTGAAGCATGTTTTGAATATGTTTTTCATGATAATGATCCATGATTTTTCTGCATTTAATTCATGTATGATGTAGTATGATGACTTATGAATTGAAAAATCTAATTTTTGTAAGAATCGAGTCGGAAAAACCCCGCGACAAGCCCGGCAAAAATGACGTGCAGCGAGCAAACAGCGCGCACGCTATGGCTCGCAGGCACCGTGTGATTTCTGTGAGCTGCACGTTGTGGCTCGCAGGCACCGTGCGAGTAAGGCCAGGCTCATGAGCTGTGCGTTGGGCGCACAGCACACGTCGTGTCGTGCGCCTGGAGCACGGGGGGCCAGTTTTGTAGGCCCGGGTGTATGACCGGGTCCTAACGGATCGGTTATTTTCCTCGGGTCCAATTTTTTAAATAAATGGGTTTTGGGATATTTTAGTTATCTGGGTGGGTCAAAAGGATGATGACCCGGATTTAATTAAATAAGCCCAAATTGTTTTAAATAAAATTATGGACTTTTTTAATAAATTAATTTTGAGCCTAATTAATTGAATTTAAATATGCCAATGGTTGGTAATTTGTATTTAATGAAATCGAACCCGAATTGTTTTATTGAATATTATTTATTTAAGTAAAATAATTAATTAATGATTCATGGAGAATTTTTTTTAATTAAGTTATTTATTTAAATAAAAGATTCTCACTAAATGGCTTATTATCATGATTGTCAATAAAATATGGAATTTTATTGAGCAAGTTAATTAGTTGGACTAATTAATTATTAACTTAATCACCAACATAATTGCTTTATTTTCGCGAGCATGTATTATATGATGGTGACATTGTCCATGGGCTTAGGTTTAATTCTTTCGATTGTATTTCCTTTTATGGGTTGTAAGGGCCGGAATTGAGCCCGTTTATTTTATTTTTAGAATTATGTATAGGTTGTTCAATAATCTCATGTAACAGATAGAAATAGAATAGGTCTTTCAAGAGGAGATCAATCCAAAAGAAGAGGAGCTTGAAGCTCACGGAGAATAGCTAGGCTTATTTTTCCTTTTTAATGATGGCCCATTGGCTTGGGCTCTCTAGATAAAGCCCATGGACATATGTGTTGGTTTATTGCTTTCAATGCATGTTCATTAGTTATATGAAGCATGTATGTTATCAATATGCGCTATATAAATTGAATAATGTACAAAGTGGGACTTAGATAAATATTTAGAACTTGAATTCTCTCAAACAAAAACTATAATAAGTTAGTAAGGGGTGCTAGGCATCCTTTCCCTCCACTAAACTTAATATAATTAAGTATTAAACCTAGTATATGGCATCTTCCCAGTAAGTGGGGGTCGTATATCAAGATTTAATTCTAGAATTTTATTAAGTGCATTAGATGCCTTAATCGAGACATATTTCACCCCAAATATTGTTAAAGGGTTGCAAGGTGAAATTCAAGTGATAGATTATGAGGAGTTAGTGGGAATAAACTTAGATAGTCCACAAAGCCTATAAATCGTTAAAGGGTTGCGGTTTTGGTGGATTATGGGAAAAAGAAGATTGAACCATGTATTGGATAGATTGATGTTGGACATCACTTTAATTAAATAGTGGAGCAAAAATAGTTAAAGGGTTGCCATCCATTAGATTAATTAAAGAACTCAATCCCCACCACGAAGTACATTACAACGATCACTTCCGTTTTTCACAGTGGGAGTGTGAATCTCAAAAAATGTAGTGGGAGCCAAGTTATAATTGATAAAAGCTAAAATCCGTTTCCGGTCGACTGCATCAGATCGGATTAGAATCAGTTACCTGTGTTTACGTTGTTGTTTTGGAAAGAGAATTAGTCCACGTGAATTAGAAGATCATTTGGTGTGTAATGGAATTGATAAATGCTACACACGTTGGACAAGACACGGTGAGAGCAGTGTCACCTCAGATGATTAGGGTGGTACATCATATCGATCGCGGGATTTGGACATGAATGATTATGAGCCTGATCGTTTGGAGGAGATGACAAATGTGATTGAGGAGGATTTGCGAAATTGTCCCAAGATGTTTGACAATTTGACAAGTGATTCAAAGACACCACTGTATAGTGGTAGTAAATTCACAAGATTGAAAGCAGTCCTAAACCTCTACAAGTTAAAAGCCAACAATGGGTGGAGTGATAAGAGTTTCACAGACTTACTTGATCTATTAAACAACATGTTACCCGAGGATAATGTGTTACCTAATCGTACTTATGAGGCTAAGAAGATGTTAACCTCAATTGGCATGGGATATGAGAGGATACATGCCTGTCTTAATGATTGCATATTGTTTAGAACTGACTATTCATCATCGAAGGTTTGTCCAAAATGTGGCGCCTCGCAGTACAAGAAGAACGGATCTGCTCCTGTCAAAACCATGTGGTATTTGCCCATAATACCATGATTTAGGCGCATGTACAGTAGTAAAGAGTTGGCCAAGGACTTGACATGGCATGCTGATAGAAGGCTTGAAGAAAGGATTGAAGATGACAAGATTTGACACCCCTCATATTCTCCTCAATGGAAAAAGATCGATGATGATTTTCCTGAATTTGGTGAAGAATCAAGAAATCTTCACCTTGTATTAGCTACAGATGGCATGAACCCTCATGGCTTGCAAAGTAGCTCACATAGTACATGGCCGGTGATTTTGATGATCTACAACCTCCCCCCATCGCGATGCATGAAGCGAGAACATATAATGATGTCTATACTCATTTCTGGGCCGAAACAACCTGGAAATGATATAGATGTCTACTTGGCTCCTTTAATTGAGGATTTGAAGGTGTTGTGGGAGACCGGTGTTCAAGTATATGACAGGTTCAGAGAAGAAAATTTCAATCTCAGAGTCATGTTATTTGGAACAATCAATGATTTTTCGGCAAGAGCAAACCTCGAGGGATATGGTGTACATGGCCAATGTGGATGCCCCATATGTTTCAAGAGTACAAATCAATATCAATTGACACACTCTCAGAAATATGCATTCCAAGGGCATCGGAGATGGCTAAATCAAAACCATAGATATCGTCGGTGGAAAAAAGCTTTCAATGGGAATATTGAAGAAGGCCGAGCTCCTAAGTGCTTGACTGGTGAAGAAGTGTTTGAGAATATAAAAGACTTGGAGGTTAAATTTGGAAAGACTTTTGCAGGTGGGCTTGCAAAAACTGGGTGGAAAAAAAGGTCAATTTTCTTTGAATTGCCGTATTGAACGTCTTTATATGTTAGACATTTTCTTGATATTATGCATATTGAGAAAAATGTATTTGATAGTGTCATTGGTACACTTCTAAATGTGCCTGGAAAGACAAAAGATGGCGTAAAAGCAAGGTTAAACTTGGTTAAAATGAAGATAAGAGAAAAATTGGCACCAACAAATAAGGGAAAACGTACTTATTTGCCTCCAGCAGCTCACACTCTATCCAGGAAAGAAAAAATTGCATTATGTGAGTTTCTTAATGGAGTGAAAGTTCCAGAAAGGTATTCTTCAAACATTAGCAGTCTTGTATCAATGAAGGACTTGAAGCTAAAGCACATGAAGACTCACGATTGTCATGTGATCATGGATCATTTGCTACCAATTGCTATACGGGCCATTTTGCCAAAAAAAGGTGAGAGAAACTATAACCTCATTATGTTTCTTCTTCAAAGCAATGTGGAGCAAGGTGTTTGATCCTGAACAATTGCATGCACTTCAGAAACAAATTGCCATCACTTTGTGCGAGCTTGAGATGTATTTTCCACCAGCGTTTTTTGATATAATGACTCATCTACCTATTCACTTGGTTAGAGAGACACAACTATGTAGACCGGCTTTTACGAGATCTATGTATCCGGCTGAGCGTTATATGAAGGTATTAAAAGGCTACGTGAAAAATCGTAGTCGACCGAAAGGTTGCATTGTTGAACGGTACATAGTTGATGAAGCGATTACATTTTGCGCAGAATATTTGAAAGATTCTAACGTTGCAGAGCTTCAAAGGTCTCATGTTGTAGGAGGGAGAACAGAAGGAGAAAGCGTACTTGGAAAACAATTAGTTAGTGTTCCTTGCACACAAAGGGATCAGGCACACCTATATGTGTTCCACAACACCGATGAGGTTGAGCCATATGTTCAAGAGCACAAGGATCAAATTAGGAGATTAAATCCAAATAAAAATGAGAGTTGGATTTCAAGAGAACATAATAAGAGTTTCTCTGATTGGTTCCGAAAGCATATTCACGAGAAACAGAACGAGAATCCACTTTCAATTTCAGATAAATTGGCACGATTGTCGATGGGACCGGGCAGACTTGTATTTTGTCATTCAGGTTATCGTATAAATGGTCGCACATTCTATACAAAAGACCAAGATGAACGGAGTACAATGCAGAATAGTGGGGTGAGTCTTGTAGCTCAAGCAATGCATATCTCAAGTGCGAGAGATAATAACCCTATCTATGCTCATTTATCATATTATGGGGTGATTGAACATATATAGGAGCTGGATTATAGTTGGTTTCGGATGCCTGTATTTGGGTGTAGGTGGGCTGACAATAAAAATGGTGTCGATAATAGTGAAATAGGCTTGACTCGAATAGACCTTGAGAGGGTGGGTTACAAAGATGAACCTTTCATTTTGGCATCACAAGCTACGCAAGTGTTTTTTGTCACCGATCCTATTGATAAGAGGTGGTCAATTGTTTTATCGGCAAACAAAAATACTTGTATGGAGGATGATAGTTCATATAGTGATGATGATGGAGAAAATCCTATCTTACATGATTCACAAGCCACTGATAGTGATGGTGACTTGGATATCAGTGATGATGAATTGTATATGCGACAAGATCTCCAAGAGGGGATATGGATTAATCCATCTGTTCGTCGACGTAGTAAACAAAAGGGTCGTACTGGAGGGAAGCAATAGACTACTAAGTCAACGACAAAAAGAAAACGATGAAAGGTATTTGAACTTATGTGATAATTATATGATATACTTATTTCCTAAACTTTTCTTCATATAAGCACTTGTTAGTGTATGAGTCAGGGTGTCTCTTGTTAGTTTATGAATTGAAAAATTATTTGTTGCATAATGAAACTAACTTCTGTATTTTTGGCTTTTGTAGGTCGATATTGTATACCGGCGCCACCACCGCCGCCGCCACAGTCACAGCCGCTCTCTCCTCCTCTTCTACGACCACCACCGCCCCCTTCACCACTACCACGACCACCACCGTAAGCTTCTTCTCTCTCGCTCTCTCTATATGATAACGAGTATTATTATTTGAATACATATCATGAGTATAGCGTGTTTGTTGATATGTATTTTGATTATGTATCATGATTGGATTAATATGTGTTGTTTTGTTGACATCATTTAATGCATTTATGGTTTTGTGAAATTCGATTGGTTTTGTTATTTGCAATTTTGGGGGAAGATTAAGTCGAGAACTTGATAAAAAAAATTGCGTCGTTACTCTGCCGAATTCTTTCTAAAATAATGGTGGCGTTACTTGGTTCTGTATATTTGGTATATGAATCTAAATTCTATACTTTTGGCTTCTGTAGGTCGATGGATTCTGGGGCTGCTGCAAACAAACGTGTTGAAAGTGAGATACGTAGAGATATCGCTGCAATGAAAAAAGTCATAAATGCCAGAAGTAAAGGCTTAAAGCTACCAGTCGGCTGGAATCAGAATGGCCAACTAATTGACCCAAATAAATCAACATTTGTTGGTTACATTGGAGTCATAGCTCGTGACAGGGTGCCGATTACCATCAGTGATTGGCGACACGTCTCGGAAGCAACAAAATCAGCAATTTGGAATGAAATAGTTGTAAGTTGGTTATTATCATGTTTCTAATTGGTTAATGTATTTTTTGTTTACTCAATTTTCTCAAAATTATAATTTCATATGTACTTTGTTGTTTGTTTTTCATAGTTGGCCTTTGATATTGACGAAAGTAGACAAAAATTTGTCATGGCCGAAGCTGAAAAGCTAGTGCGAAACTTCAGGAGCTTCTTGAGCAGGGTGTGGGTAGAGGATGATAATGGGAATATTAATTTCAGCCCACCCCAAAAATATAATATATCTCAAGAAGATTGGACAGCATTTTTACATATACGAAAAAGTGAACCTTTCCTGGTAATTATTTTAATTTACGGTTTCATTTGTTGCATATTGCGTTTATATGAACATTGACTAATGCTTTGATTATGTAATGAACAGCAATTAAGTAGGGACAATTCGGAAAGAGCAAAGGACCCTGAATATCCTTATAGGAAATCACGTGTTGGATATGCTCAACTGGAGCATATTGAGGTATGTAGTTCGTTTAACAGTGAATCATTACAAGTTTTCTAATAAAAATTCCTTGTTAATATATATATATATATATATATATATATATATATATATATTTAATCATAATATAGATGGAAAAAAGAAAAGAAGCTGGGTCAGACCCCTCAGACGTGACACGAGCACTCGTGTGGAGGATTGCACATTCTGACAGCCAGCATAACATTGACAATGTCAATGTTAAAAGAGTAGTGCATGAAATTGTGAGTTATTTGCAATTTTAGCTATATCATGTGTTGTATGTTTTTTTTGAAATTTTTTTATAAGAGCAAAGTTCACTAATTTTTAAATGTATTATTACAGGAGTGCTTATCACAGGAGGGTAGCAATAGTGGAAGCGAGAGGACCCGGAATGATATATTGGCTAAAGCTCTTAACAAGAAGGAGCATTCAGGTCGCGTTAGGGGAGTAGGCTTTGGGGTATCACAAAAACACTATTTTATTGACAAAAAGCCTTCTAAAGATGAGGAGATTGATAACTTGAAAAACATGGTGCACATGCTCACTGCATCACTATCCTCATTGCGACGCGAGTTTGACGAGCATAAGGCGTCTGGGTCGCAGCAGCCACATGAAGATGAGGCGGTTTTTTTTAAAGATAGCTGCTCAGATCCAGTTAAGAACCTTCCTCAGGTAATGATATGAAATTATTAAGTGATCATATAACCTTTCTAATATAATGGTATATATATATATATATTTTATATATGTAGGTTGTGGCGTCATGTCAATTGTCACTTTCAACACCGTTTTATCGTTTGGTGGCTAAAGGACAAATGTACAATCGACAAGATGATAGAACGCTGCATACACTTCCATTACCCACCCACCTTGTGAAAGTGATGATTGACATTACAATTGAAAATATTGCACCTCTACCAGTCCCTCTCGCTGATGAAGGAGTGTTCACAGTTTCTGAGGCTGTGGATACATTGTTGCTTGGCCTAAGAGTCTTGTCACTGTCAGTGATGCATCGGTACATAATTATTAATACCTAGCCATTAATAAATTATAACAATTGTTTAAGGTTACTAAATATACTTTGGTTTGTAACATTCACGTTGATTTTCTTTGCTTAAATAGTCTCTTGGAAAATCCAAATCATCAGTTGGAAAACATAAATCAGAGATGACGAAGCACTCAGCTGTCAAACGAACACCTCCTGTGGCCAACCCTTCACGTGAAGATGACAGAGCAGCAGACGTAACAGCTGATCATCAACTCCCTCAGCCACTTGTAACTCTTGAAAAGTACCTGCAAATAATGCCTATTGAACAATTGATCGCTATAAACATTCCCGAGGCAATCTATAATAACGAACCCTATCAAGAGTATCTTGGGGGGGAGGAGATCTGTCATTTTTTGCTCAAAGAACAAATAGGAGTCTCTATCCTTTCAGTTTACATCAAGTAAGTTTTTAAATATGAATTAAAAAAAGTTAGTTTTTAAATTATTTTACTGCATTAATTTGAACTATGTTTATTTTCTTGTTCAAATTTATTTTATGCTCAATTTAGGTGTTTGTGGGCTAAGTACGTGGTCCCCGAAGAGAAAACAAATAATTTCGGGTTCCTTAGCCCACATACTATAGCTACGGGAGCAGGTATTACTCCCTCTCAGCGTATCTTACAAGCGCAATATATAACAAATGCCATGAAAGATTGCGCAGATGGGAAGTTGTTTATTGCACCTTACAACACCGGGTGAGTTACTAAACACCCAACTTTATTTTGTAAAATTTGTTACGTACGCAAAACTAATTTTGAACTTATCTTTTGAATGCTTTTTAATTTAGGGGACATTGGGTGTTGCTTGTGATTGATCCAATTAAAGAGATCGTTTATTATCTGGATTCTTTGCACGTTGATTCGAATAACCGACCTGATATGAAAGAAACAATCAATCAGTAAGTTTTTCATTCAACTTACGTGATTCATTATATTTAATATTAATTTTAAAGTGTATATATCTTCCTGGATTTCACATGTATATTTGCTTGATATTGACATCTTTCCTTGTTTTTTGATGTTTTTAACAGTGCTGTGTTGATGTCTCGTGCAAATCGTAACACCCAAAAGGCCAAATCCAAAAAAATGGCCTGTAAATGGACTTCTATAAAGGTTAGTGTAATTTTATATTTTCGAGAGATTATTTGTATAAACTTTATTGTTCTAATACAATTTTTTATTTCAATTTTGTAGTGCCCCATGCAGTTAAACGACAAAGATTGTGGCTTCTTTGTTATGAAATTCATGAAGGATATTATTAGCCACAGAGAATCTACAATCCCACCAGTGGTATGCATAATCCTAATTAATACTCATCATCAAATTCTAATTTCCCTTTATAAGTTATTAAACCTTTGTTGTGTTTTCAATCTCTATCGTGCAGTACTTTCCTGATTGTCAATACGTCACTTACTCTATAGAGCAACTTGATGAAGTACGTGGCGAATTGGCACAATACATTTTCCAATGCGCTTTTGGTATGGTGTAAGTTGTAGATTGTTGTAAATTTTTATTTGATTTGTTGTATTTAATTGATTGTAAAATAGTTATCATTTGTTGGAGATTATGCGTAATGGAACAATATATTTGTTGGTTTTTGTTGTTAGAGATGATCATTTAATTTGGTAAAGTTAATTTTGGGTTTCACGTTTGTTGTTTCTGTTGAATCGATTTTATGGTTTGTTGTATTGGTGTGTTGAATTTTGAGCTTGTGGGAAGCTGGTTTCAATAAATTTTGTACAGTACAGCAAGAAAAAAAATAAAAAAAAATAAAAAATATATCTATTATAGCGGTTTTTCACAAAATCGCTATAATAGGAATAGAAAGAAAAAAAAATCGGAGAAAACCTGTTACAGCGGTTCGGAGAAAAACCGTTGTAATAGGTTTGACCAATTACAGCGGTTTGTTTCCAAACCGCTGTAATTGGTTCCTATTACAGCGGTTCAAAAATCGTTGTAATTGGCCTGAACCAATTACAGCGGTACCTGTTACAGCGGTTAAAACCGCTGTAATAGGTAAAAAAAACCGTTGTAATAGGTCATTTCTGTAGTAGTAAAATCTACAGAGATTGAACAAATAGAATGATAGGACTCTCTCAAGCCCTTTACTTAGAAAAGATCTTAAAGAGATATAGGATGGAGGATTCTAAGAAAAGGTTCCTGCCAATGAGACATGGGATACATCTCTCAAAATCTATGTGTCCTCAAAGTGAGGAAGATAGAAAGGAAATGAGCACTGTACCCTATGCATCAGTAGTGGGTAGCCTGATGTACGCAATGTTGTGTACTAGACCTGACATTACTTATTCGGTAAGCATTGGTAGTCGATTTCAAGCAAACCCAGGCAAGGAACATTGGATAGCTGTGAAGAATATCCTAAAGTATCTGAAGAGAACCAAGGATATGATTCTCATCTGTGGGAGTGGTAGCCTGAGAGTGGACGGGTATATTAATTCGGATTTTCAATCTGATGTCGATGACCAGAAATCCACCTCAGGATTCGTATTCACCCTCAATAGTGGGGTGGTGACTTGGAAAAATTCCAAGCAAAGCACAACCGCGGATTCCACTACAGAGGCTGAATACATAGCTGCTAAAGAGGCTATTTGGATAAAGAAGAACTTCAAGTGGTTCCTAGCATAAAGCTATCATTGCCACTTTATTGTGACAACACTGGAGCAATAGTGCAAGCAAAGGAACCTAGGTCTCACAACAAGTCCAAACACAGCGAGAGGAGATATCACATCATAAGAGAGATCGTTGCACGAGGAGAAATATCTGTTCAGAAAATAGCCTCAGCTGACAATGTCGCTGATCCATTGACCAAGCCATTGGCACAAGCGGTGCTAGAAAAACATCTCGAAGGGATGGATATTAAATACCATAGCAAATGGCATTGAGTGCAAGTGGGAGATTAATAGAGTGTATGCCCTCAAATGCCATAAAGAGGATAGATTTATAGGGCATTGACTTGTAACTAAACAATATCTTTTTATTATATATAAGTCATTATCTTGTTGTTTTCTTATAGGCATTTGTAAGGTGTTAATAAACAACGTAAAGTCCTTGAGAATAAGGCAAACCTTCTACTTCATATGGGATAGGAAGAATGGCACTAGAAGGGTTTGATCCATATTCTCTAAATAAGTTCATAAGTCTAAGAAAGTATTTGACTGGACATCAATACAAAATAAGGACTTGCATGATATAAGTTTCGACAGAGAAAGTGTCAGTCCAACACTATGGGAATGATAGTGGGAACTTATGTCATGGACATATCAGTTGGACTAATATGTACGAACACGGATCGCATCGGTTTCATCACATGGGTATTCACTCACTGGCAGTCAATGATGAAACTGATAAGTAGTGATAGGTACGCATGAACCTTAGACCTGAGGAATTGAGTTGAAGATGTACTTGTGACATCAAGTCTGTCATTAGAGTAGTTAGATCCAAATCACCTTTTGGTGGGATTGACTTCGCAGTGTGACTTGATGGGCAAGTAGCATTGTTAACTAATTAGCAAAATGGGATTTATTCTCTCATATGTGAATGAGCTAAGTGTCCTAAAGCCCGAAGGCTTTAAAAGCCTCAAAGTGGGTGACCAAGTGTGGGAGTGTTTGGCCTAGGTTATTGTTTCATTGTAGTATAAATATACTACTTAGAGAAAATTAACCAAGTGAAAAAAAAAACATATAACTTTCTCTCCAAGTCAGAACACTCCATCCTCTCTCTCTAGTCGTCTCCCTTAAGAGAAAAGAAGAAGATTTTCGCTTTTGACTCCGGCGTGGCAATTTAGAGACAGCAACGAATTTGCTGTTCAAGAAGGGATTACAAAGCTAGTTCAGAATTCAACATACGCGAAGAACGGTAATTGAATTCGAAACCCTATTTAAATACGAAAATAGAGATGAGCCACTGGGATTTAAATATATATATTCTTCCGCTGCGTTATTTGATTTTATGCAATTTTTTTCCAACATTCTCTTAGGATCGTACTTCATCTTCTAGGCCTTGGAGTTGGAGTTTTCAATTTCTAGTGAAGCTTGACCTCGTTAAACAGTAAGAGGCGTATATTTTTCATACTTCATATATTGTGGTGGTCATTCTTGATTCTTTTTGGATTTTAATTCCCCACTTCAATCATTGCGATCATTCTTGTATTTGTGACGATTTTGAGTTTTGTTCTCCTCATATCTTGGAGCTCTCTTTTCCACTCTCTTGATTAGATCCATTTCTTCCTCTTGTATATTCTCTTAAGCTACCATCATCAGTCCTTCTAATCCTTTGGAGCACGAAGAATCACAGCTCCAGCCAAAAGTCCCTCTCTTAAACGATTTACCATCAACTGTACCAACACTTTATGCTACAACTCCGAAACATTCAACCCCTCTTCATTGAATCTATCAACAAACTCTCTCAATGTTTCATCTTCACACTACTTGATTCCCAATAGATGAGATGCGGACTTTACAATTCTCCTCTTGCTTGCAAAATGATATTCAAACTTCTGAACAAAGTGAGTGTAGGAAATAATGGTTCCAGGATGATGACCAGCGTGCCAAGCTTGAGCTCAACCCAAGAGTGTCGTAGCAAAACTTCGAGCATTAATTGCATCGCTCAAATTGCATGTCGTCATTAGGGTCTCAAATGTAATGACATGCTCTCTCGGGTCCTTCGTACCATCATATTTTGGTAGATCTGGGACCCGGAAGGTTTGAGGTATTACTTCTCTCAATATGTTCGTGTGGAGTGGAGAGTTATGCTATTGAAGCGCGGAGACCTAAACATATCGTCTTGATACATTCGGCCTCTCTCTTACTTATTTTGATTCAGCTTCGTCCTCTTCCGTCGATCATGTCCTTGTAGGATGTTTGACCCGATGTTGAGGATCGTGCTATGACCTCGTGACACTTTTAGCATCGCCTAGGCTGTCCTCTCTTTTTCCTTTATGGGCCCTTCCACCGTGGCTTTTTTTCTTTTATTTCCCCTCCGGGTCAAGTTCACGTAATAGCCGTCGACAAGTCCCCTCATTGTAGCTAAATTCCTCTCATTCCCTTTTAGGGTCGAGTTCATGAAATTGCCGTCTTGGGGTGACTAGATCAGGATAGACTAGCCCAATATTTGGAGTGGCGGGCATCTTTGCCATTTGCTCCTGGAGAAATTTCTGCCCCCATTCTTGCATTCGTCTATTGAACTCCGCCTCAATCATGGTTATCATTTTTTTCATTCTGAGGCTCCTTTTCGGGATTAGGGGGTGAAGTTCGAGACTGTTCTTGGCATACTTCTTTGCCTGGTCTCCTACTCGTTTCCTCTTCCATCCTGCAAAATTTTCAAAGAACCAAAAGTTAGTTTCCTACAGATGGCGCCAAATAATTTAGCTCCAATTTCGTTGGGCAACTCGGACTAAGTGAACGTCCCTAGAGGTTGAACTCAGACCTAGATTAATAAAGATTATAGACTGCACTTGAGTTAAATCAAGCTGCCTACGTATCCAATCAATAGGATCAAGTCAATTTATAGTTCTATTTAATTAGTTAAATTAACCTCACTTATAGCTTCGGCTTCGTTACTATTAGGAGGTCAAATATTGGAGGTGAAACGAAGTCAAATTACAGAATGGTTAAAGTAGTAAATGCATGTCTCTTTGGGCTATTTATGAGGAGAATATGTACTATTTATGATCGTAATAGCTGAGTTAATAGGATCATGTTGCATGTCCTTTTAAGAAAGGTCCCAATCGCTCGAGTCACCCGATTTTTTTCCTTAGCGCGGATCCTTTCCTATTTTTCTTTTTGCTATTTTGTACAATATTTAAGAGTATTTTGGTCTTTTATCAAATATAGTTGAATTTTTACCAATTAGTATTCATGTTTGAAATAAATTGATCAACTAATCTGTATGGTTTATATAATGTGGCAAATCATTTTATTTCCCCATTAACTCTATTTGTGAACGTATTCAGTAAGTCCCCACCAAACTCAAAGAAGAAAGAAAAATTCAAAGTGAGACTTCAATCATTCATGGGTGAGGTTAATGCATTTGTCAATTTTTAGGAGTTTCCACTTAATATGCTTTATAGAACTGTTTGTTCTTTTTCTCCATTTTAAATCGTGTATTTTTAAAATAAAAATGGAGGTGGAAATGATTTAAATGTATTGACATGGAAATTTGTTTTTCTCTTCTTCCATGTATTTCTTATGGCAATCAAGGGAAATATATATATATATATATATATATATATATGTTTTGCCATAAATAATTATAATTGCATCATTTTTTTAAATGAAACTCTTACATTATTATATCGAATATCGAATTAAGTATCATCAATTGCAAATTCTTGATTACAAATTGGAAACATTGAACTAATATATAAGTAGAGAAACAATCCACACATCTGGCGGAATTAAACTCATGATCTCTAAGTCATGAGGCTTCGATCTTATTACTAGGCTAAGACATCATTGGTACTAATAATAAAAGCACACTCAATGCTTGTACAACTCAATATTGATATAAAAATTGCACTTTGCTGATAAAATGAAATTGCATTATAATTAATAGGCATAAATGCAGATACCCCCTCAGTTATGGGGTGATGTGCACTTTGCCCCCTCACTTATTGAAATGTGCACTTTACCCCCTCACTTATCATAAAATGTGCACTTCACCCCCTCGGGCAGATTCGGACACTTCACTTATCATAAAAATTGGACTTTTGCCTCTTGACTTATGTGTTTTTGTAGCACTTTGCCCCCCTGACTTATGTATTTTTGTAGCACTTTGCCCCCTGACTTGTGTGTTTTGTAGCACTTTGCCCCTGCCCGAGCTGCCCGAGGGAGTGAAGTGCACATTTTATGATAAGTGAGGGGGTAAAGCGCACATTTCAATAAATGGGGGGCAAAGTGCACATCACCCCATAAATGAGGAGGTGTCTGCTATTATCCCTAATTAAAATGATTCAATTTCGATGATAGTGAAATTACAAATTTGGTGCTAGGAAAACACGGTACTTATTTATCATTTGTATTGTAAGACTTAAACTTCTTAGCATCTTAAGTATTAAATCAGACAAAAAAATAATAATATATATTCCTCTCTTGTACAAATAATTCACATGTAAAGAACAAACATAATGTAATGTTAAGAAATCATAAACTTCCTGACCCGTCCTTGAAGAAATGGAAATAACCATTATTACATGTAATAAAGAATAGCCAAAATGAATTGGAAAAATTGCGTAAGACCCCTGTCATATGTGAAACCTGCGCCAAACCCTCTATGTTAATTTTTTTGCGAATCACCCCCTTGTATTATTTTTTATTCTGCATATTCCCCCTTTTTCGATTTTTTTTTGGTATTTTTTTCCATCATTAATGTTCTAGATTCTACCCAAATTAAATTATTTAACTATTATAAACATGTTTGGGGCAAAAATGCATTTGGATTGACATTTATGATGGGAAATAACACCAGAAAAATCAAAAAAAGGGAAATATGCAGAATAAAGAATAACACAAGGGGGTGATTCGCAAAAAAAATTAACACAGGAGGTTTGGCGCAGGTTTAGCATATCACGGGGGGTCTTATGCAACTGTAAGTCATTCTTAAAAGAAACTTATATAATCCTCCACTTTGGCCTCAATTTGCACCAATAATGCCCAATTAATGATCTTGAAAAAGGAATTTAAGAGAGAATTGAATGGGCTGTAAGAGAGTAATGGAATCTGGAAGAATGAAATGCATTTTTTCTTTTCGCAAAATGGAAGAATGGATTACAATGAAGAAAAAAAAACTGCATAATGTAACCACCATTAAATTCGGATAAAGTGAATAGAAATGACATTTAATTTTGAAGAGTGTGAGTGGTGGGGGTCACACGTTCTCTACTCTCTCCTTTTTAAAAAAGAAAATAAAAATTTTCGGTTTCATCAAAATTGAAAAATGTTGCCGCGGATCGTTTGCAATTAAAAGTAATTATCAATTAATTTTTTTGAAAAAGTACAATGTTAATGTGATGCTGATATACGGGGCACTTAAGCACCCCAAAATCTATAAGCGTCCCGATAAGTTCCTATCAAAGAACTTTCAGTGTCTCGATAGAGCTTTTTTGTTGTAGTGAATTACAAAAACAACTAATCAACCAAAACATCCATCAATTGTTCTTGCCAACTAAACAATCTAATAAGAAAGTGATGAAAGTATGTTAGAATAACATTAGTTTAGGTCTTTATTAATTCTTTCTTTTTTAGTGTAGGTTTTAGTTTTCTTTTATTTTATGTCTCTCGTAAACTTCTATAAATACTTTTGATTATTAATGCAAAACCTTAAGGGAATTAATATTCTAACATGGTATCAGCCTAACCCTCTTCCTGGTACACCTGAAGCTGCCGCCTCCTGCCACCACCAGCCGCCGCCGCGCCGTTCTGGCATCTTCCTCACCTATTCGTCGTTGCTCCCCTCAACACAACATTTTTCTCTATATAGCCTCCTACAGCGCCGTCTTTCCACTACCTCTGGAACTCGATGCCTTTGTGTTGTTTGCTGGAATTATACTAAGTTTTTTTCGTAATTATCTTCTATCTCCATCACGGTAAGAATTCTAGGTTAATTCTCTTTGTCTTCTTCTTTGATTATTATTCTTATTTTGTCAAAGCATTCCTCTTATCTATCCCCACGTCTTTATTAATTCTTTCCTTGTTAGTTTAGGTTCATCTTTATTGTTAGTTTTCTTTTATTTTATGTCTATTATAAACCTCTATAAATACCTTTGATTATTAATGCAAAACCTTAAGGGGATTAATATTCTAACAAAGTATTCAAAATTATGTAATCTTCATAAACAACTGGAGGGTTGTGGTTGTCATTTAATTAAGCTTCTCAGATGTGGCGCCATTAGTTAGATGATTCCAGAATTCTATTAAGCTAGAATCTTAGTATTAATAAGCTTGTAATCAGCTCATTAGTTCGTAATTTCAAATATGAAATCTTTCTCTCCAAATTATCATCTTCTTAACATGGTATCTAGAGCTGGTGATAATCGATCAATCACTGCTTGAATTTTTTAGAAATTGCATCTTCAAGCTTCAATTTCTTCTACTTTTGTTTCAATTGATTGCATTTTGAGCGCTTCAATTTTTCATTTCTGGTCTTCCTTTTATCTTGTGATATGAATCCGAAGTTCTTTTTGGTTCTCATCTCATCTTCGTGCACTCATCGATCGTTTATGATGTCAACGATCC